>CM044395.1:0-1200000 GCA_024322285.1 Musa beccarii
ATCAACTTTGTATAAACTCTATGACCATCACATTTTTTGGCGAAGACAATGTTATTCAACTTCCCTAGGCCTGATATGTTGGGAATTGTTAGTATTTTGAATTTTCGAGACGGTGCGAAAAAAATTGATTAAACATCGACTTTGTGCAAACTTTATGACCATCACATTTTTTGGTGAAACCAAGGTTATACAACTTCCCTTGGCCTAATAAGTTGGGAATGGTCAATATTTTAAATTTTTAAGACTGGCGAAAAAATTAATCAAACATCAACTTTGAGCAAACTTTATGACGATCATGTTTTGTTAGCAAAACCAAAGTTATACAACTTCCCTAGACCTAATAAGTTGGGAATGGTCAATATTTTGAATTTTCTTGAGCATGCACAAAAAACCGAGCAAACATCGACTTTGTGCAATGTCCAGTACACTGACCATGTAAGTGTGTTAGGAGGTGGTACCGCCAAACTGGCAATAGTACCACTAGTGTTAGAGTCAAACTAGCGGGGGTACTGCCAGAACCCGGTATACTAGGGATGGGAAGGTTTTTAGCTCCAAGATTGAATCCAATTGGAGCCTATAAATACTCCTCCCATCCTTGGGTTGAATACACTTCTTAGGCCTAATAAGTTAGGAATGGTCAATATTTTAAATTTTTGATATGCTGCACAAAATATCAATCAAACATCGACTTTATGTAAATTTTATGACCGTCACCTTTTTTGGTGAAACCAATGTTATTCAACTTACCTAGGCCTAATAAGTTGGGAATGGTCAATATTTTGAATTTTCGATACGGTGTGCAAAAAATCGATCAAACATCAACTTTGTATAAACTTTATAACCATCACATTTTTTGGCGAAGACAATGTTATTCAACTTCCCTAGGCCTGATATGTTGGGAATTGTTAGTATTTTAAATTTTCGAGACGGTGCGAAAAAAATTGATCAAACATCGACTTTGTGCAAATTTTATGACCGTCACATTTTCTGGTGAAACCAAGGTTATACAACTTCCTTGGCCTAATAAGTTGGGAATGATCAATATTTTAAATTTTTTAGACTGTGCGAAAAAAACTAATCAAACATCAACTTTGAGCAAACTTTATGACGATCATGTTTTGTTAACAAAACCAAAGTTATACAACTTCCCTAGACCTAATAAGTTGGGAATGGTCAATATTTTGAATTTTCGAGAGCGTGCACAAAAAACCGATCAAACATTGACTTTTTGCAAACTTTATTATTGTCACATTTTTGGGTGGAACCATGGTTATACAACTTCCGTAGGCCTAATAAGTTGGGAATGATTAATAATTTAAATTTTGGAGATGGTGCACAAAAAACTGATCAAACATCGATTTTGCGCAAACTTTATGACTGTCATGTGTTTTGGCAAAGACAATGTTATTCAACTTCCCTAGGCTAAATAAGTTGGGAATAGTTAGTATTTTGAAATTTCAAGATAGTGCAAAAAAAATCGATCAAACATCCACTTTGCGCAAACTTTATGACCATCAAGTTTTTTAGCGAAACCAAGATTATATAACTTCCCTAGGCCTAATAAGTTGGAAATGGTCAATATTTTAAAATTTTCAAATCATGTGAAAAAAATCGATCAAATATCAACTTTGCACAAACTTTATGACTGTCACGTTTTTCGGCGAAACTAATGTTATTCAACTTACCTAGGTCTAATAAGTTGAGAATGGTCAATATTTTAAATTTTCAATACGATGTGCAAAAAATCGATCAAACATCGACATTGTACAAACTTTATGACCGCCACATTTTTTGGCGAAGACAATGTTATTCAACTTCCCTATGCCAGATATGTTGGGAATGGTTAGTATTTTGAATTTTCGAGATGGTGCGAATAAAATTGATCAAACATCAACTTTAGATAAACTTGAGGACAGTCAAATTTTTTGGCGAAACCATTACAACCGTCACCTTTTTTCACGAAACCAAGGTTATACAACTTCTTAGGCCTAATAAGTTAGGAATGATCAATATTTTAAATTTTTGATATGCTGCGTAAAATATCAATCAAACATCGACTTTACGCAAATTTTATGACCATCACGTTTTTTAGTGAAACCAATATTATTCAACTTACCTAGGCCTAATAAGTTGGGAATGGTCAATATTTTAAATTTTCGATAGGGTATGCAAAAAATCGATGAAACATCAACTTTGTATAAACTTTATGACCATCACATTTTTTGGCGAAGACAATGTTATTCAACTTCCCTAGGCCTAATATGTTGGGAATTGTTAGTATATTAAATTTTCGAGATTTAAAAAAAAATTGATCAAACATTGACTTTGTGCATACTTTATGATCATCACATTTTTTGGTGAAATCAAGGTTATACAACTTCCCTTGGCCAAATAAGTTGGGAATGGTCAATATTTTAAATTTTTGAGACTGTGCGAAAAAACTAATCAAACATCAACTTTGAGCAAACTTTATGATGATCATGTTTTGTTAGCAAAACCAAAGTTATACAACTTCCCTAGACCTAATAAGTTATGAATGGTCAATATTTTGAATTTTCGAGAGCGTGCGCAAAAAACCAATCAAACATCGACTTTTTGCAAACTTTATTATTGTCACATTTCTTGGTGGAACCATGGTTATACAACTTCCGTAGGCCTAATAAGTTGGGAATGATTAATAATTTAAATTTTGGAGATGGTGAACAAAAAACCGATCAAACATCGATTTTGTGCAAACTTTATGACCATCATGTGATTTGGCGAAGACAATGTTATTCAGCTTGCCTAGGCCAAATAAGTTTGGAATAGTTAGTATTTTGAAATTTCAAGATAGTGCAAAAAAAATCGATCAAACATCCACTTTGCGCAAACTTTATGACCATCAGGTTTTTTGGCAAAACCAAGATTATATAACTTCCTAAGGCCTAATGAGTTGGAAATGGTCAATATTATGAATTTTTTAAATCATGTGAAAAAAATCGATCAAATATCAACTTTACGCAAACTTTATGACTGTCATGTTTTTCGGTGTAACTAATGTTATTCAACTTACCTAGGTCTAATAAGTTAGGAATGGTCAATATTTTGAATTTTCAATACGATGTGCAAAAAACCGATCAAACATCGACATTGTACAAACTTTATGACCACCACATTTTTTGTCACAGACAATGTTATTCAACTTCCCTAGGCCAGATATGTTGGGAATGGTTAGTATTTTGAATTTTCGAGATGGTGCAAAAAAAATTGATCAACTTTATAAAAACTTGAGGATAGTCATATTTTTTGGCAAAACCATTACAATCGTCACGTTTTTTCACGAAACCAAGGTTATACAACTTCTTAGGTCTAATAAGTTAGGAATGGTCAATATTTTGAGTTTTTGATATGCTGTGCAAAATATCAATCAAACATCGACTTTATGCATATTTTATGACTGTCACGTTTTTTGGCGAAACCAATGTTATTCAACTTACCTAGGCCTAATAAGTTGGGAATGGTCAATATTTTGAATTTTCGATAGGGTGTGCAAAAAATCAATCAAACATCAACCTTGTATAAACTTTATGACCATCACATTTTTTGGCGAAGACAATGTTATTCAACTTCCCTAGGCCTAATATGTTGCGAATTGTTAGTATTTTGAACTTTCGAAATGGTGCGAAAAAAATTGATCAAACATTGACTTTGTGCATACTTTATGATCATCACATTTTTTGGTGAAATCAAGGTTATACAACTTCCCTTGGCCTAATAAGTTGGGAATTGTTAATATTTTATATTTTTGAGACTGTGCGAAAAAAACTAATCAAACATCAACTTTGAACAAACTTTATGACGATCATGTTTTTTGTTAGCAAAACCAAAGTTATAAAACTTCCCTAGACCTAATAAGTTGGGAATGGTCAATATTTTGAATTTTCGAGAGCGTGCACAAATAACTAATCAAACATCGACTTTGGGCAAACTTTATTATTATCAAATTTTTGGGTGGAAACATGGTTATACAACTTCAGTAGGCCTAATAAGTTGGGAATGATTAATAATTTAAATTTTTGAGAAGGCGCACAAAAAACCGATCAAACATCGATTTTGTGTAAACTTTATGACCGTCATATGTTTTGGCGAAGACAATGTTATTGAACTTCCCTAGGCCAAATAAGTTGGGAATAGTTAGCATTTTGAAATTTCAAGGCAGCGCAAAAAAAATCGATCAAACATCCACTTTACGCAAACTTTATGACCATCAGGTTTTTTGGCGAAACCAAGATTATATAACTTCCCTAGGCCTAATAAGTTGGAAATTGTCAATATTTTGAATTTTTCAAATCATGTGAAAAAAATCGATCAAATATCAACTTTGCACAAACTTTATGACTGTCACATTTTTCGGCGAAACCAATGTTATTCAACGTACCTAGGTCTAATAAGTTGGGAATAGTCAATATTTTGAATTTTCAATACGATGTGCAAAAAATCGATCAAACATCGACTTTCTACAAACTTTATGACCACCACATTTTTTGGTGAAGAAAATGTTATTCAACTTCCCCAGGATAGATATGCTGGGAATGGTTAGTATTTTGAATTTTCGAGACGGTGCGAAAAAAATGATCAAACATCAACTTTAGACAAACTTGAGGATGTCATATTTTTTTATGAAACCATTACAACTATCACATTTTTTGACGAAACCAAGGTTATACAACTTCTTAGGCCTAATAAGTTAGGAATTGTCAATATTTTGAATTTTTGATATGCTGCGCAAAATATCAATCAAACATCGACTTTACGTAAATTTTATGACCGTCACCTTTTTTGGCGAAACTAATGTTATTTAACTTACCTAGGCCTAATAAGTTGGGAATGGTCAATATTTTGAATTTTCGATACGGTGTGCAAAAATCGATCAAACATCAATTTTGTATAAACTTTATGACCATCACATTTTCTGGCGAAGACAATGTTATTCAACTTCCCTAGGCCTGAGATGTTGGGAATTGTTAGTATTTTAAATTTTCGAGACGATGCGAAAAAAATTGGTCAAACATCGACTTTATGCAAACTTTATGACCATCACATTTTTTTGGTGAAACCAAGGTTATACAACTTCCCTTAGCCTAATAAGTTGGGAATGGTCAATATTTTAAATTTTTGAGATTGTCCAAAAAAAACTAATCAAATATCAACTTTGAGCAAACTTTATGACGATCATGTTTTGTTAGCAAAACCAAAGTTATACAACTTCCCTAGACCTAATAAGTTTGGAATGGTCAATATTTTGAATTTTTGATAGCGTGCGCAAAAAACCGATCAAACATCGACTTTGTGCAAACTTTATTATTGTCACATTTTTTGGTGGAACCATGGTTATACAACTTCCGTAGACCTAATAATTTGGGAATGATTAATAATTTAAATTTTTGAGATAGTGCACAAAAAACCGATCAAACTTCGATTTTGCGTAAACTTTATGACCGTCACGTGTTTTGGCGAAGACAATGTTATTGAACTTCCCTAGGCCAAATAAGTTGGGAATAGTTAGCATTTTGAAATTTAAAGGCAGTGCAAAAAAAATCGATCAAACATCCACTTTGCGCAAACTTTATGACCATCAGGTTTTTTGGCGAAACCAAGATTATATAACTTCCCTAGGCCAAATAAGTTGGAAATGGTCAATATTTTGAATTTTTCAAATCATGTGAAAAAAATCGATCAAATATCAACTTTGCACAAACTTTATGACTGTCACATTTTTCGGCGAAACCAATGTTATTCAACTTACCTAGGTCTAATATGTTGGGAATAGTCAATATTTTAAATTTTCAATACGATGTGCAAAAAATCGATCAAACATCGACTTTGTACAAACTTTATGACCACCACATTTTTTGGCGAAGACAATGTTATTCAACTTCCCCAGGCCAGATATGTTGGGAATAGTTATTATTTTGAATTTTCGAGACGGTGTGAAAAAAATGATCAAACATCAACTTTAGACAAACTTGAGGATGTCATATTTTTTTATGAAACCATTACAACTATCACGTTTTTTGATGAAACCAAGGTTATACAAGTTCTTAGGCCTAATAAGTTAGGAATGGTCAATATTTTGAATTTTCGATATGCTGCGCAAAATATCAATCAAACATCGACTTTACGTAAATTTTATGACCGTCACCTTTTTTGGCGAAACCAAAGTTATTTCACTTACCTAGGCCTAATAAGTTGGGAATGGTCAATATTTTGAATTTTCGATACGGTGTGCAAAAAATCGATTAAACATCAACTTTGTATAAACTTTATGACCATCACATTTTTTGGCGAAGACAATATTATTCAACTTCCCTGAGATGTTGGGAATTGTTAGTATTTTAAATTTTTGAGACGGTGCGAAAAAAATTGATCAAACATCGACTTTATGCAAACTTTATGACTGTCACATTTTTTGGGTGAAACCAAGGTTATACAACTTCCCTTAGCCTAATAATTTAGGAATGGTCAATATTTTAAATTTTTGAGACTGTGCGAAAAAAATAATCAAACATCACCTTTGAGCAAACTTTATGATGATCATGTTTTGTTAACAAAACCAAAGTTATAAAACTTTCCTAGACCTAATAAGTTGGGAATGGTCAATATTTTGAATTTTCGATAGCGTGCGCAAAAAACCGATCAAACATCGACTTTGTGCAAACTTTATTATTGTCACATTTTTGGGTGGAACCATGGTTATACAACTTTCGTAGGCCTAATAAGTTGGGAATAATTAATAATTTAAATTTTTGAGATAGTGCACAAAAAACCGATCAAACTTCGATTTTGCGTAAACTTTGTGATCGTGTTTTGGCGAAGACAATGTTATTCAACTTCCCAAGGCCCAATAAGTTGAGAATAGTTAGCATTTTGAAATTTCAAGGCAGTGCAAAAAAAATCGATCAAAATCCACTTTGCTAAATTTTATGACCATAAGGTTTTTTGGCAAAACCAAGATTATATAACTTCCTCGGCCTAATAAGTTGGAAATGGTAAATATTTTGAATTTTTCAAATCATGTGAAAAAAATCGATCAAATATCAACTTTGCACAAACTTTATGACTATCATGTTTTTTGGCAAAACCAATGTTATTCAACTTACCTAGGTCTAATAAGTTGGGAATGATCAATATTTTGAATTTTAAATACGATGTGCAAAAACTGATCAAACATCGACTTTGTACAAACTTTATGACCACCATATTTTTTGGCGAAGACAATGTTATTCAACTTCCCCAGGCCAAATATGTTGGGAATGGTTAGTATTTTGAATTTTCGAGATGGTGCGGAAAAAATTGATCATACATCAACTTTAGACAAACTTGATGACAGTCATATTTTTTGGCGAAACCATTACAACCGTCACGTTTTTTCATGAAACCAAGGTTATTCAACTTCTTAGGCCTAATAAGTTAGGAATGGTCAATATTTTGAATTTTTGATATGCTGTGCAAAATATCAATCAAACATCGACTTTATGAAAATTTTATGATCGTCACGTTTTTTGGCGAAACCAATGTTATTCAACGTACCTAGGCCTAATAAGTTGTGATAGTTCAATATTTTGAATTTTCGATACGGTGTGTAAAAAATTGATCAAACATCAACTTTGTATAAACTTTATGGCCATCACATTTTTTGGCGAAGACAATGTTATTCAACTTCCCTAAGCCTGATATGTTGGGAATTGTTAGTATTTTGAATTTTCGAGAGTGCGAAAAAAATTGGTCAAACATCGACTTTGTGCAAATTTTATGACGTTCACATTTTTTGGTGAAACCAAAGTTATACAACTTCCCTTGGCCTAATAAGTTAGGAATAGTCAATATTTTAAATTTTTGTGATTGTGCGAAAAAAACTAATCAAACATCAACTTTGATCAAACTTTATGACGATCATGTTTTGTTAGCAAAACCAAAGTTATAAAACTTCCCTAGACCTAATAAGTTGGGAATGGTCAATATTTTGAATTTTCGAGAGCGTGCGCACAAAACTGATCAAACATCAACTTTTTGTAAACTTTATTATTGTCACATTTTTGGGTGGAACCATGGTTATACATCTTCCATAGGCCTAAGAAGTTGAGAATGATTAATAATTTAAATTTTTGAGATGGTGCACAAAAAATCGATCAAACATCGATTTTGCGCAAATTTGTGACCGTCACGTGTTTTGGCGAAGACAATGTTATTCAACTTCCCTAGGCCAAATAAGTTGGGAATAGTTTGTATTTTGAAATTTCAAGACAGTGCAAAAAAAATCGATCAAATATCTACTTTGCGCAAACTTTATAACCATCAGATTTTTTGGCGAAACGCCAAATAAGTTGCAAATGATCAATATTTTAAAATTTTCAAATCTTGTGAAAAAATCTGATCAAATATTAACTTTGCGCAAACTTTATGACTGTCACGCTTTTCGGCAAAACCAATGTTATTCTACTTACATAGGTCTAATAAGTTGGGAATGGTCAATATTTTGAATTTTCAATACGATGTGGAAAAAAACGATCAGACATCGACTTTGTATAGACTTTATGACTAACACATTTTTTTGGCGTAGACAATGTTATTCAACTTCTCTAGGCTAGATATGTTGGGAATAGTTACTATTTTGAATTTTCGAGACGGTGCAAAAAAAATTGATCAAACATCAACTTTAGACAAACTTGATGACAGACATATTTTTTGACGAAACCATTACAACCGTCACATTTTTTCATGAAACCAAGGTTATACAACTTCTTAGGCCTAATAAGTTAGGAATGGTCAATATTTTGAATTTTCGATATGCTCCATAAAATATCAATCAAACATCGACTTTACGCAAATTTTATGACTGTCACGTTTTTTGGTGAAACCAATGTTATTCAACTTACCAATGCCTAATAAGTTGGGAATGGTCAATATTTTGAATTTTCGATACGGTGTGCAAAAAATCGATCAAACATTAACTTTGTATAAACTTTATGACCATCACATTTTTTGGCGAAGACAATGTTATTTAACTTCCCTAAGCATGATATGTTGGGAATTGTTAGTATTTTTAATTTTTGAGACGGTGCCAAAAAAATTGATCAAACATCGACTTTGTGCAAACTTTATGACCATCACATTTTTTGGTGAAACCAATGTTATACAACTTACCTTGGCCTAATAAGTTGGGAATGGTCAATATTTTAAAATTTTGAGACTGTGCGAAAAAAACTAATCAAACATCAACTTTGAGAAAACTTTATGACGATCATGTTTTGTTAGCAAAACCAAAGTTATACAACTTCCCTAGACCTAATAAGTTGGGAATGGTCAATATTTTGAATTTTCGAGAGCATGCGCAAAAAATCGATCAAACATCAACTTTGTGCAAACTTTATTATTGTCACATTTTTGGGTGGAACCATGGTTATACAACTTCCGTAGGCCTAAAAAGTTGGGAATGTTTAGTAATTTAAATTTTTAAGATGGTGCACAAAAAATCGATCAAACATCGATTTTTGCAAACTTTATAACAAATCACGTATTTTGGTGAAGACAATGTTATTCATCTTCCCTAGGCCAAATAAGTTGGGAATAATTAGTATTTTGAAATTTCAAGAGAGTGCAAAAAAAATCGATCAAACTTCCACTTTGCGCAAACTTTATGACCATCAGGTTTTTTGATGAAACCAAGATTATATAACTTTCCTAGGCCTAATAAGTTGGAAATGGTCAATATTTTAAATTTTTTAAATCATGTGAAAAAAATCAATCAAATATCAACTTTGCGTAAACTTTCTGACTGTCTCGTTTTTCGACGAAACCATTGTTAATCAACTTACCTAGGCCTAATAAGTTGGGAATGGTCAATATTTTGAATTTTCAATACGATGTGCAAAAAACCGATCAAACATCGACTTTGTACAAACTTTGTGGCCACCACATTTTTTGGCGAAGACAATGTTATTCAACTTCCCTAGGCCAGATATGTTGGGAATGGTTAGTATTTTGAATTTTTGAGACGGTGCGAAAAAAATTGATCAAACATCAACTTTAGACAAACTTGATGACAGTCATATTTTTTGCCGAAACCATTACAACCGTCACGTTTTTTTACGAAACCAAGGTTATACAACTTCTTAGGCCTAATAAGTTAGGAATGGTCAATATTTTGAATTTTCGATATGCTGCGCAAAATATCAATCAAACATCGACTTTACACAAATTTTATGACCGTCACGTTTTTGGCGAAACCAATGTTATTTAACTTACCTAGGCCTAATAAGTTGGGAATGGTCAATATTTTGAATTTTCGATACGGTGTGCAAAAAATCGATCAAACATCAACTTTGTATAAACTTTATGACCATCACATTTTTTGGCGAAGACAATGTTATTCAACTTCCCTAGGCCTGATATGTTGGGAATTGTTAGTATTTTCAATTTTTGACACGGTGTGAAAAATATTGATCAAACATCGACTTTGTGCAAATTTTATGACCGTCATTTTTTGGTGAAACCATGGTTATACAACTTCCCTTGGCTTAATAAGTTGTGAATGGTCAATATTTTAAATTTTTAAGACTGTGTGAAAAAAACTAATCAAACATCAACTTTAAGCAAACTTGAAGGTGTTTGTATTCCACTCCTTTAGTGCTGCTTTACAGGCTTTAAGCTTTTGACATAAGATGTAAGGGGGAGAACCATACACATTAACATTCCAAGCTGATCTGATAACCTCGAGGAACTGAGGATGGGTACTCCACATATGAAAGAATCTAAATGGTTTCTTGCCTCTGGGTATTACTTTGTCTGCATGTATATACATTGAAGAATGATCAGAGAACAATTGAGCACCATACTCCAGAAGTGAATTAGGTAAAGCGTTAACCATTCTCGATTAATCGACACCTATCGAAGTCGGGCCATTATTTTCTGTGAGCAGCACCTTGATTACTCCATGAAAGCCAATCCCCTACAGATTTCATATCAATCAAAGCAAAGCAATATCTATGTAATCATTGAATCCTTGAAGCTTGCTCTCTGGAATTGGTTTACCCCACTTTTTCATGTGTATACCGAACAAGATTGAAGTCACTAAGAACAATCCATGGCAATCGTAAGACGATACCATTTGCAACGTTAATCAAATCATTCCATAGACCATTTCTTTCCTGCAAACTATTAGAAGCATATACACCAAGTAATATAGAATTGACAACCATTCTGCTTATCCTCGGCCTTAAGGTGGATAAATTGTTCAGAGCGTAAATAAAACAAGCACTAACAAAGTTCTGATGCCATAATACCCATATTCTACCATAGGTATCACAAGTATCATTGGTAAGAAGTTCGCCTCTGGCCATATTAAATTCCTTTGAACACTAACTCGAGATGGTTTAATTTTTGTTTCCACAAGAATAACAATATCACAAGCAAAGCAGACTGATTACTCTATTGAGCTCCTCGACATTTCTCAGTTTATTAAGTCCACGAACATTCCAACAGATAATCTTCATAAAAAGAAAATATATGGGAAATGGAGTAATTCTTCCTAAGTAGAGGGAAGAATGTGTGACTTAGGAAGGATATCCTTTTTCTTCTCCTTAGGTTTGACATTTTCCTCCCGCACTATATCCTTACCTTTCAAGCCTTTATTTCTATATTTTTCGACTTCATCCACAAAGCTTGCAAGTGTTTAAATTTTAATGTACCTTGAGCATCAGGGATATTTGTGTTCAAAATGTCTTGATTGGTAGGGACATGAGTGGTTGGGACACTATATCTGGTTAGTACGATGAGTAGAACGTGAAATCCCTATTGTAGTAGTCACTGGCAATATATGAAGAGATGAAGTTTCCAACTTCTCCTTCTCCTATTCGCGAGGACCATGAGAACTCGCTTTTATAGAAGGCTCGATATAATAGGAGTTAAAGCTCCTAATTTATCCCCTGGCCCTGGTGTCGCCAAGTGAGTTAGAATGCTCACTCATCATCGTTATCTGCCGCAATCGCCACCGAAGGAGACTCGCTTTGTTCAATAATAGCGAGATCGACCGATGTTGAGGTGTTTGACGTTGCCGATAAACCTGAGTAATTGGCTTCGAATTTTGCCGACAAGCTCCATGTGTATGACCAAAAGAGGAGCAAATATTACATCGTTGTGGTTTCCAGAATATGATACATGTACCTTACGGGTGGTACCATCTAAATCACGATAAAAAACCTCATTAGGAAGATCACCATCGAAGAAATCATAACACATGCTCGTGCAAAAGCCAATCTCGTCTGTAGCGCTGTTGCCTTGTCAATATACAATGGTCGTCCTAGGGTCTTTGCGATAACTTAGCAATAAAACGCCTACTCCAAAGATGTAATAGAAGACCATGAAAAGATACCCATAAAGGAATAGATTGTAGACTGCCTAACTCCAAACGGACATCGGGGACCGGCGTCAGAATATCATCGGATGGCCACGAATAGTCCAAAACCCTTCTAGAATCCGTTGAAGATCCTCTTCGTAATAGAGTTTGCATACAAAAACCGTTCTCTAGCATATGCAGATCAAATGCTGATATTCCCCATCGAGTCTTAATGAACGAGGATAACGGGAAATAGGATGTCTTTAGACCGACCACATAACCAACCAGCGCCATGGACCATGTCTTAACCACTCTTCGAATCAGCACCTCATACACAAAGCAATCTTATGATCATTCGGGTTTCGGAGCAAAGAAGTCCAAGCTAAGATCTGAACTTCCAACCGGAGCCTTGAAGAGGCTTGTCCAAGGTCGAGGATTTCTAGAAATGAGAATAGGAGGTCGTGATCTAGAGCGCGACCTTCCTCTATGCTGCGACATCAAAGGACCATCTCGTCGGGAAGATTGAGCAGGAAGCCTCTTCGGATCGACCCTGCTGCCATCGTCAACAACCATTCTCGAGTTGCGCTGCCCCAACTCAAGAGGAAATGTTCAAAGGGTAGGAGGGAGAGGGCAGTGCAAATACTGCCCAGCAGCAACAAGTGGGCGCTGCCCAGCAGCCGCCGCCTGGCCTCACCCAGCCGCCGCTCAGACTGGCCGCCTCGTGCGTGCAGGGAAGCCCCTTGCGCGAAGGGGGCGATGCAGGGGAGCCGCCCAGCAGCCTCGCCTCCCTGCTCCCTTGCAGAAAGCCGCTGCCGCTGCCTCGTTTCCCTGCCGCTCGCCCTCCACCTGCTTGATGCCAGCAGAGAGAGGCAAGGGAGGGAGCGCAGCCCACACCTGTGCAGAACCGTGTGCAGAACCGCCGTGTGCAGAACAGGGACACCCTGTTCTTGCTCGCCGTGTGCAGAACAGGGACACCGCCGCCGCTGCCCAACAGCTCTTGGAACCCTCTGTTTCTGCCAGGTACCGCTGCTCACCTTGCAGCAGCACCCTCGCAGAAGTGCAGCCCGCAGTTCAGCCTCCCGTCGCTTCTCTGTTCCAGAAGAGGAACAAAGGGGGCGGAGCAGAGGCTGGCCGAAGAGCAGAGGATCGGGGCCACCGCAGCCTCACCCGGCCACCGCAGCCACGTCCGCCACACCGCCGCCAAAGGCCGCACCGCCCTCGTGCGTGCGGAGAGCCTCTCCTGTTCCCCTGCGTGCGGCAGCCCAAGATCTGCAGGAAGAAACAGAGCGAGGAGAGGGAGGCGTGCCCTAGGTTGCCGCCCGCCCGGAGTTCCTGGTCACGGTGAGCCCACCGCCGCCACCGTCACCCAGTCCTCGCAGCACCCCCGTGCAGAAGGCTGCGGATCCGGCAGCCTTCCTGCTCTCCGTGCGCAGAACAGGGGAGACCAGCGCAGCCGTCGCCTTTTCTTGCCCTAGCCGTCTCCGTGGCTTCACTTTCCCCCAACGCGTTTGCACGAGGAGGAAGGGAAGAACCACCACCCAAGGGAGAAGAAGCAGATCCACAGCGTCCTGCAGCCACCGCCTCTTTTCTCCCTAGAGAGAGAAGAGAATCGCCTAGAGAGAGAAACTCTCGCCTAGAGAGAGAAAATATCACAAGGACCATGAAGAGATGAAGTTTCCAACTTCTCCTTCTCCTGTTCGCGAGGACCATGAGAAATCGCTTTTGTAGAAGGCTCTGGATATAATAGGAAGAGTTAAAGCTCCCGATTTATCCCCTGGCCTTGTGTTTGCCCAAGTGAGTCGAATGCTCACTCATCGCATCGCCTCATCATTCGCCATCTGAAGGAGACTCGCTTTGTTCAATAATAGCGATTTCGACCCTATGTTGAGGTGTTTGACGTTGCCGATAAACCTGAGTAATTGGCTTCGAATTTGCCGACAAGCTCCATGTGCATGACCAAAAGAGGAGCAAATATTACATCGTTGTGGTTTCGGGAATATGAAACATGTACCTTACGGGTGGTACCATCTAAATCACGATAAAAACCTCATTAGGAAGATCACCATCGAAGAAATCATAACACATGCTCGTGCAAAAGCCAATCTCGTCTGCTACACTTTATTTGCCTTGTCGATATACAATGGTCATGTCTAGGGTGTCTTTGCATAATTTAGCAATAAACGTCTACTCTAAAGATGTAATGGAAGACCATAAAAGATACCCATAAGGGAATAGATTGTAGGTCGTCTAACTCCAAACGGACATCGGGGACCGGCGTCGTAATATCACCTGACGGATGGCCACGAATAGTCCAAAACCCTTCAAGAATCCAGTTGCAAATCTTCTTGAGAATAGAGTTTGCATACAAAAACCATTCTCCAAAGATATGAAGATCGAATACCGATATTCCCATCGAGTTTTGATGAATGAAGATAATGGAAAGTAGGATGTCTTTAGACCGACCACATAACCAACAAGCGCCTGGACCATGTCTCAATCACTCTGAGAATCGGCCAATCGTAGCCTCGTACACACGCAATCTTCAGTCCGCTGAATTTGGAGCAAAGAAATCTAGACTAAGATCCAGGACTTCCAACCGAGCCTTGAAGAGGCTAGTCCAAGGCCTAGGATCTCTAGAAATAAGAGCAGGAGGTCGCGATCTAGAGCGCGACCTACCTCTATCTTGCATCATCGAAGAAGCGCCTCGTCGGGAAGGTTGAGACGTAGGGGCGAGGAACCTCGTCGTCGAGCAGGGACCATCGCTGCCCGGTAGCTGCGTTCCTTGAGCTATGGAGCAGCCCCGATAAGCTCGCCGCTTCTTGCCTCACCCAAGAGCAGCAGTGGCGGCGAAGCCACGCACTTTCGCAAACCGCGCACCGCCGCCCCTTCCTAGAGAGAAGAAGAAGGCGATGCAGGGGAGATGCCGCCGTGCCTTCTCTGTGCGTGCCACCCAGCCCACCGCCTCCAGCCGAGGTCCTGCTGCTGCGGCAAAAAAGAGAAGAAGACCACACAAAGCTGCAACCCCAACAAATGAGCTGCAGAAGCTTCTTTGTAGAATGCGAGGGATCGCGAGGACGCCTCCCTCGCGTTCTCGTCGTCGTCATGGTGCCGCCAGCCAAGCCGCCGCCGCCACGCCAAAGCAAAGCGTTAGGGGCGTGCAGGAGGCAGACCCCGATCTCGCCGAGGTAAGGAAGCCTCCCGATCTCCTCCTCCTCTGTTCACCGAAGGAACAAAGGAAAGGGCACGATCGTTCTGAGGAACCCCGCCGCTCTCCGTCTTGAGGGAGAACCGCCACCAACACCGCCGCCACTCACTTTGTTGGTCGCTCTCCGTGGCGCAGAAACAGGGAGAACCGCCGCCAGCACCCACCGCCTCGGGGAGAAGTCGCGTGAACACCCGTACCACCGCGCAGGGAGAACCACCACCGCCTCACGCCCCAAAGCGAGGGGCGTGCAGGGACAAGCAGAACCCCGATCCGGCCGAGGTGAGGACGCCTCCTTGTTCTCCTCCTCCTGCATTGCTCGAAAGAGGCGGAGTAGAGGCTCTGGTCTGCGGTGTGCTCTGCTCGCCGTGCCTCCTCGGTCCTTTGTTCTCCTACGCTTACGCAGATCTGCAGGAACCCCGCCACCGTGCGTTAAGCAGGAAGAACCACCTGTATGCGCTCGTGAACCCAAGAGCGGGCAAAGAAGCTCCGATGGGCCCTGCAGCCCACGCAAGCCAGCCTCGTCCCGCCACCGCAGCCTCGCCCCGCCACCGCAGCCACGTCCGCAAGCCTCGCACGCCGCTAAAGCGCCGCACCGCCTCGTGCGTGCGGAAGAGCCTCTCCTCTGTTCCCTGCGTGCAAAGAGAGAGAGGCGAGGAAGGGAGCGAAAGCCCTCTCCTCTGTTCCCCTACTCCTCTGCGCACCAAGATCTCTCAGCCTCTTCTCACCCTAGAGAGAGAAGAGATTCGCCAGAGAGAGAAGCTCTCGCCTAGAAAGTTTTGCAAAACTTTCCTCCTGCTTTAAGGCTTGCTCAATATGGGAAGTTTCAATAAGAATATATCATTCTGCTGCATAGAAAGAAATTTTGAAGGCAAGAAGCTGGTTAATCAACCATATTTCTTATGCAATCTCTTTTGGGACTAGAATTAATATGTGGTATGATCCTTGGTTGAATGGAAAAAGTATATTTCAATTATATGGCGATCAAGTACGAAGAGATCTTGGGGCCCCTAAAGATTGGAAGGTTTCTGAGTTCATTGCTAACGGTACCTGGTGTTTTCCTAATCCTATTTCTCTTGATATGCTATTACTTTGGCCGACTATTACAGCTCTTCCAATCAGGAATAACTCATCAGATATGCTTAATTGGCTTCATGATAATGGAAAGTTTAGTGCTAAATCTGCATGGAATCAAATCAGACAAAGAAATAACAAGTGGATCCCGAGCAGTTGGACATGGGATAGACCGGGCTCACAGAGACATTCTTTATACACATGGCAGGCCCTTCTTACCAAATTACCCACAATGGCTAATATGAAGCGAAAAGGTATATATATTGTTAACCGATGCTCTCTTTGTATTCACCAGGAAGAAGATATTGATCATCTTTATTTTGCTTGCGACTACACTAATTGGATATGGGAGGAGATTCTGAAGAGATTTGAACTCCATAGGCTACCAATGCTAAACTTGCATCGAAACTAGAGCAATTTGCAAGAAAGCTTCTCAAGCAAAGGGCTTCTTGCACAACTCGCAAAAATTACCTTTAGATGTGCTATTTGGTGGATTTGGAGGGAGAGGTGTAGCAGAATCTTTGAGGGCCACAACACACACAATACTCACCTATTGCTCCAGATACTTAGCGACTCAAGATCATGTATGGAGCAGGATCTGGAAATGAAGCATTTAACAAGTAGAGAAAATGATATCTTTACTAGATTCAATTTTGTTATTCGTTAATGTTTTCTAGAATGAGATTGTTGTATTGTGTGTTTCTATGTTTCAATAATGTGATGTATTTATTCACAGGTCATTTAGAAATAGTTGGTTATTACATTTTGCTATTTATTGAATATCGTAAGGCGTCATAGTCTACAACATGTGTAGTCATGGCTGTTTTTTTTGTTTATCTTCTATTGGAGATGAGTCTGGTGGAGTGAGTCCATTCCACCTTTCTGAGGTGGGGTGTATTTTTCTAGACTACTCCAAGAGATCTGAGGCTATAGTCTACGGCTTATGTAGACAAAACTATTTTGTGCAAACTTCATACTAAATACAATTACATTTACTTACAAAAAAAAAAGAATATGACCTGAAAAGAAAAAAATGCTGACAAGCTTTAATCACATCATTTCCAATGATCGGCCATGTAATTTGGTAAAATTCAGCTGGAAATCCATCTGGACCAGAGCTTTTGTGCTTTGGTGACTTGAAGACAATTCTTACAACTTCTTCGTCTGTAATTGGTGCATTAAGAATCGTGATATCATCCGAATCAAGCTTTCTAGTAGGCTCCACATGAACATTATTAGGCTGCTCTGTTTGATTGAGTAAAGAATAAAAAAATTATTCAGTGTGTGCTTTAACCTCATCCAAATTCTCAATAAGTGTACCGTCTTGGTCTTTATATTTCCTGATACAGTCAACAGCCCTTCTAGTAGTAATGACTGTATAGAAAAACTTCGTATTGGAATCCCCTAAAGTAAGCCAATGCTATCGAGACTTCTATTTTGTAAAACTTTCTTCCTGCTTTAAGGCCTGCATGAATTGATACCTAGCTTCTGCCTCTTTATAAATAAGATTCTCTACAAAGGGCTGAAGATGCAGCTCATGTTGCATCGTCATTAGTTCCTTTTTGCTTAACTGAACTCGGGTGATAATATTGTCAAAGGTATTTGTATTCCACTCTTTTAGTGTTGCTTTACAAGCTTTAAGCTTTTGGCATAAGATATAAGGGGGAGAACCATGCACATTAATATTCCAAGCTGATCTGATAACCTCTAGGAACTGAGGATGGGTACTCCATATGTTAAAGAATCTAAATGGTTTCTTGCCTCTAGGTATTACTTTGTCTGCATGTATATACATTGAAGAGTGATCAGAAAATAACTAAGCACCATACTCCAGAAATGAATCAGGGAAAACTGTTAACAATTCATGATTAATCAGACACCTATCGAGTCGAGCCATTATTTTCCTGTGGGCAACACCTTGATTACTCTATGAAAGCCAATCCCCTACAGATTTGATATCAATCAATGCAGTTGTATCTATGTAATTGTTAAAACCTTGAAGCTTGCTCTCTGAAAGTGGTTTACCCCCCACTTTTTCATGTGTACCGAACAGTATTGAAGTCGCCAAGAACAATCCAAGGCATTGTAAGACAACCATTTGTAATGTTAATCAAATCAGTCCATAAAATGTTTCTTTCCTGCATACTATTAGAAGCATATACACTAGTAATATGGAATTGACAACCATTCTTTTTATCCTCGGCCTTAAAGTGAATGAATTGTTTTGTAGCAAAAATAAAGCAAGCACTAACATAGTTCGGATGCCATAATACCCATATTCTACCATAAGTGTCACAAGTATCGTCGGTAAGAAGTTCTACCTCTGACCATATTAAATTTCTTTGAACACAAACCCGAGATGGTTTAATTTTTGTTTCCATAAGAATAATAATATCACAAGCAGCAGACTTGATTATTCTATTAAGCTCCCGACATTTCTCAAGTTTATTCAGTCCACGAACATTCCAACAAAGTATCTTCATCAGAAATAAAACAGGTAGGAAAGGAAATAAGGGTCTCTTCCTAGGTAGACGAAAGTATGTGCGACTTAATAGTATCATCCTTCTTCTTATATTTGGGTTTTGCAGTTTCCTCCCGCATGATATCCTTACCTTTTAAGCCTTTATTTCTATTTTTATCCATTTTATCCATAGCTTGCAAATGCTTAAATTTTAAAGTACCCAAGATATCCAGGTTAGCAATGTTTGTTGAAAGTTAAGGTACCTATTAAGGCTGAATGTCCTGGCTGGCGAGGTTTGTAGGGACTAGTTGAGACACAATATCCTTGTTAGCACGATGAGTGGGACGTGAGATCCCCGTTGCGGTAGTTCCTATCGATGTAGGAAGAGATGAAAGTTTCTCGTTCTTCTGTGCATGGGTAACCGAGAAACTCATTGTTGTGATGACTTCGATATATTAGGAAGAGGTAAAGTTCACGATTTGTCTTTTCGATCAGCGATATCGCCCAAGTGAGTTAGAATGCTCGCTCGTCTTCACCAGCACTACTGCCACTGAAGGAGACTCGCCTTGTTCATCAGTAGTCATAATAGTAGTATCAACCCCGTGCTGAGATGCCTGGCGTTGCCGGTAAACTTGAGTGATCAGTTTCTGAGTTTGCTGACAAGCTCCATGTGCATGACCAAAAGAGTAGCAAATCTTACATTGCTATGGCTTCCAAGAATATGAAACATGCATCTTACGAGTGGTCCCATCAAGATCACGATAAAAAACCTCATCTGGAAGATCACCATCAGAAGAAACCATTACACATGCTTGTGCAAAAGCCAATCTCGTCTATGTTGTTGTTGCTTTGTCAATATACAATGGCTGTCCCAAGGTGCTACATAACTTAGCAATAAAACGTCGACTCCAAAGATGCGGGAGAAAACCATGAAAGGATACCCATAAAGGAATAGATTGTAGGCTGTCTAACTCCAAATGGACATCAAGAGACCAATGCCGTAGAATCATCGGATGGTAGCGAATAGTCCAAAACCCTTCAAGGATTCATTGCAAATCCTCTTCAAAATAGAGTTTGCATATAAAAAAATCATTCTCTAGCATATGTAGATCAAATGCCAATGTTCCTCATCGAATCTTGATGAACAAGGATAACGAAAAATAGGATGTCTTTAGACCAACAACATAACCAACAAGCGCCAGATTTTGAATTTCTCTCTCTATGCGAGAGTTTCTCTCTCTATGCGAGAGTTTCTCTCTAGGCGATTCTCTTCTCTCTCTAGGGTGAGAAGAGGCGGTGTGGATCTGCTTCTTCTCCCTTTGGTGGTTCAACGCGTTGGAGAAAGTGAAGCTACGGGGAAGACTAGGGCGAGAAGTGGCGGCGGTTGCTGGCAGTGGTTCTCCCCTGTTCTGCGCACAGAGAGCAGGAAGGCTGCGTCGCACGGCGAGCAGGGTTCTCTTCACACATGGAGAGCTGTTGGGCAGCGGCGGCGGCATCCCTGTTCTGCACACGGAGAGCAGGAAAGGGAGGTTCCACCTATGGAAGGCAGCTGCTGGGACTTAGGGTGGCTGCTGGGTGGCGATCGGGGGTCGCTGTGGGCTTCGGGCGGGCGGTGAACAGCGGTTCCTGTCCTTGGCAGATCTGCGAACGCCTACGTCTCGCTACTTCTTCTCCCTCGGGCGCGCTCCCTCCCTCGCCTCTCTCTGCTGCTGCATGAAGAACAGAGGAGGCGACGATCACTGCTCCCTCTTTGGTGGGTTCTGTGCGCAGGGGAACAGAGGAGGAGGCTTGCGGTCGGCGTCCTTTCAAGGGCGATGGTTCTTCTTTCCTCCGGTGAAGGATCGGGGCTGCTATGCACCGACCTTTCCACTGCTCCTCCTCTGGGATCGGTGAACAGAGGAGGTCAGTGAACAGGGGTCTGCGTGGTGCACCGATTCCGGGCTGAAGGCGAAGACGGTGGGGCGATTCCTCCCCACCTTGGGCTACAGATCTAGGTCGAGAGGGAGGGAAGAGGTGTGGCTAAGGCAGAATCGCTCCCTTCTGTGGGCGATTCCTCTGCTTCGCCTCCTTCTGTGAACGCAGGCTGCTGTGTTCAAGCAGGGTCTGCGCACGTGAGCAGAACGGAGAGGAGAAGGCTGCTTCTCCGGCTGTGGTGACAGATTGTGGCAGCTTCTCCCTGCAGGGCGAAGAGCAGGTCTTCTGTAGGAGAGCTCTTTCCCCAGCATCGCCCCCTCCCACGGTTCTGCAAGCAAGGGGCTGCCTTGTCCCTGCATGCACGAGGGCAGCGCAAACAGAGCGGCTGCTAGGTGAGGAGACAGGCGGCGGCTGCTGGGCAGCGTCTTGGAGCCTCGTGGCTACGGCATCCTGAACAGAGGAGGTCTGCGGCGATCAGAGTAGTTCCCCTGTTCTGCTCGATTGGGGGCAGATTTGCATTGCCCCCTCCCCTCCTCTTGAGTTGGGGCAGCACAACTCGAGAATGGCCGGTGACGGGTGGCAGCAGGGTTGATCCAAAAATGAGGCTTCCTTCTCAAGTTGCTTCTTTTTCCCGACAAGATGGTTCTCTGATGACGCAGCATAGAGGTAGGTCGTGCTCGAGATCGCGGCCTCCTACTCTCATTTCTTAAGATCCTCGACCTTGGACAAGCCTCTTCAAGGCTCCGGTTGAAAGCTCGGATCTTAGTTTGGATTTCTTTGCTCCAGAAACCTAGGCTGATTAGAAGATTGCTGTGTACGAGACTATTGATTCTGAAGAGCTGATTAAGACGTGGTCCATGACGCTTGTTGGTTATGTGGTCGGTTTAAAGATATTATATTTTTTGTTATCCTCATTCATCAAGACTCGATGGGGAACATCGGCATTTGATCTGCATATGCTAGAGAATGGTTTTTTTGTATACAAACTCAATTCTGAAGAGGATTTACAACGAATCCTTGAAGGGTTTTGGACTATTCGCGGCCATCCGATAATTCTACGGCGTTGGTCTCCTGATGTCCGTTTGGAGTTAGACAGTCTACAGTCTATTCCTTTATGGGTATCCTTTCATGGTCTTCCCCTGCATCTTTGGAGTCGACGTTTTATTGCTAAGTTATGTAGCACCTTGGGATAGCCATTGTATATTGACAAAGCAACAGTAGCGCAGACGAGATTAGCTTTTGCATGAGCATGTGCAATGGTTTCTTCTGATGGTGATCTTCCAGATGAGATTTTTTATCATGATCTTGATGGGACCACCCATAAGGTGCATGTTTCATGTTCTTGGAAGCCACAGCGTTGTAAGATTTGCTACTCTTTTGGTCATGCACATGGAGCTTGTCAGCAAATTCAGAAACCGATCACTCAGGTTTACCGGCAACGCCAGACATCTCAGCACGGGGTTGATACTACTATTATGACTATTGACGAACAAGGCGAGTCTCCTTCGAAGCGATGAGTCTTTGGTGAAGACGAGCGAGCATTCTGACTCACTTGGGCAGCATCATGATCAGAAAGACAAATCAGAAATTTTACCTCTTCCTAATATATCAGAGTTTGTCACAACAACAGTTTCTTAGGTTACCCACGCACAGGAGAACGAGAAACCTTCATCTCTTCCTACATCGACAGGAACTACCGCAACGGAGATCCCACGTCCCACTCATCGTGCTAACCAAGATACCAGCCAGGACTTTCAGCCTCAACCTTCAACAAACACTGCCAACCTGGATATCTTGGGTACTTCAAAATTTAAGCATTTGCAAGCTGTGGATGAAGTGGATAAAAATAGAAATAAAGACTTAAAAGGTAAGGATATTATGTGAGAGGAAACTACAAAACCCAAGGATAAGAAGAAGGATGGTATAATTAAGTCGCACATACTTTCGTTTACCTAGGAAGAGACCCTTATTTCCTTTTCTACATGTTTTATTTCTAATGAAGATACTTTGTTGGAATGTTCGTAGACTGAATATACTTGAGAAATGTCGGGAGCTTAATATAATAATCAAGTCTGCTGCTTATGATATTGTTATTCTTGTGAAAACAAAAATTAGACCATCTCGGGTTTTTGTTAAAAGAAATTTAATATGGCCAGAGGCAGAACTTCTTACCAACGATACTTGTGACACTTATGGTAGAATATGGGTATTATGACATCCGAACTCTGTTAGTTCTTGCTTTATTTCTACTACAGAACAATTCATTCACTTTAAGACTGAGGATAAAAAGAATGGTTGTCAATTCTATATTACTGGTGTATATGCTTCTAATAGTATGTAGGAAAGAAACATTCTATGGAATGATCTGATTAACATTGCAAATGGCTATCTTACAGTGCCTTGGATTGTTCTTGGTGACTTCAATACTGTTCGGTAAACATGAAAAAGTGGGAGGTAAACCACTTTCAAAAAGTAATCTTCAAGGTTTTAACGATTACATAGATATTGCTGCATTGATTGATATGAAATCTATAGGGGATTGGCTTTCATGGAGTATGGAGTAATCAAGGTGCTGTCCACAGGAAAATAATGGCTCAACTCGATAGGTGTCTGATTAATCATGAATGGTTAACAGTTTACCCTGATTCATTTCTGGAGTATGGTACTCAGTTGTTCTCTGATCACTCTTCAATGTATATACATCTGAGACAAAGTAATACCCAGAGGCAAGAAACCATTTAGATTCTTTAACATGTGAAGTACCCATCCTTAGTTCCTCGAGGTTATCAGATCAGCTTGGAATGTTAATGTGGATGGATCTCCCCCTTATATCTTATGCCAAAAGCTTAAAGCATGTAAAGCAGCACTAAAGGAGTAGAATATAAATACTTTTGGCAATATTATCACCTGGGTCCAGTTAAGCAAAAAGAAACTAATGACGGTGCAACATGAAATGCATCTTCAGCCCTTTGACGAGAATCTTATTTGCAAAGAGGTAGAGGCTAGGTCTCAATTCATGCAGGCCCTAAAGCAGGAAGAAAGTTGTGCAAAACAGAAGTCTCAACAGCATTGGCTTACTTTAGGGGATTCCAATATGAATTTTTTTATATAGCTATTACTACTAGAAGAGCTGTTAACTGTATCAGAAATGTAAAGATCAAGATGGTACGCTTATTGAGAATTTGCATGAGGTTAAAGCACACACTGAATAATTTTTTTATTCTTTACTCAATCAAACAGAGCAGCCTAATGTTCATGTGGAGCCTACTAGAAAGCTTGATTCGGATGACATCACGATTCTTAATGCACCAATTACAGTTGAAGAAGTTGTACAAGTTGTCTTCAAGTCACCAAAGCACAAAAGCCTTGGTCCAAATGGATTTCTAGCTGAATTTTACTAAATTACATGGTCGATCATTGGAAATGATGTGATTAAAGCTTGTCAGCATCTTTTCTCTTTAGGTCGTATTCTTAAAGTGATAAATTACACTTTTATTTCTTTGGTTCCTAAGAATGCAGAGGCTGATTCACTAGAGCTCTACAGGCCCATTTCTTTATTCAACTTTATTTACAAGATCATCTCCAAGTTGCTTGCAGATCAAATGTAATTGGTTATGCACAAGATCATTAGTCCTACTCAGGCTGGTTTCATTAAAAGGAGAAGTATATATCATAATATTCTTCTTCCTAATGACTTGATCAAAGATTTACACTCCAAATCAAGAGGGACGAAAATATGTTTAAAAGCTGATTTACAAAAAGCATTTGATTCAGTTAATAGACCGTTTCTCTACAAGATGCTCCTAAGTATGAACTTTCCTCAACAATGGGTTAATTGGATTCAGTGTTGCTTGGAAACTCTAAAATTTTCTGTTATGTTCAATGGTTCCCTCGTTGGCTTCTTTGGAAGTACGAATGACATCCAACAAAGAGATCCACTTTCTCCATATCTTTTTACAATTGTCATGGAAGGACTCAGCTATATGTTAGAAAAGACAGTCTCTGATGGTAACATTAAGGTACCCCATGCTGATTCTATTCATATATCCCATATAACATTTGCAGATGATCTTATTATCTTTCTTCGCAATGATACTACTTCAGTGAGAAATTTAACTACTATTCTAAAAGATTTTGGTTTAGTTTTTGGCCTTCAACTAAATCATGCAAAAAGTAAAATCTATATGGGTTCTTACATTGAAGATAAAGACTTTTGATAGGGGTCTTAAATGTGACGCGACACCGGACCCTGTGTGTTGCATCCGGATGACATCATCGCCCCTCCTGCACTCAATTACTCCCGTGATTGACCGCCCGACGTCACTTCTCCCCTGCATTGCCCCACGACCATGCTAAGTTGACCACGCCACCAGCCCGCGAAGTCAGGTTCGTACACCACCCCTCAGACGCAACCAGAAGCGTGCCATCCGCCCGACATATTTAAGCCACCAAAGAGTAAGGTGATAGGCAGGTTGTCTCCTCTGAACTCTTGAATTAATTGGGGGGTTCGGAGCCTTTGGGGGACGACTTGAGCGTCGGAGGGTGGCGAGCTCCCTCGACCCGCCTTTGTGCAGCACCGTTCGTGATCTCGCCCATGGCGACCGATCGATCGGGCCCAAGCTGGAGCAGAGCCATCGACGAGCCCGAACCTTACGAGACGACCCGGATCTCGGAGCCTCCGGTCACTGCAGTAAAAGTTGTTTGTACTAACAGATTGGCGCTAGAAGGAGGGCCCGTCAAAGGATCACCTACTGAGCCCCGAACGACATATGGACGAGAGACCACATCCGGGAGGAATGTCAGCAGAAGCCTCATTTCCCTCCAGACCCTGGAGGGATGATCCCACCGCGATCTCAGAACGATATTGGAGTTTGTTCAATGACCTAGGACTCTACCCACCGGATGGGGCTTCTCCGCTCCCTCCCCCAGTCACCGCGGAGGCTTTTCAGGACCTATCCCAGCAGGTCCGAGCACTAGCAAGCGTCGTCCAGGCCGTAGTCCCCCATCCGCCTCAGGGAACGGGAGGGCCGAGCCACCAGAGACCCGGACCCTCCCCACGGGCTCATGAGGCGCCTCGCACGGCACCATCTTCCCCTGCGTCCCACCCGGTCCTGGACGGAACCCGGGTTCTCGGGAACTTGGGCGTCCCGCCCGAGCCTAAGGCGATATCCTCGGACTCCATGGATTTATTCCGAGCCCAGCTCCACTCTATCTCCCAACGCCTGGATGAGGTACAAAGGGACGTCCGGAAGTCAAAAGAGGAACAGAGGGAGGAGCCTCACTGGGAGTCCCCGTTCGCCAGCGACATACGGGAATACCCGGTGCCCTTGAATTTCCGCCTCCCCTCCATCGACCTCTACGACGGAGCTAGTGATCCTGCGGACCATGTCGCCACTTTTCGAGCGCAAATGGCCCTATATGGAACCTCGGACGCCTTGATGTGCCGAGCGTTCCCCACTACGTTGAAGGGACCTACACGGGCCTGGTACAGCACATTAAAAAGCGGGACGATAACGTCTTTCGAACAGCTCTCCAAGGACTTCGAGTTACATTTCTTGGCATTCGTGCGTCCGAAGCCTTCGGTTGCGCTCCTCCTGGGTCTGAAGCAGAAGGAGGATGAACCCCTCTCCCACTTCGTACGACGATTTACCATGGAGGTACGAGGGTTATCTGATGCTCACCCCTCACTGTTAATGCAGGCATTTATGATAGGGCTACGACCCTCAAGGTTTTGCTAGTCCTTGGTGGAGCGACCCCCCGTGTCCATCGCGAAAATGTTTCAGCGGGCAAATAAGTATGTGGCGGTTGAGATTTGGATGTCGGGGAGAAAGGAAGAATGGCCGAGGGAGCGTCCAACACCAGCCCGAGCGGGAACAACGACCAGGCGGCAGTCTCCGCGACGGGGGCGCCAGGCAGGGCATCCCGACCGCTATGCATCCGAGCTCCCACCTCCCCCCTTGAATACGTCGCGGACGCAAATATTTCTCCAAATAAAGGAAAGGGGAATGCTCAGGCCTCCCCGCCCGATGAGGAGTCGGCAAGAGCTGACCGATTGATCCCGTTACTGCCGCTTCCATCGACAGAATGGGCATGACACGGAGCAATGTCATGAGCTGAAGCGGCAGATTGAGGAGCTGATCCGGAGGGGACACTTAGACCAATACATCCAACGCCCGCGAGAACCCTCCTTGCGCCCCGAAGTCCCGGTCGAGCAACATATTGATGTAATCATTGGGGGACCCGCCTCTGGAGGGGATAGCGCCTCGGGCCGGAAAGCTTATGCCTGTGCTGCTACAACAGGGGAGCGTCATCCTCCCTCCAAGCCAGAAATCACTTTTCCCTCGGAAGACTTGGGGCGTCCGGAGCACGATGACGCGCTGGTGGTATCGGCCCGAATAGCCAATGCGCAAGTTAGAAGGATCATGATCGACACAGGCAGCTCAGCCGACATCCTTTACTTCGATACTTTCTTGAAGTTGGGATTGCCGAAGGAGGCCCTGAAGCCCCTACACTCGGCGCTCACCGGATTCACCGGCGACTCGATCTCTCCGCGAGGTGCGGTCACCCTACCCTTGACTCTTGGTGACTCTCCGAAGACCAAAACAGTCTTGGTGACCTTTTTGGTGGTTGATCTCCCCACCGCATATAATGCCATCCTGGGCCGGCCCACCCTCAACAAGTTAAGGGCGGTTATCTCTACATACCACTGGACCTTGAAGTTCCCGACTAGCTCCGGGGTCGGGGAAGTTCGGGGAGATCCACTTGAATCCAGGCGGTGCTACTTGACGACGATCTCCCTGGGCAAGAGAAAGAGGCCAGGGCAGCCCCTTGAAGACCCGCGCGGGCCCCGACACCCGACTCAGCATCCCGAGCCGATGAAGCCAGCAATCAATGTTCCGCTGCGGGATGACCGTCCCGACCAGACGGTCGGGATCGGCTCGGACCTAGGCGAACAGGAGCAGGCTCAACTCGTCAGCCTCCTCCAAGAGAACGCCGATGTCTTTGCTTGGATGGCGGCCGACCTCCCGGGTATCGACCCGAGAGTTTCTCAACACCACCTGAGCATTTCCCCGATCGCTCGCCCAGTGAGACAAAGACCCCGGGCTCAGGCTCCTGAGCGCCAACGAGCTGTGCAAACAGAGGTGGATAAACTCTTGGCATCCGGCTTCATTGAGGAAGTCAAATACCCCCAATGGCTGTCCAATGTAGTTCTTGTGAAGAAGTCTAATGGAAGCTGGAGGATGTGTGTTGACTACACCGATCTAAATCGTGCTTGCCCGAAGGATTGCTTCCCCTTGCCTAGGATCGACTAGCTGGTCGACTCAACCGCGGGGCACGCCCGCTTCTCCTTCATGGATGCCTTCTCCGGTTACAACCAGATTCGGATGGCACCCGAGGATCAGCAACATACAGCCTTCCACACCCCCCAAGGAGCTTATTTTTACAAAGTCATGCCATTCGGATTAAAGAATGCAGGGGCTACCTACCAAAGGACAGTGAATAAGATATTCGCCCACCAGATAGGGTGAAACATGGAAGTTTACGTCGATGACATGATTGTAAAAAGTCAAACGAGAGCCGCCCATCTCGACGACCTGAGGGAGACCTTCGCTACGCTAAGGAGATATGGAATGCGCCTTAATCCGGCTAAGTGCATCTTCGGCGTAGCATCAGGAAAGTTCCTGGGATTCATCATACACGAGAGGGGAATCGATGCCAACCCGAAAAAGATCCAACCACTCATCGATATGAGATCACCTAGAACGATGAAGGAGCTTCAATGCCTTAATGGGAGGATAGTAGCTTTGTCTCGATTTCTGTCCCGATCGGGAGATAAGTGTCTTCCCTTCTTCCGGGTCCTGAAAGATCCGAAGAGCTTCCGATGGATGCCGGAATGCGAGGAAGCCTTCGCATGCCTGAAGCACCACCTAGCCGAACTCCCACGCCTTATCTCGGTGTCCACGCCGGAAAAGCTTTGCCTCTACTTGGCGGCGTCTCAACACGCAGTGAGCTCTGTGCTGGTAAAAGAGGCCACCGAAAAACAGCATCCGGTTTATTACATCAGCCATGTCCTGCGTGGGCCAGAACAACGTTACCCCCCCATTGAAAGGTTGGCATTGGCGCTCATCCTGGCGGCTCGGAAGCTACGCCCCTATTTCTAGGCCCATACCATTAAGGTAATGACTGACCAGCCACTCCGTCAAGTTCTTTCTAAGTTTGACGTGGCAGGGCGCCTCCTAAAATGGTCGGTGGAGCTATCTGAGTTTGATCTTCACTATAAACCGAGAACAGCCATCAAAGCGCAGGCACTAGCCGATTTCATTTCGGAGCTAACCCAGCCGGAATCGGAGGGCGCAAAACAAGTTTGCCAAGACTGGGTCCTGCACATAGATGGGTCATCTGGCTCGAGGGGTGCCGGAGCTGGACTCATCCTAAAGGACCCCGAGGGACGCTCTTTCGAGTGCTCCCTCCGTTTCGGCTTCGAGGCCACGAAAAACGAGGCAGAATACGAAGCCCTCTTGGCGGGTCATCGCTTGGCAGCCGAGATGCAGCTGAAAGTAGTCCATGTCCTCACGGACTCCCAACTGGTGGCCGAACAAGTCGGCGGGGAATATCGGGCACGGGACCCAACCATGTCAAAATACCTAACGGAGGAAAAGCCCAGACCACTAACTTTTCTCATTTCACCTTGTCTAGAGTACCCAGGTCCCAGAACGAGCGGGGAGACCAGCTCGCGAAGTTAGCCTCGGGAGCCGAACCCGAGGAGCATCCCGAGGTTGAGGAGCTCACACACCGGTCGGTGGCTACCACGGGGGTAGGGGACCTCGAAGTCCCGGTACCTCCGCTTACATGGATATAGGAAATGTGGAGATACAAGCGTGAGGGCATCCTTCCTACGGACGACGTCAAGGCACGGCGTCTCCGCCGAACCCAAGCATGGTACTGCGAGATCGGCGATCAGCTCTGCAGAAGGTCATTCTCTCGCCCCCTATTACGATGTTTGGATCCCGACGAGGCAGAAGTAATCCTCGCGGAGGTCCATGGTGGGACCTGCGGGGAGCATATGGGGGGACGATCTTTGGCCTTCAAGATACTACGTCAAGGCTATTACTGGCCCACGTTACACCGAGATGCCAGGGCCTACGCACGGCGGTGCGACGTATGCCAGCGTCATGCCTGAGCCCCGCAGCACCCTGCGGTCCCGCTCGCCTCTATGGATTGCGCCTGGCCCTTCGCACAATGGGGGTTGGACCTCTTAGGACCATTCCCCCCGTCGTCCGGCCAGCGGAGATACATTATCGTGGAAGTTGATTATTTCACTAAGTGGGTGGAAGCCGAGCGACTGGCGACTGTTACAGCCGGTCGAGTCGAGCAGTTCGTATGGAAAAACATCGTGACACGATTCGGCCTGCCCAATGTCATCGTCACTGACAATGGAACTCAGTTTGCCAGCGCTCGGTTCAGGGAATTTTACGTGAATTATCGAATTCAGTTGAGGTCTAGCTCTGTGGCCCACCCTCAGACCAACGGGCTCACCGAGGTGACCAACCGATCTATCCTTGATGGACTTAAGAAAAGAACTCTGAGAGCCCGATCCAGCTGGGTCGACGAGCTGCCTAATATCCTATGGTCTTTGCGGACAACCCCGAAAACGATCTCGGGCGAGTCACCATACAGTTTGACGTTCGGCGTGGAAGTGGTTCTGCCAGCTGAGTTGGTCATTCCGACCCCCCGGGTAGAAAACTATGAGGAGTTAGTGTCGACACAGGGAGTTCGGGCCGGTCTGGACCTGCTCGAAGAGCGTAGGGCCGACGCGCACCTAAAAATGTTAGCCTACAACCGAAGTATCGTCAGGAACTATAACAGAGGGGTGCGCCCTCGGCCCCTCGGGATGGGAGATCTGGTGCTACACAAAACGGAAGTAAGTGACCCCGCCCGCTCAAGAGGAAAACTTGCACCAAAATGGGAAGGCCCCTACCGCGTCACTAAGGTTGTCCGACCGGGCACGTTCCGACTCGCGACAATGTGGGGACAGCAAGTGCCGAGGACCTGAAATATCCAGAACCTCAAAAAGTACTTTGTTTAGAGTGAGTGCAAAGACCAAGCAGAAGGGTTAGCGTTGGACTCGGATTAATAAAGCTAACTTACGAAAATCGAAATTGTATTAACCAAGTTTCAAAATACAAAATGAGTCCCTAGAGAGGGAAATTGGCAGTACATAACCCAAAAAAGGGATAAAGGAAAAAAGAAGAACAAGGAGTCCCTCAAGAGTTGGCCTCCGGAAGGCTGTAGTCGAAGGGGACCTCGTCGGGCATACTTGTCCCCTGATCTTCGGGACGGGAGGTGAAGGGATCCTCCTCGACCATGGAGCCCTGAGGGCACGCCCAGAATCGCGCTAAGGCGACCTTATACCCGTACTCGTAGGATACCCGGCCCGTCCGGTCCAAGCCGAGGAGGAAGCCCTCCGACTTCTTGTACCGCTCGATTACCTCCCGGTCCCTCTCCGGACGGCACCCTTCTTCCGCCGCGAGAGCCTCCTGGGCGGCCTTTGTTTCGGCCTCTTGAGAAGCCAGTTTTGCCACCAACTCAGAGGCCTCCTTTGTGCGGAGACGGTTCTCCAACTTCTCAGTCCGCAATAGCTTTTACAGGTTAGCCTGCGCTGCGGACGAGGCCTCGAGCTCGGCGGTCAGGTGGGCCACCTCGGTGTCCAGCTCAGCCGCCCGCTTCTCGGCCGCGACAACTGCCTCAGGCCCCGCGCCGGTGCGAGCCTCATCCAACTGACGGCGCAGGACAAGATTGCGCTCGTCGAGGCCGCCTATGATCCGATCGACGTCGTGGGCACGGTCAATCAAAGCCATGGTGTAGTGGAGATTCTGCATAGGAGAGAAACAGTGAACGACAACAACAGAAGGGAAAATGCAAAAGGAAGCATTGAGGACGGAGCTTACCCACAGCACCGACTTCGCTGATTTAGCGATCAAGACCTTTGAGGGGAGCGTATATAAATCCTGAGCCATGTCGGGATGAAGCGCCCCCCGGAGGTAAGTGGCCGAAGGGTTCCCCCCAGTCCACACTTTGTCCCCTCGGGACAGTCCTCCCCATCGGGCAACCAGGGGGTTGCTTGCACCCCCGGGAGGGATCTCGCCCATCACCCGCGAGAAAAATGGCTCATCCCCACCCGCCGGAACCTGGCATAGGTCCTTCAGGGATGGAGGACGAGGGGTCTTCTCGGCCACCCCTTGGCTGGGCCCAGCCCCCTCAGACAGGGCGGGTGCACCCGCTCCATCAGGGAGCTGTTCGGTCACCCCCTCGGGAAGAGTCACCGACGGCTCGAGGTCCACCACGTCCTTCGCCTTTGGCCTCTTCGGGGGTTGTCCTCCTTCAGTTACCCATGGGGAATCTCCCCCCGCTCGCTTAGGGACTGCTGGAGCACGTGGAGACGAGCCTGCAGGGGTGCTCGCGCCGTGGAAAGACCGTAAGTTCACCATTTCTACAAAGAACGAAAAATCGGTCAGAATAAGGAAATGGCCATAACCCCAAAGCGTTGAGCAACGATGACCTACCCTGAGAGCGTGGGCTAAGCCCCGCTTCCACGAGCCACCGCTCCAACATATTGCGGATAGCTTGGGAGGAGGGAAGGATTGCCCTCAGCCTCTCCAGGTGGGTACGCTCTTCGGCGTTAAGCTTCGGGGTTGTGTTATCAATAGTCCTTAAGGACCACCGAACCCCAAAGCCCCAGTCCTTTTCACAACGGACGAAGAAAAAATGCCTCTTCTAGCCCTTGTTATTGGTAGGGGCGCCGCTGATGCGGAATCCAGCCCGGGCGGCAAGGAAGTATCCCCCCGACCCCTTGGAAAGATGAAAGCAGGAGAGGAAGAGGTTGCGGGACGAGGTAATACCGGCATAATGGCATTCCCCCAAAAAGGCCACTAAATACCGCCAAGAGTTGGGCGCTATCTGTGATGGCAAGATCTGTCACAAAGATATGCAAGACACGATGAGGGGATGAAGGGTAAGACGTAAACCAGCCTCTAGGGCGTCGAGAGTCAGGGCGAAGCCCTTGGGAATCGGGTCGAAGGCCCGTTGCCCCGCTTCGGGGGCCGCAAGGATGTACTCCTCCGGAACGCTGTATCGCTTCCGGAGGATCCCTACGGAAGACTCGTCTAAGGTAGAATCTTGGTCGTGCAGCCACATTATGGCCTCTAGCACACGCGCCGCTTCCCCATCTGAGGAACGGTTGGAAGGTGGAGATGGTGGGGAGACAATAACACGAGTAGTGACGGAAGGGGAGGAAGAGGACGAAGTAGAGGAGGAAGAAGTGGAAGAAAGGGCCATTTTGCACTGACCTACGATGGAGGGGTTGACTGGCGGGTGGCAAGAGACTCCGAGGCCAAGGAAGAAAGCTTGAAGGAGGCAAACAGCAGGACTCAGGATAGAAGAACTTCACTGATAAAAACTATGGAGTCTCACGACGCGCGCTATTTAAAGGAAGAAAGGCGCCACCCTTTCGCCTCCCGAAGTGGGCGGTAGCATGTCGCTGCAAATACCACCCAACCGCATCACATCGGGCAGCCCAAGCGACGATACGGTATTAATGAGGACATGACGTGCCCATCACCCAGGCGGGTAACTTGCCCGGCACGTCAGCGACCCCTCGATTCCAGCAACCGCGCTTGCACGAATGATTTTCAAAATGGTCCAACAACTGTTGGCGGTTCGGTGTTATGGTCTTGAGCGACGCCTCGACCATTGGATTTCTGGGTCTTGAGCGGTGCCTCGACCCCTCATCCCGAACGGCGGTTCGGTGTTATGGTCTTGAGCGGCGCCTCGACCATTGGATTTCTGGGTCTTGAGCGATGCCTCGACCCCTCATCCCGAACGGCGGTTCGGTGTTATGGTCTTGAGCGGCTTCTCGACCATTGGATTTCTGGGTCTTGAGCAGTGCCTCGACCCCTCATCCCGAGCGGCGGTTCGGTGTTATGGTCTTGAGCGGCGCCTCGAACATTAGATTTCGGGTCTTGAGCGGTGCCTCGACCCTCATCCCGAACGGCGGTTCGGTGTTATGGTCTTGAGCGGTGCCTCGACCATTGATTTCTAGGTCTTGAGCGGTGCCTCGACCCCTCATCCCGAACGGCAGTTCGGTGTTATGGTCTTGAGCGACGCCTCGACCATTGGAATTCTGGGTCTTGAGCGGTGCCTCGACCCCTCATCCTGAATGGCAGTTCGGTGTTATGGTCTTGAGCGGCGCCTCGACCATTGGATTTTGGGTCTTGAGCGGTGCCTCGACCCCTCATCCCGAAGCAGTGGTTCGGTGTTATGGTCTTGAGCGGCGCCTCGACCATTGGATTTCTGGGTCTTGAGCGGTGCCTCGACCCCTCATCCCGAACAAGCGGTTCGGTGTTATGGTCTTGAGCGGCGCCTCGACCATTGGATTTCTGGGTCTTGAGCGGTGCCTCGACCCCTTATCCCGAACGGCGGTTCGGTGTTATGGTCTTGAGCGGCGCCTCGACCATTGGATTTCTGGGTCTTGAGTGGTGCCTCGACCCCTCATCCCGAGCGGCGGTTCGGTGTTATGGTCTTGAGCGGTGCCTCGACCATTGGATTTCTGGGTCTTGAGCGGCGGCTCAACCCCTTATCCCGAACGGTGGTTCGGTTATCATGGTCTTGAGCGGCGGCTCGACCATCGGTCTTCTGGGTCTTGAGCGGCGGCTTGACCCCTTATCCCGAACGGCGGTTCGGTTATCAGGTCTTGAGCGGCGGCTCGACCACCGGTTTTCTGGGTCGTGAGCGGCGGCTCGAACCCTTATCCCGAACGGCGATTCGATTATCAGTTCTTGAGCGGCGGCTCGACCACCGGTCTTTTAGGTCTTGAGCGGTGGCTCGACCCCTCATCCCGAACGGCGGTTCGGTGTTATGGTCTTGAGCGGCGCCTTGACCATTGGATTTCTGGGTCTTGAGTGATGCCTCGACCCCTCATCCCGAACGGCAGTTCAGTGTTATGGTCTTGAGTGGCGACTTGACCATTGGATTTCTGGGTCTTGAGCGGTGCCTCGACCCCTCATCCCGAGCGGCGGTTCGGTGTTATGGTCTTGAGCGGTGCCTCGACCATTGGATTTCTGGGTCTTGAGCGGTGCCTCGACCCCTCATCCCGAACGGCGGTTCGGTGTTATGGTCTTGAGCGGCGCCTCGACCATTGGATTTCTGGGTCTTGAGCGGTGCCTCGACCCCTCATCCCGAACGGCGGTTCGGTGTTATGGTCTTGAGCGGCGCCTCGACCATTGGAATTTCGGGTCTTGAGCGGTGCCTCGACCCTCATCCCGAATGGCGATTCGGTGTTATGGTCTTGAGCGGCGCCTCGACCATTGGATTTCTGGGTCTTGAGCGGTGCCTCGACCCCTCATCCCGAATGGTGGTTCGGTGTTATGGTCTTGAGCGGCGCCTCGACCATTGGATTTACAGGTCTTGAGCGGTGCCTCGACCCCTCATCCCGAACGGCGATTCGGTGTTATGGTCTTGAGCGGCGCCTCGACCATTGGATTTCTGGGTCTTGAGCGGTGCCTCGACCCCTCATCCCGAACGGCGGTTCGGTGTTATGGTCTTGAGTGGTGCCTCGACCATTGGATTTCTGGGTCTTGAGCAGTGCCTCGACCCCTCATCCCGAGTGGCGGTTCGGTGTTATGGTCTTGAGCGGCGCCTCGACCATTGGATTTCTGGGTCTTGAGCGGCGGCTCGACCCCTTATCTAGAACGGCGGTTCGGTTATCATGGTCTTGAGCGGTGGCTCGATCACCGGTCTTCTGGGTCTTGAGCGGCGGCTCGACGCCTTATCTCGAACGGCGGTTCGGTTATCAGGTCTTGAGCGGCGGCTCGACCACCGGTTTTCTGGGTCGTGAGCGGCGGCTCGACCCCTTATCCCGAACGGCGGTTCGGTTATCAGGTCTTGAGCGGCGGCTCGACCACTGGTCTTTTGGGTCTTGAGCGGTGGCTCGACCCCTTATCCCGAACGGCGGTTCGGTTATCAGGTCTTGAGCGGCGGCTCGACCACCGGTTTTCTGGGTCATGAGCGGCGGCTCGACCCCTCATCCCGAACGACGGTTCGGTTATTAGGTGACAGCTCGACCCGTCATCCTGAATGGTTCCGACCGAGATCTCAGCCGACCACCTATTTGCAGCCGGGCCTCCCCGAACATCACCTCCTACCCTCGAGATCGGTCCCGCAGGAGTGGCTTTTTTTAGGGGGGTAGTGATAGGGGTCTTAAATGTGACGCGACACCGGACCCTGTGTGTTGCGTCCGGATGACTTCATCACCCCTCCTGCGCTCAATTACTCCAGTGATTGACCGCCCGACGTCACTTCTCCCCTGCATTGCCCCACGACCATGCTAAGTTGACCACGCCACCAGCCCGCGAAGTCAGGTTCGTACATCACCCCTCAGACGCAACCAGAAGCGTGCCATCCGCCCGACATATTTAAGCCACCAAAGAGTAAGGTGATAGGCAGGTTGTGTCCTCTGAACTCTTGAATTAACTAGGGGCTCGGAGCCTTTGGGGGGACCGACTTGAGCGTCGGAGGGGTCGGGCGAAGCTCCCTCCGACCCGCCTTTGTGTAGGCACCGTTCCTGGTGATCTCGCCCGCGGCGACCGATCGGGGCCCAATTGGAGCAGGAGCCATCGACGAGCCCGAACCTTACCGAGATGACCCCGGATCCTCGGAGCCTCCGGGTCATGGTAAAAAGTTGTTTGTACTAACAACTTTATTATACAAACTCTGGGGTTAGCGAGGGAAGTCTACCAATTCCTTATCTGGGTCTTCCACTCATATCCACTAGCATTCACAAAATTCACTATCAGCCTTTCCTGTAAAAAATAAAGAATAGAATTTCATCTTGGAAAACTAGATTTCTTTCCAAAGCAGGACGACTTGAACTCATCTGATCTGTGTTGTTTTGTTACTCTATTTATTGGTCTAATGCATTTCTTCTACCTGTTGGACTTCTTCATGATATTGAACGGCTATTGAAGAACTTTTTCTGGAATGGTATGGATGGCAAGACAATGCATATGGTCAATTGGGATAGCATTTGTAGACCAAAAGATGAGGGGGGGCTGAATATACGAAATCTGAGAAATTAAAGCTTGTTTGGTACAGAAATTATAGGATCTTTTACAAAATAAATCCTTATGGTCACAATGGGTTTCTTCTAGGTACCTATCTAAGGAATCGATCTGGGAAGTTTCAACAAGAACATATCATTCTACTGCTTGGAAAGGAATTTTGAAGGCAAGAAATTGGCTGATCAACCACATTTCTTATGCAATCTCTTCATGGATCAGAATTAATATGTGGTATGATCCTTGGGTGAATGGGAAAAGTATAATTCAATTATATGATGATAGAGTACGAAGAGATCTTGGGGCCCCTAAAGATTAGAAGGTTTCTGAGTTCATTGTTAACGGCATCTAGTGTCTTCCTAATCCTATTTCTCCTAATATGCTATCACTTTGGTCAACTATTATAGCTCTTCTAATCAGAAATAACTCATTAGATATGCTTAATTGGCTTCATGACAATGGAATGTTTAGTGCTACATCTGCATGGAATCAAATCAGACAAAGAAATAACAAGTGGATCCCGAGCAGTTGGACATGGGATAGACCGAGCTCACAAAGACATTCCTTATGCACATGGCAGACCCTTCTTGCCATACTACCCACAATTGACAATATGAAGCGAAAAGGTATATATCTTGTTAACTGATGCTCTCTTTGTATGCAATAGGAATAAAGTATTAATCATCTCTATTTTGGTTGCGACTACACTAATTGGGTATGGATGGAGATTCTGAAAAGATTTGAACTACAAAGGCTACCAATGCCAAACTTGCATCAAGAACTAGAACAGCTGCAGCAAAGCTTCTCAAGAAAAGGGCTTCTTACATAACTGGCAAAGCTTACCTTCAAATGTACTATTTGGTGGATTTAGAAAGAGAGATGTAGCAGAATCTTTGAGGGTCACACACACACAATGCTCACCTTTTGCTTGAGATACTTAGTGACTCATGATCATGTATGCTGTAGGATCTGGAAATGAGGCATTTAACAAGTAGAGAAAAAGAGATCTTCCTCAGATTCAATTTTATAATTCTTTAATGCTTCCTTTGTATTGTCTGATTCTCTACTTCAAAATTATGATATATTCATCGATCGTCCAAGAATTGTTGGTTATTGCATTTTACTATTTGTTGCCTATGGTAGAGCGTCATAGTCTACAACATGTATAGTCCTGACTACTTTTTTGTTTAACTACTCTCGAAGATGAGTCTGGTGGAGTGAGACCATTCCACCTTTTTGAGGTGGGGTGCATTCTCCTAAACTGCTCTAAGAGATCTCAGGCTTTAATCTATGGCTTGTGTAGACAAAGCTAATTTGTACAAACTTCATACTAAATCTATTACATTTACTTACCAAAAAAAAAACCAGCAAGCGCCATGGACCACGTCTTAATTAGCTTTTCAGAATCAGCAGTCTCGTAGACAACAATCTTCTGATTAGACTAGGTTTCTGGAGCAAAGAAGTCCAAGCTAAAATCTGAACTTCGAACCGGAGCTTGGAAGAGGCTTGTCCAAGGTCGAGGATCTCTAGAAATGAGAGTAGGAGGCCACGATGTAGAGCGTGACCTACCTCTATGCTGCATCATCAAAGGACCATCTTGTCGGGAAGAAGAAGCAACTTGAGAAGGAAGCCTCATCTTCGGATCGACCCTGCTACCACCACCAGCCATTCTTGAGTTGCACTGCCCCAAATCAAGAGGAAATGTTCAAAGGGCAGGGGGGAGAGGGCAGTGCAGATCTGCCCCCAATCAAGTAGAACAGGGGATGCTGCCCAGCAGCCGCAAGTGGACGCTATCCAGCGCCTGGCCTCCTCGCCCAATAGCCGTAGACTGGCCGCACCGCCCTCGTGCGTGTAGGGAGAAGGCAGCCCCTTGCGCACAGAAAGAGTGGGAGGGGGCAATGCAGGGGAAGCCCTCTCCCACCGTCGCCGCGCCGCTCGGTGCCACCCAGCAGCCTCGCCTCCCTTCATCGATCGCTCCGCCTCACAGGAAGAGCCATCGCCGCTGCCCTATTTTACTCCCACAGTAGCCTGCGATAGCCACTACCAGGAAGAAGAAGAAGGGGGTGATGCAGAGGGTGGGGAGCGATTCAGCCTTGCTCCATGCGTGCAGAACAACCTCGATTCGACCCTCCGACTCTCTGATGGAAATCATCAATTTAGCAACCATACACCCCGATAGCTAAAGAGCTATGATACATATGGAATGCAAATTGACACCCTCCAACGAATTGAAACAAGGCGGATCGTTCAAGAATGAAGTAAGGGAAACTATTCTAATTACCTATCAATAGAAAATTGATAAAATAACTAGAATAGCACTTTGAATTCCCTTAAGACGCCACAAACTAACAAGTCTGATAAGTCAAAGGAAAAGCAAAGATTTGGGTTGAACGCCACAAGCAGAAAAGCCTGATAAGTTCTAAAGTTCATGCAAGAACTTAAAAACAAAACACTCACCGGTGTTGAAGAATTGTTATACTTCCCAATTGTCTGTCGTACACTGAGAGTCAACCTCATTTATATAGTATGAGGATAGTACAAAAAGAATGAATGCATTAAATAACATTCATATTCCTAATTCATGAATTTTGGTAAACATAGCTGAATGGATTTTTATTCTTCAAGTTGAGGTCTTCAAATTTGTCCTTCTCTCTTCATGATCACGTTGGCCATTTTTGGATCTTCTTGTAATCATAGAATCTTGATTGAGTCTTGACTAGCTTGATCTGGTTCATATCATTCCCCATTTCTTGGAAAGGATTCGTCCTCGAATCATAGCCTCCATCACCTTGTTTGTACTTGATGATGTATGGAAAAGATTCAATAAACTCCACCCATTTTGCATGCCTACGACTTAGCTTTTGGATTTCCTTGGTCTCTTCTGGATTGCATCTATATGTTGGCTTATTTGGTATGCTTGCACCTGGAATGAAATCAATTTGATGTTCAATTCCTCTAATTGATGGCAAACCATTGGGAACTTCTTCGGGAAAGATATCCTCATTTTCCTGCAAAAGATCAACAATAACACTAGGCAAACTTTTGTCAATTTTGTTAGAAGAAATCAAAATGTCCTTGTACATAAGTACAAGTAAAGGCTGCCTCATGGTTAAGGCCTTTTTTACATCTCTCATTTTGGCATAAACACTCATTTTTCTTCCACTCAAGCCTTCCTTGTTTTCTCTCCCCTTGTATTTCCCAATACTCTTATTTTTATCACTCATCTCATCTTTTTCTTTTTTCTCTCTTTCTTGCTCCCTTCCAAAAGTTTTGGTTAATGAAGACTCAAGCTCCTCATATTGTTGTTTTATGCGCATCTGGTCTTCAAGAATTATCTTCGGAGGCAATGGTCCAAGCTGATATTTCTGTCCATCCATGATGAAGGAATAACGGTTCTTGAACCCATCATGTGTTACCCTACGATCATATTGCCATGGTCTCCCCAACAACATGTGACCAGCATACATAGGTACCACATCACACCAAACTTCATCCTTATATCTACCAATTGAAAAATGAACTAACACTTGCTGATTTACCTTTACTACACCACTATCATTCAACCATTGCAACTTGTAAGGTTTTGGATGTTTGATAGTAGGCAATTTCAGTTTCTCCACGAGCAAGGTACTTGCCATATTAGTACAACTTCCGCTATCAACAATCACATTGCACAGCTTGTTAGCAATCAAACAATGAGTATGAAACAGATTTTCACGTTGTTCACCATGTTCATCATTTTTACTTTGCAAACTAAGTGTGCGTTGAATAACCAAAATTTCACCTTTAGCATACTCTACGTCACTAGTATCCTCTGGAATGTCATCATCATCTTCTCTTTCATTTTCAGATTCTATATTCCCATCTCTTATAATCATAACTCTCTTATTAAGACATTCCCGTGCTATATGTCCATGCCCAAGGCACTTAAAACACTTAATACCTCTACTTTGATTAGGTTGATTCTCACCTTTACCCTTACTGCCTAATTCATTTTTGCCTTTAATTCCATCGATTTTAGGCTTAACAATGGGTATATCATCCTTTTTACTCCAATTCGGTTTCCAAGAAGAAGAAAAACCCGAATAAGGTTTTGAATCATACCTTGTGCCTTTTCTTTTGAGTTGTCTCTCAATCTTGATGGCCATATTCACCATATCCTCAATCTCCACATAATGTTGCAATTCCATAAGATCAGCAATGTTCTTGTTTAATCCACTCAGGAATCGAGCCATTGTAGCCTCACGGTCTTCCTCCACATTAGCTTTTTTCATGGCTATCTCCATCTCTTTGTGATATTCATCAACACTCATGGAACCTTGTGTCAAAGTTTGTAGTCGTTGATGCAAATCCCGATAGTAATGACTTGGGACGAATCTTCTCCTCATGATTTGTTTCATCTCCAACCAAGTCTCTACGGGCCTTTCACCATTTCTACGCCTGTCTTTACATAATTGATCCCACCAAATTATAGCATAATCATAAAATTCAACAGCAGCTAATTTTACCTTTTTCTCTTCGGAGTAGTTGTGACATTCAAAGATCAGCTCCACTTTTCGTTCCCACTCCAAATAAGTATCTGGATTATTCTTTCCTTGAAAAGAAGGAATTTTCATTTTGATGCTGCCTATGTTTCTGTCCATACCATCAAAACGTCCTCTCCTAGTTTGTCTCGTAGGATTAATATCTTGACCAATTAGAGTGATTTGGTCATCGTCGAGGTCATCTCCGCCATTATATTCATCGTGGACGAATGTTGGTTGTCTCCTACGCCGTGGTTCACCTTCCAATCTATTAATTGCATCATCATGCCTTTCTAGATGATCTCTTACATCTATCACTTTGAACATACGTTCAAATTGTTGTTGCATTGCTTGAAGCAAAAGATCATTAGATGAAGAACTCGCTTCTTTTTCTTTAGACATGTTTGCAACCTGAAAAACAAAGTTAGAATAGCCTCACCAACACTCTCTCACGTGTTTCACTCAAGATTTGATTCACTCCACTCGTGTTTTTATACAATGTTTGGCTTTTCTCGATATTGATCTCACCACTCTTGCCTTTTACCTCTTGTTTTGTTCTTTGAGTTCTTAGATTAACTAAAAAAACTTAAACAAACAATTCAGATTGTGGCAATTCAAGGGTATTGAAATTGGACATAAAAGCAAAAAAAATGTAAGCTAAATTTATAGGAGTGTATGATGCACTTCAATCATAAGCAAAGATTTGAATTCAAGTATTTTTGGAATGAAAAAAATTTCAAACCTGAAACAAGAATTCAAAATAATGAAGATAGAATTATGCAATTTGCACGAAGTCCTTGAATTCACAATTTTTTTTAAAAGTTTTGATCTCTTTCTTTCTTTCTTTCTTTCCCTTTTTTTTTTTTTACCTTTGATCTTCTCCTCTCTCTCTTTTTTTTTTCTTTGATCTTTGATTTCCTCTCCTCTTTTTTTTTACTTTTGATTTTCTCTCTCTTTTTTTTTAAAAACTTTCTGTTCTCTTTCTTTTTTGACGATAAAGTGAGGGGAAAAAATGAAAAACAAACAGTAATGGCACAAAAAAAACACAACGATAAGGAGGAAGGAAGAATAGCAATTATGGATATCGTGATAAAGAAGAATAAGAGAACAGGGAAGAAAAAACTAAAAGATAAAATGGATAAGCAAACCTCAAACTTGAGCCGTGCTCTGATACCAAATGATGGAAATCATCAATTTAGCAACCATACACCCCGATAGCTAAAGAGCTATGATACATATGGAATGCAAATTGACACCCTCCAACGAATTGAAACAAGGCGGATCGTTCAAGAATGAAGTAAGGGAAACTATTCTAATTACCTATCAATAGAAAATTGATAAAATAACTAGAATAACACTTTGAATTCCCTTAAGACGCCACAAACTAACAAGTCTGATAAGTCAAAGGAAAAGCAAAGATGATGGAAATCATCAATTTAGCAACCATACACCCCGATAGCTAAAGAGCTATGATACATATGGAATGCAAATTGACACCCTCCAACGAATTGAAAACAAGGCGGATCGTTCAAGAATGAAGTAAGGGAAACTATTCTAATTACCTATCAATAAAAAATTGATAAAATAACTAGAATAGCACTTTGAATTCCCTTAAGACATACAAACTAAAAGTCTGATAAGTCAAAGGAAAAGCAAAGATTTGGTTTGAACGCCACAAGCAGAAAAGCCTGATAAGTTCTAAAGTTCATGCAAGAACTTAAAAACAAAACACTCACCGGTGTTGAAGAATTGTTATACTTCCCAATTGTCCATCTACACTTTGATTCAGCCTCATTTATATAGTATGAGGATAGTACAAAAGGAATGAATGCATTAAATAACATTCATATTCTTAATTCATGAATTTTGGTAAACATAGCTGAATAGACTTTTCTTCTTCAAGATGAGGTCTTTAACTTTGTCCTTCTCTCTTCATGATCAAGTTGATCATTTTAGGCTCTTCTTGTAACCTTGGAATCTTGTGAGTCTTGACTAGCTTGATCCTTCCAAATGTTTTCCAATAAACAGGTTAAAGCTTCTTTCATCCTCTTAGCTTTAGCTCTCGTCATTGGTCCTCCATGAATAGTTAAAGGGTCTTTAATCGAATTATGATCAACTTGCTGGTTTATATCATTCCCCCTTTCCTGGAAAGGATTCGTCCTCGAATCATAGCCTCCATCACCTACATCAAACAAAGATAGATCAGAAACATTGAATGTTGCATTAATGTTGCCATACTCACCTGGTAGTTCCACTTATATGCATTGTCATTGATTTTTGAATGACTTGAAATGGACCATCTCCTCTTGGCATTAGTTTAGACTTTCTATGACTAGGAAATCTTTCCTTCCTTAAGTGTACCCAAACCAGTCACCAGTTCGAACAATACTTGTTTTCGGCCTTTGTTGTGTTGTTTCTCATATTGTAGAGTTTTCTTTATAATTTGTGTTCGGACTTTTTCATGCAATGCTTTGACAAAATCAGCTTTTTGCTTACCATCCAAATTGGCCTTTTCCAATGGTAAAGGTAGCAAATCCATAGGAGTTAATGGATTGAACCCATACACAACTTCAAATGGGGAATGGTTTGTTGTAGCATGCACACTTCTATTATAAGCAAACTCTACATGTGGCAAACACTCCTCCCAATTTTTTAAATTTTTTTGAATTATGGCCCTCAAAAGTGTTGATAAAGTTCGATTTACCACCTCCGTTTGTCCATCTGTTTGTGGATGACAAGTGGTTGAATACAACAATCTTGTACCCAACTTACTCCAAAGCGTTCTCCAAAAGTGGCTAAGAAACTTCACATCTCTATCACTCACAATTGTCCTTGGGATGCCATGTAACCTCACAATTTCTTTGAAAAACAGTCCATAACATGTGTTGCATCATCATTTTATGGCAAGGAATGAAATGTGCCATCTTGCTAAACCTATCAACAACAACAAAAATAGAATCTCTCCCTCCTTTTGACCTAGGTAAACCTAAGACAAAGTCCATGGATATATCAACCCAAGGTTCATTAGCTATAGGAAGTGGTGTATATAACCCATAAGGCATTACTTTAGATTTAGCTTGTTTACAAGTGATGCATTTTTCACACAATCTTTCAATATCCCTTTTCATGTGTGGCCAAAAGAAATGATCACTTAACACATCTAAAGTTTTTCTGACTCCAAAATGTCCCATTAAACCTCCACTATGTGCTTCTCTCATAAGTAATTCTCTCATTGAACATTGAGGAACACACAGCTTGTTTTCTTTGAAAAGAAAACCATCATGCCTAAAGAACTTATCAAAACCCCCTTTTTCACATGCCCCATAAACATTAGCAAAATCATGGTCAGAATTGTATAAATCTTTAATGTATTCAAAACCCAATAATTTTGCATCAAGTTTAGAAATTAGAGCATACCTTCTAGAAAGAGCATCGGCGACCACATTTTCTTTACCTTGTTTGTACTTGATGATGTATGGAAAGGATTCAATAAACTCCACCCATTTTGCATGCCTACGACTTAGCTTTCCTTGTCCTTTGAGATATTTCAAAGATTCATGATCGGTATGTATAATGAATTCCTTGTGCCAAAGATAGTCTTTGCCATGTCTCTAATACTCTTACAGAGCATAAAATTCTTTATCATATGTCGAGTAGTTAAGACTTGCTCCATTTAGCTTCTCACTAAAGAATGCAATGGGTCGACCCTCTTGTATTAAGACTCCTCCAATACCTACTCCACTCGCATCACACTCAATCTCAAAAGTTTTAGCAAAGTTAGGTAAAGCAAGCAAAGGTGCTGAACTGAGTTTGTCTTTAAGCAAGTTAAAAGCATCATCTTGTTGTTTACCCCATCTGAATTCAATATTCTTTTTGATGCATTCAGTTAATGGTGCAGCAATGGTAGAAAAATCTTTAATAAATCTTCTATAAAAGCTAGCAAGACCATGAAAACTTCTAACATCACCAACACAAGTGGGTTTTGGCCACTCTTTAATTACTTTTACTTTTTCTTGATCAACATGTATTCCATTATCGTTTACAACATATCCAAGAAAAGTAATTTCATTAGTGCAAAAAGTACATTTCTGTAGATTAGCATATAACTTTTCTTTTCTAAGCACATCAAAAATAGCTTTTAAATGTGTTACATGCTCATCTAAACTTTTGCTATACACAAGTATATCATCAAAATAAACCACTGCAAACTTTCCAATGTAAGCACGCAAAATATGGTTCATCAATCTCATAAAAGTGCTAGGTGCGTTAGTTAGGCCAAAAGGCATCACTAACCATTCATATAAACCATGTTTAGTTTTGAAAGCAGTTTTCCATTCATCACCCTCATGCATTCTTATTTGATGATATCCAGATTTCAAATCAATTTTTGAAAATAGACAAGAACCATGCAATTCATCTAACATGTCATCTAGCCTAGGAATAGGATGTCGATACTTTACCGTGATTTTGTTGATAGCTCTGCAATCAACACACATTCTCAAGATCCATCCTTTTAGGCACCAAAAGAACAGGAACTGCACATGGACTCATGCTTTCTCGCACATACCCCTTTTCCATAAGCTCACTGACTTGCTTTTGGATTTCCTTGGTCTCTTCTGGGTTGCATCTATATGCTAGCCTATTTGGTATGCTTGCACCTGGAATGAAATCAATTTGATGCTCAATTCCTCTAATTGGTGGCAAACCATTAGGAACTTCTTCGGGAAAGATATCCTCATTTTCCTGCAAAAGATTAACAATAACACTAGGCAAACTTTTGTCAATTTTGTTAGAAGAAATCAAAATGTCCTTGTACATAAGTACAAGTAAGGGCTGCCTCATGATTAAGGCCTTTTTTACATCACTCATTTTGGCATAAACACTCATTTTTCTTTCTCTCAAGCCTTCCTTGTTTTCTCTCCCCTTGTGTTTCCCAATACTCTTATTTTTATCACTCATCTCATCTTTTTCTTTTTTCTCTCTTTCTTGCTCCCTCCCAAAAGTTTTGGTTAACGAAGACTCAAGCTCCTCATATTGTTGTTTTATGCGCATCTGGTCTTCAAGAATTGTCTTCGGAGGCAACGGTCCAAGCTGATATTTCTGTCCATCCATGATCAAGGAATAACGGTTCTTGAACCCATCATGTGTTACCCTACGATCATATTGCCATGGTCTCCCCAACAACATATGACCAGCATACATAGGTACCACATCACACCAAACTTCATCCTTATATCTACCAATTGAAAAATGAACTAACACTTGCTGATTTACCTTTACTACACCACTATCATTCAACCATTGCAACTTGTAAGGTTTCGGATGTTTGATAGTAGGCAATTTCAGTTTCTCCACAAGCAAGGTACTTGCCACATTGGTACAACTTCCGCTATCAACAATCACATTGCACAACTTGTTAGCAATCAAACAATGAGTATGAAACAGATTTTCACGTTGTTCACCATGTTCATCATTTTTACTTTGCAAACTAAGTGTGCGTTGAATAACCAAAATTTCACCTTTAGCATACTCTACGTCACTAGTATCCTCTGGAATGTCATCACCATCCTCTCTTTCACTTTCAGATTCTATATTCCCATCTTTTATAATCATAACTCTCTTATTTGGACATTCACGTGCTATATGTCCATGTCCAAGGCACTTAAAACACTTAATACCTCTACTTTGATTAGGTTGATTCTCACCTTTACCCTTGTTGCCAAATTCATTTTTGCCTTTAATTCCATCAATTTTAGGCTTAACAATGGGTTTATCATCCTTTTTACTCCAATTCTGTTTCCAAGATGAAGACGAATTTGAATAAGGTTTTGAATCATACCTTGTGCCTTTTCTTTTGAGTTGTCTCTCAATCTTCATGGCCATATTCACCATATCCTCAATCTCCACATAATGCTGCAATTCCACAAGATCAAGCAATGTTCTTGTTTAATCCACTCAGAATCGAGCCATTGTAGCCTCACGGTCTTCCTCCACATTAGCTCTTATCATGGCTATCTCCATCTCTTTGTGATATTCATCAACACTCATGGAACCTTGTGTCAAAGTTTGCAGTCGTTGATGCAAATCCCGATAGTAATGACTTGGGACGAATCTTCTCCTCATGATTTGTTTCATCTCCAACCAAGTCTCTACGGGCCTTTCACCATTTCTACGCCTGTCTTTACATAATTGATCCCACCAAATTATAGCATAATCACAAAATTCAACAGCAGCTAATTTTACCTTTTTCTCTTCGGAGTAGTTGTGACATTCAAAGATCAGCTCCACTTTTCGTTCCCACTCCAAATAAGTATCTGGATTATTCTTTCCTTGAAAAGAAGGAATTTTCATTTTGATGCTGCCTATGTTTCTGTCCACACCATCAAAACGTCCTCTCCTAGTTTGTCTCGTAGGATTAACATCTTGACCAATTAGAGTGACTTGGTCATCGTCGAGGTCATCTCCGCCATTATATTCATCGTGGACGAATGTTGGTTGTCTCCTACGCCGTGGTTCACCTTCCAATCTATTAATTGCATCATCATGCCTTTCTAGATGATCTCTTACATCTCCTATCACTTTGAACATACGTTCAAATTGTTGTTGCATTGCTTGAAGCAAAAGATCATTAGATGAAGAACTCGCTTCTTTTTCTTTAGACATGTTTGCAACCTGAAAAACAAAGTTAGAATAGTCTCACCAACACTCTCTCACGTGTTTCACTCAAGATTTGATTCACTCCACTCGTGTTTTCACACAATGTTTGGCTTTTCTCGATATTGATCTCACCACTCTTGCCTTTTACCTCTTGTTTTGTTCTTTGAGTTCTTAGATTAACTAAAAAAACTTAAACAAACAATTCAGATTGTGGCAATTCAAGGGTATTGAAATTGGACATAAAAGCAAAAAAAATGTAAGCCAATTTAAAGGAGTGTATGATGCACTTCAATCATAAGCAAAGATTTGAATTCAAGTATTTTTGGAATGAAAAAAAAATTCCAAACCTGAAACAAGAATTCAAAATAATGAAGAAAGAATTATGCAATTTGCACGAAGTCCCTGAATTCACAATTTTTTTTTAAATTTCGATCTCTTTCTTTCTTTCCTTTTTTTACCTTTGATCTTCTCCTCTCTCTCTCTTTTTTTTTTCTTTGATCTTTGATTTCCTCTCTTTTTTTTTTACTTTTGATTTTCTCTCTCTCGTTTTTTTTAACTTTCTGTTTCTCTTTCTTTTTTTGACGATAAAGTGAGGGAAAAAAAAAAAAAAACAAAATGATGATAGCACAAGAAACACAGCAATAAGAAGAAAGGAAGAATAGCAATTATGGATATCGTGATAAGAGAACAGGGAAAAGTTAAAAGATAACAAATAAATGGATAAGCAAACCTCAAACTTGAGCCGTGCTCTGATACCAAATGATGGAAATCATCAATTTAGCAACCATACACCCCGATAGCTAAAGAGCTATGATACATATGGAATGCAAATTGACACCCTCCAACGAATTGAAACAAGGCGGATCGTTCAAGAATGAAGTAAGGAAACTATTCTAATTACTTATCAATAGAAAATTGATGAAATAACTAGAATAGCACTTTGAATTCCTTAAGACGCCACAAACTAAAAAGTCCGATAAGTCAAAGGAAAAGCAAAGATTTGGTTTGAACGCCACAAGCAGTAAAAGCTGATAAGTTCTAAAGTTCATGCAAGAACTTAAAACAAAACACTCACCGGTGTTGAAGAATTGTTATACTTCCAAATTGTCTGTCTACACTTTGATTCACCTCATTTATATAGTATGAGGATAGTACAAAAGGAATGAATGCATTAAATAACATTCATATTCTTAATTCATGAATTTTGGTAAACATAGCTGAATAGACTTTTCTTCTTCAAGATGAGGTCTTTAACTTTGTCCTTCTCTCTTCATGATCAAGTTGATCATTTTAGGCTCTTCTTGTAACCTTGGAATCTTGACTGAGTCTTGACTAGCTTGATCCTTCCAAATGTTTTCCAATAAACAGGTTAAAGCTTCTTTCATCCTCTTAGCTTTAGCTCTCGTCATTGGTCCTCCATGAATAGTTAAAGGGTCTTTAATCGAATTATGATCAACTTGCTGGTTTATATCAGTACCGCCTAGTACACTGACCATGGTAGTATGTCAGGTGATCGTACTACTAGATTGGGCGATGGTACCGCTTAGTGTTAGGGTTAAACTAGTGGTGGTACTACCAATGACAGGCAATGGTACCGCCAATACCCGGTAAACCCAAATGGAAAGGTTTTTGACTCCAAGTTTGAATCATATTGGAGCCTATAAATACCCCTCCCATCCCTGGGTTGAACGCAAAAGCACAAAGATTTTAAAAGGAACAAAATGCTATAAAAATCCTTCTAAACATCTCTCCTTTAATTCTTATTTGTATACCACCGAAAGAGAGGAGTGAAGTGCTTGTAAGGGTTATCTCCTGAGCTCGTCAAAAGGAGAGGTGCTATAAGGGAGTTCGTCTTTGCCCATTAGAAGGAAGACAACTAGTGGAAAGCCGGTGGCCTCGAGAGAGGAGGAATTGAGAGTGGACGTAGGCCGTATGGCCGCACCACTATAAAAATCTAGTTTGTGTTTACTTATTGCTTTATCTTTCTGCAAACCATTTTATTTGGCTGCCTACTTCCTTATCACTATCTTTCTTCATCTCTAAATACTCTCAAGCTAATTACGTTTTCGATATGCTTCAATCGAAATCAGTTTTAGTCGAAATGAGGTTTTCAACGTACGAAGTTTTCAAAATCCTTTTAAATCACTAAAATTTATCATTCTTAACCACTTCACTAATTCCCGCCCCCTCCCCCCCTCTCTTTGTGCTGCTCTAGATACCAACAATTTTTAGGTACCCATTTGACCTTAGGTCTCTCATAAATCGATCTACTCAACTTGTCATTTTGTATAGACTATATTTACGGTTCCTTTAGGAACCCAAATTAATTTGTATAGACTATATTTCTTAAATGGACATTTATGAGCATAATGTTTGAGTTTACAGTAAAAGTTACATTTGGTGCGAGATGAAACATGTAAGGTAGAGCCTTTAACAAAGATGGTTGACTTTTTATGAGAGCTACTCACAAAGCCGATTCTATCTCTTCTATGAACGTGACTCTTATTGGCAAGGATCATGTTCATGGATTTGCTACTAATCTTAAACTTTTCTAAAGTTTCGTTTAGTAGCAAGTTTTCCTTTTTAAGTGCCTCTAAATGTTCACACTTGGTGCATGGAGGCGATAAATCATTGTCATACTTAAGTTTTTCAAATTCACTATTTAAAAAGGCATGCTCCTTTTTCAATTAATTATACTTTTTGCTAATTAATCTACAATCATCAAATAAATCATGAAAAGCACTCAACAGTTCATCGAACGATAAATTTGCATCTAATGAACTACTTACCTCATCGCTGATTGCCATTAGTATATAGTTAGCAATCTCCTTGTTGCTTTGTTCTTTATCTTCAGAAGCGCTCGAATCATCCCATGTAGTTTTGAGTGTCTTCTTCTTCGGTTATTTCTTCTTCACATGGAGACATTCACTTTTGAAGTGTTTTGGCTTCTTGCATTCATAGCAAATAATTTATTCTTTCTTGAGTTCAATTTTATTTTTAGTATCATTTTTAGATTTGTTTCTTTTTATAAATTTTTTGAACTTTCTTGTTAAGAGTGCCAAGTCATCATCATTATCTTTATCATTTGAACTTTCTTTCAAGTGGTCTATATGAGTTCTTAGTGACATATCCTTCCTATTCTTTTGAAGGTTATTCTTAAGCTATTTATAAGCATTGCAAGTCATTTTATAGGTCATTAGAGACTTAGTAAGTTCTTCGAGCGAAAAATTGTTTAAATCCTTGGCCCCTTAAATGGCCATTACTTTAGGGTTCTAACTCTTTAGAAGGAATCTTAATATTTTATTAACAAGTTTAAAGTTAGAAAAATTTTTACTAAGAGCTTTTAGACCATTGATGACATCCGTAAACTGGGTACATGTCTCCAATAGTCTCACTTGGTTTTATGCGAAACAATTAGTAACTATGAACTAAAAGATTTATTTAGGCTCCTTTACTCTACTAGTACCTTCGTGTGCAATTTCGAGTGTATACCAAATGTTAAAAGTTGTTTTACAAATATATACTCGATTGAATTCATTTTTATCTAAAATGCAAAAGAAGGCATTTATAGCCTTTGCATTTAAAGAGGTCTTCTTCTCTAACTCATTTCAATTTTTTATTAGAAGAGAAAACTTTTGAAAACTATTTTTGACGATGTTCCATAACTCAAAATATGTAGAAATTAAAAAGATTATTATCCTAGTTTTCCAATATGTGTAATCCGTCCCATTGAACGTGGGTGGATGTGTGATTGAATGACCCTCTAGATTGTTAGCAAATGTCATCTCTCTTAGGTTTTAAACCAAAATGAGAGTGATATTGTTCTGATACCAATTGTTAGGATCAAGATTGATACTAAAAAAAAGGGGGGTGAATTATTGTAGCGGTCAAAAATGTTGATTTTGAAAAAATTGTTTCGATGAAAAAGTTCATTCACAAAAACATATTTCTGAAAGATGTTTAACTTGAATATGTTCGTAAGTGAGTAGAGAAAAAGAAGTAGGACGGCTGCAATTAAGTAAAGAAGATAAGCAATAAAAGAAAAGATCACAGCAAAAAGAGAACACACCAATTTATAGTGGTTTGGTCGTTCGGCCTATATCTACTCCCAATACATCCTCCGATGAGGTCACCGACTTCCACTATTGATCTTTTTTCAAGGGCAAAGTTCAATCACCCCTTTATATAACTTTTTACAAGTTGCTCACTCTCCTTATATAAGCTTCTAATACTTAAAATTAGTGGAGATGAACTCTCGATGTTTATAAGCAATTTCACTATAGTCTTAGTTCTTTTTATTCACTTCTCTATGTCCCACAAGCTGAAAAGTAAGGGATATTTATAGGCCTCAATTGGCTTAAAAAATAAAACCAAAAAAGGTCTCATCTTAGATTTTTGGGGTCCTAGTGGTACTACCACCTATCCTGGTGGTACCACCGCTAGTTGACTCTAACACTAGGCAGTACCACTATCTAGTCTAGTGGTACTACCACCAGACATAGTCTTGGTCATTGGAACTGGGTGGTACCATCACCTAGTCTGGCGATACCACCACTTAGCAGTTAATAACTGACTAGAGGTACTACCGCCCAAACACTTGGGAGACTGAGTCTTGGGCGATTCCACCGCCCAGTCTAATAGTGCCACCACTAGACAAGGTTCAGCAATAATATTTGGGCCATGAGTCCTATCCAAACCAATCCAATTACAGGCCCAATTGGCCCCTAACAGAGTTAGTGGGATTACCTCTAAACCTAACTCTAATTACACCCTAACTATGACATTTACGGCATATACTAAAGCATATAAATCCGATAAGTCAATTTCTTCCGGCGAGCTTCCGACGATCTTCCAATGGACTTCCGACGAACTCTTAGTGATTCTTCTAATGGACTCTCGGCAAGCTCTTGAATGCTCGACGATCTTCTTGGCTAGTTTTGACGAGCTTCTTTGGCAAGCTCCGATCATTCTCAGCGAGCTCCGACAAACTTCTAACGAACTTCTCAATGAACTTCCAATATACATTTCGACAAGCTCCCAACAAACTCTCAGCAAATTTTGGCAACACTCCCGATGAACTTTCGGACTCCCGACAAACTCTCGGACTTCCCAACTTATCGTTTGATCTTGACTCTGACACTATGTTTTGCTTTATGCCTTGTTCGCTATCGTAGTTAATCCAAACTTTTCTAAATATATAGATTAGATCAAATAATTTATTAATTAATTTCATCATCAAAATTTGAGATTCAACAATAATAAGGTATCATTAACCATCCAACATTCCATAAGTGGATCAATCAATGAGCTTATTCTCCAATAAACACCTGCATTGTATCCCTAGTATTCCCACACAAGTAGCTATGAATCAGCCACCTCCATCATATGGATGTATATATAACACATTAATCTGTGAAGTTATGCCCCTCTCGAGTAACCTACGATCGGGATTATTTAGGGTTTATGTTTAAAGGCGAATCGGTCTCATTATTATGATCTCATCACAATCCAATTCTCATTGCATAGATCTATGAATATCACAATATATGCAACATACAAGATAAAAGTGATAAAATATTAATAAATAATAAGCAAAAAGAATGTGTATGATATCACACATGCTATCACTCACGTGATTGGATTGCAGGGCACCTATGACTAGTAATCCCAACTCGACCTATTATCGACCCTCCCTAGCCAGAAGGCCATGTGGATGATCTTACACATTCAGATCGAACTAAGCCATACTAACAACCCGGCCATGACACAAAGTTATGTTGGGAAATCATTCTAGGGAGCAACATCTCATGCGCAACGGAAGAACAAAAAATAAAACACCCCAGATTTCTTGTAGAAAGGCTCCGTCGTCGTGCAAAGATCAATGCATCAAAACAAATCTATGAAAATTATATGTGCAAAAGAAAATACCTAGGGAGATCGTATATCCCTGAATCCCTACAGATCTGTAGGAAGGATAAAGGAGGTCAAGCATCCTCCTCTCTAGCGGTATCCACACGGCAGTGACTGCAACGATGCACCTCTCTTGGGAGAGGAGAACAAAAAGTGGCTACCAAAAGAAACCCTCAGCCTATAGAGCTTTGGTTCCCTCCTATTTATAGAGGCCCCTTGTAAACCTTAATGGATCTTGCCCTGTTGGGTATTGGATCTCCATCCAATTACCCAAGCCTCTTGAATTAGTGGGTCTCTACCCAATAATCACTTATTAGCAATTATTGGATCTCTTCTTAGGATCCAATAATTCAAGGGCTTAATGGATATCCAATAAGTTAGGGGCTTTGGCGGATATCTCATATCCGAACCTCTATTCGTCGCAACACCTACCATATGTGTATGAACTCCTTCTGACTTAATGAATTATTATCTTTATAATAATTCACCCAACTCATCGACTATGGACGTACTAGGCCACTATACCGTAGCCCCCAGATGATATAGGAGAATCCAATCCTTTGGACCTATCTGTCCTCAGTTACCATGTATTTATAGTCCCTCATCCATCTAATATCTCAGAGACCCTATACCGGGCATGGTGTTGTCAGGGCCATACGGTCTCTCCTCAGGTCTTGCTATTATCGAATTCTCTCATAGAACTCTTTCTCTCTCAATCCGAATAACCTTGGCCAAGGATTTGTTCGAGCAAGAATACATGAGATATTCCTCTTATGATACTGAGAGCGGATGATCCTCTATTAACACTCAACAACCCTCGTAAGGTTGGCTATCACTCCTAATAATCGATTGTACTAGATCTGAAACTTTCCAAACCTATAAGTCTGGTATCAAAGAGTGGAGTACTCATATAGGACAACCTTAGTGTCTCAAGTCTAAGAACCAGATACACTACTGGGACTATCGAATCATTGTCTAACATGATGTATCAATAACCATCCAGCATTCCGTAGGCGGATCAATCAGTGAACTCATTCCCCAATGAGCACTTATACTGTACCCTTAGTGTCCCCACACGAGTAGCTATAAGACTAGCCACCTCCATCATATGGTTGGGTATACAACACACCAATCTATCCGGTTATCTCGATGTCCCTCTCGAGTAACCTATGACCAGGATAATTTAGAGTTTATGTTTAAAGGTGAATCGGTCTCATTATCGTAATCTCATCACGATCCGATTCCCAATGCATAGATCTAAGGACATCACAATATATGCAACACATAAGATAAAGTGATAAAATGCCTAATAATACGCAAAGAGAAAAAGTGCATATCAAGTCACAAGTACCATCACTCATATGATTGGCTTGCAGGGCACATATGACTAGAAATCTCCCACTTGACTTAAAGTCAATCACCAACAAGTCTGATCCCCATCAGACCTCTATGATGCTCAAATACAATTTGAGTCAATGGCTTTGTCAGTAGATCTGCAATGTTATCTTCGGATAGAACTCTTTCCATTACTACATCTTTTCTGGTGACGATCTCTCTAATAAGCTAGAACCTCCTCAGAACACTTCTAATGAGACCCGGATTTCTAATTTAAGTAATCACCCCGTAGTTATCATAATTTAAGAGAATCGGCTCCTCACTACTCGGGATGATTCCTAGATCTGTGATAAACTTCTTCATTCAGACTCCCTCCTTTGTTGCCTCTATCACAGCAATGTATTCCTCCTCTGTGGTCGAGTTAGCAATAGTGTCTTGCTTGGAACTCTTTCAGTATACTACTCCATTCAGGGTGAACACATACCCTGAATTAAACTTGCTATTATTGACATCAGATTGAAAGCTCAAGTCCATGTTTCCCTCAACCCTGAGGCTACTGCCTCCATATACCAATAAAATATCCTTAGTCCTTCTTAAGTACTTAAGGATACATTTTATTATTTTCCAGTGCTCCATGCGTGGATCTACTTGATACCTGCTCGTGACACTTGGAGCATGCGCTATATCAGGCTTGGTACATAGCATAGCATACATGATAGATCCTATCGCTGAGGTATATGGTATCATATCCATGTGTGCCCTTTCTTCAGGAGTCTTTGTGGACATACCTTTCTTCAGGAGTTTTTGGGGATATACTCCTAGAAAGTGATATTCTATGTCTCATTGGTATGAGATCTCTCTTAGAATTTTTCATGCCAAACCTTTTGACAATAGTGTCTATGTACCTCGACTAGGACAAGCCAAGCATCCTCTTAGATCTATCTCTATAGATCCGTATCCCCAATATGCAAGATGCTTCCCCTAAGTCCTTTATAGAGAAGTGCCTAGATAACCAACCCTTTACTATGGAGAGCATTCCTACATCATTCCCAATGATCAGGATGTCATCCACATATAATACCAAAAAGGTGATAATGCTCTCACTTACTTTTCTGTATACACAAGGCTCATCTTCGTTCTTAACAAAGTCATAAGATCTAATCGCCTCATCAAATCTTATATTCCAACTTCGGGAAGCTTGCTTTAGTCCATAAATAGACCTATGCAACCTGCACATCTTATTTGGGTTATCCCTGGACACGAATCCCTTAGGCTATATCATATACACCTCCTCCTCGAGGTTACCATTGAGGAATACGGTTTTGACGTCCATCTGTCAGATCTCATAATCATAGTGTGCTGCAATAGTCAATAGAATTCAAATAGATTTTAGCATAGCTACGGGTGAGAAAGTTTCGTCATAGTCAACACCTTGCCTTTGACGATACCCCTTAGCCACTAGCCTTGCTATATAGGTCTCTGCCTTTCCATCTACTCCAATCTTCTTTTTGAAATCAGTTGCAGCCAATAGGTACAATACCCTCGGGTGCATCAACTAGATTCCAAACCTTGTTGAAGTACATGGAATTAATTTTTGAATTCATGGCTTCTTGCCATTTCCCGGAGTCTATGCTCATAATAGCCTCCTCGTAGGTCTGAGGATCAAAATCTTCAATATCCTCTCCTCTAATATGTCCTATATATCTCTCAAGAGGATGAGATACTCTACCAGACCTATGTAAAGTTGGAACTTGTGTGCTAGGTATCTGAACAGATTCTGGCTGTGGAATAGTGCTTGAGCTAGGTTCTCCAACCTCGCTCAACTCTATCATGCTCCCACTATCTCCACCAAGAATGTGTTCCTTCTCAAGGAACATTACTCTCTTGGCTATAAAGACCTTTTGGTCCTCAGGGTGATAGAAATAATACCCATAAGTTTCCTTGGGGTATCCCACGAACTTGCACCATTCCATCCTAGATTCCAACTTGTCGAGGTTGTATCTCTTGACGTGGGCAAGGCAGCCCCAAATCTTAACAACCTTAAGATTGGACTTCTTTCCATTCGATATCTCATATGGAGTAGACATCACTGACTTAGTTGGAATTCTATTCAGAAGATAAGCTGTGGTCTCTAGGGCATATCCCCAGAATGAGATGGGTAGGTCGGCGAAACACATCATGGAACACACCATGTCTAACAGTGTGTGATTCCTCCTTTCTAATACACTATTAAGCTGTGGTGTATAAGGATGTGTCCATTGGGATAAAATCCCATGGTCTTTGAGGAACTGGGTGAACTATGTACTCAAGTACTCACGTCCTCGATCTGATCGAAGGGTTTTGATACTCTTTCCTGTTTGGTTTTTCACTTCATTTTTATATTCCTTGAATTTTTTAAAAGCCTCAGACTTGTACTTCATCAAGTACACATGTCCATATCTTGAGAAATCATAAGTGAAAGTAATAAAGTAGGAGTAACCACCTATGGCATGAGTCGACATGGGACCGCATACATCACTATGTATGAGTTCTAGTAACACAGTGGCTCTCTCTCTAATTCTACTAAATGGAGAGTTGGTCATCTTTCCCCGAAGGCAAGATTCACATGTTGCATATGACTCATAGTCAAATGGATCTAGATATTCATTCTTCAGTAACTTTTGAATCCTTCCCTCGTAGATGTGACCTAGCTTATAATGCCAAAGATATGCATTATTCATCTCTTCTCGTTTCCTCTTAGATTCACTTACACTCAAGATATGTGGAGTTATATCTAGCATAAATAAACCATTATGTAATATTCCTGTCGTGATGATCTCATTATCTAATATTATTGAACAACCATTATTCTTAAAAACTAATTTATATCCACTGACTATCAAACATGAAATGAAAATAATATTTTTGATAATAGAAGGAACATAATAGCATGCATCTAATGCAATAATAGCTCCACCAGGCAGATGTAAGGTGACCTTGCCAATAGCCACTGTAGCAACCTTTGCTTCATTGCCCATCTTAAGGTTCATCTCGCCTTTGTTCAATCTCCAAGGTCCTGCCAGAATATGCAACGAATTGCAGATATGATAAGCACTCCCGGTATCTAATACTCATGTGTTATCATAAGATTATGACAAATGGAGACTGATTATGAATGTACCTAAAGCTTCTCCAAGCTTCTGTTTCGCCCTCTCTGCAAGGTACTCTTTACAGTTCCTCTTCCAGTGCCCATTTTTGCCGTAATGGAAGCACTGGCCTTTGTCCTTTATCATTTATTGGGTCTTTGATTTGAACCAGATCAAGCTAGTCAAGACTCAATCAACATTCTATGATTGCAAGAAGATTCTAAAATGGCCAACGTGATCATAAAGAGAGAAGGATAAATTTGAAGACCTCAACTTGAAGAATAAAAGTCCATTCAGCTATGTTTACCAAAATTCATGAATTAGGAATATAAATGTTATTTAATGCATTCATTCTCTTTGTACATTCCTCATACTATATAAATGAGGTTGACTCTCAGTGTAAGACAATTTTGGAAGTATAACAATTCTTCAACACCGGTGAGTGTTTTGTTTTTAAGTTCTTGCATGAACTTTAGAACTTATCAAAGCTTTTACGCTTGTGGCGTTCAAACCAAATCTTTGCTTTTCTTTTGACTTATCGACTTTTAGTTTGTGGCCATAAGGAATTCAAAGTGCTATTCTAGTTATTTCATCAATTTTCTATTGATAAGTAATTAGAATAGTTTCCCTTACTTCATTCTTGAATGATCCGCCTTGTTTCAATTCGTTGGAGGGTGTCAATTTGCATTCCATATGTATCATAGCTCTTTAGCTATCGGGGTGTATGGTTGCTAAATTGATGATTTCCATCATTTGGTATCAGAGCACGGCTCAAGATTGAGGTTTGCTTATCCATTTATTTGCTATCTTTTAACTTTTCCTGTTCTTTTATCACGATATCCATAATTGCTATTCTTCCTTTTTCTTATTCTTTGTGTTTCTTGTGCTATCACTGTTTGTTTTTCATTTTTTCCCCTCACTTTATCGTCAAAAAAAGAAAGAGAAACAGAAAGTTAAAAAAAAGAGAGAGAAAATCAAAAGTAAAAAAAAAAAGAGAGGAAAGCAAGATCAAAGAAAAAAAAAAGAGAGGAGAAGATCAAAGGTAAAAAAAAAAGGAAAAAAAGAAAGAGATCGAAATTTTAAAAAAAATGAGAGAGAGAAAATCAAAAGTAAAAAAAAAGAGAGGAAATCAAAGATCAAAGAAAAAAAAAAAAAGGAAAATGTGATCGCTGATGCTCTCTAGAAGGTGATGGAGGCTATGATTCGAGGACTAATCCTTTTCGTGAAAGGGGAATGATATGAACGAGATCAAGCTAGTCAAGACTCAATCAACATTCTATGATTGCAAGAAGATTCTAAAATGGCCAACGTGATCATAAAGAGAGAAGGATAAATTTGAAGACCTCAACTTGAAGAATAAAAGTCCATTCAGCTATGTTTACCAAAATTCATGAATTAGGAATATAAATGTTATTTAATGCATTCATTCTCTTTGTACATTCCTCATACTATATAAATGAGGTTGACTCTCGTGTAAGACAATTGGGAAGTATAACAATTCTTCAACACCGGTGAGTGTTTTGTTTTTAAGTTCTTGCATGAACTTTAGAACTTATCGAGCTTTTACGCTTGTATGCGTTCAACCTAAATCTTTGCTTTTCCTTTGACTTATCGGACTTGTTAGTTTGTGGCGTCTTAAGGGAATTCAAAGTGCTATTCTAGTTATTTTATCAATTTTCTATTGATAGGTAATTAGAATAGTTTCCCTTACTTCATTCTTGAACGATCCGCCTTGTTTCAATTCGTTGGAGGGTGTCAATTTGCATTCCATATGTATCATAGCTCTTTAGCTATCGGGGTGTATGGTTGCTAAATTGATGATTTCCATCAGTCTTTCTTAGCAATCTTTGCTTTACCTATTTTGCTCTTGCCTTTGCCCTTCTTAAGGGTCTTCTCAGCCTTCCTTTTCTTTCTGGTCTCACCAACATAGAGAACTGGCTTCTCTTTCTTGATAGTGCTCTCTCCTTCTCTTAACATATTAAGGAGCTCTAGGAGGGTCATCTCAAGTTTGTTCATATTAAAATTCATTATGAACTGAGAAAAGGAATCTGGTAGGGACTGAAGCATAAGATCCACACATAGGTTATCCTCTAGGACCATTCCTAGACCTGCGAGTTTTTCGATCCACTCAATCATCTTAAGGATATGGTTCTGATCCGGTGTCCCCTCAGTCATCCTGGCACGGAAAAGACTCTTTGATATCTCATATCGCTGAGTTTTTTCCTATTCCTCAAATAGTTTACAAAGATGCAGGAGTATTGAATTAGCATCCATATTTTCATGCTATCTCTGTAACTCAGTAGTCATAGAGGCCAACATATAACATTAAGCAAGAGCGAAATCATCTATGTACTTCACATAACGAGCAATCTCATTCTTGCTTGCCCCTTCGTCGGGTATAGGGATCACTATATCAAGGATATACATGATTTTCTCCACCGTAAGAACGATTCTCAGATTTCGAAGCCAATCCATATAATTTGGACTAGTGAGGCGGTTGGTATCAAGTATGCCACGTAAAGGATTTGAAATCAATATTTTTTAAAATTAAAGATGTAACAGAAATAAATAATATACAGACTTTATAAAAATTAAACAGTTAAGATAAGGGCTTCTATCTTAATGTATTCCCACTAATTTTTTGTGAGACACACAACACCCTCCGGTATGTGAATCAGAGACCCCCGACGGATCTTTAGTGGGGATCGGGATCCAATCGGCATCTTAACGTAACCTCGAGGGACTCGACCAATCACGTTAAGCCCGTAAAGGCAGGCAACTATTACCAATCACAACTCCTTGTGATTCCCGTCCTGTTCGGCCTCCGAACCACCATGGCCTCGAGGGACTCGACCAACCATGATGTTCGGTTAAGTCATTATCATCGTTACAAGATGAGTCTGATTCGTTGATATACTCTCGAGGGACTCAACCAAGCATACCATGTCCTCAGGTCACCGGTGACATCTCTATGTCATAGATAAGATAGTGAAACGTGATATAGGTCAGTCTCGAGGAACTCAACCAACTCAACCTATACCGAGAATCGATTCCTACCTATAACGATGGAAGGCTACGTGGGTCAATCTAATTGCCTCACGTTTACCGACTTAATATTATTAATAAAGAGGATTTTTTATTTGGTCTCCTAACAAAATGTGTCACACACATGCATATTTAATATATATCTACATCGCATGCAAATATATATACATATCGAGTAGGTGTATAATCAATCACACATCACATGAGCAATCACACCAGATGATCATGGACCACATCCTAATGTGATCAGGCCCGAGCCAATGGGCCCAATCACTCATATGATCTATGTGTGCTTTAGGCACGTCTCCATGCCTTGTGATCATCCTTCTCACTTCGTCGGTTCTGTCAGCATCTCAATACATCTCCATGCGTCGAATCGTCTATCTCGACCTCGTGGGTCCTGCTACCGTTGCACCTCCTCATGTAATTATAACATAATTACAAGCATATAGACCCGACAATAAACGAGAAAAATAGAGACACACTAGCCGGAATAATAATAATCATATGTACACACATCACATCACATAGTCCATGATCATCTATCCACATCATACATCACATGTATATATTATTATATAGAACTATTAGATAAATAATAATAGTTAATTAAATATTTTAATTAACTAATATTTTTCTGAAATCAAGGACATAAAAGAAATTTTTTGAATTTTGAAGGGTATTTTGGTCATTATGTCAAAAGGATAAAACTAGAATTTTTAAAATTAAGAGGGGTATTTTGGTAATTCTATTAAGATGTACAGAAACCAGAATTTCTAAAATTCCAAGGGGCAAAAATATCTTTTGCCCAGAAAACCCTGATCCCTCTTTTGCCTGCTACGTTGCGGCGTTGTGGTTGCCGCCGCTTCCGTTGCAGGCAGCAAGGCTACAAGCAACCTTGTAGCCGCTGTGCAAGCGCAGTAAGGGCAGCAACTATTGTGCCAATGATTTTGCGCCAATGATTTTGGCAACAAAAGCTGTTCTAAATCACTACACACGTAGTTTAAGATCTGATCTTTGCACGAACAACTTGGCTCTGATACCACCCTTGGGAAATCCTTCTAGGGAGTGACATCTCATGCATAGCGGAAGAACAAAAAACAAAACACTCCAGATTTCTCGTAGAAAGGTTCCATCGTCGTGCGAAGATCGATGTGTCAAAACAAATCTGCGAAAACTATATGTGTAAAAGAAAATACCTAGGGAGATCGTATATTCCTGAATCCCTACAGATCTGTAGGAAGGATGAAGGAGGTCAAGCGTTCTCCTCTCTAGCGGCAGTGACTGCGACAATGCACCTCTCTAGGTAGAGGAGAACAAAAGATGGCTACCAAAAGAAACCCTCAGCCTATAGAGTTTTGGTTCCCTCCTATTTATAGAGGCCCCCTGTAAACCCTAATGGATCTTGCCCTGTTGGGTATTGAATCTCCATCCAATTATCAAAGCCTCTTGGATTAGTGGGTCACTACCCAATAATCTCTTATTAGCAATTATTGGATCTCTTCTTAGAATTCAATAATTCAGGGGCTTAATGGATATCCAATAAGTTAGGGGCTTTGGCGGATATCTCATATCCGAACCTCTACTCATCGCAACATCTACCATATATGTGTGACACTCTAGGCCCAATATCGAGCTGGACATGAGTCATACTTGTCAGAACTCCTTCTGACTTAGTTAATTATTATCTTTATAATAATTCACCCAACTCATTGACTATGGATGTACTAGGCCACTACACCGCAGCCCCCAGATGATACAGGGGAATCCAATCCTTTGGACCTATCTATCCTCAATTACCATGTATCTATAGTCATCCATCTAATATCCCAGAGACCCTATACCGGGCATAGTGTTGTCATGGCCATACGGTCTCTCCTCAAGTCTTGCTCTTGTCGGATTCTCCCGGAGAACTCTTTCTCTCTCAATCCGAATAACCTTGGCCAAGGATTTGTTTGAGTAAGAATACATGAGATATTCCTCTCATGATACCGAGAGCGAATGATCCTCAATTGACACTCAAAAGCTCTCATAAGATTGGCTACCACTCCTAATAACTGGCTGTACTAGATCTGAAACTTTCCAAACCTATTAGTTCGATATCAAAGAGTGGAGTACTCATACAGGACATCTTTGGTATCTTAAGTCTAAGAACCAGATACACTACTGGGACTACGGAATCATTGTCTGACGTGAGGTATCAATAACCATCCAGCATTCCGTAGGCGGATCAATCAGTGAACTCATTTCCAAATGAGCACTTGTACTGTACCCTTAGTGTCCTCACACGAGTAGCTATGAGACCAACCACCTCCATCATATGGACAGGTATACAGCACACCAGTCTATCCGGTTATCTCGATGTCCCTCTCGAGTAAACTATGATCAAAATAATTTATGGTCTATATTTAAAGGTGAATCGGTCTAATTATCGTGATCTCATCACGATCCGATTCCCATTGCACAGATCCAAGGACATCGCAATATATGCAACACGTAAGATAAAGTGATAAAACACCTAATAAATAATACGCAAAGAGAAAAAGTGCATATCAAGTCACAAGTGTCATCACTCATGGTAAACTAAGTTTAAATTTATAAGACCATTTGAGATTTTAGAAATGATAAGTAGCTTAAAAACTTATATTACCATTTTGGAGTTCATGATGTATTTTATAGGTTAAGTTGAAGAAATATATAAATGATCTAGGTAGTGTAATCTAGATAGTGAAATATACAAATTATCTAGATAGTGAAATATATAAATGAGCTTGAACCAATTCAGTAAAAAAAAATTATCATATGAAGAGTAAACTATTGCATAGTTGATATATAGGAGCAAATTTTAAAATGAAGAACTATAATAATGAAATAATCATAGCAAAAGAGAAACCACTTGGGAGCTCCACGAGGTTATAAAGACCAACTACCATCAATTATTTTTTGATTTACGTACATCAAGTTTAGAGGATAAAACTTTTGTTTAAGATTACTAGAGGGTCATATTTGGATATTCAAAAATTTAGGATATTTAGTAAGTAATCTCTATTCTTTTTTCAAAATGGCATCTTTCTTTTGTAAATGTGGAGAGGCGATCTCCTAGAGAAACTCTACATAAAGAGAGATTTTACCTGGGCTAACACGCAATAGGGAATCAAGATCGAATATGTAAGAATTGCAATCTTTCTTATGATTTTTTTATCAAAATTTTTAGATTATAAGAAGAAAGAATCTTATATCTATGCATCATATGATTTGATCTGATAGAAATCTTATATTTGCGTGAGTGAAAAATTTGGCAGAGGTGTGCATGTAGGAAACTCGGTAAAGAGGAAGAGAAAAGGTGGTGTGTGTATGCGCGCATGCTTACGGTGAATATGGCAATGAGGATGAAAAGAGTAAGTAAAAGAAAATTAAAAAAAAAGGAGTATGTGATGTTAAGGATTTTTTTTTTTGGTAAGTAAATATAATTGTATTTAGTATTAAGTTTGTACAAAGTAGTTTTGTCTACGCAAGCCGTAGACTATAGCCTGAGATCTCTTAGAGCAGTCTAGGAGAATGCACCCCACCTCAGAAAGGTAGAATGGACTCATTCCACCAGACTCATCTCCAAGAGAACATAAGCAAAAAAGTAGCCATGACTACACATGTTGTAGACTATGATGCCTTACGATATTCAATAAATAGCAAAATGTAATTCCTAAACGACCTGTGAATACATCACATTGTTGAAACATAGAAACTCATCCTAGAAAGCATTAACGAATAACAAAATTGAATCTGATAAAGATATCTTTTTCTCTACTTGTTAAATGCTTCATTTCCAGATCCTGCTCCATACATGATCTTGAGTCGCTAAGTATCTCGAGCAATAGGTGAGTATTGTGTGTGTTGTGGCCCTCAAAGATTCTGCTACACCTCTCCCTCCAAATCCACCAAATAGCACATCTGAAGGTAATTTTTGCTAGTTATGTAAGAAGCTCTTTTCTTGAGAAGCTTTGCTGCAACTGTTCTAGTTCCTGATGCAAGTTTGGCCTTGGTAGCCTATGGAGTTCAAATCTCTTTAGAATCTCCTCCCATATCCAATTAGTGTAGTCACAAGCAAAATAAAGATGATCAATATCTTCTTCCTATTGCATACAAAGAGAGCATCGGTTAACAATATCTATACCTTTTCGCTTCATATTATCCATTGTGGGTAGTTTGGCAAGAAGGTCCTACCATGTGTATAAGGAATGTCTCTGTGAGCCCGGTCTATCCCATGTCCAACTGCTTGGGATCCACTTGTTATTTCTTTGTCTGATTTGATTCCATGTAGATGTAGCACTAAATTTTTCATTATCATGAAGCCAATTAAGCATATCTGAGGAGTTGTTCTTGATTGGAAGAGTTGTAATAGTCGACCAAAGTGATAGCATATCAGGAGAAATAGGACTAGGAAGACACCAGGTGCCGTTAACAATGAACTCAGAAACCGTCCAATCTTTAGAGGCCCCAAGATCTCTTCATACTCTATCGTCATACAATTGAAATATACTCTTCCCATTCACCCAAGGATCATACCACATATTAATTTTCATTCCAGAAGAGATTGTATAAGAAATATGTTTGGTCAGCCAATTTCTTGCCTTCAAAATTCCTTTCCAAGCAGCAGAATGATATGCTTTTGCTGAAACTTCCCAGATTGATTCCTTAGATAGGTACCTAGCAGAAACCCATTGTGACCATAAGGATTTGTTTTGCATAAGATCTCACAATTTCTGTACCAAACAAGCATTATTCCAATCTCTCAGATTTCGCAGATTCAGCCCCCCCTCATCTTTCGGTTTGCAGATGTTATCCCAATTTACCATATGCAGTGCCTTACCATCCGTACCGTTCCAGAAGAAGTTCTTAAATAGTCTTTCAATATCCTGAAGAAGTCCAACAGGCAAATGAAATGCATTAGACCAATAAATAGAGTAAGAGAACAACACCGATCGGATGAGTTCAAGTCGCCCTGCTTTAAAAAGAAGTCTAGTTTTCCAAGAGAAAATTTTACTCTTTATTTTTTACAGGATAGGCTGACAGTGGGTTTTGTGAATGCTAGTGGATATGAGTGGGAGACCCAAATAAGGAACCGGCATGCTTCCCTCGCTAACCCCCAACGTTTGCATAATAAAGTCTTTATCTGCAATGCAAGGACCCATATAGACTTTTCTTTTTGCATGATTGAGCTGAAGGCTAGAAACTAAACCAAAATCTTTCAGAATAGCAGCCAAATTTCTCACTGAAGTAGAGTCATTACGAAGAAATATAATAAGATCATCTGCAAATGTTATATGAGATATATGAAGAGAACCAGCATGTGGTACCTTAATACTGCCAACAATGACTGCCTCCTCCAACATACAGCTGAGTCCTTCCATTACAATTGTGAAAAGATACGAAGAAAGTGGATCTCCTTGTCGAATATCATTCGTGCTTCCAAAAAAACCAATAGGGGAACCATTAAAGAGAATCGAAAATTTTGGAGTTTCCAAACAGTATTGAATCCAATTAACCCATTGTTGAGGGAAGTTCATACTGAGGAGCATCCTGTAGATGAAGTGTCGATTAACTGAATCAAATGCTTTTCGTAAGTCAGCCTTAAAATAGATTTTTGTCTCTCTTGATTTGGAATACAAATCCTTGACCATGTCATTAGCAAGAAGAACATTGTGATGTATACTTCGTCCTTTAATGAAAGCAGCCTGAGTTGGACTAATGATCTTGTGCATAATATGTCGCATTCGATCTGCAAGCAACTTGGATATGATCTTGTAAGTAAAGTTACATAATGAAATGGGCCTGTAATGCTCTAGTGAATCAGCCCCTGTATTCTTCGAAACTAAAGAAATAAAAGTGCAATTTATCTCTTTAAGAATATATCCTGAAGAGAAAAAATACTGACAAGCTTTAATCACGTCATCACCAATGATAGGCCATGTAATTTGATAAAATTCAGCTGGAAATCCATCTGGACCAGGGCTTTTGTGCTTCGGTGACTTAAAAACAACTCTTATAATTTCTTCATCTGTAATTGGTGCATTGAGAATCACGATGGCATCCGAATCAAGCTTTCTAGTAGGTTCCACCTGAATATTATTAGGTTGCTCCTCTTGATTGAGTAGAGAGTAAAAAAATTATTCAGTGTATGCTTTAACCTCATCCAAGTTCGTAATAAGATTATCGTCGTTATCTTTACATTTCTTGATGCAGTTAATGGCCCTTCTAGCAGCAATGGCAGCATAGAAAAACTTAGTGTTGGAATCCCCTAGAGTAAGCCAGTGCTGTCGAGATTTCTGTTTTGCAAAACTTTTCTCCTACTTTAAGGGTTGCATGAACTGATGCTTGGCTTCTGCCTCTTTACAAATAAGATTCTCATCAAAGGGCTGGAGATGCAGCTCTTGTTGCACTGTCATTAGCTCCTTTTTGCTTAATTTAACTCGGGTGTTAATATAGCCAAAGATGTTTGTATTCCACTTCTTAAGTGCTGCTTTATAGGCTTTTAGCTTCTGACACAAAATGTACGGAGGGAAACCATGCACAGTAACATTCCAAGCTAATCTAATAATCTCAAGGAACTGAGGATGAGTACTCCACATGTTAAAGAATCTAAATGGTTTCTTGCCTTTGGGTGTAGCTTTGTCTGCGTGTATATACATTGAAGAGTGATCGGAGAATAACTGAACACCATACTCCAGAAGTGAATCAGGATAAACTGTTAGCCATGCATGATTAATCAAACACCTATTAAGTCGAGCCATTATTTTCCTGTGGGCAGCACCTTGATTACTCCATAAAAACCAATCCCCTACAGATTTCATATCGATCAATGCAGCAGGATCTATGTAATCATTAAAATTCTGAAGCTAGCTTTCTGAAAGTGGTTTGCCCCCCACTTTTTCATTTGTGTACCTAACAGTATTAAAGTCACCAAGAACAATCCAAGGTACTATAAGACAACAATTTGCAATGATAGTTAGATCAGTCCATAGAGCAACATTTCTTTCATACATACTGTTCGAAGCATATATACTAGTAATATGAAAAAGACAGTCATTCTTTTTGTCCTCTACCTTAAGATGGATGAATTATGCAGTAGCAGAAATAAACCACGCACTAACAAAGTTGGGATGCCATAAGACCCATATTCTACCATAAGTGTCACTAGAGTCATTGGTAAGAAGTTCTGCCTCCGGCCATATTAAATTCCTTTGAACATGAACCCGAGATGGTTTAATTTTTGTTTCCACAAGAATAACAATATCACAAGCGGCAAACTTGATTATTCTATTGAGCTCTCGACATTTTTCAGGTTTATTAAGTCCACGAACATTCCAACATATTATCTTTATCAAAAATAAAACATAAGGAAAGGAAAATAAGAAATTCTTCCTAAGTAGAAGGGTGTGACTTAGGAAGTATCTCCTTTTTCTTATCTTTAGATTTCACATTGTCCTCCTGCACTATATCCTTACCTTTCAAGCCTTTATTCTTATTTTTTTCCACTTCATCCACAGCTTGTAAATGTTTAAATTTTAAAGCACCTTGAGCGTCCTGGTTAGTAGGATCTAGAATGTCCTAGTTGGTAAGGTGTGTAGGGGCATGTGATTGAGACACAATATCCTGGATGACACGATGAGTGGAATGTGGGATCCCTGTTGACAATATAGGAAGAGATGAAGGTTTCTCTTTCTCCTGTATGTGGGTAACCTGGGAAGCTGTTGTTGTGAAAGACTCTGATATATTAGAAAGAGGTAAAGTTCCTAATTTGTCTTTCTGATTGTGATGCTGCCCAAGCGTGTCAGAATGCTCACTCGTCTTCACCGACACTATTGCCACTGAAGGAGCCCCGCCTTGCTCGTCAGTAGTCATAATAGTACTATCAACCCGTGCTGAGATGACTGGCGTTGGTGGTAAACCTGAGTGATTGGTTTCTGAGTTTGCTGACAAGCTCCATGTACATGACCAAAAGAGTTGCAAATCTTACAACGCTATGGTTTCCAAGAATATGAAACATGCACCTTACGGGTGGTCCCATCAAGATCACGATAAAAAACCTCATTTAGAATATCATCATCAGAAGAAACCATTACACATGCTCGTGCAAAAGCCAATCTCGTCTGTGCTACTGTTGCTTTGTCAATATACAATGGTTGTCCTAAGGTGCTACATAACTTAGCAATAAAACATCGACTCCAAAGATGCAAGGGAAGACCATGAAAGGATACCCATAAAGGAATAAACTGTAGACTGTCTAACTCCAAACGAACATCAGGAGACCAACGCCGTAGAATCATCGGATGACCGTGAATAGTCCAAAACCCTTCAAGGATTCGCTGCAAATCCTCTACATTTTTTTTTTTGGTAAGTAAATGTAATTGTATTAGTATGAAGTTTGCACAAAGTAGCTTTGTCTACACAAGCCGTAGACTATAGCCTGAGATCTCTTAGAGCAGTCTAGGAGAATGCACCCCACCTCAGAAAGGTGGAATGGACTCATTCCACCAGACTCATCTCCAAGAGAACATAAGCAAAAAAGTAGCCATGACTACACATGTTGTAGACTATGACGCCTTACGATATTCAATAAAATGCAATTCCTAAACGACCTGTGAATACATCACATTGTGGAAATATAGAAACACACAATACAACAATCTCAATCTAGAAAGCATTAACGAATTACAAAATTGAATCGGATAAAGATATCTTTTTCGCTACTTGTTAAATGCTTCAATTCCAAATCCTGCTCCATACATGATCTTGAGTCGCTGAGTATCTCGAGCAATAGGTGAGTATTGTGTGTGTTGTGGCTCTCAAAGATTCTGCTACACCTCTCCCTCCAAATCCACCAAATAGCACATCTGAAAGTAATTTTTGCTAGTTGTGTTAGAAGCCCTTTTCTTGAGAAGTTTTGCTGCAGCTGTTCTAGTTCCTGATGCAAGTTTGGCCTTGGTAGCCTATGGATTTCAAACCTCTTCAGAATCTCCTCCCATATCCAATTAGTGTAGTCGCAAGCAAAATAAAGATGATCAATATCTTCTTCCTGTTGCATACAAAGAGAGCATCGGTTAACAATATATATACCTTTTCGTTTCATATTATCCATTGTGGGTAGTTTGGCAAGAAGGGCCTGCCATGTGCATAAGGAATGTCTCTGTGAGCCCGGTCTATCCCATGTCCAACTGCTCGGGATCCACTTGTTATTTCTTTGTCTGATTTGATTCCATGCAGATTTAGCACTAAACTTTCCATTGTCATGAAGCCAATTAAGCATATCGATGAGTTATTCTGATTGGAAGAGCTGTAATAGTCGACCAAAGTGATAGCATATCAGGAGAAATAGGATTAGGAAGACACCAGGTGCCGTTAGCAATGAACTCAGAAACCTTCCAATCTTTAGGGGCCCCAAGATCTCTTCGTACTCGATCACCATATAATTGAAATATACTTTTTCCATTCACCCAAGGATCATACCACATATTAATTCTGGTCCCAGAAGAGATTGTGTAAGAAATGTGGTTGATTAGCCAGTTTCTTGCCTTCAAAATTCCTTTCCATGCAGCAGAATGATATGTTCTTGTTGAAACTTCCCATATTGATTCCTTAGATAGGTACCTAGAAGAAACCCATTGTGACCATAAAGATTTATTTTGCAAAAGATCCCATAATTTCTGTACCAAACAAGCTTTATTCCAATCTCTCAGATTTCGCAGATTCAGCCCCCCCTCATCTTTTGGTCTACAAATGCTATCCCAATTGACCATATGCATTGCCTTTCCATCCGTACCATTCCAGAAAAAGTTCTTCAATAACCGTTCAATATCTTGAAGAAGTCCAACAGGTAGAAGAAATGCATTAGACCAATAAATAGAATAAGAAAACAACACAGATCGGATGAGTTCAAGTCGTCTGCTTTGGAAAGAAGTCTAGTTTTTAGGAGGAAATTCTATTCTTTACTTTTTGTAGGATAGGTGACAAAGTGAATTTTATGAATGCCGGTGGATAAGAGTGGGAGACCCGGATAAGGAGGCTGGTAGACTTCCTCGCTAACCCCGAGTTTGTATAATAAAGTCTTTATCTTCAACGCAAGAACCCATATAGACTTTACTTTTTGCAAGATTTAGGTGAAGGCCAGAAACCAACCCAAAATCTTTCAGAATAGTAGCCAAATTCTTCACTGAGGTAGCGTCATTACGAAGGAAGATAATAAGATCATCTGCAAATGTTATGTGGGATATATGAATAGAACGAGAATGGGGTACCTTAATGCTACCATCAGAGACTGCCTTTTCTAACATACAATTTGAGTCCTTCCATGACAATTGTAAAAAGATATGGAGAAAGTGGATCTCCTTGTCGGATGCCATTCGTACTCCCAAAGAAGCCAACGGGGGAACCATTGAACAAAACTGAAAATTTTGGAGTTTCAAGCGATTGAATCCAATTAACCCATTGTTGAGGAAGTTCAAACTGAGGAGCATCTTGTAGAGAAACTGTCTATTAACTGAATCAAATGCTTTTCGTAAGTCAGCTTTAAAACATATTTTCGTCCCTCTTGATTTGGAGTGCAAATCTTTGACCAAGTCGTTAGCAAGAAGAATATTGTGATGTATACTTCTTCCTTTAATGAAAGCAGCCTGAGTATGACTAATGATCTTATGCATAATCATTTGCATTCGATCTGCAAGCAACTTGGAGATGATTTTGTAAATAAAGTTGCATAAAGAAATGGGCCTGTAGTGCTCTAGTGAATCAGCCCCTGCATTCTTAGGAACCAAAGAAATAAAAGTACAATTTATCGCTTTAAGAATATGACCTGAAGAGAAAAAATGCTGACAAGCTTTAATCACATCATTTCCAATGATTGGCCATGCAATTTGATAAAATTCAGCTGGAAATCCATCTGGACCAGGGCTCTTGTGCTTTGGTGACTTGAAGACAACTCGTGCAACTTCTTCATCTGTAATTGGTGCATTAAGAATCATGATGTCATCCGAATCAAGCTTTCTAGTAGGCTCCACATGAACATTATTAGGCTGCTCTGTTTGATTGAGTAAAGAATAAAAAAATTGTTCAGTGTGTGCTTTAACTTCATCCAAATCCTCAATAAGCGTACCATCTTGGTCTTTACATTTTCTGATACAATTAACAGCCCTTCTAGTAGCAATGGCTGTATAGAAAAACTTCGTATTAGAATCCCCTAAAGTAAGCCAATGCTGCCGAGACTTCTGTTTTGCAAAACTTTCTTCCTGCTTTAGGGCCTGCATGAATTGAGATCTAGCTTCTGCCTCTTTGCAAATAAGATTCTCGTCAAAGGGCTGAAGATGTAGCTCATGTTGCACCGCCATTAGTTTCTTTTTGATTAACTGAACTCGGGTGATAATGTTGCCAAAAGTGTTTGTATTCCACTCCTTTAGTGCTGCTTTACATGCTTTAAGCTTTTGGCATAAAATGTAAGGAGGTGATCCATGCACATTAACATTCCAAGCAGATCTGATAACCTCAAGAAACTGAGGATGGGTACTCCACATGTTAAAGAATCCTCTACATAATAGAGTTTGCATACAAAAAAACCATTCTCTAGCATATGCAGATCAAATGCCGATGTTCCCCATCGAGTCTTGATGAATGAGGATAATAGAAAATATGATATCTTTAAACCGACCACATAACCAACAAGTGCCATGGACCACATCTTAATCAATTCTTCAGAATCAACAGTCTCATACACAGCAATCTTCTGATCAGCCTGGGTTTCTAGAGCAAAGAAATCCAAGCTAAGATCCGAGCTTCCAACCGGAGCCTTGAAGAGGCTTGTCCAAGGTCGAGGATCTCTAGAAATAAGAGTAGGAGGCCATGATCTAGAACGTGATCTACCTCTATGTTGTGTCCTCAAAGAACCATCTCATCGAGAAGAAGAAGCAACTTGAGAAGAGGTGATGCGTGCGTGGGCGAGTGACTCCGAACAGAAAATTTCAAGACTGCGCGATTTCGGGAAAATGGGCGTAACTTCCTCAATACAGGTCGGATTGACCCGATTCCAAAAGCCACCGATCAAGAACTCGTAGATCTACAACTTTCGTGTTTTGAGTTCCCACAAATGAGTTCTGTGGAGTGAGCGATTCTGGGAGGAAGTGGACGAGGCACTGTGTTTGTGGGGATGTAAATAACTCCAAGATATGGAAGGTTTATCACCTAAGCCTAGAGGCACAAGCCACCAGCCAAGAAAAAAAAGGACCGAGATAATTTGTAGTTTACCACCAAGGCTTAAAGAAAATTCCACCGGCCAAGGATAAAGAACTGTTTGATTCACCACCAACGATGTTGGATAAAGAATCGAGATAAAATTCAACTCACAAGAGGAATTTTTATTCATTCAACCAGTCCTTTTACAAATGAGAATATGTCTCATTATATAGATACTAGACTTAGAAAACAACATGGGAACTACCCAAACATTAAAGACTAACAAGACTGAAAAAGCAAGTTGTAACCGAAGTAAGTTGTAACCGAAGTTAGTTTTGATATTGGTATCATCATTCCTTATCCCATCGAAGTAAGTTATAACCGAAGTTAGTTTTGGCATGAATAAGTACCGATAGTGTTGTAAGTTGTAACCGAAGTTAGTTTTGGCATGAATAAGTACCGATAGTATTTGTTTTGCCGAAGGAATCAGCTCATGACTTAAGGATTGGTCCGTAGTCTCGGAGGCTCCCACATCATTCTCCCCGGGTTGTTTGAGATTTGTCCTCAAATCTGACAAGTCATCATCGTCCAAGTAAGGAGAAAGATCACCTACATTAAAAGTTGCCGAAACTCCATATTCTCCAGGAAGATCAATCTTGTAAGCATTTTCGCCAATTCTCTCGAGAACTTCAAATGGACCATCAGCTCTGGGCATAAGCTTATTCTTCCGCTGAGAAGGAAATATTTTCTTCCTTAAATGTAACCACACAAGATCACCTGGTTGGAAATGAGTCTTCCTCCGATGTTTATTAGCTTTCTTCCTATAAGACTCGTTAGCCTTCTCGATCTTACTTCGAATCTGCTCATGGAGTTTTTTTATTGATTCAGCTCGCTCTTTGCCATCAAAGTTCACTTGTGAATTGGATGGAATAGGAATTAAATCAATCGGTGTGAGCGGATTGATTCCATACATAATTTTGAAGGGTGATCGACCAGTAGTATAACTCGGCGATCGATTATAAGCGAACTCAGCATGTGCAAGCTTCAAATCTCAGTCTTTTAGGGATTTACTAACCATTCCTCGAAGTAACGTAGTGAGAGTGCGATTGGTTACCTCTGTTTGGCCATCGGTTTGAGGATGACAAGTGGTCTTTGAATAGAAGTCTGGTTCCAAGCATTCTCCATAAGGTCTTCGAAATAACTTAAAAATTTAGAATCACGATCAGATACAATGGTCTTTGGTACTCCCATGAAGGCGAATGATCTCCTTGAAATAAAGATCAGCCACATGAGATGCATCATCCGTCTTGTGGCATGGAATAAAATGGGCCATTTTAGAAAACTGATCAACAACCACCATAATGGCATCTTTTCCCCTCTGAGTTCTTAGAAGAGCCACAATAAAATCCATGCTCACATCTTCCCAAGACTGTAATGGTACTGGAAGGGGAGTATACAGCCCTTGGTGGAAATGACTCTTTGCTCTTTGACAAGTTGCACACCTCAAGATGATAGCATGTACGTCTCCACTCATCTTTGGCCAATAAAAGTGCTCTTGAAGGATTTCAAGAGTTTTGTTCATGCCGAAGTGACCAACTAGACCTCCACCATGTGCTTCTTGGATCAACAATTCTCTAAATGAACTCTTCGGCACACATAATCGATTTCCCTTGAAAAGAAAACCATTTTGGACAGAATATGTACCTTGAATTCCATGTTTGCAACTATCGATAATAGTAGAGAACTCCGGGTCTTCAGAATATAGTTCTTTCATGGATTGAAAACTAAGAATTCTAGAATCAAGAACAGCAAGCATAGAGTATCTTCTTGATAAAGCATCCATAACAACATTAGTATGGCAGGTTTATATTTCGAAACGAAAGAAAAGGATTGAAGAAATTCTACCCATTTGGCATGCCTTGAGTTGAGCTTGCGTTGGCCACTAATAAACTTCAAAGCCTCATGGTCAGAATGAAGTACAAACTGTTTAGGCCTTAAATAGTGACTCCAATGATCAAGAGCTCTCACAATGGCGTAGAACTCCTTATCATAAGTTGAGTAGTTCTTCTTGAATCGGTTAACTTTTCACTGAAATATGCCAATGGCCTTTGTTCTTGAACAAGAACAGCTCCAATGCCAACTCCACTTGCATCACATTCAACTTCAAATACTCTATCAAAATTAGGAAGGGCAAGAACGGGGGACTCACATAGCTTCAGTTTGATGAGTTCAAAAGCGGCATGAGCAGCTCTTGTCCATTCAAAAGAACCCTTCTTCATGCATTCGGTGATAGGGGCCATGATTGTACTGAAGTTCTTCACAAAATAGCGATAGAAAGAAGCAAGGCCATGAAAACTCCTTACATCGATGATGGATTTTGGAACCGGCCAGGTTTTCATTGCATCCACTTTCAATTGATCAACGGAAATTCCATCTTTCGAAACCACATATCCAAGGAATATAATCTTTGGAAGAGAAGAACTCACACTTCTCCATTTTGGCATAAAGCTACACTGTTCTCTCAAGGCTTTAAAGACTGTTTCAAATAAGAAATATGCTCCACCTCGCTTTGACTATAAACAAGGATATCGTCAAAGTATACAACAACAAATCGACCAATGAAGGAACGAAGAACCTCGTTCATAAGCCTCATGAACGTACTTGGAGCATTAGAAAGTCCGAATGGCATAACCAACCATTTATATAAACCTCCCTTAATCTTGAAAGCTATTTTCCACTCATCTCCTTTCTGCATTCGGATCTGGTGATAGCCACTTCGCAAATCTATCTTCGAAAACACAGTAGAACCATATAATTCATCAAGCATATCATCAAGTCTAGGTATAGGATACCTGTACTTAATAGTGATGTTGTTGATGGCTCGGCTATCGACACACATTCTGAATGTTCCATCCTTCTTTGGTACGTGATGGAAATCATCAATTTAGCAACCATACACCCCGATAGCTAAAGAGCTATGATACATATGGAATGCAAATTGACACCCTCCAACGAATTGAAACAAGGCGGATCGTTCAAGAATGAAGGGAAACTATTCTAATTACTTATCAATAGAAAATTGATGAAATAACTAGAATAGCACTTTGAATTCCTTAAGACGCATACAAACAAATAAGTCGATAAGTTAAAGGAAAAGCAAAGATTTGGGTTGAACGCATACAAAGAAAAGCCTGATAAGTTCTAAAGTTCATGCAAGAACTTAAAAACAAAACACTCACCGGTGTTGAAGAATTGTTATACTTCCCAATTTGTCTTTCACTGAGAGTCAACCTCATTTATATAGTATGAGGAATGTACAAAGAGAATGAATGCATTAAATAACATTTATATTCCTAATTCATGAATTTTGGTAAACATAGCTGAATGGACTTTTATTCTTCAAGTTGAGGTCTTCAAATTTGTCCTTCTCTCTTTATGATCACGTTGGCCATTTTAGAATCTTCTTGCAATCATAGAATGTTGATTGAGTCTTGACTAGCTTGATCTGGTTCATATCATTCCCCCTTTCCTGAAAAGGATTCGTCCTCGAATCATAGCCTCCATCACCTTCTAGAGAGCATCATCGATCACATTTTCCTTACCTTTTTTTCTTTGATCTTTGATTTCCTCTCTTTTTTTTTACTTTTGATTTTTCTCTCTCTTTTTTTAAAATTTGATCTCTTTCTTTTTTTCCTTTTTTTTACCTTTGATCTTCTCTCTCTCTCTTTTTTTTCTTTGATCTTTGATTTCCTCTCTTTTTTTTTTTACTTTTGATTTTCTCTCTCTCGTTTTTTTAACTTTCTGTTTCTCTTTCTTTTTTGACGATAAAGTGAGGGAAAAATGAAAAACAAGCAAGTGATAGCACAAGAAACACAAAGCAATAAGAAGAAAGGAAGAATAGCAATTATGGATATCGTGATAAGAGAGAGAGACAGGAAAAGTTAAAAGATAACAAATAAATGGATAAGCAAACCTCAAACTTGAGCCGTGCTCGATGCAAATGATGGAAATCATCAATTTAGCAACCATACACCCAGATAGCTAAAGAGCTATGATACATATGGAATGCAAATTGACACCCTCCAACAATTGAAACAAGGCGGATCGTTCAAGAATGAAGTAAGGAAACTATTCTAATTACTTATCAATAGAAAATTGATGAAATAACTAGAATAGCACTTTGAATTCCCTTAAGGCGCCACAAACAAATAAGTCCGATAAGTCAAAGGAAAAGCAAAGATTTGGGTTGAACGCATACAAGTGTAAAAGCTGATAAGTTCTAAAGTTCATACAAGAACTTAAAAACAAAACACTCACCGGTGTTGAAGAATTGTTATACTTCCCAATTTGTCTTTCACTGAGAGTCAACCTCATTTATATAGTATGAGGAATGTACAAAGAGAATGAATGCATTAAATAACATTTATATTCCTAATTCATGAATTTTGGTAAACATAATTTGAATGGACTTTTATTCTTCAAGTTGAGGTCTTCAAATTTGTCCTTCTCTCTTTATGATCACGTTGGCCATTTTAGAATCTTCTTGCAATCATAGAATGTTGATTGAGTCTTGACTAGCTTGATCTGGTTCATATCAGTACGAGTAGAGCCGGAACAGAACATGGGCTCATACTTTCTCGAACATATCCCTTGTCAATAAGTTCATTGACTTGTCTTTGCAACTCTTTTGTTTCCTCCGGGTTGCATCTATATGCTGCTTTGTTTGGTAGAGGGGCAATGGGCAGCAAGTCAATTTGGTGCTCAATACCTCTTATTGGAGGTAATCCAGATGGTAATTCTTCGGGGAACACATCTGCAAAGTCTCTTAACAAGGAATGCATTTTCGGATGTATAGGTCTCTCTTTCTCACTCTTTTTCTCAACCATAAGCAAAGCAAATACATTTTTCTGTTTGGTAATGGCTCTCTTAACCTATGTTTCACTCAAGAAGAGATTTTCCTTACTAGTGTTTCCCTTCCCAAGTTGATTTCGATGTATCATGCTCGGTTTCAAAGATTCAAGAGTAATGCACTTTCGTTCCTTGTGAAAAGAGTATGTGTTTTTATGCCCATCATGTACAGCCTTTCTATCATATTGCCAAGGTCTACCTAACAACAAGTGACAAGCATCCATGGGAATAACATCGCATAGAACTTCATCTTGATAATTCTTCCCAATGGAAAATGATATAAGGGCTCGTTTGGTTACCTTCACATCACTTCCTTTGCTAAGCCACTGAAGCTTGTAAGGTTGAGGATGTTTTGATGTTGGTAGCTTCAGTTTTTCAATCATGGTTGTCGAGGCGACATTGGTGCAGCTTCCTCCATCGATAATCATCATACACACCTTCCCGTTAATAGTGCAACGGGTGTGGAAGATGTTCTCCCTTTGCTCATTCTCTTCGGGAGATATCTCAGCATGTAATGCTCTCCGTATCACCAACAACTCACCATCATCAGCTTTTTCAACGATATTCTCGGATTCTTCAGCTTCAGAATCATTCTGGTCATGTTCATCGTTGGCCTCTTGAAGTTCCAAATCGATCTTCTCAATTTCTTGAAGAGTCATAACTCTCCGATTTGGACAATTAGCTTGCAAATGCCCATAGCCATGACACTTAAAACACTTCCTTGTGTCACCATCAACTTTCTTGCTGGTTCCTTTGATGGGTTCCACCAACTTCTCTTTACCCTTAGCGTTCGACGAAACACCATATTTGCTTGAGGAAGCACCCCTAATGTAGGATGTCCCCTTCGAGGAGGTTCTGGAAGAAAACCTCTTACTACTCTTTAGTTGTTTCTCAACCTTCATTGCTAGCTTGCAAACATCTTCGAAGGACCAATAAGGCTGAAGTTCAACCAAATCAGCAATTTCCCGATTCATGCCACCAAGGAATCGAGCGATGGTTTGCTCGGGAACTTCTGGAACTTCGCATCTCATCATGAGTTGTTCGAACTCACGAATATATTCTTAAATACTCATCCCTTGTTGTCTTAGGGAATTCAACTTGAGAAATAGATCTTGCTTATAGGTATCGGGCAAGAACCTTTTCTTCATAAGTTTCTTGAGTTTATCCCAAGACTTGATTCGGCTTTTTCCTTCTCTAGCTCGCTGACGCTTTAAATTCTCCCACCATAGAGAAGCATATTTAGTGAGTTTTAGAATAGCGACCTTGCACCTCTTCTTATCCGAGTATGACTTGAAGTCAAAAACTCGTTCAATGGCAAGGAGCCAATCAACAAAATTGTCAGGATTAAGACTACCCTCGAACTTAAGTGCATCTGCTTTAATCTCACGGTCATTCTCATAGTATCTTCTTCTTCTTCTCCGAACTCGGTGCTCAGAAGCACTAGAGTTGCCTCCAACGGAATCAGAATCATTATTAGAATTGTGATGCCAATCTGATTCATCATGGTGTCGCTGATCATTGGGACGCCTTGCTGGTTGCTCTTGTCTCTCCGGGTTCTCTAGGAGATTGAGAACTCGCTCCATTTGCCTTTGGAGATTCTCTATAGCACGATCTCGCCTTAGGTCATGCGCTTGCTCCAAAGTCAAGCCTTGTGGAACTTGTTCGTCACCCATGGTAAGTAGAAGATAACAACACAAAGGAATCACTCAAGATAAGTTCAACCTTGAGCTCTGATACCAACTTGATGCGTGCGTGGGCGAGTGACTCCGAACAGAAAATTTTAGGACTACGCGATTTCGGGAAAATGGGTGTAACTTCCTCAAAACAGGTTGGATTGACCCGATTCCAAAAGCCACCGATCAAAGACTCGTAGATCTACAACTTTCGTGTTTTGAGTTCCCACAAATGAGTTCTGTGGAGTGAGCAATTCTGGGAGGAAGTGGATGAGACACTGTGTTTGTGGGGATGTAAATAACTCCAGGATATGGAAGGTTTATCACCTAAGCCTAGAGGCACAAGCCACCAGCCAAGGAAAAAAAGGACCGAGATAATTTGCAGTTCACCACTGATGCGTGCGTGGGCGAGTGACTCCGAACAGAAACTTTCAGGACTGCGCGATTTCGGGAAAATGGGCAGTTCACCACCAAGGCTTAAAGGAAATTCCACCGGCCAAGGATAAAGAACTGTTTGATTCACCACCAACGATGTTGGATAAAGAATCGAGATAAAATTCAACTCACAAGAGGAATTGTCATTCATTCAACCACCCCTTACAAATGAGAATATGTCTCATTATATAGATATTAGACTCAGAAAACAGGAACTACCCAAACAAACAAGACTGAAATAGCGGAACTACCCAAACAAACAATGGGAACTACCCAAACAAACTAGACTGAAATAGCGGAACTACCCAAACAAACTCCAGGATTGAGGAAGTTACGCCCATGACTCAGCAATTCCAATCAACAACAAACAAACTCCAGGATTGAGGAAGTTACGCCCATGACTCAGCAATTCCAATCAGTAACGAACAAACTCCAGGATTGAGAAAGTTACGCCCATGACTCAGCAATGCCAATCAGCAACGAATTTTGATATTGGTATCATCATTCCTTGTCCCATCGAAGTAAGTTGTAACTAAAGTTAGTTTTGGCATGAATAAGTACCGATAGTGTTTGTTTTGCCGAAGGAATCAGCTCAGGACTTAAGGATGGATCAGTAGTCTCGGATGCTCCCACATCATTCTCCCGGGGTTGTTTGAGATTTGTCCTCAAATCTGACAAGTCATCATCGTCCAAGTAAGGAGAAAGATCACCTACATTAAAAGTTACCGAAACTCTATATTCTCCAGGAAGATCAATCTTGTAAGCATTTTCGCCAATTCGCTTGATAACTTTAAACGGACCATCAGCTTTTGTCATGAGCTTGTTCTTGCGTCGAGATGGAAATCTCTCCTTCCTTAAGTGAAGCCACACAAGATCACCCTTTTGAAATTGGGCCTTCTTCCGAAACTGATTTGCTTTCTTCTGGTAAGACTTGTTGGCCTTCTCAATCTTTGATCGAATTTGCTCATGAAGCTTCTTCATCGACTCAGCTCTATCTTTGCCATCAAAGTTTACTTGAGAGTCAGATGGAATTGGAATCAAATCGATGGGAGTGAGAGGATTGATTCCATAAACAACTTCAAATGGTGATCGTCCAGTAGTGTAACTTGGTGATCGGTTGTAAGCAAATTCAGCATGCGCAAGCTTCAAATCCCATTCTTTCAAAGATTTACTCACCATGCAACGAAGAAGAGTGGTAAGAGTACGATTGGTTACCTCCGTTTGGCCATCGGTTTGAGGATGACAAGTAGTGCTGAATAAGAGTTTGGTACCAAGCATTCTCCATAGTGTCTTCCAGAAGTAGCTTAAGAACTTGGAATCACGATCCGACACAATAGTTTTCGGTACTCCATGGAGACGTATAATCTCCTTGAAGTATAAGTTAGCAACATGAGATGCATCATCGGTTTTGTGACATGGCACAAAATGAGCCATTTTAGAGAACCGATCGACAACCACCATGATGGTATCTTTTCCCCTTTGAGTTCTCGGTAGAGCCACAACGAAATCCATGCTAACATCTTCCCAGGGCTGCAATGGAACAGGAAGTGGAGTATACAACCCTTGATGGAATTGACTTTTTGCTCTTTGACAAGTTGCACACCTCGAGATAATAGCATGCACATCTCCATTCATCTTTGGCCAATAGAAATGTTCTTGAAGAACCTCAAGAGTTTTGTTAACTCCAAAATGACCAGCCATTCCACCACCATGTGCTTCTCGAATTAGCAATTCACGAAAAGAACTCTTCAGCACACATAATCGATTTCCTTTGAAAAGAAACCCATCTTGTAAGGAATATGTACCTTGAACTCCTCGCTTACAATTGTCGATGGTTGACGAGAACTCAGCATCTTCAGAATAAAGTTCTTTCATCAATTGAAATCCAAGAATCCTAGAGTCCAAAACAGCAAGCATAGAATATCTCCTTGATAAAGCATCTGCTACAACATTAATGTGTCCAGGTTTATACTTAGAGACAAAAGAAAATGATTGAAGAAATTCTACCCATTTTGCATGTCTCGAATTAAGCTTGCGTTGGCCGCTAATGAATTTGAGAGCTTCATGATCAGAATGAAGGACAAATTGCTTTGGTCTTAAATAATGACTCCAATGATCAAGCGCTCGAATAATGGCATAAAACTCTTTATCATAAGTTGAATAATTCTTCTTCGAGTCAGTCAGCTTCTCGCTGAAATATGCCAAAGGTTTTTGTGCTTGCACAAGAACAGCACCAATGCCAACTCCACTTGCATCACACTTAACTTCAAATACTTTATCAAAATCAGGAAGGACAAGAATAGGGAACTCACAAAGTTTTTGCTTGATTACCTCAAAAGCATTTTGAGTAGCCTTTGTCCATTCAAAAACTCCCTTCTTCATGCATTCAGTTATAGGAGCCATGATGGTACTGAAATTTTTAACAAACCGTCGATAGAAAGAAACAAGTCCATGAAAACTTTTTACATCAGAAATGGACTTCGGAACCGGCCAAGTCTTCATAGCTTCCACCTTGGATTGATCTACGAAAATTCCACCTTTGGAAATTACATAACCTAGAAACACAATGGTTGGAGAGAAGAACTCGCATTTCTCCATTTTGGCATAGAGTTTCTGTTCTCTCAAGACTTTAAAGACCTGTTCTAAATGAGAGATATGCTCCTCCTCGTTCCTACTATAAACAAGAATATCGTCGAAATAAACAACGACAAATCGACCAATAAACGAACGAAGAATCTCGTTCATAAGTCTCATGAAGGTACTTGGAGCATTCGATAACCCGAATGGCATTACCAACCACTCATAAAGGCCTCCCTTGGTTTTGAAAGCCATCTTCCATTCATCACCTTCTCGCATTTTGATTTGATGATAATCACTCCGCAAATCTATCTTTGAGAAGACAGTAGAACCATATAATTCATCAAGCATATCATCAAGCCTAGGTATAGGGTACCTATACTTAATGGTGATGTTGTTGATGGCTCGGCTATCAATGCACATTCTGAATGAACCATCTTTCTTAGGCACGAGTAGAGCCAGAACAGAACATGGACTCATGCTTTCTCGAACATATCCTCTGTCGATAAGTTCATCGACTTGTCTTTGCAATTCCTTTGTTTCCTCCGGATTGCATCGATAAGCTGGTTTGTTCGATAGAGGAGCGCCGGGGATCAAATCAATTTGATGCTCAATACCTCTTATGGGAGGTAATCCAGGTGGCAAATCCTCCGGGAACACATCTGCAAAATCTTTCCACAAGCGATGCATCTTTGGATGAATGGGTTGCCCCATCTTACTCTTTTTCTCTACCATAAGCAAAGCAAATACATTCTTTTGTTTGCTAATGGCTCTCTCAACCCGTGTTTCATTTAAGAACAAACTTTCCTTACCAGTGTTTCCCTTCCCAGGTTGATTTCGATGTATCAATGAAGGATTCAAGGGTAAAAGGGTGATGCATTTTTGTTCTTTCCGAAAAGAGTATGTGTTCTTACGACCATCATGCACAGCATTCATATCATATTGCCAAGGTCTTCCCAATAACAAGTGACATGCATCCATGGGAATCACATCACACAGAGCTTGATCTCGATAGTTCATCCCAATAGAAAACGATATAAGAGCTCGTTTGGTTACCTTAAGATCATTTCCTTGATTGAGCCGTTGGAGCTTGTACGGTTGAAGATGTTTCATTGTCGAAAGCTTCAATTTGTCAACAAGGTTGGTCGAAGCAACGTTGGTACAACTCCCACTATCGATAATCACTGAACATACCTTCCCGTTAATAGTGCAACGAGTGTGAAAGAAGTTCTCCCTTTGCTCATTATCAAGAGAAACTTCAGTATGCAAGTGCTCTTCGTATGATCAACATTTCACCATCATCAGCTTTTTCAATGATATTCTCGGATTCTTCAGCTTCAGAATCATTCTGGTCATGTTCATCATTGGCCTCTTGAAGTTCCAAATCGATCTTCTCAATTTCTTGAAGAGTCATAACTCTCCGATTTGGACAATTAGCTTGCAAATGCCCATAGCCATGACACTTAAAACACTTCCTTGTGTCACCATCAAATTTCTTGCTGGTTCTTTTGATGGGTTCCACCAACTTCTCTTTACCCTTAGCGTTCGATGAAACACCTTCATATTTGCTTGAGGAAGTACCCCTAAAGTAGGATGTCCCCTTCAAGAAGGTTCTGGAAGAAAACCTCTTGCTACTCTTTAGTTGTTTCTCAACCTTCATTGCTAGCTTGCAAACATCTTCGAAGGACCAATAAGGCTGAAGTTCAACTAAATCAGTAATTTTACGATTCATGCCACCAAGGAATCGAGCGATGGTTTGCTCGGGAACTTCTGGAACTTCGCATCTCATCATGAATTGTTCGAACTCACGAATATATTCTTCAATACTCATCCCTTGTTGTCTTAGGGAATTCAACTTGAGAAACAGATCTTGCTTATAGGTATCGGGCAAGAACCTTTTCTTCATAAGTTTCTTGAGTTTATCCCAAGACTTGATTCGGCATTTTCCTTCTCTAGCTCGCTGACGCTTTAAATTCTCCCACCATAGAGAAGCATATTTAGTGAGTTTCAGAATAGTGACCTTGCACCTCTTCTCATCCGAGTATGACTTGAAGTCAAAACTCGTTCAATGGCAAGGAGCCAATCAACAAAGTTGTCGGGATTGAGACTACCCTCGAACTCAGTGCATCTGCTTTAATCTCATGGTCATTCTCATAGTATCTTCTTCTTCTTCTCAAGAACTCGGTGCTCAACTTGAAGAAGCACTAGAGTTGCCTCATGAATTAGGAATAAATGAATCATCATTAGAATTGTGATGACAATTTGATTATAACAATTCTTCATGGTGTTTTGTAAGTTCTTGCATGAACTTTAGAACTTATGGGACTTGTATGCGTTCAAACCAAATCTTTGCTTTTCCTTTGACTTATCGGACTTTTTAGTTTGTGGCGTCTTAAGGGAATTCAAAGTGCTATTCTAGTTATTTCATCAATTTTCTATTGATAAGTAATTAGAATAGTTACTCTTGTCTCATTCTTGAACGATCGGTTCTCTAGGAGATTGAGAACTCTTTAGCTCCATTTGCCTTTGAGATTTCTCTATAGTACGATCTCGCCTTGAGGTTTGCTTATCCATTTATTTGTATGCGCTTTTCCCTGCTCAAAGTCAAGCCTCGTGGAACTTGTTCGTCACCCATGGTAAGTAGAAGATAACAACACAAAGGAATCACTCGAGATAAGTTCAAACCTTGATGCTCTCTCGATACCAACTTGATGCGTGAAAGGCGTGATATGGCGAGTGACTCAACAGAAAGATTTTCGAGGACTACGCGATTTTTGGGAAAATGGGCATTTCACCACCAAGGCTTAAAGAAAATTCAGGCTTTTACCTTGTGGCCGGCCAAGGATAAAGAATTCAAAGTGCTATTCTAGTTATTTTATCTGTTTGATTCACCACCAACAATGTTGGATAAAGAATCGAGATAAAATTCAACTCACAAGAGGAATTATCATTCCTTCATTCATCCCCCTTACAAATGAGAATGTCTCATTATATAGATATTAGACTCGAATTTGAAAAACAGGAACTACCCAAACAAACAAGCCTTTGAAATAGCGGAACTACCCAAACAAACAATGGGAACTACCCATGGTAAGTAGAAGAAACAAACAAAGACTCGAGAAATAGCGAAACTACCCAAACAAACTCCGAGGATTGAGGAAGTTACGCCCATGACTCACCACCAACAATGTTGGATAAAGAATCGAGATAAAATTCAATCTTCAACCACCAACAAACAAACTCTAGGATTAAGGAAGTTACGCCCATGACTCAAACTCCAATTCCAATCAAGAATTCCAAAGAACGAACAAACTCCAGGATTGAGGAAGTTATGCCCATGACTCAGCAATGCCAATCAGCAATGAATTTTGATATTGGTATCATCATTCCTTGTCCCATCGAAGTAAGTTGTAACCAAAGTTAGTTTTGGCATGAATAAGTATCGATAGTGTTTGTTTTGCCGAAGGAATCAGCTCAGGACTTAAGGATGGATCAGTAGTCTCGGATGCTCCCGCATCAACCACCAAGGCTTAAAGGAAATTCCACCGGCCAAAGATAAAGAACTGTTTGATTCACCACCAACGATGTTAGATAAAGAATCGAGATAAAATTCAACTCACAAGAGGAATTTTCATTCATTCAACCAGTCCTTTTACAAATGAGAATATGTCTCATTATATAGATACTAGACTCAGAAAACAACATGGGAACTACCCAAACATTAAAGACTAACAAGACTGAAAAAGCAAGTTGTAACCGAAGTTAGTTTTGATATTGGTATCATCATTCCTTATCCCATCGAAGTAAGTTGTAACCGAAGTTAGTTTTGGCATGAATAAGTACCGATAGTGTTTGTAAGTTGTAACCGAAGTTAGTTTTGGCATGAATAAGTACCGATAGTGTTTGTTTTGTCGAAGGAATCAGCTCATGACTTAAGGATGGTCCGTAGTCTCGGAGGCTCCCGCATCAAGAGGCCTCATCTTCGAATTAACCTTGCTGCCACCATCACCAGCCATTCTCGAGTTGCATTATCACAACTGTCAAACAGCAGCAGCACCCCTGTCATGGGAGGCCACCTGGTATAGAGCAGAGAGGGAGCAGCATGTCGTGTCCTCTGATCTTCGCAACAGTAGAGAGAGGCAAGGGATGGAGCGCGCCCGAGGGAGAAGAAGGACCCTTGATCGCCGCCCAGCAGCCACCCAAACCTCCCTTTCCTGCTCTCCGTGTGCAGAACAGGGATGCCGCCGCCACCGCCGACCAGATCCACAAACAACGCCCTCCTTGTCCGCAGAGCTACGACTCACCCAAGGGAGAAGCAGATCCACCGTCCTGCTCTCCGTGCCAGGGGAGAACCGTCGCCCAGCAGCCGTCGCCCCTTTTCCTGCTCTCCATGCGCAGAACAAGGGAGAACCCAATAGCCGTCGCCTTTTCTCGCCCTAGCCTTCTCCGTGGCTTCACTTTCCCCCAACGTGTTCGCACGTGGAGGAAGGGAAGAACCACCACCCAATGGAGAAGAAGCAGATCCACAGCGTCCTGCAGCCACCGCCTCTTCTCACCCTAGTGAGAGAAGCTCTCGCCTAGAGAGAGAAGCTCTCGCCTAGAGAGAGAAAGTTCTGATGTTAAGGATCTCATTTTTATATTGAAAAAGTTTGTTTAAAATTTGAATGATTTTAAACATATATTGTTTTGAATTCCTACCATTCTCTACCAATCAAAAAGTAGACGGACCCTATATCAATTAATCTTAAATCATTGAATGTGATATGATCTTAAAAAATTAAATAAATAAGTTATTATCATTATCACGGTAAGAAAGAAAGGATTATGATTTTTCACTGTATTAATTTATGTTATTTGAAGGAATTAGGAGAAGAAGAAGGGTCTTGATCATTACATCAGTTATAATAGTCTATGATGATCATTATATCAATTATAGTAGTCAACGATCAAGGTAAGTATCTAACGACTCTACCTTACTTATTTTTAAATTTAATAATATATATTTTTGCTAATAATAAAGTTATATGATTTGCAAATGTTAAATGAATTACTAACTTTTAAAAATAAACTTATTGATATTATTTTTTTTAATAATTAAAAATTATTTGATTATTATATTTTTTTAATGCTATATTTTTTGATATATTTGAAATGATATGTAAAGATTTATGCATTGGAAGGATATGTCAATAAGTAATATTACGTTACATTCAATCATTCAGTTAGTTTATATATTTGAGAGTTCAATATGTCATTAATGTTATTTGCGGACATTTTGAATATATTTGTTTTGTGTTATGTGAAATGCACGGATTTGGTCTTAAGTTGTGTACAAGCTTAGGCCTCACAATTGTTATAGGAAACTTATGGGAACTATCGCATTGTACCGCTCCTGACTTTTCATTAAGTTAGAGCGCATTATAATGCTTACCTAGTTTGTGAATTTTTCTATTGATTTTTTTTATCTATCTTTATATAAAAATATACTCTAAAGTTTTACTTGAGGATTTATTAATTTTTTAATCATGATCCAAAAGTAAGCTCGATTCATCTACAAACAAGGTGCTTTCCTTGTATATTTATATTATTCTATAATAGTAAAAATTATAACTAATTTTGAAGATAAATTTTTTATTTTTTTTCATTACAGTTTAATATTTTAAGTTTTCATTGTAAAATCTTATTTGATTTACAATAGAAAATATTTTTATGAAAAAATCAATAATAAGACTCAAAATTTTTCATCATAAGAATTTTAAACTCATGTCAAAGATTTGAAACCTTGAAATTTTTAACTTGTATGTATCTCCAAACACAGTTTTTAGGGTTTTTTTTAGATTTTTATTGATGTTAATGCTAACAAGATTCGATAAAATAGAGATTTATCTATTGTTTGCTATAACATATAGAGAGCTCTTACATCTTTCATTCATTTATTCTTTTTTATCCTCAATGATATTGGGACTCCATAAATCATACTTAACAAAATTATTTTTTAATCATATTTTATAATTTCTTAAAATAAATAAAGTTATATTATTTTAATAATCCAAAATTGATAAATACAAAGAGTTAATTGAAAAAACTTCCTTCAATACCCTTTTTTTTAATCAACTTATTCGATTGATACCCAACTTTTTTTTTTTTTAATCAACTGACTTTTGCTTTCAACTAATACTCGACTTGTTTAATTCTTGCACAACTTTATGAGAAAAAAAGGGAGAAGACCATCAATACAATATATTAAGGTGAAATATTTCGGACTCATCAAAAAGATAAATCGATCACAATCACATTCATGACATCTCTTTGAACGGTTTAAAATGGAGGAACAGTTAGAGAGAAGGACGTTTGACCTCCTTCATACTTCCTATAAATCTGTAGGGATTCAAGGATATATGATCTCCCTAAGTATTTTCTTTTATACATGTAGTTTTCGTGGATTTGTTTTGACGCACCGATCTTCACACGATGACCGAACCTTTCTACAAGAAATTTATGGTTTTATTTTTTTGTTCTTCCGCTGTGCATGAGATGTCGCCCCATAGGATTTCCCAACACCAATTACCCAAGCCTCTTAGATTAATGGGTCTCTACCCAATAATCTAGCTCTTATTAGATCTCATCCATGGGATCCAATAATACATAGGCTTATTGGATATCCAATAAGATAGGAGCTCCGACGGATATCTCATATCTGAACCTCTACTCGTCGCAATACCTAAGATATGTGTGTGACTCTCTAGGTCCAATATTGAGCTGGCCGTGAGTCATATCTGTCAGAACTCTTTCTGACTCAGTGAATTATTATCTCCATAATTAATTCACTCGACAAATTGACTATAGACGCATTAGGCCACTACGCCGTAGTTTCTAGATAATACAGGGGAATTAATCTTTTGGACCTATCTACCCTCAGTTACCATGTGCCTATAGTCCCTCATCCATCTAATAACCCAAAGACCGTATATCGGGCATGGTGCTATTAGGCTCATATAGTTTTCAATCGAGTCTCGCTCTAATCAGATTCTCTCAGAGAATATTTTTTTTGTAAGTAAATGTAAGTAGATTTAGTATGAAGTTTGTACAAATTAGCTTTGTCTACACAAGCCATAGACTAAAGCCTGAGATCTCTTAGAGCAGTCTAGGAGAATGCACCCCACCTCAGAAAGGTGGAATGGTCTCACTCCACCAGACTCGTCTCCGAGAGTAGTTAAACAGAAATCATGACTACACATATTGTAGACTATGACGCTCTACCATAGGCAGTAAAATGTAATAACCAACTATTCCTGGACAACCGGTGAATATATCATAATTTTAATGCAGAAAATCAGACAATACAAAGGAAGCATTAAAGAATTGTAAAATTGAATCTGAGGAAGATCTCTTTTTCTCTACTTGTTAAATGCCTCATTTCCAAATCTTGCTCCATGCATGATCGTGAGTCACTAAGTATCTCAAGCAGAAGATAAGCATTGCGTGTGTTGTGACCCTCAAAAATTCTGCTACACCTCTCCTTCCAAATCCACCAAATAGTACATCTGAAGGTAAGCTTTGCCAGTTGTGTAAGAAGCCCTTTTCTTGAGAAGTTTTGCTGCAGCTGTTCTAGTTCTTGATGCAAGTTTGGCATTGGTAGCCTTTGTATTTCAAATCTTTCGAATCTCCATCCATACCCAATTAGTGTAGTCACAAGCAAAATAGATATGATCTATACTTTCTTCCTGTTGCATACAAAGAGAGCATCGGTTAACAAGATATATCTCTTTTCGCTTCATATTGTCCATTATGGGTAGTTTGGCAAGAAGGGCCTGCCATGTGCATAAGGAATGTTTCTGTGAGCCCGGTCTATCCCATGTCCAACTGCTTGGGATCCACTTGTTATTTCTTTATCGATTTGATTCCATGCAGATTTAGCACTAAACTTTTCATTGTCATGAAGCCAATTAAGCATATCTGATGAGTTATTCCTGATTGGAAGAGCTGTAATAGTCGGCCAAAGTGATAGCATATCAGGAGAAATAGGATTAGGAAGACACCAGGTGTCGTTAGCAATGAACTCAGAAACCTTCCAATCTTTAGGGGCCCCAAGATCTCTTTGTACTCGATCACCATATAATTGAAATATACTTTTTCCATTCACCCAAGAATCATACCACATATCAATTCTAGTTCCAGAAGAGATTGTGTAAGAAATGTGGTTGATTAGCTAGTTTCTTGCCTTCAAAATTCCTTTCCATGCAGCAGAATGATATGTTCTTGTTGAAACTTTCCATATTGATTCCTTAGATAGGTACCTAGAAGAAACCCATTGTGACCATAAAGATTTATTTTGTAAAAGATCCCACAATTTCTGTACCAAACAAGCTTTATTCCAATCTCTCAGATTTCGCAGATTCAGCCCCCCCTCATCTTTTGGTCTACAAATGCTATCCCAATTGATCATATGCATTGCCTTTCCATCCGTATCATTCTAGAAAAAGTTCTTCAATAACCGTTCAATATCCTGAAGAAGTCCAACAGGTAGAAGAAATGCATTAGACCAATAAATAGAATAAGAAAACAACACAGATCGGATGAGTTCAAGTCGTCCTGCTTTGGAAAGAAGTCTAGTTTTTCAGGAGGAAATTCTATTCTTTATTTTTTGCAGGATAGGCTGACAGTGAATTTTATGAATGCCAGTGGATAAGAGTGGGAGACCCAAATAAGGAACTAGTAGACTTCCCTCGCTAACCTCCAGAGTTTGTATAATAAAGTCTTTATCTTCAACGCAAGAACCCATATAGACTTTACTTTTTGCAAGATTTAGTTGAAAGCCAGAAACCAAACCAAAATCTTTCAGAATAGTAGCCAAATTCTTCACTGAAGTAGTGTCATTGCGAAGGAAGATAATAAGATCATCTGCAAATGTTATGTGGGATATATGAATAGAACCAGTATGGGGTACCTTAATGCTACCATCAGAGACTGCCTTTTCTAACATACAGCTGAGTCCTTCCATGATAATTGTAAAAAGATATGGAGAAAGTGGATCTCCTTGTCGGATGTCATTCGTACTCCCAAAGAAGCCAACGGGGGAACCATTGAACAAAACTGAAAATTTTGGAGTTTCCAAGCAACACTGAATCCAATTAACCCATTGTTGAGGGAAGTTCAAACTGAGGAGCATCTTGTAGAGAAACTGTCTATTAACTGAATCAAATGCTTTTCGTAAGTCAGCTTTAAAACATATTTTCGTCCCTCTTGATTTGGAGTGCAAATCATTGACCAAGTCGTTAGCAAGAAGAATATTGTGATGTATACTTCTTCTTTTAATGAAAGCAGCCTGAGTATGACTAATAATCTTATGCATAATCATTTGCATTCGATCTACAAGCAACTTGGAGATGATCTTGTAAATAAAGTTGCATAAAGAAATGGGCCTATAGTGCTCTAGTGAATCAGCCCCTCCATTCTTAGGAACCAAAGAAATAAAAGTACAATTTATCACTTTAAGAATATGACCTGAAGAGAAAAAATGCTGACAAGCTTTAATCACATCATTTCCAATGATTGGCCATGCAATTTGATAAAATTCAGCTGGAAATCCATCTGGACCAGGGCTCTTGTGCTTTGGTGACTTGAAGACAACTTGTACAACTTCTTCATCTGTAATTGGTGCATTAAGAATCATGATGTCATCCGAATCAAGCTTTCTAGTAGGCTCCACATGAACATTATTAGGCTGCTCTGTTTGATTGAGTAAAGAATAAAAAAATTATTCAGTGTATGCTTTAACTTCATCCAAATTCTCAATAAGTGTACCATCTTGGTCCTTACATTTTCTGATATAATTAACAGCCCTTCTAGTAGCAATGGCTGTATAGAAAAACTTCGTATTAGAATCCCCTAAAGTAATCCAATGCTGTCGAGACTTCTATTTTGCAAAACTTTCTTCCTGCTTTAGGGCCTGCATGAATTGAGATCTAGCTTCTGCCTCTTTGCAAATAAGATTCTCGTCAAAGGGCTGAAGATGTAGCTCATGTTGTGCCGCCATTAGTTTCTTTTTGATTAACTGAACTCGAGTGATAATATTGCCAAAAGTATTTGTATTCCACTCCTTTAGTGCTGTTGCTTTACATGCTTTAAGCTTTTGGCATAAAATGTAAGGAGGTGATCCATGCACATTAACTTTCCAAGCAGATCTGATAACCTCAAGAAACTGAGGATGGGTACTCCACATATTAAAGAATCTAAATGGTTTCTTGCCTCTGGGTATTACTTTGTCTACATGTATATACATTAAAGAGTGATCAGAGAACAATTGAGATCCATACTCCAGAAGTGAATCAGGGTAAACTATTAACCATTCGCGATTAATCAGACACCTATCAAGTCGAGCCATTATTTTCCTGTGGGCAGCACCTTGATTACTCCATGAAAGCCAATCACCTACAGATTTCATATCAATCAATGCAGCAATATCTATGTACCGAGAGAATACTATTCTCTCGGATAACTCTTTCTCTCTTAATCCGAATGACCCTAGCCAAGGATTTGCCTTAGCAAGAACACATGGGATATTCCTCTCATAATACCGAGAGTGGATGATCCTCTATTAACACTCAATAGCCCTCGTAAGATTGGCTGCCACTCCCAATAACCGACTGTATTAGATCTGGAACTTCTAAACCTATAAATCTGATATCAAAGTATGGAGTATTCATACAAGACTTCCTTGGTGTCTAAGTCTAAGGACTAGATACACTACTGGGACTACGGAATCGCTGTCTGACATGAGGTATCAATAACCATCCAGTATTCTGTAAGCGGATCAATCAATAAACTCATTCTCTAATGAACACCTACATTGTATCCTTAGTGTCCCCACACGAGTAGCTATGAGACCAACCACCTCTATCATATGGACGGGTATATAGCACACCAGTTTGTCCGGTTATCTCGATGTCCATCTCGAGTAACTTATGATCGGGATTATTTAGGGTCTGTGTTTAAAGGTGAATTGGTCTCATTATCATGATCTCATCATGATTCGATTCCCATTGCACAGATCCAAGGACATCACAATATATATATGAATAATGTGAGAAAATATTAATAATCATAAACAGCGAGATTGACGCAGCATGTTACAGGTGTCATCACTCATGTGATTGGCTTGTAGGGCACCTATTACTAGCAGGAAGTTCGTTGGAAAGATTCATCGAAAGTTCACAGAACTCACTGAGAAAGATCGGAGCTTGCTGAAGAAGCTTATCGGAACTCTTCAAGATTATCGTGAAGTTCAAGAGCTTGCTGGGAGTCCGCAGAATGGTGTCCGATGATTCGTCAGAAGATCGTCGAAAATTCACCGAAAGTTTATTGGAAGAAGTCTTGATATATCGAACTTTTATTTGTGTAGAAAATATCTTTAATTTAGTAGTTAGCATGTAATTAGGGTTAGGATTATGTGATAATCTTATAACCCTAGTAGGAGCCAACTGGGCCCGGATTAGGACTTGTTTGGGCCAGATTTAAGGCTCAACCAGAAGTGCTGGACCCTGTCTAGTGGTGGCACTGCTAGACTGAGGCAGTGGCACCACCCTAGGTCCATCTCCCTAGTATGTACTTGGCAGTGGTACCGCTTAGTACACTGACCATGGTAGTATGTCAGGTGATCGTACTACCAGATTGGGCGATAGTACCGCTCAGTGTTATGGTCAAACTAGCGGTGGTACTACCAATGACAGGCGATGGTACCGCCAATACCCGGTAAACCCAGATGGAAAGGTTTTTAGCTCTAAGTTTGAATCAGATTGGAGCCTATAAATACCCCTCCCATCCCTAAGTTGAACGCACAAGCATAGAGAATTTAAAAGGAACAAAACGCTATAAAAATCCTTCTAAACATCCCTCCTTTAGTTCTCATTTGTATACTACCGAAAGAGAGAAGTGAAGTACTTGTAAGGGTTATCTCCTGAGCTCATAAAAAGGAGATGTGCTGTAAGGGAGTTCGTCTTCGCCCGTTAGAAGGAAGACAACTAGTGGAAAGCCAATGGCTTCGAGAGAGGAGGAATCGAGAGTGGACGTAGGTCGTATGACCGAACCACTATAAAAATCTAGTTTGTGTTTACTTATCACTTTTATCTTTCTGCAAACCATTTTATTTGGCTACCTACTTCCTTATCACTATCTTTCTTCATCTCTAAATACTCTCAAGTTAATTACGTTTTCGATACGCTTCAATCGAAATAAGGTTTTTAACGTACGAAGTTTTCGAAATCCTTTTAAATCACTAAAATCTATCATTCTTAACCACTACACTAATTCCCCCCCTCCCCCCACTCTTAGTGCCGCTCTAGATCTTAATAGTTTTTAGGTACTCATTTGACCTTGGGTCTCTCATAAATCGATCTACTCAACTTATCATTTTGCATATAGTCCTTTACGGTTCCTTTAGAACCCAAATTAATTTGTATAGACTATATTTCTTAAATGGACAGTTATGAGCATAATGTTTGAGTTTGCAATAAAAGTTACATTGAAAGTGCGAGATGAAACATGTAAGGTAAGGCCTTTAACAAAGATGGTTGGCTTTTGGTGAGAGCTACTCACAAAGCTGATTCCATCTCTTCTATGAACGTGACTCTTATTGGCAAGGATCATATTCAAGGATTTGCTACTAATCTTAAACTTTTCTAAAGTTTCATTTAGTAGCAAGTTTTCCTTTTTAAGTGCCTCTAAATGTTCACACTTGGTGCATGGAAGCAATAAATCATTGTCATGCTTAAGTTTTTCAAATTCACTATTTAAAAAGGCATGCTCCTTTCTCAATTAATTATACTTTTTGCTAATTAATCTACATTCATCAAATAAATCATGAAAAGCACTCAAATAGTTCATCGAACGATAAATTTGCATCTAATGAACTACTTATCTCATCGCTAATTGCCATTAGCACATAGTTAGCAATCTCCTTATTGCTTTGTTCTTTATATTCGGAAGTGCTCGAATCATCCCATGTAGCTTTGAGCATCTTCTTCTTCTTCGGTTATTTCTTCTTCACGTGGGAACATTCACTTTTGAAGTGTCTTGGCTTCTTGCATTCGTAACAAATAATTTATTCTTTCTTGAGTTCAATTTTATTTTTAGTGTCATTTTTAGATTTGTTTCTTTTTATAAATTTTTTAAACTTTCTTGTTAAGAGTGCCAAGTCATCATCATTATCTTTATCATTTGAACTTTCTTTCAAGTGGTCTATATGAGTTCTTAGTGACATATCCTTCCTTTACTTTGGAAGGTTATTCTCAAACTCTTTATGAGCATTGCAAGTCATTTCATAGGTCATTAGAGACCTAGTAAGTTCTTCGAGCGGAAAATTGTTCAAATCCTTGGCCTCTTGAATGGTCGTTACTTTAGGGTCCTAACTCTTTAGAAGGGATCTTAATATTTTATTAACAAGTTTAAAATTAGAAAAAAATTTACTAAGACCTTTTAGACCATTGATAACATCCATAAACTAGGTGTACATGTCTCCAATAGTCTCACTTGGTTTCATGCAAAACAATTAGTAACTATGAACTAAAAGATTTATTTAGACTCCTTTACTCTACTAGTGCCTTCGTGTGCAATTTCGAGTGTATGCCAAATGTTAAAAGTTATTTCACAAATAGAAACTCGATTGAATTCATTTTTATCTAAAGCACAAAATAAGGCATTCATAGCCTTTGCATTTAAAGAGAATGTCTTCTTCTTCAACTCATTCCAATTGTTTATTAGAAGAGAAAACTTTTGAAAACTATTTTCGACGACGTTCCATGACTCAAAATATATAGAAATCAAAAAGATTATCATCCTAGTTTTCCAATATATGTAATCCATCCCATTGAACATGGGTGGACGTGTGATTGAATGGCCCTCTAGATTGTCGGCAAATGTCATCTCTCTTAGGTTTCAAACCAAAATGAGAGTGACATTGTTCTGATACCAATTGTTAGGATCAAGATTGCTACTAAAAAAACGAGGGGTGAATTATTGCAGCAGTCAAAAATGTTAATTTTGAAAAAATTATTTCGGTGAAAAAGTTCATTCACAAAAACATATTTCGGAAAGACATTTAACTTGAATATGTTCGTGAGTAGAGAAAAAGAAGTAGGGCAGCTGCAATTAAGTAAAGAAGATAAGCAATAAAAGAAAAGAGCACAACAAGAAGAGAACACACCAATTTATAGTGGTTCAGTCGTTCGGCCTATATCTACTCCCAATACATCCTCCGATGAGGTCACCGGCTTCCACTATTGATCTTTTTTCAAGGGCAAAGTTCAATCACCCCTTTATATAATTTTTTACAAGTTGCTCACTCTCCTTATATAAGCTTCTAATACTTAGAATCGGTGGAGATAAACTCTCATTGTTTACAAGCAATTTCACTATAGTCTTAGTTCTTTTTATTCACTTCTCTATGTCCCACAAGCTGAAATGTAAGGGATATTTATAGGCCTCAATTGGCTTAAAAAATAAAACCAAATAAGGTCTCATCTTGAATTTTCAGGGTCCTAGTGGTACTACCACCTATCCTAGTGGTACCACCACTAGTTGACTCTAACACTAGGCAATACCACTATTTAGTCTAGTGATACAACCACCAGACAGAGTCTTGGTCACTAGAACTGGGTGGTACTATCACCTAGTCTGGCGATACCGCCACTTAGCAATTACTAACTGACTAGAGGTACCACCGCCCAAACACTTGGGAGACTAAGTCTTGGGCGATTCCATCGTCCAGTCTAATAGTGCCACCACTAGATAAGGTTCAACAATACTATTTGGGCCATGAGTCCTATCCAAACCAATCCAATTACGGGCCCAATTGGCCCCTAACAAAGTTAGTGGGATTACCTCCAAACCTAACTCTAATGACACCCTAACTACAACATTTACAGCATATACTAAAGCATACAAATCCGATAAGTCCAAATTTCTTCCGGCGAGCTTCCGACGACCTTCCAACGGACTTCCGACGAACTCTTAGTGATTCTTCTAACAGACTCTCGGCAAGCTCTTGAATGCTCAACGATCTTCTTAGCTAGTTTTGACGAGTTTCTTTGGCAACCTCCGATCTTTCTCAGCAAGCTCCGACAAACTTCTAATGAACTTCTCAATGAACTTCCAACGTACATTTCGACAAGCTCCTAACAAACTCTCAGCAAATTTTGGCAACACTGCCGATGAACTTTCGAACTCCCGACAAACTCTCGGACTTCCCAACTTATCGTTTGATCTTGACTCCGACACTATGTTTTGCTTTATGCCTTGTTCGCTATCGTAGTTAATCCTACACACTTTTCTAAATATATAGATTAGATCAAATAATTTATTAATTAATTTCATCATCAAAATTCGAGATTCAATGATAATAAGGTATCATTAACCATCTAACATTCCATAAGTGGATCAATCAGTGAGCTTATTCTTCAATGAGCACCTGCATTATATCACTAGTGTTCCCACACGAGTAGCTATGAATCAGCCACCTCCATCATATGGATAGATATACAACACACCAATCTATGCGGTTATGCCCCTCTCGAGTAACCTACGATCAGGATTATTTAGGATTTGTGTTTAAAGGCGAATCGGTCTCATTATCATGATCTCATCACGATCCAATTATCATTGCATAGATCTATGGATATCACAATATATACAACATACAAGATAAAAGTGATAAAATATCAATAAATAATAAGCAAAAAGAATGTTTATGATATCACACATGCTATCACTCACGTGATTGGCTTGCAGGGCACCTATGACTAGTAATCCCAACTCGACCTATTGTCGACCCTCCCTAGCCAGAAGGCCATGTGGATGATCTTACACATTTAGATCGAACTAAGCCATACTAACAACCCGACTATGACACAAAGTTATGTTGGGAAATCCTTCTGGGGAGCAACATCTCATGCGCAGCGAAAGAACAAAAAACAAAATACCCCAGATTTCTCGTAGAAAGGTTCTGTCGTCATGCGAAGATCGATGCTTCAAAACAAATCCGTAAAAATTTTATGTGTAAAAGAAAATACCTAGGGAGATCGTATATCCCTGAATCCCTGCAGATTTATAGGAAGGATGAAGGAGGTCAAGCGTCCTCCTCTCTAGCGGTATTCACACGATAGTAACTGCGACGATGCACCTCTCTAGAGAGAGGAGAACAAAAGGTGACTACCAAAAGAAACCCTCAACCTATAGAGCTTTGGTTCACTCCTATTTATAGAGGCCCCTTGTAAACCCTAATGGATCTTGCCCTGTTGGGTATTCGATCTCCATCCAATTACCCAAGCCTCTTGGATTAGTGGGTCTCTACCCAATAATCTCATATTAGCAATTATTGGATCTCTTCTTAGGATCCAATAATTCAAGGGCTTAATGGATATCCAATAAGTTAGGGGCTTTGGCGGAGATCTCATATCCGAATCTCTATTCGTCGCAACACCTACCATATGTGTATGACCCTCTAGGCCCAATACCGAAAGTGGCCGTGAGTCATACTTGTTAGAACTCCTTCTGACTTAGTGAATTATTATCTTTATAATAATTCACCTAACTCATCGACTATGGACGTACTAGGCCACTACACCGCAGCCCCTAGACGATACAGAAGAATCTAATCCTTTGGACCTATCTGTCCTCAGTTACCATATATCTATAGTCCCTCATCCATCTAATATCTCGAGACCCTATAAGGGCATGGTATTGTCAGGGCCATACGGTCTCTCCTCAAGTCGATGAGTTGAATCGGTCTCATTATCGTGATCTCATCACGATCCGATTCCCATTGCACAGATCTAAGGACATCACAATATATGTAACGTGCAAGATAAAGTGATAAAATGTCTAATAATACGCAAAGAGAAAAAGTGCATATAAAGTCACAACTACCATCACTCATGTGATTGGCTTGCATGGCACATATGACTAGCAATCTCCCACTTGACCTAAAGCCAATCACTAACATGTCTGATCCTCATCAGACCTCTATGATGCTCAAATACAATTTGAGTCAATGGCTTTGTCAGTGGATCTGCAATGTTATCTTCGGATAGAACTCTTTCCATTACTACATCTTTTCTGGCGACGATCTCTCTAATAAACTAGAACCTCCTCAAAACACTTCTGATGAGATATGGGTTCCCTTATTTGAGTAATCACCCCGTAGTTGTCATAATTTAAGGGAATCGACTCCTCGCTGCTAAGGATGACTCCTAGATCTGTGATGAACTTCTTCATCTAGACTCCCTCCTTTGCTGCCTCTGTCGCAGTAATGTATTCTGCCTCTGTGGTCAAGTCAGCAGTAGTATCTTGCTTGGAACTCTTCCAGCATACTGCTCCTCCATTCAGGGTGAACATATACCCTGAATTAGACTTGCTATCATTGACATCAAACTGAAAGCTCGAGTCCATGTTGCCCTCAACCCTAAGGCAACTGCCTCCATATACCAGTAAAATATCCTTAGTCCTTCTTAAGTACTTAAGGATACATTTTATTGTTTTCCATTGCTCCATGCCTGGATCTACCTGATACCTGCTCGTGATACTCGGAGCATGCGCTATATTAGGTTTGGTACATAGCATAGCATACATGATAGATCCTATCGCTGAGGCATATTGTATCATATCTATGTGTGCCCTTTCTTTAGGAGTCTTTGGAAACATACTCCTAGAAAGTGATATTCCATATCTCATTGGTATGAGACCTCTCTTAGAATTTTTCATGTCAAACCTTTTGACAATAGTGTCTATGTACCTCGACTAGGACAAACCAAGCATCCTCTTAGATCTATCTCTATAAATCCGTATCCCCAATATGCAGGATGCTTCCCTTAAATCCTTCATGGAGAAGTGCCTAGATAACCAAGCCTTTACTATGGAGAGCATTCCTACATCATTCCCAATGATCAGGATGTCATCCACATATAATACCTGATGGAAATCATCAATTTAGTTCCTATACACCGAGGCTCATCTTCATTCTTAACAAAGCATATCCGATTGATACATATGGAATCATTTTTGAATTGCTTCACCCATAAATGGACACCCTCACACCTTATTGTTACCCTGGAACAAGGCGGATCCTCCTCAAGAATGAAAGTAAGGAAACTATTCTAATTACTTATCAATAGAAAATTGATGAAATAACTAGAATAGCACTTTGAATTTCCTTAAGTAAGCATTTAGTTTAAATTGACAAAAGAAAAACTAAAAAGTCCGATAAGTTTGAGGAGGCTCAAAAAAAAAAAAAAAAAAAGCAAAGATTTAAGGTTTGAATACGATAAAAACATCGAATCGCAAACGCATAAAAGACAATGATAAGTTCTTAAGGAAGCAGAGAAAGTTCATGCAAGAACTTAAAAAAAAACACTCAGAAGAAGTGTTGAAGAATTGTTATACTTCCAAATTGCAAGTGTTCTAACCCCTCCTATACTTTGATTCAGTCCTCATTTATATAGTATGAGGAGATATGTCTCTCCCTTGGACAAAGGAATGAATGCATTAAATAACATTCATATTCTTAATTCATGAATTTTGGCAAACTAATTTGTTTGAAATGAATAGACTTTTCTTCTTCAAGATGAGGTCTTTAACTTTGTCCTTCATCTCTTCATGATCAAGTTGATCATTTTAGGCTCTTCTTGTAACCTTGGAATCTTGATTTGAGTCTTGACTAGCTTGATTTCCTTCCAAATGTTTTCCAATAAGCAAGTTAAAGCTTCTTTCATGACCTCTTAGCTTTAGTCTCGTCATTGGTCCTCCATGAATAGTTAAAGGGTCTTTAATCGAATTATGATCAACTTGTTTGATGTGGTTTATATCATTCCCCTTTCTCGAAAGGATTCATCCTCGAATCATAGCCTCCATCACCTTCATCAAACAAAGATAGATCTTGAAACATTGAATGTAGAGATTTGCATTAATGTTGCCATACTCACGTTTTGGTAGTTCCGATATATGCTTATATGCATTGTCATTGATTTTTGAATGACTTGAAATGGACCATCTCCTCTTGGCATTAGTTTAGACTTTCTATGACTAGAAATCTTTCCTTCCTTGGAAGTGTACGTGGGAAACCAGTCACGAAATGGTTCGATTCGAGACCACTACATACTTGTTTTATGGCCTTTGTTGTGTTGTTTCTCATATTGTAGAGTTTGTACTTAATGATGTATGGAAGAGATTCAATAAACTCTACCATTTTGCATGCCTAAATGACTTAGCTTTAGGATTTCCTTGGTCTCTTATTGATGGCCTCCATTCAAGTTACATCTATAACAAATTTGGCCTATTTGGTATGCTTGCACTTGAGGAGTGAAGTAGAATGGAATCAATTTGATGCTCAATTCTTCTAATTGGTGGCAAACCATTGGGAACTTCTCAAAGGGAAAGATATCCTCATTTTCTGCGCAAAAGAAATTGCAATGTTTGTTTCAACACTTGTCAACAAATCAAAGTAGAACACCAAAGGCCTGGAGGGTTGTTGCAACCTTTAGTTATTCCGAATGGAAATGGGAATGTATTACTATGGATTTTGTTTCGGGACTACCTAACCTCGAGGAAGCATGATGCTATTTGGGTTATCATTGATAGGTTAACAAAATCCTGTACATTTCCTACCGAATATGATGATTGCAATTCCCGACTACCTGTTTGAACCCTCGAGGAAGCATGACTATTTATTTATCATTGATAGTTAACAAAATGCATTTCCCTACCGATTAATATGACTTATTCGCTTGATAAACTTGCATATTTATTGTCAATTTTGTTAGAAGAAATCAAAATATCCATTGTACATAAGTACAAGATAAGAGCTAAAGTTAAGCCTCATGGTTAAGGTTTCTTTTACATCACTCATTTTGGCATAAACACACGTATAATTTTCTTTCACTCAAGCCTTCCTTGTTTTCTCTCCTTGTGTTTCCCAATACTTTACTCTTTTTTTATCACTCATCTCATCGAGAAAATTCAAGTTATAAGGAAAAGGTTTTTTTTTCTTTCTTTCTTGCTCCCTCCCAAAAGTTTTGGTTAATGAAGACTCAAGCTCCTCATATTGTTGTTTTATGCCTTGCCACCAAAGATTGTGCCATGTCCACGATATCTCCATGTCTCGATGAAGAATATATCTATGAAGATCAACGGTCCAAGATGATATTTTTTGTCCATCCATGATCAAGGAATAACGATTCTTGAACCCATCATGTGTTACCCTACGATCATATTGCCATGGTCTCCCCAACAACATGTGACAGACAATTGGGAAGTATAGCAATTCTTCAACACATAAGGTACCACATCACACCAAACTTCATCCTTATATCTACCAATTTATTAAAAATGAACTAACACTTGTTGATTTACTATTGATTATTAGAATACTACACCACTATCATTCAACCATTGTAACTTGTAAGGTTTGGGATGTTTGATGATTTCCATCATTGAGGTTTGCTTATCCATTTATTTGTTATCTTTAACTTTTCCCTGTTCTCTTATCACGATATCCATAATTGCTATTCTTCCTTTCTTCTTATTGCTGTGTTTCTTGTGCTATCACTGTTTGTTTTTCATTTTTTCCCTCACTTTATCAAAAAAAGAAAGAGAAACAGAAAGTTAAAAAAATGAGAGAGAGAAAATCAAAAGTAAAAAAAAAGAGAGGAAATCAAAGATCAAAGAAAAAAAAAAGAGAGAGAGAGGAGAAGATCAAAGGTAAAAAAAAGGAAAAAAAGAAAGAGATCGAAATTTTAAAAAAAATGAGAGAGAGAAAATCAAAAGTAAAAAAAAAAAGAGAGGAAATCAAAGATCAAAGAAAAAAAAAAGGTAAGGAAAATGTGATCGCTGATGCTCTCTCTAGAAGGTGATGGAGGCTATGATTCGAGGACGAATCCTTTTCGTGAAAGGGGAATGATATGAACCAGATCAAGCTAGTCAAGACTCAATCAACATTCTATGATTGCAAGAAGATTCTAAAATGGCCAACGTGATCATAAAGAGAGAAAGACAAATTTGAAGACCTCAACTTGAAGAATAAAAGTCCATTCAGCTATGTTTACCAAAATTCATGAATTAGGAATATAAATGTTATTTAATACATTCATTCTCTTTGTACATTCCTCATACTATATAAATGAGGTTGACTCTCAGTGAAAGACAATTTGGGAAGTATAACAATTCTTCAACACCGGTGAGTGTTTTGTTTTTAAGTTCTTGCATGAACTTTAGAACTTATCAGGCTTTTACGCTTGTGGCGTTCAAACCAAATCTTTGCTTTTCCTTTGACTTATCAGACTTTTAGTTTGTGGCGTCTTAGGGGAATTCAAAGTGGGCATCCGACAAGGAGACCCACTTTCTCCATATCTTTTTACAATTGTCATGGAAGGACTCAGTTGTATGTTAGAAAAGGCAGTCTTTGATGGTAGCATTAAGGTACCCCAAGTGGTTCTATTCATATATCCACATAACATTTGCAGATGATCTTATTATATTTCTTCGCAATGACATTACTTCAGTGAGGAATTTGGCTACTATTCTGAAAGAATTTGGTTTGTTTTCTGGCCTTCAGCTAAATCATGCAAAGAGTAAAGTCTATATGGGTCCTTGCATCGAAGATAAAGACTTTATTATACAAACTTTGGGGTTAGCGAGGATGTCCGCCGATTTCTTATCTAGGTCTCCCACTTATTTCCACTTTGGCATTCACAAACCCACTTTGTCACCTATCCTGGAAAAAAATAAAGAATAGAATTTTTTCTTGGAAAACTAGACTCCTTTCCAGAGCAGGACGACTTGAACTCATCCGATCGTTACTATTTTTTTACTCTATTTATTGGTCTAATGCATTTCTTCTACCTATTGGACTTATTCAGGATATTGAATGGCTATTGAATAACTTTTTGTAGAATGGTACGGATGGTAAGGCAATGCATATGGTAAATTGGGATAATATCGCAAGCCTAAGGATGAGGGGGACTGAATCATGAAATCTGAGAGATCGGAATAAAGCTTGTTTGGTACAAAATTGTGGGATCTTTTGCAAAACAAATCTTTATGGTCACAATGGGTTTTCGCTAGGTACCTATCAAAGGAATCAATCTGGGAAGTTTCAGCAAAACCATATCATTCTGCTGCTTGGAAAGGAATTTTGACGGCAAGAAATTGGCTAACCAAACATATTTCTTATACAATCTCTTCTGGAACAAGAATTAATATGTGGTATGATCCTTGGGTGAATGGAAAGAGTATATTTCAATTGTATGGCGATAGAGTACGAAGAGATCTTGGGGCCTCTAACGATTGGACGGTTTCTGAGTTCATTGTTAACGGCACTTGGTGTCTTCCTAGTCCTATTTCTCCTGATATGCTATCACTTTGGCCGATTATTACAACTCTTCCAATCAAGAACAACTCCTCAGATAGGCTTAATTGGCTTCATGACAATGGAAAATTTAGTGTTACATCTGCATGGAAGTTGATCATAATTCGATTAAAGACCCTTTAACTATTCATGGAGGACCAATGACGAGAGCTAAAGCTAAGAGGATGAAAGAAGCTTTAACCTGTTTATTGGAAAACATTTGGAAGGATCAAGCTAGTCAAGACTCAGTCAAGATTCCAAGGTTACAAGAAGAGCCTAAAATGATCAACTTGATCATGAAGAGAGAAGGACAAAGTTAAAGACCTCATCTTGAAGAAGAAAAGTCTATTCAGCTATGTTTACCAAAATTCATGAATTAAGAATATGAATGTTATTTAATACATTCATTCCTTTTGTACTATCCTCATACTATATAAATGAGGCTGAATCAAAGTGTAGACAGACAATTTGGAAGTATAACAATTCTTCAACACCGGTGAGTGTTTTGTTTTTAAGTTCTTGCATGAACTTTAGAACTTATCGAGCTTTTTCGCTTGTGGCGTTCAAACCAAATCTTTGCTTTTCCTTTGACTTATCGACTTTTAGTTTGTGGCGTCTTAAGGGAATTCAAAGTGCTATTCTAGTTATTTCATCAATTTTCTATTGATAAGTAATTAGAATAGTTTCCCTTACTTCATTCTTGAACGATCCGCCTTGTTTTCAATTCGTTGGAGGGTGTCAATTTGCATTCCATATGTATCATAGCTCTTTAGCTATCGGGGTGTATGGTTGCTAAGTTGATGATTTCCATCATTTGGTATCAGAGCACGGCTCAAGTTTGAGGTTTGCTTATCCATTTATTTGCTATCTTTTAACTTTTCCCTGTTCTCTTATCACGATATCCATAATTGCTATTCTTCCTTTCTTCTTATTCTTTGTGTTTCTTGTGCTATCACTGTTTGTTTTTCATTTTTTTTCCCTCACTTTATCGTCAAAAAAAGAAAGAGAAACAGAAAGTTAAAAAAAATGAGAGAGAGAAAATCAAAAGTAAAAAAAAGAGAGGAAAGCAAGATCAAAGAAAAAAAAGAGGAGAAGATCAAAGGTAAAAAAAGGAAAGAAAGAAAGAGATCGAAATTTTAAAAAAATTGTGAATTCAGGGACTTCGTGCAAATTGCAAAATTCTTTCTTCATTATTTTGAATTCTTGTTTCAGATTTGGAATTTTTTTTCATTCCAAAAATACTTGAATTCAAATCTTTGCTTATGATTGAAGTGCATCATACTCTTTTAAATTGGCTTACATTATATTTGCTTTTATGTCCAATTTCAATACCCTTGAATTGCCACAATCTGAATTGTTTGTTTAAGTTTTTTTAGTTAATCTAAGAACTCAAAGAACAAAACAAGAGAGATAAAAGATAAGAGTGGCGAGATCAATATCGAGAAAAGCCAAACATTGTGTGAAAACACGAGTGGAGTGAATCAAATCTTGAGTAAAGCACGTGAGAGAGTGTTGGTGAGGCTATTCTAACTTTGTCTTTCAGGTTTGCAAATATGTCTAAAGATAAAGTAGCGAGTTCTTCATCAAATGATATTTTGCTTCAAGCAATGCAACAACAATTTGAACGAATGTTCAAAGTGATAGGAGATGTAAGAGATCATCTAGAAAGGCATGATGATGCAATTAATAGATTGCAAGGTGAACCATGGCGGAGGAGACAACCAGCCTTCATCCATGATGAATATGATGGTAGAGATGACATCGACGATGACCAAGTCACTCTAATTGGTCAAGATGTTAATTCTAGGAGACAAACTAGGAGAGAACGTTTTGATGGTATGGACGCAGGGGAAACATAGGTAGCATCAAAATGAAAATTCCTTCTTTTCAAGGAAAGAATAATCCAGATACTTATTTGGAGTGGGAACGAAAAGTGGAGTGATCTTTGAATGTCACAATTACTCTAGAAGAGAAAAAGATAAAATTAGCTGCTTTGTTGAATTTTATGATTATGCTATAATTTGGTGGGATCAATTATGTAAAGACAGCGAGAAATGGTGAAAGGCAGTAGAGACATGGTTGGAGATGAAACAAATCATGAGGAGGAGATTCGTCCCAAGTCATTACTATCGGGATTTGCATCAACGACTGCAAACTTTGACACAAGGTTCCATGAGTGTTGATGAATATCACAAGGAGATGGAGATAGCCATGATAAGGGTTAATGTGGAGGAAGACCGTGAGGCTACAATGGCTCGCTTCTGAGTGGATTAAACAAGAACAGGCGGCTTGATCTTGTGGAATTGCAGCATTATGTGGAGATTGAGGATATGGTGAATATAGCCATGAAGATTGAGAGACAACTCAAAAGAAAAGGCACAAGGTATGATTCAAAATCTTATTCGGGTTTTTCTTCTTCTTGGAAATCGAATTGAGTAAAAGGATGATATACCCATTGTTAAGCCTAAAATTGATGGAATTAAAGGCAAAAATGAATTAGGCAGCAAGGGTAAAAGTGAGAATCAACATAATCAAAGTAGAGGTATTAAGTGTTTTAAGTGCCTTGGCCATGGACATATAGCACGTGAATGTCCTAATAAGAGAGTTATGATTATAAGAGATGGGAATATAGAATCTGAAAGTGAAAGAGAGGATAATGATGACATTCCAGAGGATACTAGTGACGTAGAGTATGCTAAAGGTGAAATTTTGGTTATTCAACGCATACTTAGTTTGCAAAGTAAAAATGATAAACATGGTGATCAACGTGAAAATCTGTTTCATACTCATTGTTTGATTGCTAACAAGTTGTGCAATGTGATTGTTGATAGCGGAAGTTGTACCAATATGGCAAGTACCTTGCTCGTGGAGAAACTGAAATTGCCTACTATCAAACATCCCAAACCTTACAAGTTACAATGGTTGAATGATAGTGGTGTAGTAAAGGTAAATCAGCAAGTGTTAGTTCATTTTTCAATTGGTAGATATAAGGATGAAGTTTGGTGTGATGTGGTACCTATGTATGCTGGTCACATGTTGTTGGGGAGACCATGGCAATATGATCGTAGGGTAACACATGATGGGTTCAAGAATCGTTATTCCTTGATCATGGATGGACAAAAATATCATCTTGGACCGTTGCCTCGAAGATAATTCTTGAAGACCAGATGCATAAAACAACAATATGAGGAGCTTGAGTCTTCATTAACCAAAACTTTTGGGAGGGAGCAAGAAAGAAAGAAAAAAGAAAAATATGAGATGAGTGATAAAAATAAGAGTATTGGGAAACACAAGGGGAGAGAAAACAAGGAAGGCTTGAGTGAAAGAAAAACGAGTGTTTATGCCAAAATGAGTGATGTAAAAGAAACCTTAACCATGAGGCAGCCCTTACTTGTACTTATGTACAAGGATATTTTGATTTCTTCTAACAAAATTGACAAAAGTTTGCCTAGTGTTATTGTTGATCTTTTGCAGGAAAATGAGGATATCTTTCCCGAAGAAGTTCCCAATGGTTTGCCACCAATTAGAAGAATTGAGCATCAAATTGATTCCATTCCAGGTGCAAGCATACCAAATAGGCCAGCATATAGATGTAACCCCGAAGAGACCAAGGAAATCCTAAAGCTAAGTCATAGGCATGCAAAATGGGCGGAGTTTATTGAATCTCTTCCATACATCATTAAGTACAAACTCTACAATATGAGAAACAACACAACAAAGGCCGAAAACAAGTATTGTTCGAACCTGGTGACTGGGTTTGGGTACACTTAAGGAAGGAAAGATTTCCTAGTCATAGAAAGTCTAAACTAATGCCAAGAGGAGATGGTCCATTTCAAGTCATTCAAAAATCAATGACAATGCATATAAGTTGGAACTACCAGGTGAGTATGGCAACATTAATGCAACATTCAATGTTTCGATCTATCTTTGTTTGATGTAGGTGATGGAGGCTATGATTCGAGGACTAATCCTTTCCAGAAAGGGGGAATGATATAAACCAGCAAGTTGATCATAATTCGATTAAAGACCCTTTAACTATTCATGGAGGACCAATGACGAGAGCTAAAGCTAAGAGGATGAAAGAAGCTTTAACCTGTTTATTGGAAAACATTTGGAAGGATCAAGCTAGTCAAGACTCATCAAGATTCCAAGGTTACAAGAAGAGCCTAAAATGATCAACTTGATCATGAAGAGAGAAGGACAAAGTTAAAGACCTCATCTTGAAGAAGAAAAGTCTAAAACACTATGTTTACCAAAATTCATGAATTAAGAATATGAATGTTATTTAATGCATTCATTCCTTTTGTACTATCCTCATACTATATAAATGAGGCTGAATCAAAGTGTAGAAAACAATTTGGGAAGTATAACAATTCTTCAACACCGGTGAGTGTTTTGTTTTTAAGTTCTTGCATGAACTTTAGAACTTATCAGCTTTTTCGCTTGTGGCGTTCAAACCAAATCTTTGCTTTTCCTTTGACTTATCGGACTTTTAGTTTGTGGCGTCTTAAGGGAATTCAAAGTGCTATTCTAGTTATTTCATCAATTTTCTATTGATAAGTAATTAGAATAGTTTCCTTACTTCATTCTTGAACGATCCGCCTTGTTTTCAATTCGTTGGAGGGTGTCAATTTGCATTCCATATGTATCATAGCTCTTTAGCTATCGGGGTGTATGGTTGCTAAGTTGATGATTTCCATCAACTTTTTTGCTATGTTCTCTTGGAGACGAGTCTGGTGGAATGAGTCCATTCCACCTTTCTGAGGTGGGGTGCATTCTCCTAGACTGCTCTAAGAGATCTCAGGCTATAGTCTACGGCTTGTGTAGACAAAGCTACTTTGTTACTAAATACAATTACATTTACTTCACAAAAAAAAAAAAAAGGGAATTCAAAGTGCTATTCTAGTTATTTCATCAATTTTCTATTGATAAGTAATTAGAATAGTTTCCCTTACTTCATTCTTGAACGATCCGCCTTGTATCAATTCGTTGGAGGGTGTCAATTTGCATTCCATATGTATCATAGCTCTTTAGCTATCGGGTGTATGGTTGCTAAATTGATGATTTCCATCAATATATATGACCTTTCTCACATCATTGAGTATTTGGTGAAGATCGATAAAGATTTATCTTATGTGGAAGAGCCTATTCAGATTGTTGATAGGAAAGAAAAAGTCCTAAGTTTTTTTTTTTTTTTTTTTTTAGGACTTTTTCTTAGGACTTTTTCTTTCCTATCAACAATCTGAATAGGCTCTTCCACATAAGATAAATCTTTATCGATCTTCACCAGCTCATACTTAATGATGTGAGAAGGGTCATATATTTTCTCTCTCTAGACGAGAGTTTCTCTCTCTAGGCGATTCTCTTCTCTCTCTAGGGAGAAAAGAGGCGGTGGCTGCAGGACGCTGTGGATCTGCTTCTTCTCCCTTGGGTGGTGGTTCTTCCCTTCCTCCTCGTGCAAAAGCGCGTTGGGAAAAAGTGAAGCCACGGAGACGGCTAGGGCAAGAAAAGGCGACGCTGATCACCATGGTCTCATTTTTACTGCTTGCAAGACGGAGAGCGTGAAGGCTGCCGGATCCATTTCACCTTTAGCATACTTCTACGCACGGGGTGCTGCGAGGGTGGGTGACGGTGGCGGCGGTGGGCTCACCGTGACCAGGAACTCGGCGGCGGCAACCTAGGCACGCCTAACCCTCTCTCATTCTGTTTCTTCTGCAGAGCCGCACGTAGGGAAACAGAGAGGCTCTCTTTGACGCACGAGGGCGGTGCGGCCTTTGGCGGCGGTGTGGCGGGCGTGGCTGCGGTGGCGGGTGAGGCTGCGGTGGCCCGATCCTCAATTCTTCGGCCGCCTCTGGGCTCGCCCCTTTGTTCCTCTTTGGAACAGAGAAGCGACGGAGGCTGAATCTGCGGGCTGCACTGCGAGGTTCTTTGCAAGGTGAGCAGCGGTACTGGCAGAAATTCAGAGGGTTCCAAGAGCTGTTGGGCAGCGGCGGCGGTGTCCCTGTTCAAGACAGAATGCGGCGAGCAAGAACAGGGTGTCCCTGTTCTGCACACGGCGGTTCTGCACACGGTTCGCTGTGTGTGGGCTGCGCTCCCTCCTTGCCTCTCTCTGCGGCATCAAGCAGGTGGAGGGCGAGCGGCAGGAAACGAGGCAGCGGCGGCGGCTGACTGCAAGGGAGCGAGGAGGCGATTTGTTGGCGGCTCTCCTCGCATGTCGCCCCTTGCAGCGCAGGGGCTTCGCACTGCCACATAAGGCGGCCACCTTATAGCGGCATAATCTGGGTGAGGCAGGCGGCGGCTAATTTTAGCGGCCCACTTATTCTTGTTGCATTCAAATTTGCACTGCCCTCTCCCTCCTACCCTTTGAACATTTCCTCTTGAGTTGGGGCAGCGAATTTTCGAGAATGGTTGTTGACGATGGCGAGGGGTCGATCAAGAGGCTTCTGCTCAATCTTCCCGACGAGATGGTCCTTTGATGTTGAGCATAGAGGAAGGTCGCGCCTAGATCACGACCTCCTATTCTCATTTCTAGAAATCCTCGACCTTGGACAAGCCTCTTCAAGGCTCGGTTGGAAGTTCAGATCTTAGCTTGGACTTCTTTGCTCTAAATTTTGAATGATCATAAGATTGCTGTGTATGATTGCTTGATTCTAAAAAGATTTGGTTAAGACATGGTCCATGGCGCTGGTTGGTTATGTGGTCGGTCTAAAGACATCCTATTTCCCGTTATCCTCGTTCATTAAGACTCGATGGGGAATATCAGCATTTGATCTGCATATGCTAGAGCGGTTTTTTTGTATGCAAACTCTATTCGAAGAGGATCTTCAACGGATTCTAGAAGGGTTTTGGACTATTCGTGGCCATCCGATGATATTCGACGATTGTGGTCACGATGTCCGTTTGGAGTTAGGACAGTCTACAATCTATTCCTTTATGGGTATCTTTTCATGGTCTTCCATTACATCTTTGGAGTAGACGTTTTATTGCTAAGTTATCAAGCACCCTAGGATGAAAAAAGCCATTGTATATCGACAAGGCAACAAAATTCAAAATAATGACGAGATTGGCTTTTGCACGAGCATGTGTTATGATTTCTTCGATGGTGATCTTCCTAATGAGGTTTTTATCGTGATTTAGATGGTACCACCCGTAAGGTACATGTATCATATTCTGGAAACCACAACGATGTAATATTTGCTCCTCTTTTGGTCATACACATGGAGCTTGTCAAAGATAAATGAGGGGAAGCCAATTACTCGGGTTTATCGGCAGCGTCAAACACCTCAACATCGGTCGATCATGCTATTATTGAACAAAGCGAGTCTCCTTCGGGAAAAGTTGAGATAGAAAACGATGGAGTGAGCATTCTAACTCACTTGGGCAGCACCAGGGCCATGGGGATAAATTAGGAGCTTTAACTCCTATTATAAAGAGCCTTCTATAAAAGCGGTTTCTCATGGTCCTCGCGAACAGGAGAAGGAGAAGTTGGAAACTTCATCTCTTCATATATTGCAATTGACTACTACAGACAGGATTTCACGTTCTACTCATCGTACTAACCAGGATATAGTGTCCCAACCAGCTCATGTCCCTACCAATCAAGACATTTTGAACACAGCTATCCCGGATGCTCAAGGTACATTAAAATTTAAACACTTGCAAAAATTTGTGGATGAAGTCGAAAAATATAGAAATAAAGGCTTGAAAGGTAAGGATATAGTGCGGAGGAAAATGTCAAACCTAAGGAGAAGAAAAAGGATATCCTTCCTAAGTCACACATTCTTCCCTCTACTTAGGAAGAATTACTCCATTTCCCATATATTTTCTTTTTATGAAGATTATCACATTTGGAATGTTCGTGGACTTAATAAACACTGAGAAATGTTTAGAGCTCAATAGAGTAATCAGTAGAATGCTTGATTGATATTGTTATTCTTGTGGAAACAAAAATTAAACCATCTCGAGTTCGTGTTCAAAGGAATTTAATATGGCCAGAGGCGTAACTTCTTACCAATGATACTTGTGATACCTATGGTAGAATATGGGTATTATGGCATCCGAACTTTGTTAGTGCTTGTTTTATTTCTCTCTAGAATAATTTATCCACCTTAAGGGTGAGGATAAAGAATGGTTGTCAATTCTATATTAATGGTGTATATGCTTCTAATAGTTTGCAGGAAAGAAATGGTCTATGGAATGATTTGATTAACGTTGCAAATGGCTATCTTACGATTGCCATGGATTGTTCTTGGTGACTTCAATCTGTTCGGTATACACATGAAAAAGTGGGGTAAACCAATTCCAGAGAGCAAGCTTCAAGGATTCAATGATTACATAGATATTGCTGCTTTGATTGATATGAAATCTGTAGGGATTGGCTTTCATGGAGTAATCAAGGTCTTGCTCACAGAAAATAATGGCCCGACTCGATAGGTGTCCGATTAATCGAGAATGGTTAACAGATTTACCTAATTCACTTACGGAGTATGGTGCTCAATTGTTCTCTCGATCATTCTTCAATGTATATACATGCAGACAAAGTAATACCCAGAGGCAAGAAACCATTTAGATTCTTTCATATGTGGAGTACCCATCCTCAGTTCCTCGAGGTTATCAGATCAGCTTGGAATGTTAATGTGTATGGTTCTCCCCCTTACATCTTATGTCAAAAGCTTAAAGCCAGTAAAGCAGTACTAAAGGAGTGGAATACAAACACCTTTGGCAATATTACCACACGGGTCCAATTAAGCAGAAAGGAACTAATGGCGGTGCAACATGAGCTACATCTTCAACCCTTTGACGAGAATCTTATATGCAAAGAGGCAGAAGCTAGGTATCAATTCATGCAGGCTTTAAAGCAAGAAGAAAGTTTTGCAAAACAGAAGTCTAGACAGCATTGGCTTACTCTAGGAGATTCCAATACGAAGTTTTTCTATGACCATTGCTACTAGGACGGCGTTAATCAGACGAAAATGTAAAGACCAAGACGGTACACTTATTGAAAATTTGGATGAGGTTAAAGCCCACTTTGAATAATTTTTTATGCTTTACTTAATCAAACAGAGCAGACCTAATAATATTCATGTGGAGCCTACTAGAAAGCTTGATTCGGATGATATCACGATTCTCAATGCCCCAATTACTGAGATAAAGAAATTGTTAGGGTTGTCTTTAAGTCACCAAGCACAAAAGTCCTGGTCCGGATGGGTTTCCAGCTGAATTTTACCAAATTGCATGGCCGATTATTGGAAATGATGTGATTAAAGCTTGTCAGCATTTTTTCTCTTCTAGTCATCTTCTTAAAGAGATAAATTGTACTTTTATTTCTTTAGTTCCTAAGAATGCGGTGGGTGATTCCTAGAGCACTACAGGCCCATTTCATTATGCAACTTTATTTACAAGATTATATCCAAGTTGTTTGCAGATCGAATGCAAATGATTATACAAAAGATCATTAGTCCCGCATGTGTCGCTTTCATTAAAGGAAGAAGTATACATCACAATATTCTTCTGGCTAACGACTTGGTCAAAGATCTGCATTCCAAATCAAGAGGGACAAAAATATGTTTTAAAGCTGACTTACGGAAAGCATTTGATTCAGTTAATAGACACTTTCTCTACAAGATGCTCCTCAAGATGAACTTCCCTCAACAATGGGTTAATTGGATCAAAGATCTTTGCTTAGAAACTCCAAAATTTTCGGTTCTCTTCAATGGTTCACCCATTGGCTTCTTTGGGAGTACGAATGGCATCAGACAAGGAGACCCACTTTCTCCATATCTTTTTACAATTGTCATGGAAGGACTCAGTTGTATGTTAGAAAAGGCAGTCTTTGATGGTAGCATTAAGGTACCCCAAGTCGGGTTCTATTCATATATCCCACATAACATTTGCAGATGATCTTATTATATTTCTTCGCAATGACATTACTTGATGAGGAATTTGGCTACTATTCGAAAGACTTTGGTTTGTTTTTACGGCCTTCACTAAATCATGCAAAGAGTAAAGTCTATATGGGTCCTTGCATCGAAGATAAAGACTTTATTATACAAACTTTGGGGGTTAGCGAGGGATGTCTGCCAGTTTCTTATCTAGGTCTCCCACTTATTTCCACTGGCATTCACAAAACCCACTGTCAGCCTATCCTGGAAAAAATAAAGAATAAAATTTTCACTTGGAAAACTAGACTCCTTTCTAAAGCAGGACGACTTGAACTCATCCGATCTGTGCTGTTCTCTTACTCTATTTATTGGTCCAATGCATTTCTTCTACCTGTTGGACTTCTTCAGGATATTGAACGGCTGTTGAAAAACTTTTTCTGGAATGGTACGGATGGTAAGACAATGCATATGGTAAATTGGGATAATATCTGCAGGCCGAAGGATGAGGGGGGACTGAATCTGCGAAATCTGAGAGATTGGAATAAAGCTTGTTTGGTACAAAAATTATGGGATCTTTTGCAAAACAAATCTTTATGGTCACAATGGGTTTCTGCTAGGTACCTATCAAAGGAATCAATCTAGGAAGTTTCAAAAAAACATATCATTCTGCGCTTGGAAAGGAATTTTGAAGGCAAGAAATTGGTGACCAAACATATTTCTTATACAATCTCTTCCGAACGAGAATTAATATGTGGTATGATCCTTGGGTGAATGGAAAGAGTATATTTCAATTGTATGGCGATAGAGTACGAAGAGATCTTGGGGCCTCTAAAGATTGGACGGTTTCTGAGTTCATTGTTAACGGCACCTGGTGTCTTCCTAGTCCTATTTCTCCTGATATGCTATCACTTTGGCCGATTATTACAACTCTTCCAATCAAGAACAACTCCTCAGATAGGCTTAATTGGCTTCATGACAATGGAAAATTTAGTGTTACATCTGCATGGAATCAAATCGATAAAGAAACAACAAGTGGATCCCAAGCAGTTGGACATGGGATAGACCAGGGCTCACAGAGACATTCCTTATGCACATGGCAGGCCCTTCTTGCCAAACTACCAACTATGGATAATATGAAGCTTAAAAGGTATATATATTGTTAACCGATGCTCTCTTTGTATGCAACAGGAAGAAGATATTGATCATCTTTATTTTGCTTGCGACTACACTAACTGGATATGGGTGGAGATTCTGAAGAGATTTGAACTCCATAGGCTACCAAGGCCAAACTTGCAACAGGAACTAGAACAACAGTGCAAAGAAAGCTTCTCAAGGAAAGGGCTTCTTACACAACTAGCAAAAATTACCTTGGATGTGCTATTTGGTGGATTGGAGAGGAGAGATGTAGCAGAATCTTTGAGGGCCTCAACACACACAATACTCACCTATTGCTCGAGATACTTAGCGACTCAAGATCATGTATGGAGCAGAATCTGAAATGAAGCATTTAACAAGTAGTGAAAAAGATATATTTATCGATTCAATTTTTTATTCGTTAATGCTTTCTAGATTGAGATTGTTTGTATTGTGTATTTCTATGTTTCCACAATGTGATGTATTCACAGGTCGTTTAGGAATGGTTGGTTATTTGCTATTTATTGAATATCGTAAGGCGTCATAGTCTACAACATGTGTAGTCATGACTACTTTTTTGTTATGTTCTCTTGGAGACGAGTCTGGTGGAATGAGTCCATTCCACCTTTCTGAGGTGGGGTGCATTCTCCTAGACTGCTCTAAGAGATCTCAGGCTATAGTCTACGGCTTGTGTAGACAAAGCTACTTTGTGCAAATTTTATACAATTACATTTACTTACCAAAAAAAAAAAAAGAAAAAGTCCTAAGGAATCGGGTCATCCCACTGGTTCAAGTAATTTGGAGACATCATTCTGGAGAGGAGACAACTTGGGAGCTAGAGGAGGAAATGAAAAAGGTGTATCCCAGTCTTTTCATCGATAGAGGTACGATAAATTTAGAGGACTAAATTTTTCTTTTAAGGGGGGACGAGTGTAACACCCCTCATTTTCGAATTTTCGTATAAATTTCTGGTGATAATGTAAGCATTTAGTTTAAATTGACAAAAGAAATAGAGTATAAATCAGAGGTAACTTAATTGTAAGATTTGAGGAGATCTGTTCAAAAAAAAAAAAAGAATCTGAGGACCTATAAGTAAACCCTAAGGACCAAATTATGAATATAATAAAAACAAGGACTGAACTGCAAAACGCACAAAATGACAATGTCCACCGTTTAAGCCTCTCTGCCTTCGTTCTTAAGGAAGCAGAGAAGGCAGCTCGTGGGTGATCAGGGAAAGAAAGAAAGAAAGAAAGAAGAAGAAGAAGAAGAAGAAGAGGAAAAAAAATTGGGGCTTTTAGGGTTCTTGCTTTAATCTTTTCACTTCGGGTCAAAATTCTCAAAGGCAAGTGTTCTAACCCCCTCATACACTATTTATTGTTTTTTTTAGTCTCTGATTCTTATGTTGCTTCAAAATAAATTGAAGGATTCCTATTTTAGAAACTGATATGTCTCTCCCTTGGACATAGAACCATGGATTCTGAAGTTTTTTTTTCGGTAAACTGACCCCTATACACTATTTCAGCTATAAGTTTTAGTACAAAATGTGAATTCGGGCAGGAACTAATTTGTTTGAAATTAGACTCTTATATCTTCCTTTTGAAACTGATTTTGTAGATTTTGGACACCGAATACTTACCCAAGCATCTGTTTCGAATGAGCCTATAGACGCTGTAAAACAGGGTTCAAGATTTCTGACCTGTCGATACTAAAATGCCTATAACTCCCCGTTGAAAATTCTGATTTGTACCAAACTGATTTTATTTGAAACTAGACTTGAAAATATTTCTTTTGACATATATTTTGAAAATTTTGGAATTCAATAGCCTACCCTATTATCTGTTGAATCCGACCCTATAAATTCTGCAAAACAGTGATTGTGTTTTTGACCATGTGTTACCAAATCAAAGGTAACTCCGTGTTGGGAACCCTGTTTCATATGAAATTTGTTCCATCAGAATATAGATTGATATATGGTTTGACCATAGCTTTCTTATGGGTATTGGAGCATAATTGATATTCTGAAGTATTTGTTTGATGTGCCCTTTGGAATTCTATCCGAAATCGAGCTTTGGTCGATTTCGCGTATTTTGTTCCGTTCCTTTGGATATTTGAATTCGTCTAACCTTCTTATTGGAATTGAGCTAATATTATTGCTTGGAATCCTGTACACTCTTGTTTTCATTTCATTTCAAATCTGAATACATTTGCGAGAGATTTGTTCTTTGTTTCGTATTGTCTCGAAAAAGGCACATGCACGTTTTGTTGTTCGCGTGTGCTTCCGATATATGCTACTTATTGTTAAACTGCCCTCTTGTACTCTGGTGTGTGGGATTGTCTAGACCTTTGCTAGAAATGGTAAAGGGTATGCGCTATTGCCCGCTATGTGGGGTCCCGCTATGTGGGATATTCGGACCTTTGCCGAAATGGTAAAGGGTATGTGCTTAGAGCCTGCGATGCTCTCACCGGCCCCTCCGACTTCACCTAGACGTGGGTGGATGGAGCTCCCAGGACGTGGGAGACTTTTGTCGGTGGTCATTCAGAAATGGATGAATCACATCTCGACCGAGATCCCACTACACCTTCTATATGTTTGATATGACATCCGAGTTTTGGTGTGTTGTTTTCGCTCATGCTCTGGATAAGAATGATATGATTGCAACGTCAAGGACGACGTTTGAGCTTCTGTATGATATTTGTTTTTGACATGCTCTGAAATGCTTCATTCACTGATGATTTTGCTTCGAAATGTTTCATATGCCGTTGATATGCTTCGGAACATTTTATGTCATTGCTAAGCTCTGATGTGTTTCCTTTGTTACTGATATGCTCCAATTACTCTATGCCCCATCTGTCAGGAACCAAATATGTAAGATTGAAAGGACTCTTGTGTTTCTGCTCCTAATGATATTTTGTCTACGAAATCGTATATTCTGACTTGTATTTTGAAAACTGTATCTCTTTAGAAATTGTACTATTTGATATGGATACGTTAGTCACTTGCTGAGCTCTTTATGCTCACCCCGCTTGTTGATAAATTTTTCAGGATAGCGACGCTTGCTTAAATGTTGTTAAGATTGGGCTGAGGCAGTGGAAAGTTTAGAAGATTTTGGGCAGATCTTTGTTAGCATATGTGTATTTGTTGTATAAGATACTCTACATCTTATGAAATGTGACGATGAATCTAAACCTGTGGATTTTGTGTAAGATAAAGAAATCCCTCATGTATAGGATTTTGGAATGTTAAGTTAAATTCATGTAATGATATGATCTTATGGTAATCGTTGGTTTGGTGACTGCATAGTCTTTCCCCACTTGTGAATTTATGTTGCGGTTATTATTTTGATGAGTTGAGTTCAGGTTGTATGAATTATCGAGTGACGTGTGGTATGTTTATGAATTGCACAGGGTTATGAATTGGTAGACTATAGAGGTGAGATTTTGATCTGAATGTTTTCTTAGTGACCTCAAATGTGTGTTTGGATCCTGGGATAGTTGTGATGAAAATTTTTAAATATTGTCGATATTTTGAGGGTCGTGACAGAGGTGGTATCAGAGCATGATTTGAGAATTACTAAGAATATTTTTTTATGTACTTGATGAAAAATATATATATATATATATATATTTGAGGTTTATTGACTATTCATTTAGAGATTGATCAAAGAAAATTCCTTTGATGTTTTAGGAAGCAAGGATGACGAGATCATCTGGTTCTCCTGTTGCATCTACTGCTGATCAATTGAGTGGTATCATGCGGACTCTGGAGACTATGACACAAGTGATGCAACAACAACAACGACCTGTCCAACAAGGAAGTAATGATGGAACAGAGACATCAAACCAGGACGGGGTTAGGAATTGGACGAGTTTAAGAAGCTTAGTCCTCCCGGTTTTAGTGGTGAATCGATGCAATGGTGGCGAACGATGGATGATGCAGATAGAGAAAATATTTGATGCTTTAAATTACCCCGATGATCGAAAGGTTTTTCTTGCCACCTTTATGCTGGGAAGGAGAAGTTGAAAACGGTGGAGAATGATTAAGAGGATGTCTGAAATCAAACATGAGCCAATGACATGGAAGTTATTCCAAGAAAAGTTTAACGATAAATATTTTCCAGATTGTATGAGAGAGCAAAAGAATTGGAGTTCTTGAATCTTATCCAGGAAGTATGATTACAAAGTATGAATCTAAATTCACTGAGCTCTCGTGTTTGCCACACATATGACTGATGATGAATCTAGAAAGGCAAGAAGGTTTGAAAGGGGATTACGGCCAGCAATAAGAAGCCGAATGCGAGCTTTAAAATTTCAAACATATGTTGATACGGTAGAAAGAGCTTTGAAAATTAAAAGAGACAGAGGAAATTCAAGAAATCATTGGCAACAACAAAAGGGACAAATTTACTGGCAAAAGCAGGAGGGAAAATGAATATGAAGCTAGTAACAAGAGGTTTAAGACATCTGAATTTGAGAAAAGGAAACCATTGTGGAGGACTCAGTTATGTGCAAAATGTGGATTAAATCATGAAACAAGTCAGTGTTTTCGGGTGACTGGAGCATGTTTTGGTTGTGGAAAGCTAGATCATCAATTAAGAGATTGCCCACTGAAAAGGAAGAAGGAGCCACTGTCTCCTAGACCCTCAGCCCATGCTAGAGTGTACGCTATCACTGAACAAGATTCTAAAGCTTCTAAATCAATAGTGGAAGGTATTCTTCATGTTTCTAAAAGAAATGCAAAAGTTTTGTTTGATCCCGGCTCCAACTTATATTTTGTTTCACAATACTTTGCTTGTCACTTGGATATTCTACCTAGACCCCTGGATTATATGTTATATGTAACAACTGCTGTTGGAGATTCATTGGCAACAAACTTGGTTTACCCATCTTGCTTGATCTCTATTGGAGAACACGAACTCCTTGCTGATTTGATTCTCCTAGAGATCCAGGGCTTTGATATTATACTTGGCATGGATTGGTTATCTTCTCATCACGCTAGTATTGATTGTTACAAAAAAATAATTACCTTCTGCATACCAGATCAGCCTATATTTTTCTTTGAGGGCATTAGGCATGATTTGCCTCCTTGCTTGATATCAGCACTTCAAGTTTATCGTCTTATGCAGAAAGGTTGTTTTTGTTATATGGTGTGTGTAAAGGAGCATTCAAATCAGGAAACCCACCTAGATGAAATTGTAGTGGTCAAGGAATTCCCTGATGTATTCCCAGATGACTTGCTTGGTTTACCTCTAGATAGAGAGGGTGAATTTGCTATTGATCTAGTCCCCAATACAACCCCAATATCTAAGCCTCCCTACAGAATGGCACCACTCGAGCTAGAGGAGTTAAAGAAGTAAATACAAGAATTATTAGATAAGGGTTTCATACGACCCAGTGTATCCCCATGGGGTGCTCCGGTACTATTAGTGAAGAAGAAGGATGGAACCTTGAGGCTTTGTATTGATTATAGACAGTTGAATCAGGTGACCATCAAAAACAAGTATCCCATACCTAGAATTGATGATTTGTTTGATCAAGCTGCGCAGGTGCACAAGTATTCTCTAAGATTGACTGAGGTCGTTACTATCGATTGAAGATCAAGGAGGAGGATATTTCAAAACAAATTTTCGTAACTCGATATGGTCATTATGAATTCTTGGTAATGCCTTTTGGTTTGACAAATGCCCCTGCAGCTTTTATGGAACTAATGAATAGGATATTTTAACCGCTCTTGGATATCTGTGTAATTATATTTATTAACGACATATTGGTGTATTCGAGGAGTAAACAAGAGCATAAGGAACACTTGAGAAATGTATTGTCCATACTAAGAGAAAAGAAGTTGTATGCAAAGTTCAGCAAATGTGAATTTTGGTTGAAAGAAGTTGCTTTCTTAGGCCATGTGATTTCAAGGAAGGGTATATCATTGATCCAGGAAAATAGAAGTTGTAGTTGAATGGGAGTACCAACAAATGTAACGGAAGTTAGAAGCTTCTTGGGCATAGTTATTACAGGAGATTTGTGGAGGATTTTCTCAATTGCTCAACCTCTCACCAAACTCACTAAGAAGAATATGAAATTTGTATGGGGTGATGATTGTGAGCAAAGTTTTCAAGAGTTAAAAAGAAGATTGACTAGTGCCCCTATTCTCACTATTCCAAGTGGTAGTGGTGAGTTTGTAGTTTATACCGATGCTTCAAGAAAGGGCCTAGGATGTGTTTTGATGCAGGAAGGGAGAGTAATCGCGTATGCTTCTAGGCAACTTAAAGGTTATGAATTGAATTATCCAACTCATGATTTGGAATTGGCAGCAATTATTTTTGCTTTAAAGATTTGGAGACATTATTTGTATGGCCAACAGTTTGAAATCTTTACTGATCATAAGAGTTTAAAATATATTTTCACTCAGAAAGAGTTAAACATGAGGCAGCGAAGATGGATAGAACTTCTGAAGGATTATGATTGTGCCATCCGTTATCACCCGGGCAAGGCCAATGTTGTAGCTGATGCACTTAGTAGGAAATCTACAAGTTTTATGGCTAGTCTGGTCGTGAAGCAATGGAAGTCAATTGAAGAAAATTTTGATTTGAAAGCTTTGAGGAAAGAGCAAGACTCGATGATATTGATGGCCTCCATTCAAGTGCAATCCGATCTTATACAACAAATTAAGGAAGGACAATTACGAGATCCACATCTAATCTACTTGAGGAGTGAAGTAGAAAAGGAGTTGAAGCCACAATTTCAAGTTTCAAAGGATGGCCTATTGAGATTTGGGGAGAGAGTATGTGTACCAAATGAACCAGATATCAAGAATCAAATCCTAAATGAAAGTCATACTTCAAAGTACACCCTACACCCTGGGAGCACTAAGATGTATAGAGATCTTCAAAGTCATTATTGGTGGAAAGGCATGAAGAAAGAAATTGCAATGTATGTTTCAAAATGTTTGACTTGTCAACAAATCAAAGTAGAACACCAAAGGCCTGGAGGGTTGTTGCAACCTTTAGTTATTCCTGAATGGAAATGGGAATGTATTACTATGGATTTTGTTTCGGGACTACCCAGAACCTCGAGGAAGCATGATGCTATTTGGGTTATCATTGATAGGTTAACAAAATCTGTACATTTCCTACCGATTAATATGACTTATTCGCTTGATAAACTTGCATATTTATATGTCAATGAAATTGTAAGACTTCATGGTATTCCAAAGGAGATCATCTCTGATAGAGACTCCAGATTTCTCTCTAGATTCTGGAGAAGATTGCAGGAGTCGATGGGCACTAAAGTTAAGTTTAGTACCGCATACCATCCTCAGACTGATGGTCAGTCAGAAAGAACAATTCAAACACTTGAGGATTTGCTTAGAGCCTATGTTATGGATTGGAAAGGTGAATGGGATAAGGATATTTCACTTGTTGAGTTCACATTATAATAATAGTTATCATTCAAGTATTGGATGGCTCCTTATGAAGCTTTATATGGGCGAAAGTGCATAACACCTATATGTTGGGAGGAAGTTGGTCAAAAGTTGCTTAGCACCACGGACAAGGTACAAGAAACTACGAGAAAATTCAAGTTATAAGGAAAAGGTTAAAAGCGCTCGAGTTGTCAAAAGAGTTATGCTTGAAACAATAGAAGACGAGATATTGAGTTTGAAATCAGAGATTTTGTATTCTTAAAAGTCTCCCCTTCCAAAGGCATTATAAGGTTCGGGAAGAAAGGGAAATTAAGCCCAAGATTTGTTGGACCTTTTGAGGTTCTTGAGAGGGTTGGTTCTGTCGCTTACAGGATTGCCTTGCCACCAGCATTGTGCCATGTCCACGATATATTCCATGTCTCGATGATTAGAAAGTATATATGATATGAACCAGATCAAGCTAGTCAAGACTCAATCAACATTCTATGATTGCAAGAAGATTCTAAAATGGCCAACGTGATCATAAAGAGAGAAGGACAAATTTGAAGACCTCAACTTGAAGAATAAAAGTCCATTCAGCTATGTTTACCAAAATTCATGAATTAGGAATATAAATGTTATTTAATGCATTCATTCTCTTTGTACATTCCTCATACTATATAAATGAGGTTGACTCTCAGTGAAAGACAATTGGGAAGTATAGCAATTCTTCAACACCGGTGAGTGTTTTGTTTTTAAGTTCTTGCATGAACTTTAGAACTTATCAGGCTTTTCTGCTTGTGGCGTTCAAACCAAATCTTTGCTTTTCCTTTGACTTATCAGACTTATTAGTTTGTGGCGTCTTAAGGGAATTCAAAGTGCTATTCTAGTTATTTTATCAATTTTCTATTGATAGGTAATTAGAATAGTTTCCTTACTTCATTCTTGAGCGATCCGCCTTGTTTCAATTCGTTGGAGGGTGTCAATTTGCATTCCATATGTATCATAGCTCTTTAGCTATCGGGGTGTATGGTTGCTAAATTGATGATTTCCATCATTTGGTATCAGAGCACGGCTCAAGTTTGAGGTTTGCTTATCCATTTATTTGTTATCTTTTAACTTTTCCCTGTTCTCTTATCACGATATCCATAATTGATATTCTTCCTTTCTTCTTATTCTTTGTGTTTCTTGTGCTATCACTGTTTGTTTTTCATTTTTTCCCCTCACTTTATCGTCACAAAAAGAAAGAGAAACAGAAAGTTAAAAAAACGCAGAGAGAGAAAATCAAAAGTAAAAAAAAGAGAGAAATCAAAGATCAAAGAAAAAAAGAGAGAGGAGAAGATCAAAGGTAAAAAAAAAAAAAAAGAAAAGATCGAAATTTTAAAAAAAATGAGAGAGAGAAAATCAAAAGTAAAAAAAAGAGGAAATCAAAGATCAAAGAAAAAAAAAGGTAAGGAAAATGTGATCGCTGATGCTCTCTCTAGAAGGTGATGGAGGCTATGATTCGAGGACGAATCCTTTTAGAAAGGGGAATGATATGAACCGAGATCAAGCTAGTCAAGACTCAATCAACATTCTATGATTGCAAGAAGATTCTAAAATGGCCAACGTGATCATAAAGAGAGAAGGACAAATTTGAAGACCTCAACTTGAAGAATAAAAGTCCATTCAGCTATGTTTACCAAAATTCATGAATTAGGAATATAAATGTTATTTAATGCATTCATTCTCTTTGTACATTCCTCATACTATATAAATGAGGTTGACTCTCGATTGAAAGACAATTTGGGAAGTATAACAATTCTTCAACACGGTGAGTGTTTTGTTTTTAAGTTCTTGCATGAACTTTAGAACTTATCGAGGCTTTTACGCTTGTGGCGTTCAAACCAAATATTTGCTTTTCCTTTGACTTATCGGACTTTTTAGTTTGTGGCGTCTTAAGGGAATTCAAAGTGCTATTCTAGTTATTTCATCAATTTTCTATTGATAAGTAATTAGAATAGTTTCCCTTACTTCATTCTTGAACGATCCGCCTTGTTTCAATTCGTTGGAGGGTGTCAATTTGCATTCCATATGTATCATAGCTCTTTAGCTATCGGGGTGTATGGTTGCTAAATTGATGATTTCCATCAATATATATGACCCTTCTCACATCATTGAGTATGAGCTGGTGAAGATCGATAAAGATTTATCTTATGTGGAAGAGCCTATTCAGATTGTTGATAGGAAAGAAAAAGTCCTAAGGAATCGGGTCATCCTTTGGTTCAAGTAATTTGGAGACATCATTCGGAGAGGAGACAACTTGGGAGCTAGAGGAGGAAATGAAAAAGGTGTATCCAGTCTTTTCATCGATAGAGGTACGATAAATTTAGAGGACTAAATTTTTCTTTTAAGGGGGGAAGAGTGTAACACCCCTCATTTCTGAATTTTCGTATAAATTTGTGGTGATAATGTAAGCATTTAGTTTAAATTGACAAAAGAAATAGAGTATGAATCAGAGGTAACTTATTTGTAAGATTTGAGGAGATCTGTTAAAAAAAAAAGAATATGAGGACCTATAAGTAAACCCTAAGGACCAAATTATGAATATAATAAAAACAAGAATTTGAACTGCAAAGCGCACAAAATGACAATGTCCACCGTTTAAGCCTCTCTGCCTTCGTTCTTAAGGAAGCAGAGAAGGCAGCTCGTGGGTGATCAGGAAAGAAAGAAAGAAAGAAAGAAGAAGAAGAAGAAGAAGAAGAGAAAAAAAAATTGGGGCTTTTAGGGTTCTTGCTTTAATCTTTTCACTTGGTCAAAATTCTCAAAGGCAAGTGTTCTAACCCCTCCTACACTATTTATTGTTTTTTTAGTCTCTGATTCTTATGTTGCTTCAAAATAAATTGAAGGATTCCTATTTTAGAAACTGATATGTCTCTCCTTGGACATAGAACCATGGATTCTGAAGTTTTTTTTTCGGTAAACTGACCCCTATACACTATTTCAGCTATAAGTTTTAGTACAAAATGTGAATTCGGGCAGGAACTAATTTGTTTGAAATTAGACTCTTATATCTTCCTTTTGAAACTGATTTTGTAGATTTTGGACACCGAATACTTACCCAAGCATCTGTTTCGAATGAGCCTATAGACGCTGTAAAACAGGGTTCAAGATTTCTGACCTATCGATACTAAAATGCCTATAACTCCCCGTTGAAAATTCTGATTTGTACCAAACTGATTTTATTTGAAACTAGACTTGAAAATATTTCTTTTGACATATAGTTTGAAAATTTTGGAATTCAATAGCCTACCCTATTATCTGTTGAATCCGACCCTATAAATTCTGCAAAACAGTGATTGTGTTTTTGACCATGTGTTACCAAATCAAAGGTAACTCCGTGTTGGGAACCCTGTTTCATATGAAATTTGTTCCATCAGAATATAGATTGATATATGGTTTGACCATAGCTTTCTTATGGGTATTGGAGCATAATTGATATTCTGAAGTATTTGTTTGATGTGCCACTGGAATTCTATCCGAAATCGAGCTTTGGTCGATTTCGCGTATTTTGTTCCGTTCCTTTGGATATTTGAATTCGTCTAACCTTCTTATTGGAATTGAGCTAATATTATTGCTTGGAATCCCTGTACACTCTTGTTTTCATTTCATTTCAAATCTGAATACATTTGCGAGAGATTTGTTCTTTGTTTCGTATTGTCTCGAAAAGGCACATGCACGTTTTGTTGTTCCGCGTGTGCTTCCGATATATGCTACTTATTGTTAAAACTGCCCTCTTGTACTCTGGTGTGTGGGATTGTCTAGACCTTTGCCAGAAATGGTAAAGGGTATGCGCTTATTGCCCGCTATGTGGGGTCCCGCTATGTGGGATATTCTGGACCTTTGCCAGAAATGGTAAAGGGTATGTGCTTAGAGCCTGCGATGCTCTACCGGCCCCCTCTGACTTCACCTAGACGTGGGTGGATGGAGCTCCCAGACGTGGGAGACTTTTGTCGGTGGTCATTCAGAAATGGATGAATCACATTTGACCGAGATCCCACTACACCTTCTATATGTTTGATATGACATCCGAGTTTTGGTGTGTTGTTTTGTTCATGCTCACGGATAAGAATGATATGATTGCAACGTCAAGGGCGACGTTTGAGCTTGTATGATGATATTTGTTTTGACATGCTCGAAATGCTTCATTCATCGATGATTTTGCTTGAAATGTTTCATATGCCGTTGATATGCTTGGAACATTTTATGTCCATTTGCTAAGCTCGATGTGTTTCCTTTATTCTTGATATGCTCCAATTACTCTATGCCCCATCATCAGGAACCAAATATGTAAGATTGAAAGGACTCTTGTGTTTTGCTCCTAATGATATTTTGTCTACTGAAATCGTATATTCGACTTGTATTTTGAAAGCTGTATCTCTTTAGAAATTGTACTATTTGATATGGATACGTTAGTCACTTTGAGCTCTTTATGCTCACCCGTTTGTTGATAAATTTTTCAGGATAGCGTATCGCTTGCTTAAATGTTAAGATTGAAGGTGAGGCGTGGAAAGTTTAGAAGATTTTGGGCAGATCTTTGTTAGCATATGTGTATTTGTTGTATAAGATACTCTACATCTTATGAAATGTGACGATGAATCTAAACTGTGGATTTTGTGTAAGATAAAGAAATCCCTCATGTATAGGATTTTGGAATATTAAGTTAAATTCATGTAATGATATGATCTTATGGTAATCGTTGGTTTGGTGATTGCATAGTCTTTCCCCACTTGTGAATTTATGTTGCGGTTATTATTTTGATGAGTTGAGTTCGGGTTGTATGAATTATCGAGTGGCGTGTGGTATGTTTATGAATTGCACAGGGTTATGAATTGGTAGACTATAGAGGTGAGATTTTGATCTGAATGTTTTCTTAGTGACCTCAAATGTGTGTTTGGATCCTGGGATAGTTGTGATGAAAATTTTTAAATATTGTCGATATTTTGAGGGTCGTGACAGAGGTGGTATCAGAGCATGATTTGAGAATCACTAAGAATATTTTTTTTATGTACTTGATGAAAAAAAATATATATATATATATATTTTGAGGTTTATTGACTATTCATTTAGAGATTGATCAAAGAAAATTCTTTTGATGTTTTAGGAAGCAAGGATAGCGAGATCATCTGGTTCTCTGTTGCATCTCTTGATCAATTGAGTGGTATCATGCGGACTTTGGAGACTATGACACAAGTGATGCAACAACAACGACTGTCCAACAAGGAAGTAATGATGGAGCAGAGACATCAAACCAGACGGGGTTAGGAATTGGACAGTTTACGAAGCTTAGTCCTCCCAGTTTTAGTGGTGAATCTGATGCAATGGTGGCAAAACGATGGATGATGCAGATAGAGAAAATATTTAATGCTTTAAATTACCCTGATGATCGAAAAGTTTTCTTGCCACCTTTATCTTTGGAAGAAGAATTTGAACACTTTGGTGGAGAATGATTAAGAGGATGTCGAAATCAAACATGAGCCAATGACATGGAAGTTATTCAAGAAAAGTTTAACGATAAATATTTTCCAGATTGTATGAGAGAGCAAAAGAATTGGAGTTCTTGAATCTTATCCAGGAAGTATGATTCTACAAAGTATGAATCTAAAATTTTGAGCTCTCGGGTTTGCCACACATATATGGTGATGATGAATCTAGAAAGGCAAGAAGGTTTGAAAGGGGATTACGGCCAGCAATAAGAAGCTGAATGCCAGCTTTAAAATTTCAAACATATGTTGATACGGTAGAAAGAGCTTTGAAAATTAAAAGAGACATAGAGGAAATTCAAGAAATCATTGGCAACAACAAAAGGGACAAATTTGGCAAAAGCAGGAGGGAAAATGAATATGAAGCTAGTAACAAGAGGTTTAAGACATCTGAATTTGAGAAAAGGAAACCATTGTGGAGGACTCAGTTATGTGCAAAATGTGGATTAAATCATGAAACAAGTCAGTGTTTTCGGGTGACTGGAGCATGTTTTGGTTGTGGAAAGCTAGATCATCAATTAAGAGATTGCCCACTGAAAAGGAAGAAGGAGCCCTTTGTCTCCTAGACCCTCGGCCCATGCTAGAGTGTACGCTATCCTTTGAACAAGATTCTAAAGCTTCTAAATCAATAGTGGAAGGTATTCTTCATGTTTCTAAAAGAAATGCAAAAGTTTTGTTTGATCCCGGCTCCAACTTATATTTTGTTTCACAATACTTTGCTTGTCACTTGGATATTCTACCTAGACCCCTGGATTATATGTTATATGTAAAACTGCATTGGAGATTCATTGGCAACAAACTTGGTTTACCCATCTTGCTTGATCTCTATTGGAGAACACGAACTCCTTCTTTGATTTGATTCTCCTAGAGATCCAGGGCTTTGATATTATACTTGGCATGGATTGGTTATCTTCTCATCACGCTAGTATTGATTGTTACAAAAAAATAATTACTTCTCGCATACCAGATCAGCCTATATTTTTCTTTGAGGGCATTAGGCATGATTTGCCTCCTTGCTTGATATCAAGCACTTCAAGTTTATCGTCTTATGCAGAAAGGTTGTTTTGTTATATGGTGTGTGTAAAGGAGCATTCAAATCAGGAAACCCACCTAGATGAAATTGTAGTGGTCAAGGAATTCCCTGATGTATTCCCAGATGACTTGCTTGGTTTACCTCTAGATAGAGAGGGTGAATTTGCTATTGATCTAGTCCCCAGTACAACCCCAATATCTAAGCCTCCCTACAGAATGGCACCACTCGAGCTAGAGGAGTTAAAGAAGTAAATACAAGAATTATTAGATAAGGGTTTCATACGACCCAAGTGTATCCCCATGGGGTGCTCGTACTATTAGTGAAGAAGAAGGATGGAACCTTGAGGCTTTGTATTGATTATAGACGGTTGAATCGGTGACCATCAAAAACAAGTATCCCATACCTAGAATTGATGATTTGTTTGATCAAGCTGCAGGGTGCACAAGTATTCTCTAAGATTGACTGAGGTCGAGTTACTATCAGTTGAAGATCAAGGAGGAGGATATTTCAAAAACAGCTTTCAGAACTCGATATGGTCATTGTGAATTCTTGGTAATGCCTTTTGGTTTGACAAATGCCCTGCAGCTTTTATGGAACTAATGAATAGGATATTTTAACGCTCTTGGATATACGTGTAATTATATTTATTAACGACATATTGGTGTATTCGAGAGTAAACAAGAGCATAAGGAACACTTGAGAAATGTATTGTCCATACTAAGAGAAAGAAGTTGTATGCAAAGTTCAAAGCAAATGTGAATTTTGGTTGAAAGAAGTTGCTTTCTTAGGCCATGTGATTTCAGGGAAGGGTATATCTGTTGATCCAAGGAAAATAGAAATTTGTAGTTGAATGGGGAGTACCAACAAATGTAACGGAAGTTAGAAGCTTCTTGGGCATGGCAGGTTATTACAGGAGATTTGTGGAGGGATTTTTCGAATTGCTCAACCTCTCACCAAACTCACTAAGAAGAATATGAAATTTGTATGGGGTGATGATTGTGAGCAAAGTTTTCAAGAGTTAAAAAGAAGATTGACTAGTGCCCCTATTCTCACTATTCTAAGTTGTAGTGGTGAGTTTGTAGTTTATACCGATGCTTCAAGAAAGGGCCTAGGATGTGTTTTGATGCAGGAAGGAGAGTAATCGCGTATGCTTCTAGGCAACTTAAAGGTTATGAATTGAATTATCCAACTCATGATTTGGAATTGGCAGCAATTATTTTTGCTTTAAAGATTTGGAGACATTATTTGTATGGCCGACAGTTTGAAATCTTTACTGATCATAAGAGTTTAAAATATATTTTCACTCAGAAAGAGTTAAACATGAGGCAGCGAAGATGGATAGAACTTCTGAAGGATTATGATTGTGCCATCCGTTATCACCCGGGCAAGGCCAATGTTGTAGCTGATGCACTTAGTAGGAAATCTACAAGTTTTATGGCTAGTCTGGTCGTGAAGCAATGGAAGTCAATTGAAGAAAATTTTGATTTGAAAGCTTTGAGGAAAGAGCAAGACTCGATGATATTGATGGCCTCCATTCAAGTGCAATCCGATCTTATACAACAAATTAAGGAAGGACAATTACGAGATCCACATCTAATCTACTTGAGGAGTGAAGTAGAAAAGGAGTTGAAGCCATAATTTCAAGTTTCAAAGGATGGCCTATTGAGATTTGGGAGAGAGTATGTGTACCAAATGAACCAGATATCAAGAATCAAATCCTAAATGAAAGTCATACTTCAAAGTACACCCTACACCCTGGGAGCACTAAGATGTATAGAGATCTTCAAAGTCATTATTGGTGGAAAGGCATGAAGAAAGAAATTGCAATGTATGTTTCAAAATGTTTGACTTGTCAACAAATCAAAGTAGAACACCAAAGGCCTGGAGGGTTGTTGCAACCTTTAGTTATTCTGAATGGAAATGGGAATGTATTACTATGGATTTTGTTTGGGACTACCTAGAACCTCGAGGAAGCATGATGCTATTTGGGTTATCATTGATAGGTTAACAAAATCTGCACATTTCCTACCGATTAATATGACTTATTCGCTTGATAAACTTGCATATTTATATGTCAATAAAATTGTAAGACTTCATGGTATTCCAAAGGAGATCATCTCGATAGAGACTCCAGATTTCTCTCTAGATTACGGAGAAGATTGCAGAGTCGATGGGCACTAAAGTTAAGTTTAGTACCAAGCATACCATCCTCAGACTGATGGTCAGTCAGAAAGAACAATTCAAACACTTGAGGATTTGCTTAGAGCCTATGTTATGGATTGGAAAGGTGAATGGGATAAGGATATTTCACTTGTTGAGTTCACGTATAATAATAGTTATCATTCAAGTATTCAGATGGCTCCTTATGAAGCTTTATATGGGCGAAAGTGCATAACACCTATATGTTGGGAGGAAGTTGGTGATGAAAGTGTTAGCACCTAGGACAAGGTACAAGAAACTACCGAGAAAATTCAAGTTATAAGGAAAAGGTTAAAAGCGCTCGAGTTGTCAAAAGAGTTATGCCGACAATAGAAGCGAGATATTGAGTTTGAAATCAGAGATTTTGTATTCTTAAAAGTCTCCCCTTCCAAAGGCATTATAAGGTTCGGGAAGAAAGGGAAATTAAGCCCAAGATTTGTTGGACCTTTTGAGGTTCTTGAGAGGGTTGGTTCGTAAACTACAGGATTGCCTTACCACGACATTGTGCCATGTCCACGATATATTCCATGTCTCGATGATTAGAAAGTATATATATGACCCTTCTCACATCATTGAGTATGAGTGGTGAAGATCGATAAAGATTTATCTTATGTGGAAGAGCCTATTCAGATTGTTGATAGGAAAGAAAAAGTCCTAAGGAATCGGGTCATCCCCTTTGGTTCAAGTAATTTGGAGACATCATTGCGAGAGGAGACAACTTGGGAGCTAGAGGAGGAAATGAAAAAGGTGTATCCAGTCTTTTCATCGATAGAGGTACGATAAATTTAGAGGACTAAATTTTTCTTTTAAGGGGAAGAGTGTAACACCCTCATTTTCGAATTTTAAGTATAAATTTCTGGTGATAATGTAAGCATTTAGTTTAAATTGACAAAAGAAATAGAGTATAAATCAGAGGTAACTTAATTGTAAGATTTGAGGAGATCTATTCAAAAAAAAAAAAAAAGAATCTGAGGACCTATAAGTAAACCCTAAGGACCAAATTATGAATATAATAAAAACAAGGACTGAACTACAAAACGCACAAAATGACAATGTCCACCGTTTAAGCCTCTCGCCTTCGTTCTTAAGGAAGCAGAGAAGGCAGCTCGTGGGTGATCAGGGGAAAGAAGAAGAAGAAGAAGAAGAAGAGGAAAAAAAATTGGGGCTTTTAGGGTTCTTGCTTTAATCTTTTCACTTCGGGTCAAAATTCTCAAAGGCAAGTGTTCTAACCCCCTCCTACACTATTTATTGTTTTTTTTAGTCTCTGATTCTTATGTTGCTTCAAAATAAATTGAAGGATTCCTATTTTAGAAACTGATATGTCTCTCCCTTGGACATAGAACCATGGATTCTGAAGTTTTTTTTTCGGTAAACTGACCCCTATACACTATTTCAGCTATAAGTTTTAGTACAAAATGTGAATTCGGGCAGGAACTAATTTGTTTGAAATTAGACTCTTATATCTTCCTTTTGAAACTGATTTTGTAGATTTTGGACACCGAATACTTACCCAAGCATCTGTTTCGAATGAGCCTATAGACGCTGTAAAACAGGGTTCAAGATTTCTGACCTGTCGATACTAAAATGCCTATAACTCCCCGTTGAAAATTCTGATTTGTACCAAACTGATTTTATTTGAAACTAGACTTGAAAATATTTCTTTTGACATATAGTTTGAAAATTTTGGAATTCAATAGCCTACCCTATTATCTGTTGAATCCGACCCTATAAATTCTGCAAAACAGTGATTGTGTTTTTGACCATGTGTTACCAAATCAAAGGTAACTCCGTGTTGGGAACCCTGTTTCATATGAAATTTGTTCCATCAGAATATAGATTGATATATGGTTCGACCATAGCTTTCTTATGGGTATTGGAGCATAATTGATATTCTGAAGTATTTGTTTGATGTGCCACTTTGGAATTCTATCGAAATCGAGCTTTGGTCGATTTCGCGTATTTTGTTCCGTTCCTTTGGATATTTGAATTCGTCTAACCTTCTTATTGGAATTGAGCTAATATTATTGCTTGGAATCCCTGTACACTCTTGTTTTCATTTCATTTCAAATCTGAATACATTTGCGAGAGATTTGTTCTTTGTTTCGTATTGTCTCGAAAAGGCACATGCACGTTTTGTTGTTCCGCGTGTGCTTCCGATATATGCTACTTATTGTTAAAACTGCCCTCTTGTACTCTGGTGTGTGGGATTGTCTGGACCTTTGCTAGAAATGGTAAAGGGTATGCGCTTATTGCCCGCTATGTGGGGTCCCGCTATGTGGGATATTCTGGACCTTTGCCAGAAATGGTAAAGGGTATGTGCTTAGAGCCTGCGATGCTCTGTCGGCCCCCTCTGACTTCACCTAGACGTGGGTGGATGGAGCTCCCAGACGTGGGAGACTTTTGTCAAGTGGTCATTCAGAAATGGATGAATCACATTCTGACTGAGATCCCACTACACCTTCTATATGTTTGATATGACATCCAGAGTTTTGGTGTGTTGTTTCTGTTCATGCTCTGGATAAGAATGATATGATTGCAACGTCAAGGATGATGTTTGAGCTTCTGTATGATATTTGTTTTTGACATGCTCTGAAATGCTTCATTCACTGATGATTTTGCTTCGAAATGTTTCATATGTCGTTGATATGCTTCGGAACATTTTATATGCCATTGGTAAGCTCTGATGTGTTTCCTTTGTTACTGATATGCTCCAATTACTCTATGCCCCATCTGTCAGGAACCAAATATGTAAGATTGAAAGGACTCTTGTGTTTCTGCTCCTAATGATATTTTGTCTATGAAATTGTATATTCTGACTTGTATTTTGAAAACTGTATCTCTTTAGAAATTGTACTATTTGATATGGATACGTTAGTCACTTCTTTGAGCTCTTTATGCTCACCCCGTTTGTTGATAAATTTTTCAGGATAGCGTATCGCTTGCTTAAATGTTATGATTGGGCTGAGGCAGTGGAAAGTTTAGAAGATTTTGGGCAGATCTTTGTTAGCATATGTGTATTTGTTGTATAAGATACTCTACATCTTATGAAATGTGACGATGAATCTAAACCTGTGGATTTTGTGTAAGATAAAGAAATCCCTCATATATAGGATTTTGGAATGTTAAGTTAAATTCATGTAATGATATGATCTTATGGTAATCGTTGGTTTGGTGACTGCATAGTCTTTCCCCACTTGTGAATTTATGTTACGGTTATTATTTTGATGAGTTGAGTTCAGGTTGTATGAATTATCGAGTGACGTGTGGTATGTTTATGAATTGCAGGGTTATGAATTGGTAGACTATAGAGGTGAGATTTTGATCTGAATGTTTTCTTAGTGACCTCAAATGTGTGTTTGGATCCTGGGATAGTTGTGATGAAAATTTTTAAATATTGTCGATATTTTGAGGGTCGTGACAACAACACCTTGCCTTTGATGATACCTATTGAATAGTCAATAATTTTCTTATCTTTTTTACCAGAAGTATCCAACAATTTATGTCTTATTCGACCATTAGTCATTGATAGGTCAGAGATATATCTTTCTTCGACGAGAAAAGAATAAACATTCATTTGATCTTGATCCTTGTGGAGCGAAAAAAAGACACTATCTTGGATCTGCACGGACCTCCCGCTAATATCCATAAATTACTCGCTTTTGATAATAGATGAACATTACCATATGTATATTCAGGTGCATGGTGGACATCGATACTCCAGTGCATTTCTCCCTCGATTCAGAATAAATATGTTTTCGTACCTTCTCTTTAAAATGAAAAGTGGATGTTCCAAAGCCACGAATCTCAAAGCAATCACTTGTTACGATTCTACATATTGATTATTTTGAACTAATATCAAACTTTTGGTGGAATATTTACATTATGTAGAATATCCCGACTCTCAATAGTTACATACAAGTCTATAGAACATAGAAAAGCAGGATGCCCATGAGTACGTGTGGGATGAACCAAATCCTCATTGAATTTTATTTTTCCATTAGAAGGAGCTCGTACATGCTCGGAAGATCGCTGTGAATACTCCACCGGTATGAAAAGTTCTTAATGTTAGTTGAGTTCCTGGTTCCCAATTGATTGACCCGCAATAATACCTACGACTTCTCCCAATTCGACTGTGTCGCCATGAGTAGGACTCGACCATAACATAATTGGCGAGATCCAAGATGTACTCCTGCAAGTAAAGGGGTTCGAATATATATTGGTTGTGCTCGAAAGGTTATAAATCGATTGACAAGTCCAATCCCAATATCTTGATTTCGAGTGGCAAGGCATCGTGAGACCGATATATATATAAATGCGCTAATACACGACCAATTAGTGTTTGGACAAAAATTTTTCCGTCATCCCATTTCGAGGACTCACGGAAATACCTCGGATAGTGCCACAATCTGTTCTCACGTACAATAATATGTTGAACTACTTCAACAAGTCTACGTGTGAGGTATCCAAAGATCGATGTTAAATGCAGAAGTATCTACAACTCCTTTGCGGGCTCCATAACAGAAATTATATATTCGTCAAAGAAAGTCCTTCACGTAAATTGCTTTGAATGGGTAAATCAATCATTTGTCCTTGGGGATCCGACATTAATCCTCTCATACCTACTAATTGGTGTATCGAGATGCATTTCCTCTAGCTCCTAAAAGGACATTAGATATCTTTGGATTAGAAGGATCGGTCATCGAAAATTAGGATTCATTTCTTGTCTCAAATATTCACTTGTAGCATACCATATCTCAATGGATTGGCGTAATTTTTCTACCGCGTGTACATTCCCATAATGATGGTGTTTATCCAAAATAAAACTTTGTTGTTCAAATGCGTCTTGGACTAACCATCCCTTAGAAGGGATTGTTAAAAGATCATCAATTCCTAATGAAATAGATGTAGCAGTTGGCTTGTTGGAAACCCAAAGTCTTTACTTGATCCAAGATATGTGATGTATATGCCATTCGAAATGATCTATTAACTTTTTGCTAATAAGTCGTTTCATAACAGGTTCCATTTATCACCTTATTGTGAAAGACCGGATCGGCCCGATTCGCCATAAGTACGAGTACCTCTTATATTTTTTCGCTAAGTAGGATTCGACAATGGACTGAGTTAGTGATTGAAAACTTCCTTTCCTCAATCTCAATCTTGATTCACGCAGAAATTAAGAAATTATGATACCAAAGTGAAATTGGGAGACCCGAATTCCATGGGCACGAACATCGCCTAATCTGATTTCTTAGTTTAGATAGCATATGAGTAGGCTCGACAAAACCCTGTATGGCTTCTTCTATTTCCGATAAAAAGAAATATGACCAAGAGTAGTTCGAATGTATATACAACGGATTTCCTTTGTTACACTTCCTACTATTAGATAGTGCCCATAAATCTCATGATAAGTACCCAAAGATTCATATTGAACTTCGATGGGAACTTCTCTTGAGCCAATGACACGTTGATCTAGTCTCCATCAGAGCCACAAAGGACTATCTAAACTAATTCGTTTCTGTTGATAAGCTCCAAGTGCATCATAGGAACTAGAAAAATAGGGTTCTTTCTTTTTCGTATACCTATAGTCATTTTTTTTATTGTCAACTTTTTTATTTTGGTAGTTTCCGCAACTATATCTATATGGATTATACCTATTTGCACAAATACCTCGACGATTCCCAATCGTTAATAAATAGAGTCCGATAAGCATATCTTGAGTTGGTACGGAAATAGGATCCCCAATAGCTGGAGACTGCCTTTCCATCTACTCCAATCTTCTTTTTGAAGATCCACTTGCAGCCAATGTCTATAATACCCTCGGGTGCATCAACTAGGTTCCAAACCTTGTTGAAGTACATGGAAACAATTTTTGAATTATGGCTTCTTGCCATTTCCTGGAGTTTATGCTCATAATAGCCTCCTCGTAGGTCTGAGGATCAAAATCTTCAATATCCTCTCCTCTAATATGTCCTACATATCTTTCAAGAGAATGGGATACTCTACCAGACCTATGTAAAGTTAGAACTTGTGTGCTAGGTATCTAAACAGATTCTAAACAGATCCTTGGGGTATCCCACGAACTTGCACCGTTCTATTCTGGATTCCAACTTGTCGGGGTTGTGTCTCTTGACGTGGGTAGGGCAGCCCCAAATCTTAACAACCTTAAGATCAGGCTTCTTCCCATTCGATATTTCATATGGAGTAGACATCATTGACTTAGTTAGAATTCTGTTCAGAAGATAGCTACGGTCTCTAGGGCATATCTCCATAATGAGATGGGTAGGTCGGCGAAACACATCATGGAACATACCATGTCTAACAGTGTGTGATTCCTCCTTTCTGATACACTATTAAGTTGTGGTGTATAAAGAGGTGTCCATTGGGATAAAATCCCATGATTTTTGAGAAACTGGGTGAACTCTGTACTCAAGTACTCACCTCCTCAATCTGATCGAAGGGTTTTAATACTCTTTCCTGTCTGGTTTTTCACTTCATTTTTATATTCCTTGAATTTTTCAAAAGCCTCAGACTTGTTCTTCATCAAGTACACATGTTCGTATCTTGAGAAATCACAAGTAAAAGTAATGAAGTAGGAGTAACCACCTATGGCATGAGTCGACATGGGACCGCATACATCACTATGTATGAGTTCTAGTAACTCAGTGGCTCTCTCTTCAGTTCTACTAAATGGAGAGTTGGTCATCTTTCCCCGAAGGCAATGTTCACATGTCGCATATGACTCATAGTCAAATGGATCTAGATATCCATTCTTCAATAACTTTTGAATCCTTCCCTCGTGGATGTGACCTAGCTTATAATGCCAAAGATATGCATTATTCCTCTTCTCGTTTCCTCTTAGATTCACTTACGCTCATGATATGTGGAGCTATATCTAGCATAAATAAACCATTATGTAATGTTCCTCTCGTGATGATCTCATCATCTAATATTATTGAACAATCATTGTTCTCAAAAACTAATTTATATCCACTAACTGTCATACATGAAATGAAAATAATATTTTTGATAATAGAAAGAACATAATAGCATGCATCTAATGCAATAATAGCTCCACCAAGCAGATGTAAGGTGATCTTGCCAATAGCCACTACAGCAACCTTTGCTCCATTGCCCATCTTAAGGATCATCTCGCCTTTGTTCAATCTCCAAGGTCCTGCCAGGACTTGCAATGAATTGCAGATATGATAAGCACTCCCGGTATCTAATACTCATGTGTTATCATAAGATTATGACAAATGGAGACTGATCATGAATGTACCTAAAGCTTCTCCAAGCTTCTGTTTCGCCCTCTCTGCAAGGTACTCTTTATAGTTCCTCTTCCAAAGGCCCATCTTTCTTTGTAATGGAAGCTTGGCCTTTGTCCTTTGTCATTTGTTGGGTCTTTCTTAGCAACATTTGCCTTACCCATTTTGCCCTTGCCCTTGCCCTTCTTAAGGGTCTTCTCACCTTCCTTTTCTTTTACGGTCTCACCAACATAGAGAACTGGCTTCTCTTTCTTGATGGTGCTCTCTCCTTCTCTTAACATATTGAGAAGCTCTGGGAGGGTCATCTCAAGTTTGTTCATATTAAAATTCATTATAAATTGAGAAAAGGAATCTAGTAGGGACTGAAGCATAAGATCCACGCACAGGTTATCCTCTAGGACCATTCCTAGACCTGCGAGTTTCTTGATCCACTCAATCATCTTAAGGACATGGTTCTGATCCGGTATCCCCTCAGTCATCCTGACACGGAAAAGACTCTTTGATATCTCATATCGCTGAGTTCTTTCCTGTTCCTCAAATAGTTTACAGAGATGCAGAAGTATTGAATTAGCATCCATATTTTCATGCTATCTCTGTAACTCATTAGTCATAAAGGCCAACATATAACACTGAGCAAGAGCAGAATCATCTATGTACTTCACATAACGAGCGATCTCATTCTTGCTTGCCTCTACGTCGGGCGTAGGGATCACTGTATCAAGGATATACGTGATTTTTTCCACCGTGAGAACGATTCTCAGATTGCGAAGCAAATCCGTATAATTTGGACTAGTGAGGCGGTTGGTATCAAGTATGCCACGTAAAGGATTTGAAATCGATATTTTTTAAAATTAAAGATGTAGTAGAAATAAATAATATACAGACTTTACAAAAATTAAATAGTTATTAAGATAAGGGCTTCTATCTTAATGTATTCCCACTAATTTTTTGTGAGACACACAACACCCTCCGATATGTGAATCGGAGACCTCCGGCGGATCTCTAGTGGGGATCGGGATCCAATCGGCATCTTAACGTAACCTCGAGGGACTCGACCAATCACGTTAAGCCCGTAAAGGTAGGCAACTATTGCCAATCACAACTCCTTGTGATTCCCATCCTATTCGACCTCCGAACCACCATGGCCTTGAGGGACTCAACCAACCATGATGTTCGGTTAAGTCATTACCATCGTTACAAAATGAGTCTGATTCGATGATATACTCTCAAGGGACTCGACCAAGCATACCATGTCCTCAGGTCACTGGTGACATCTCTATGTCGTAGAAAAGATAGTGAAACACGATATAGGTGAGTCTCGAGGGACTCGACCAACTCAACCTATACCGGGAATCGATTCCTACTTATAACGATGGAAGGCAATGTGGGTCAATCTAATTGCCTCACGTTTACCAACTTAATATTATTAATAGAGAGGAATTTTGATTTGGTCTCCTAACAAAATATGTCACATACATGCATATTTAATATATATCTATATCGCATACAAATATATATACATATCTAGTAGATGTATAACCAATCTCACATCACATGAGCAATCACACCAGATGATCATGGACCACATCCTAATGTGATCAGGCCCGAGCCAATGGGCCCAATCACTCACATCAAGATCTATGTGTGCTTTAGGCACATCTCCATGCCTTGTGATCATCCTTCTCACTTCGTCATTTCCGTCAGCATCTCAATACATCTCCATGCGTCGAATCGTCCGTCTCGACCTCGTGAGTCCCGCTACTGCTGCGCCTCCTCATGTAATTATAACATAATTACAGACACGCAGGCCCGACATTAAATGAGAAAAATAGAGACTCACAAGCCTCAATGATAATAATCACATGTACACATATCACATCACAAGTTCCATGATCATCTGTTCACATCATACATCACATGTATATATTATTATATAGGACTATTAGATAAATAATAATAGTTAATTAAATATTTTAATTAACTAATATTTTTCTGAAATCAGGGATATAAAAGAAATTTTTTAAATTTTAAAGGGTATTTTGGTCATTAGGTCAAAAGGATAAAACTAGAATTTTTAAAATTATGAGGGGTATTTTGGTAATTCTATTAAGACGTATAGAAACCAGAATTTCTGAAATTCCAAGGGGCAAAAATATCTTTTGCCCAGAAAACCCTGATCCCTGTTTTGCCAGCTACGTTGCGGCGTTGTGGTTGCCGCTGCTTCCGTTGCAGGCAGCAAGGCTACAAGCAACCTTGTAGCCGCTGTGCAAGCGCAGCAAGGGCAACAATAGTTGCTGCCCTTTCTTGCCTTTTGCGCCAACGATTTTGATAACAAAAGCTGTTCTAAATCACAACACACGTAGTTTAAGATCCGATCTTTGCACAAACAATTTGGCTCTGATACTACTCTTGGGAAATCCTTCTGGAGAGTGACATCTCATGTGTAGCGGAAGAACAAAAAACAAAACACCCTAGATTTCTCATAGAAAGGTTCCATCGTCGTGCGAAGATCAGTGCGTCAAAATAAATCCGCAAAAACTATATGTGTAAAAGAAAATACCTAGGGAGATTGTATATCCCTGAATCCCTGCAGATCTATAGGAAGGATGAAGGAGGTCAAGCGTCCTCCTCTCTAGTGGTTTCCACACGGTAGTGACTACGACAATGCACCTCTCTAGGGAGAAGAGAATAAAAGATGGCTACCAAAAGAAACCCTCAGCCTATAGAGCTTTGGTTCCCTCCTATTTATATAGGTCCCCTGTAAACCCTAATGGATCTTGCCTTGTTGGGTATTAAATCTCCATCTAATTACCAAAGCCTCTTGAATTAGTGGGTCTCTACCCAATAATCTCTTATTAGCAATTATTGGATCTCTTCTTAGGATCCAATAATTCAGGAGCTTAATGGATATCCAATAAGTTAGGGGCTTTGGCGGATATCTCATATCCGAACCTCTACTCATCGCAACACCTACCATATATGTGTCTCTCTAGGCCCAATATCGAGCTGGCCGTGAGTCATACTTGTCAGAACTCCTTCTGACTTAGTGAATTATTATCTTTATAATAATTCACCCAACTCATCGACTATGGACGTACTAGACCACTATACCACAGCCCCTAGATGATACAAGGGAATCCAATTCTTTAGACCTATCTGTCCTCAATTACCATGTATCTATAGTCATCCATCTAATATCCCATAGACCCTATACCGAGCATCGTATTGTCAGGGCCATACGGTCTCTCCTCAAGTCTTGCTTTTGTCGGATTCTCCCGGAGAACTCTTTCTCTCTCAATCTGAATAACCTTGGCCAAGGATTTGTTCAAGTAAGAATACATGGGATATTCCTTTCATGATACCGAGAGCGAATGATCCTCTATTGACACTCAAAAGCTCACGTAAGGTTGGCTACCACTCCCAATAACCGATTGTATTAGATCTGAAACTTTTCAAACCTATAAGTCCGATATCAAAGAATGGAGTACTCATATAGGACATCTTTGGTGTCTCAAGTCTAAGAACCAGATATACTACTGGGACTACGGAATCGCTGTCTGACGTGAGGTATCAATAACCATCCAGTATTCCATAGGCGGCTCAATCAGCGAACTCATTTCCAAATGAGCACTTGCATTGTACCCTTAGTGTCCTCACACGAGTAGTTATGAGACCAGCCACCTCTATCATATGGATGGGTATACAGCACACCAGTCTATCTGGTTATCTCGATGTCCCTCTCGAGTAAACTATAACCAAAATAATTTAGGATCTATATTTAAAGGTGAATCGGTCTCATTATCGTGATCTCATCACGATCCGATTCCCATTGCACAGATCCAAGGACATCACAATATATGCAACACGCAAGATAAAGTGGTAAAACGCCTAATAATACGCAAAGAGAAAAAGTGCATATCAAGTTACAAGTGTCATCACTCATGTGATTGGCTTGCAAGACACATATGACTAGCAAGTTATACAACATGGTAAACTAAGTCTAAATTTATAGGACCATTTGAGATTTTAGAAATGATAAGATAAGTAGCTTAAAAACTTATATTACCATTTTGGAGTTCATGATGTATTTTATAGGTTAAGTTGAAGAAATATATAAATGATCTAGGTAGTGTAATCTAGATAGTGAAATATACAAATGATCTAGATAGTGAAATATATAAATGTGCTTGAACCAATTCAGTAAAAAAAATAATCATATGAAGAGTAAACTATTGCATCGTTGATATATAGGAGCAAATTTTAAAATGAAGAACTATAATAATGAAATAATCATAGCAAAAGAGAAACCACTTGGGAGCTCCACGAGGTTATAAAGACCAACTACCATCAATTATTTTTTGATTTAGGTACATCAAGTTTAGAGGATAAAACTTTTGTTTAAGATTACTAGAGGGTCATATTTGGATATTCAAAAAATTATGATATTTAGTATGTAATCTCTATTATTTTTTCAAAATGGCATCTTTCTTTTGTACGTGTGGAGTAGAGAAACTCTACGTAAAAAGAGATTTTACCTCGGCTAACACGCAATAGGGAATCAAGATCGAATATATAAGAATTACAATCTTTCTTATGATTTTTTTATCAAAATTTTTAGATTATAAGAAGAAAGAATCTTATATCTATGCATCATATGATTTGATCTGATAGAAATCTTATATCTGCGTGAGTGAAAATTTTGGCAGAGGTGTGCATGTGGGAAACTGGGTAAAGAGGAAGAGAAAAGGTGGTGTGTGTATGCGCGCGCTCATGGTGAATTTGGCGATGAGGATGAAAAGTGTAAGTAAAAGAAAATAAAAAAAAAAGGAGTATGTGATGTTAAGGATCTCATTTTTATATTGAAAGAGTTTGTTTAAAATTTGAATGATTTTAAACATATATTGTTTTAATTCCTACCATTCTCTACCAATCAAAAAGTAGACGGACCCTATATCAATTAATCTTAAATCATTGAATGTGATATGATCTTAAAAAATTAAATAAATAAGTTATTATCATTATCACGGTAAGAAAGAAAGGATTATGATTTTTCACTGTATTAATTTATGTTATTTGAAGGAATTAGGAGAAGAAGAAGGGTCTTGATCATTACATCAGTTATAATAGTCTATGATGATCATTACATCAATTATAGTAGTCAACGATCAAGGTAAGTATCTAACGACTCTACCTTACTTATTTTTAAATTTAATAATATATATTTTTGCTAATAATAAAGTTATATGATTTACAAATGTTAAATGAATTACTAACTTTTAAAAAAAACTTATTGATATTATTTTTTTAATAATTAAAAGTTATTTGATTATTATATTTTTTAATGCTATAGTTTTTGATATATTTGAAATGATATGTAAAGATTTATGCATTGGAAGGATATGTCAATATGTAATATTACGTTACATTCAATCATTCAGTTAGTTTAGTTATAATTAAGATCTTATCAATGGATATATTATTCATAAGTTTAACTAACTAGTGTTTTTTGGGTCCTTATATGCGGATAAATGTGTTATCTTATGATATGTGTCTTAGCTATATTTATGATTATCTATAAATTTAGATGTGAACTCTTAGTTATATTTATATTAATTCATAATTAGTTAATGATAACCTTTGCATTAAAATGATTTTTATTCATTTATGTTTTTATTATGGAAATGTGTTCAATGATTATATTTGAAACTTATACTATGTGCTTGTTATGCTAAAAATTATGATTTGGAAATTATATAAAGTTATTTTTGCTCTTTGTATAAGCATAAAAAAAGGTTTAGCATCTATGCATAAGTTTAATAATATATTTTTTATATTTGTATTTTCAGTATATGAATTATGGTACTTATTGAGCTGCCATTGCTTATGTTGTTAAGGTTTGATTAGATTTTATTTCACCTTGGGAAAATAAATTGTATTGTTTTATATTTCGGACTCTTAAGACGTGTGATGTGATAAACTTTTAGTTGGATATGATTTAATGAACTTATTTATATTTGAGAGTTCAATATGTCATTAATGTTATTTGTGGACATTTTGAATATATTTGTTTTGTGTTATGTGAAATGCACGGATTTGGTCTTAAGTTGTGTACAAGCTTAGGCCTCACAATTCTTATAGGAAACTTATGGGAACTATCGCATTGTACCGCTCCTGACTTTTCATTAAGTTAGAGCGCATTATAATGCTTACCTAGTTTGTGAATTTTTCTATTGATTTTTTTTATCTATCTTTATATAAAAATATACTCTAAAGTTTTACTTGAGGATTTATTAATTTTTTAATCATGATCCAAAAGTAAGCTCGATTCATCTACAAACAAGGTGCTTTCCTTGTATATTTATATTATTCTATAATAGTAAAAATTATAACTAATTTTGAAGATAAATTTTTATTTTTTTCATTACAGTTTAATATTTTAAGTTTTCATTGTAAAATCTTATTTGATTTACAATAGAAAATATTTTATGAAAAATCAATAATAAGACTCAAAATTTTTCATCATAAGAATTTTAAACTCATGTCAAAGATTTGAAACCTTGAAATTTTTAACTTGTATGTATCTCCAAACACAGTTTTAGGTTTTTTTAGATTTTTATTGATGTTAATGCTAACAAGATTCGATAAAATAGAGATTTATCTATTGTTTGCTATAACATATAGAGAGCTCTTACATCTTTCATTCATTTATTCTTTTTGATCCTCAATGATATTGGGACTCCATAAATCATACTTAACAAAATTATTTTTTAATCATATTTTATAATTTCTTAAAATAAATAAAGTTATATTATTTTAATAATCCAAAATTGATAAATACAAAGAGTTAATTGAAAAAACTTCCTTCAATACCCTTTTTTTTAATCAACTTATTCGATTGATACCCAACTTTTTTTTTTTTTTAATCAACTGACTTTTGCTTTCAACTAATACTCGACTTGTTTAATTCTTGCACAACTTTATGAAAAAAAGGAGAAGACCATCAATACAATATATTAAGGTGAAATATTTCAGACTCATCAAAAAGATAAATCGATCATAATCACGTTCATGACATCTCTTTGAACGGTTTAAAATGGAGGAACAGTTAGAGAGGAGGACGTTTGACCTCCTTCATACTTCCTATAAATCCGTAGGGATTCAAGGATATATGATCTCCCTAAGTATTTTCTTTTATACATGTAGTTTTCGTGGATTTGTTTTGACGCACCGATCTTCGCACGATGACCGAACCTTTCTACAAGAAATTTATGGTTTTATTTTTTTGTTCTTCCGCTATGCATGAGATGTCGCCCCATAGGATTTCCCAACACCAATTACCCAAGCCTCTTAGATTAATGGGTCTCTACCCAATAATCTAGCTCTTATTAGATCTCATCCATGGGATCCAATAATACATAGGCTTATTGGATATCCAATAAGATAGGGGCTCCGACGGATATCTCATATCTGAACCTCTACTCGTCGCAATACCTAAGATATGTGTGTGACTCTCTAGGTCCAATATTGAGCTGGCCGTGAGTCATATCTGTCAGAACTCTTTCTGACTCAGTGAATTATTATCTCCATAATTAATTCACTCGACATATTGACTATAGACGCATTAGGCCACTACGCCGTAGTTTCTAGATAATACAGGGGAATTAATCCTTTGGACCTATCTACCCTCAGTTACCATGTGCCTATAGTCCCTCATCCATCTAATAACCCAAAGACCGTATATCGGGCATGGTGCTATTAGGCTTATATAGTTTTCAATCGAGTCTCTCTCTAATCAGATTCTCTCAGAGAATGTTTTTTTTGTAAGTAAATGTAAGTAGATTTAGTATGAAGTTTGTACAAATTAGCTTTGTCTACACAAGCCATAGACTAAAGCACTGAGATCTCTTAGAGCGAGTCTAGGAGAATGCACCCCACCTCGAGAAAGGTGGAATGGTCTCACTCCACGAGACTCGTCTCGAGAGTAGTTAAAGCAGAAATCATGACTACACATATTGTAGACTATGACGCTCTACCATAGGCGAGTAAAATGTAATAACCAACTATTCTGGACAATAGGTGAATATATCATAATTTTAATGCAGAAAATCAGACAATACAAAGGAAGCATTAAAGAATTGTAAAATTGAATCTAAGGAAGATCTCTTTTTCTCTACTTGTTAAATGCCTCATTTCCAAATCTTGCTCCATGCATGATCGTGAGTCACTAAGTATCTCAAGCAGAAGATAAGCATTGCGTGTGTTGTGACCCTCAAAAATTCTGCTACACCTCTCCTTCCAAATCCACCAAATAGTACATCTGAAGGTAAGCTTTGCCAGTTGTGTAAGAAGCCCTTTTCTTGAGAAGTTTTGCTGCAGCTGTTCTAGTTCTTGATGCAAGTTTGGCATTGGTAGCCTTTGTATTTCAAATCTTTTCAGAATCTCCATCCATACCCAATTAGTGTAGTCACAAGCAAAATAGATATGATCTATACTTTCTTCCTGTTGCATACAAAGAGAGCATCGGTTAACAAGATATATATCTTTTCGCTTCATATTGTCCATTATGGGTAGTTTGGCAAGAAGGGCCTGCCATGTGCATAAGGAATGTTTCTGTGAGCCCGGTCTATCCCATGTCAAGCCGCAGGATCCACTTGTTATTTCTTTGTCTGATTTGATTCCATGCAGATTTAGCACTAAACTTTTCATTGTCATGAAGCCAATTAAGCATATCTGATGAGTTATTCCTGATTGGAAGAGCTGTAATAGTCGGCCAAAGTGATAGCATATCAGGAGAAATAGGATTAGGAAGACACCAGGTGTCGTTAGCAATGAACTCAGAAACCTTCCAATCTTTAGGGGCCCCAAGATCTCTTTGTACTCGATCACCATATAATTGAAATATACTTTTTCCATTCACCCAAGAATCATACCACATATCAATTCTAGTTCCAGAAGAGATTATGTAAGAAATGTGGTTGATTAGCTAGTTTCTTGCCTTCAAAATTCCTTTCCATGCAGCAGAATGATATGTTCTTGTTGAAACTTTCCATATTGATTCCTTAGATAGGTACTTAGAAGAAACCCATTGTGACCATAAAAATTTATTTTGTAAAAGATCCCACAATTTCTGTACCAAACAAGCTTTATTCCAATCTCTTAGATTTGTGATTGACCCCCCCTCATCTTTTGGTCTACAAATGCTATAGCCCAATTGATCATATGCATTGCCTTTCCATCCGTATCATTCTAGAAAAAGTTCTTCAATAACCGTTCAATATCCTGAAGAAGTCCAACAGGTAGAAGAAATGTATTAGACCAATAAATAGAATAAGAAAACAACACAGATCGGATGAGTTCAAGTCGTCCTGCTTTGGAAAGAAGTCTAGTTTTTCAGGAGGAAATTCTATTCTTTATTTTTTGCAGGATAGGCTGACAGTGAATTTTATGAATGCCAGTGGATAAGAGTGGGAGACCCAGATAAGGAACTGGTAGACTTCCCTCGCTAACCCCCAGAGTTTATATAATAAAGTCTTTATCTTCAACGCAAGAACCCATATAGACTTTACTTTTTGCAAGATTTAGTTGAAAGCCAGAAACCAAACCAAAATCTTTCAGAATAGTAGCCAAATTCTTCACTGAAGTAGTGTCATTGCGAAGGAAGATAATAAGATCATCTGCAAATGTTATGTGGGATATATGAATAGAACCAGTATGGGGTACCTTAATGTTACCATCAGAGACTGTCTTTTCTAACATACAGCTGAGTCCTTCCATGATAATTGTAAAAAGATATGGAGAAAGTGGATCTCCTTGTCGGATGTCATTCGTACTCCCAAAGAAGCCAACGGGGAACCATTGAACAAAAGCGAAAATTTTGGAGTTTCAAGCAACATTGAATCAATTAACCCATTGTTGAGGAAGTTCAAAGCGAGGAGCATCTTGTAGAGAAAGCGTCTATTAAGCCCCGAATCAAATGCTTTTAGTAAGTCGACTTTAAAACATATTTTCGTCCCTCTTGATTTGGAGTGCAAATCATTGACCAAGTCGTTAGCAAGAAGAATATTGTGATGTATACTTCTTCTTTTAATGAAAGCAGCCTGAGTATGACTAATAATCTTATGCATAATCATTTGCATTCGATCTACAAGCAACTTAGAGATGATCTTGTAAATAAAGTTGCATAAAGAAATGGGCCTATAGTGCTCTAGTGAATCAGCCCCTCCATTCTTAGGAACCAAAGAAATAAAAGTACAATTTATCACTTTAAGAATATGACACAAGAGAAAAAATCTTTGACAAGCTTTAATCACATCATTTCAATGATTGGCCATGCAATTTGATAAAATTCAATTTGGAAATCCATCCGGACCAGGGCTCTTGTGCTTTGGTGACTTGAAGACAACTTGTACAACTTCTTCATACATGTAATTGGTGCATTAAGAATCATGATGTCATCGAATCAAGCTTTCTAGTAGGCTCCACATGAACATTATTAGGCTGCTCTGTTTGATTGAGTAAAGAATAAAAAAATTATTCAGTGTATGCTTTAACTTCATCCAAATTCTCAATAAGTGTACCATCTTGGTCCTTACATTTTTACGATACAATTAATGACCCTTCTAGTAGCAATGGCTGTATAGAAAAACTTCGTATTGGAATCCCCTAAAGTAAGCCAATGCTGTCGAGACTTCTATTTTGCAAAACTTTCTTCCTGCTTTAGGGCCTGCATGAATTGAGATCTAGCTTCTGCCTCTTTGTAAATAAGATTCTCGTCAAAGGGCTGAAGATGTAGCTTATGTTGTGCCGCCATTAGTTTCTTTTTGATTAACTGAACTCGAGTGATAATATTGCCAAAAGTATTTGTATTCCACTCCTTTAGTGCTGTTGCTTTACATGCTTTAAGCTTTTGGCATAAAATGTAAGGAGGTGATCCATGCACATTAACTTTCCAAGCAGATCGATAACCTCAAGAAACTGAGGATGGGTACTCCACATGTTAAAGAATCTAAATGGTTTCTTGCCTCTGGGTATTACTTTGTCTGCATGTATATACATTAAAGAGTGATCAGAGAACAATTAAGATCCATACTCCAGAAGTGAATCAGGGTAAACTGTTAACCATTCGCGATTAATCAGACACCTATCAAGTCGAGCCATTATTTTCCTGTGGGCAGCACCTTGATTACTCCATGAAAGCCAATCACCTACAGATTTCATATCAATCAATGCAGCAATATCTATGTACCGAGAGAATACTATTCTCTCGGATAACTCTTTCTCTCTTAATCCGAATGACCCTAGCCAAGGATTTGCCTTAGCAAGAACACATGGGATATTCCTCTCATAATACCGAGAGTGGATGATCCTCTATTAACACTCAATAGCCCTCGTAAGATTGGCTGCCACTCCCAATAACCGACTGTATTAGATCTGGAACTTCTAAACCTATAAATCTGATATCAAAGTGTGGAGTACTCATACAAGACTTCCTTGGTGTCTAAGTCTAAGGACTAGATACACTACTGGGACTACGGAATCGCTGTCTGACATGAGGTATCAATAACCATCCAGTATTCCGTAAGCGGATCAATCAATAAACTCATTCTCTAATGAACACCTACATTGTATCCTTAGTGTCCCCACACGAGTAGCTATGAGACCAGCCACCTCTATCATATGGACGGGTATATAGCACACCAGTTTGTCCAGTTATCTCGATGTCCATCTCGAGTAACTTATGATCGGGATTATTTAGGGTCTGTGTTTAAAGGTGAATTGGTCTGCACCATCGGTGGCCAACTGAGGGAAAAGGGATCGTCTTCTGACCTTTGCTCCGATCCCTATGGCGTTCTCCAAGAGCTTCTTGCCTCTCCTCGTCATCTCTTTGCTACGCTGCAGCGTCGAAGCCGATTAGTGCCGGACTTCTACAAGAGCACCTGCCCAAGACTCCAGCGAATTGTGAGATCGGCCACGAAAGAGGCCATCGATAAGGACCCCATAATGGGGGTCGCCATGCTCCGCCTTATATACTTCTAATAGTTTGCAGGAAAGAAATGGTCTATGGAATGATTTGATTAACGTTGCAAATGGCTGTCTTACAGTGCCATGGATTGTTCTTGGTGACTTCAATACTGTTCGGTATACACATGAAAAAGTGGGGGGTAAACCAATTCCAGAGAGCAAGCTTCAAGGATTCAATGATTACATAGATATTGCTGCTTTGATTGATATGAAATCTGTAGGGGATTGGCTTTCATGGAGTAATCAAGGTGCTGCTCACAGGAAAATAATGGCCCGACTCGATAGGTGTCGATTAATCGAGAATGGTTAACATTTACCTAATTCACTTACGGAGTATGGTGCTCAATTGTTCTCGATCATTCTTCAATGTATATACATGCGAGACAAAGTAATACCCGAGGCAAGAAACCATTTAGATTCTTTCATATGTGGAGTACCCATCCTCGTTCCTCGAGGTTATCGGATCGACTTGGAATGTTAATGTGTATGGTTCTCCCCTTACATCTTATGTCAAAAGCTTAAAGCCTGTAAAGCGACACTAAAGGAGTGGAATACAAACACCTTTGGCAATATTACCACACGGGTCGATTAAGCGAGAAAGGAACTAATGGCGGTGCAACATGAGCTACATCTTCAACCCTTTGACGAGAATCTTATATGCAAAGAGGCGAAGCTAGGTATCAATTCATGCAGGCTTTAAAGCAAGAAGAAAGTTTTGCAAAGCAGAAGTCTAGACAAAGATTGGCTTACTCTAGGAGATTCCAATACGAAGTTTTTCTATACAGACCATTGCTACTAGAGTCGGTTAATCAGTATCGAGAAAATGTAAAGACCAAGGCGGTACACTTATTGAAAATTTGGATGAGGTTAAAGCCCACACTTTGAACAATTTTTTATACTTTACTTAATCAAACAGAGCGACCTAATAATATTCATGTGGAGCCTACTAGAAAGCTTGATTCGGATGATATCACGATTCTCAATGCCCCAATTATGAGATGAAGAAATTGTTAGGGTTGTCTTTAAGTCACCGAAGCACAAAAGTCCTGGTGGGATGGGTTTCAACTGAATTTTACCAAATTGCATGGCGATTATTGGAAATGCGTGATTAAAGCTTGTCAACATTTTTTTTCTCTTGGTCATCTTCTTAAAGAGATAAATTGTACTTTTATTTCTTTAGTTCCTAAGAATGCAGGGTGATTCCTAGAGCACTACTGAGGCCCATTTCTTTATGCAACTTTATTTACAAGATTATATCCAAGTTGCTTGCAGATCGAATGCAAATGATTATACAAAAGATCATTAGTCCCGCACAGTCGCTTTCATTAAAGGAAGAAGTATACATCACAATATTCTTTCGGCTAACGACTTGGTCAAAGATCTGCACTCCAAATCAAGAGGGACAAAAATATGTTTTAAAGCGACTTACGGAAAGCATTCGATTCGATTAATAGACAGTTTCTCTACAAGATGCTCCTCAAGTATGAACTTCCTCAACAATGGGTTAATTGGATTGATCGCTTAGAAACTCCAAAATTTTCGGTTCTCTTCAATGGTTCACCCATTGGCTTCTTTGGGAGTACGAATGGCATCAGACAAGGAGACCCACTTTCTCCATATCTTTTTACAATTGTCATGGAAGGACTCGGTTGTATGTTAGAAAAGCGTCTTTGATGGTAGCATTAAGGTACCCTAAGTTGGTTCTATTCATATATCCCACATAACATTTGAGATGATCTTATTATATTTCTTCGCAATGACATTACTTGATGAGGAATTTGGCTACTATTCGAAAGACTTTGGTTTGTTTTTTCCGGCCTTCACTAAATCATGCAAAGAGTAAAGTCTATATGGGTCCTTGCATCGAAGATAAAGACTTTATTATACAAACTTTGGGGTTAGCGAGGATGTCTGCCGATTTCTTATCTAGGTCTCCCACTTATTTCCACTTTGGCATTCACAAAACCCACTTTATCACCTATCTGGAAAAAATAAAGAATAAAATTTTCACTTGGAAAACTAGACTCCTTTCTAAAGCGGGGCGACTTGAACTCATCCGATCATCGTTGTTCTCTTACTCTATTTATTGGTCCAATGCATTTCTTCTACCTGTTGGACTTCTTCGAGGATATTGAACAATTTGTTGAAAAACTTTTTACGGAATGGTACGGATGGTAAGACAATGCATATGGTAAATTGGGATAATATCTGCAGCCGAAGGATGAGGGGGTGAATCTGCGAAATCGAGAGATTGGAATAAAGCTTGTTTGGTACAAAAATTATGGGATCTTTTGCAAAACAAATCTTTATGGTCACAATGGGTTTCGCTAGGTACCTATCAAAGGAATCAATCTGGGAAGTTTCAGCAAAAACATATCATTCACTTTGCTTGGAAAGGAATTTTGAAGGCAAGAAATTGGTGACCAAACATATTTCTTATACAATCTCTTCTCCGAACGAGAATTAATATGTGGTATGATCCTTGGGTGAATGGAAAGAGTATATTTCAATTGTATGGCGATAGAGTACGAAGAGATCTTGGGGCCTCTAAAGATTGGACAGTTTCTGAGTTCATTGTTAACGGCACCTGGTGTCTTCCTAGTCCTATTTCTCCTGATATGCTATCACTTTGGCCGATTATTACAACTCTTCCAATCAAGAACAACTCCTCAGATAGGCTTAATTGGCTTCATGACAATGGAAAATTTAGTGCTACATCTGCATGGAATCAAATCAGACAAAGAAACAACAAGTGGATCCCAAGCAGTTGGACATGGGATAGACCGGGCTCACAGAGACATTCCTTATGCACATGGTAGGCCCTTCTTGCAAAACTACCAACTATGGATAATATGAAGCGAAAAGGTATATATATTGTTAACCGATGCTCTCTTTGTATGCAACAGGAAGAAGATATTGATCATCTTTATTTTGCTTGCGACTACACTAACTGGATATGGGTGGAGATTCTGAAGAGATTTGAACTCCATAGGCTACCAAGGCCAAACTTGCAACAGAACTAGAGACATTGCGCAAAGCAAAGCTTCTCAAGGAAAGGACTTCTTACACAACTAGCAAAAATTACCTTGGATGTGCTATTTGGTGGATTTGGAGGAGAGATGTAGCGAGAATCTTTGAGGGCCTCAACACACACAATACTCACCTATTGCTCGAGATACTTAGCGACTCAAGATCATGTATGGAGCGAGAATCTGAAATGAAGCATTTAACAAGTAGTGAAAAAGATATATTTATCGATTCAATTTTGTTATTCGTTAATGCTTTCTAGATTGAGATTGCTTTGTATTGTGTATTTCTATGTTTCCACAATGTGATGTATTCACAGTCGTTTAGGAATGGTTGGTTATTTGCTATTTATTGAATATCGTAAGGCGTCATAGTCTACAACATGTGTAGTCATGACTACTTTTTGTTATGTTCTCTTGGAGGCAGTGCGGTGGAATGAGTCCATTCCACCTTTACGAGGTGGGGTGCATTCTCTATTTGCTCTAAGAGATCTCAGGCTATAGTCTACGGCTTGTGTAGACAAAGCTACTTTGTACAAATTTTATACAATTACATTTACTTACCAAAAAAAAAAAAAGGTGAATTGGTCTCATTATCATGATCTCATCATGATTCGATTCCCATTACAGATCCAAGGACATCACAATATATATATGAATAATGTGAGAAAATATTAATAATCATAAAAGCAATGAGATTGGACGCAAATGACATGTTACAGTGCCATCACTCATGTGATTGGCTTGTAGGCACCTATTACTAGCAGGAAGTTCGTTGGAAATATTCATCGAAAGTTCACAGAACTCACTGAGAAAGATCGGAGCTTGCTGAAGAAGCTTATCGGAACTCTTCAAGATTATCGTGAAGTTCAAGAGCTTCTTGGGAGTCAGCGAGAATGGTGTTCGATGATTCGTTAGAAGATCGTCGAAAATTCACCGAAAGTTTATTGGAAGAAGTCTTGATATATCGGACTTTTATTTGTGTAGAAAATATCTTTAATTTAGTAGTTAGCATGTAATTAGGGTTAGGATTATGTGATAATCTTATAACCCTAGTAGGAGCCAATCTGGGCCGGATTAGGACTTGTTTGGGCGGATTTAAGGCTCAACGGAAGTCTTTGGACCACTGTCTAGTGGTGGCCGCTAGGCGAGGCGGTGGCACCACCCTAGGTCCATCTCCCTAGTATGTACTTGGCAGTGGTACCGCTTAGTACGCTGACCATGGTAGTATGTCAGGTGATCGTACTACCAGATTGGGCGATAGTACCGCTTAGTGTTATGGTCAAACTAGCGATGGTACTACCAATGACAGGCGATGGTACCGCCAATACCCGGTAAACCCAGATGGAAAGGTTTTTAGCTCTAAGTTTGAATCAGATTGAAGCCTATAAATACCCCTCCCATCCCTAAGTTCAACGCACAAGCATAGAGAATTTAAAAGGAACAAAATGCTATAAAAATCCTTCTAAACATCCCTCCTTTAGTTCTCATTTGTATACTACCGAAAGAGAGAAGTGAAGTACTTGTAAGGGTTATCTCCTGAGCTCATAAAAAGGAGATGTGCTGTAAGGGAGTTCGTCTTCGCCCGTTAGAAGGAAGACAACTAGTGGAAAGCCAATGGCTTCGAGAGAGGAGGAATCGAGAGTGGACGTAGGTCGTATGACCGAACCACTATAAAAATCTAGTTTGTGTTTACTTATCGCTTTTATCTTTCTGCAAACCATTTTATTTGGCTACCTACTTCCTTATCACTATCTTTCTTCATCTCTAAATACTCTCAAGTTAATTACGTTTTCGATACGCTTCAATCGAAATAAGGTTTTTAACGTACGAAGTTTTCGAAATCCTTTTAAATCACTAAAATCTATCATTCTTAACCACTACACTAATTCCCGCCCCCTCCCCCCCCCCCCACTCTTAGTGCCGCTCTAGATCTTAATAGTTTTTAGGTACTCATTTGACCTTGGGTCTCTCATAAATCGATCTACTCAACTTATCATTTTGCATATAGTCCTTTACGGTTCCTTTAGAACCCAAATTAATTTGTATAGACTATATTTCTTAAATGGACAGTTATGAGCATAATGTTTGAGTTTGCAATAAAAGTTACATTTGGTGCGAGATGAAACATGTAAGGTAAGGCCTTTAACAAAGATGGTTGGCTTTTGGTGAGAGCTACTCACAAAGCTGATTCTATCTCTTCTATGAACGTGACTCTTATTGGCAAGGATCATATTCAAGGATTTGCTACTAATCTTAAACTTTTCTAAAGTTTCATTTAGTAGCAAGTTTTCCTTTTTAAGTGCCTCTAAATGTTCACACTTGGTGCATGGAAGCAATAAATCATTGTCATGCTTAAGTTTTTCAAATTCACTATTTAAAAAGGCATGCTCCTTTCTCAATTAATTATACTTTTTGCTAATTAATCTACATTCATCAAATAAATCATGAAAAGCACTCAAATAGTTCATCGAACGATAAATTTGCATCTAATGAACTACTTACCTCATCGCTAATTGCCATTAGCACATAGTTAGCAATCTCCTTATTGCTTTGTTCTTTATATTCGGAAGCGCTCGAATCATCCCATGTAGCTTTGAGCATCTTCTTCTTCTTCGGTTATTTCTTCTTCACGTGGGAACATTCACTTTTGAAGTGTCTTGGCTTCTTGCATTCGTAACAAATAATTTATTCTTTCTTGAGTTCAATTTTATTTTTAGTGTCATTTTTAGATTTGTTTCTTTTTATAAATTTTTTAAACTTTCTTGTTAAGAGTGCCAAGTCATCATCATTATCTTTATCATTTGAACTTTCTTTCAAGTGGTCTATATGAGTTCTTAGTGACATATCCTTTCCTTTACTTTGGAAGGTTATTCTCAAACTCTTTATGAGCATTGCAAGTCATTTCATAGGTCATTAGAGACCTAGTAAGTTCTTCGAGCGGAAAATTGTTCAAATCCTTGGCCTCTTGAATGGTCGTTACTTTAGGGTCCTAACTCTTTAGAAGAGATCTTAATATTTTATTAACAAGTTTAAAATTAGAAAAAAATTTACTAAGACCTTTTAGACCATTGATAACATCCATAAACTAGGTGTACATGTCTCCAATAGTCTCACTTGGTTTCATGCAAAACAATTAGTAACTATGAACTAAAAGATTTATTTAGACTCCTTTACTCTACTAGTGCCTTCGTGTGCAATTTCGAGTGTATGCCAAATGTTAAAAGTTATTTCACAAATAGAAACTCGATTGAATTCATTTTTATCTAAAGCACAAAATAAGGCATTCATAGCCTTTGCATTTAAAGAGAATGTCTTCTTCTCCAACTCATTCCAATTGTTTATTAGAAGAGAAAACTTTTGAAAACTATTTTCGACGACGTTCCATAACTCAAAATATATAGAAATCAAAAAGATTATCATCCTAGTTTTCCAATATGTGTAATCTATCCCATTGAACATGGGTGGACGTGTGATTGAATGGCCCTCTAGATTGTCGGCAAATGTCATCTCTCTTAGGTTTTAAACCAAAATGAGAGTGACATTGTTCTGATACCAATTGTTAGGATCAAGATTGCCACTAAAAAAAGGAGGGGTGAATTATTGCAACAGTCAAAAATGTTAATTTTGAAAAAATTATTTCGGTGAAAAAGTTCATTCACAAAAACATATTTCGGAAAGACATTTAACTTGAATATGTTCGTGAGTAGAGAAAAAGAAGTAGGGCAGCTGCAATTAAGTAAAGAAGATAAGCAATAAAAGAAAAGAGCACAACAAGAAGAGAACACACCAATTTATAGTGGTTCATGTTCGCCTATATCTACTCCCAATACATCCTCCGATGAGGTCTTGGCTTCCACTATTGATCTTTTTTCAAGGGCAAAGTTCAATCACCCCTTTATATAATTTTTTACAAGTTGCTCACTCTCCTTATATAAGCTTCTAATACTTAGAATCGGTGGAGATAAACTCTCATTGTTTACAAGCAATTTCACTATAGTCTTAGTTCTTTTTATTCACTTCTCTATGTCCCACAAGCTGAAATGTAAGGGATATTTATAGGCCTCAATTGGCTTAAAAATTAAAACCAAATAAGGTCTCATCTTGAATTTTCAGGGTCCTAGTGGTACTACCACCTATCCTAGTGGTACCACGGCTAGTTGACTCTAACACTAGGCAGTACCACTATTTAGTCTAGTGATACAACCACCAGACAGAGTCTTGGTCACTAGAACTGGGTGGTACTATCACCTAGTCTGGCGATACCGCCACTTAGCAATTACTAACTGACTAGAGGTACCACCGCCCAAATACTTGGGAGACTAAGTCTTGGGCGATTCCATCGTCCAGTCTAATAGTGCCACCACTAGATAAGGTTCAACAATACTATTTGGGCCATGAGTCCTATCCAAACCAATCCAATTACGGGCCCAATTGGCCCCTAACAAAGTTAGTGGGATTACCTCCAAACCTAACTCTAATGACACCCTAACTACAACATTTACAGCATATACTAAAGCATACAAATCCGATAAGTCAAAATTTCTTCCGGCGAGCTTCCGACGATCTTCCAACGGACTTCCGACGAACTCTTAGTGATTCTTCTAACGGACTCTCGGCAAGCTCTTGAATGCTCAACGATCTTCTTGGCTAGTTTTGACGAGTTTCTTTGGCAACCTCCGATCTTTCTCAGCAAGCTCCGACAAACTTCCAATGAACTTCCAACGTACATTTCGACAAGCTCCTAACAAACTCTCAGCAAATTTTGGCAACACTGCCGATGAACTTTCGAACTCTCGACAAACTCTCAGACTTCCCAACTTATCGTTTGATCTTGACTCCGACACTATGTTTTGCTTTATGCCTTGTTCGCTATCGTAGTTAATCCTACACACTTTTCTAAATATATAGATTAGATCAAATAATTTATTAATTAATTTCATCATCAAAATCCGAGATTCAATGATAATAAGGTATCATTAACCATCTAACATTCCATAAGTGGATCAATCAGTGAGCTTATTCTTCAATGAGCACCTGCATTATATCACTAGTGTTCCCACACGAGTAGCTATGAATCAGCCGCCTCCATCATATGGATGGATATACAACACACCAATCTATGCGGTTATGCCCCTCTCGAGTAACCTACGATCAGGATTATTTAGGATTTGTGTTTAAAGGCGAATCGGTCTCATTATCATGATCTCATCACGATCCAATTATCATTGCATAGATCTATGGATATCACAATATATACAATATACAAGATAAAAGTGATAAAATATCAATAAATAATAAGCAAAAAGAATGTGTATGATATCACACATGCTATCACTCACGTGATTGGCTTGCAGGGCACCTATGACTAGTAATCCCAACTCGACCTATTATCGACCCTCCCTAGCCAGAAGGCCATGTGGATGATCTTACACATTTAGATCGAACTAAGCCATACTAACAACCCGACTATGACACAAAGTTATGTTGGGAAATCCTTCTGGGGAGCAACATCTCATGCGCAGCGAAAGAACAAAAAACAAAATACCCCAGATTTCTCGTAGAAAAGTTCTGTCGTCATGCGAAGATCGATGCATCAAAACAAATCCGTAAAAATTTTATGTGTAAAAGAAAATACCTAGGGAGATCGTATATCCCTGAATCCCTGCAGATTTATAGGAAGGATGAAGGAGGTCAAGCGTCCTCCTCTCTAGCGGTATTCACACGATAGTAACTGCGACGATGCACCTCTCTAGAGAGAGGAGAACAAAAGGTGACTACCAAAAGAAACCCTCAACCTATAGAGCTTTGGTTCACTCCTATTTATAGAGGCCCCTTGTAAACCCTAATGGATCTTGCCCTGTTGGGTATTCGATCTCCATCCAATTACCCAAGCCTCTTGGATTAGTGGGTCTCTACCCAATAATCTCATATTAGCAATTATTGGATCTCTTCTTAGGATCCAATAATTCAAGGGCTTAATGGATATCCAATAAGTTAGGGGCTTTGGCGGAGATCTCATATCCGAATCTCTATTCGTCGCAACACCTACCATATGTGTATGACCCTCTAGGCCCAATACCGAGCTGGCCGTGAGTCATACTTGTTAGAACTCCTTCTGACTTAGTGAATTATTATCTTTATAATAATTCACCTAACTCATCGACTATGGACGTACTAGGCCACTACACCGCAGCCCCTAGACGATACAGAAGAATCTAATCCTTTGGACCTATCTGTCCTCAGTTACCATATATCTATAGTCCCTCATCCATCTAATATCTCAGAGACCCTATACCGGGCATGGTATTGTCAGGGCCATACGGTCTCTCCTCAAGTCGATGAGTTGAATCGGTCTCATTATCGTGATCTCATCACGATCCGATTCCCATTGCACAGATCTAAGGACATCACAATATATGTAATGTGCAAGATAAAGTGATAAAATGTCTAATAATACGCAAAGAGAAAAAGTGCATATCAAGTCACAACTACCATCACTCATGTGATTGGCTTGCATGGCACATATGACTAGCAATCTCTCACTTGACCTAAAGCCAATCACTAACATGTCTGATCCTCATCAGACCTCTATGATGCTCAAATACAATTTGAGTCAATGGCTTTGTCAGTGGATCTGCAATGTTATCTTCGGATAGAACTCTTTCCATTACTACATCTTTTCTGGCGACGATCTCTCTAATAAGCTAGAACCTCCTCAAAACACTTCTGATGAGATATGGGTTCCCTTATTTGAGTAATCACCCCGTAGTTGTCATAATTTAAGGGAATCGACTCCTCACTGCTAGGGATGACTCTAGATCGTGATGAACTTCTTCATCTAGACTCCCTCCTTGTCTTTGCCTCTGTCGCAAAGAATGTATTCTCGCTCTCGTGGTCAAGTCAGCAGTAGTATCTTGCTTGGAACTCTTCCAGCATACTGCTCCTCCATTCAGGGTGAACATATACCCTGAATTAGACTTGCTATCATTGACATCAAACTGAAAGCTCGAGTCCATGTTGCCCTCAACCCTAAGGCAACTGCCTCCATATACCAGTAAAATATCCTTAGTCCTTCTTAAGTACTTAAGGATACATTTTATTGTTTTCCATTGCTCCATGCCTGGATCTACCTGATACCTGCTCGTGATACTCGGAGCATGCGCTATATTAGGCTTGGTACATAGCATAGCATACATGATAGATCCTATCGCTGAGGCATATTGTATCATATCTATGTGTGCCCTTTCTTTAGGAGTCTTTGGAAACATACTCCTAGAAAGTGATATTCCATATCTCATTGGTATGAGACCTCTCTTAGAATTTTTCATGTCAAACCTTTTGACAATAGTGTCTATGTACCTCGACTAGGACAAGCCAAGCATCCTCTTAGATCTATCTCTATAAATCCGTATTCCCAATATGCAGGATGCTTCCCTTAAATCTTTCATGGAGAAGTGCCTAGATAACCAAGCCTTTACTATGGAGAGCATTCCTACATCATTCCCAATGATCAGGATGTCATCCACATATAATACCAAAAGGGTGATAGTGCTCCCACTTATTTTCCTATACACACAAGGCTCATCTTCATTCTTAACAAAGTCATAAGATCTGATTGCCTCATCAAACCTTATATTCTAATTTTTGGAAGCTTGCTTCAGTCCATAAATGGACCTAAGCAACCTGCACACCTTATTTGGGTTACCCCTGGATACAAGGCTGTATCATATACACCTCCTCCTCGAGGTTGCCATTGAGGAATGCGGTTTTGACGTCCATCTGTCAGATCTCATAATCATAGTGTGCTGCAATAGCCAATAGAATTCGAATGGATTTTAGCATAGCTATGAGTGAGAAAGTTTCATCATAGACAACTGTAACACCCCTCATTTCTGAATTTTCGTATAAATTTGTGGTGATAATGTAAGCATTTAGTTTAAATTGACAAAAGAAATAGAGTATGAATCAGAGGTAACTTATTTGTAAGATTTGGGAGATCTGTTCAAAAAAAAAAAAAAAAGAATCTGAGGACCTATATGTAAACCCTAAGGACCAAATTGTGAATATGATAAAAACAAGGACTGAACTGCAAAATGCACAAAATGACAATGTCCACCGTTTAAGCCTCTCTGCCTTCGTTCTTAAGGAAGCAGAGAAGGCAGCTCGTGGGTGATCAGGAAAGAAAGAAAGAAAGAAAGAAGAAGAAGAAGAAGAAGGAGGAAAAAAATTGGGGCTTTTAGGGTTCTTGCTTTAATCTTTTCACTTCGGGTCAAAATTCTCAAAGGCAAGTGTTCTAACCCCCTCCTACACTATTTATTGTTTTTTTTAGTCTCTGATTCTTATGTTGCTTCAAAATAAATTGAAGGATTCCTATTTTAGAAACTGATATGTCTCTCCCTTGGACATAGAACCATGGATTCGAAGTTTTTTTAGGTAAAGCTGACCCCTATACACTGTTTCAGCTATAAGTTTTAGTACAAAATGTGAATTCAGGCAGGAACTAATTTGTTTGAAATTAGACTCTTATATCTTCCTTTTGAAACTGATTTTGTAGATTTTGGACACCGAATACTTACCCAAGCATCTGTTTCGAATGAGCCTATAGGACGCTGTAAAACAGGGTTCAAGATTTCTGACCTGTCGATACTAAAATGCCTATAACTCCCCGTTGAAAATTCTGATTTGTACCAAACTGATTTTATTTGAAACTAGACTTGAAAATATTTCTTTTGACAAGTAGTTTGAAAATTTTGGAATTCAATAGCCTACCCTATTATCTGTTGAATCCGACCCTATAAATTCTGCAAAAGCAGTTGATTGTGTTTTTGACCATGTGTTACCAAATCAAAGGTAACTCCGTGTTGGGAACCCTGTTTCATATGAAATTTGTTCCATCAGAATATAGATTGATATATGGTTCGACCATAGCTTTCTTATGGGTATTGGAGCATAATTGATATTCTGAAGTATTTGTTTGATGTGCCTTTGGAATTCTATCGAAATCGAGCTTTGGTCGATTTCGCGTATTTTGTTCCGTTCCTTTGGATATTTGAATTCGTCTAACCTTCTTATTGGAATTGAGCTAATATTATTGCTTGAATCCCTGTACACTCTTGTTTTCATTTCATTTCAAATCTGAATACATTTGCGAGAGATTTGTTCTTTGTTTCGTATTGTCTCGAAAAAGGCACATGCACGTTTGTTGTTCCGTGTGCTTCCGATATATGCTACTTATTGTTAAACTGCCCTCTTGTACTCTGGTGTGTGGGATTATCGGACCTTTGCTAGAAATGGTAAAGGGTATGCGCTTATTGCCCGCTATGTGGGGTCCCGCTATGTGGGATATTCTGGACCTTTGCCAGAAATGGTAAAGGGTATGTGCTTAGAGCCTGCGATGCTCTGCCGGCCCCCTCTGACTTCACCTAGATGTGGGTGGATGGAGCTCCCAGGCGTGGGAGACTTTTGTCGGTGGTCATTCAGAAATGGATGAATCACATTCGACCGAGATCCCACTACACCTTCTATATGTTTGATATGACATCCAGAGTTTTGGTGTGTTGTTTCTGTTCATGCTCTGGATAAGAATGATATGATTGCAACATCAAGGACGACGTTTGAGCTTCTGTATGATATTTGTTTTTGACATGCTCTGAAATGCTTCATTCACTGATGATTTTGCTTGAAATGTTCCATATGCCGTTGATATGCTTGAACATTTTATATGCCATTAGTAAGCTCGATGTGTTTCCTTTATTCTTGATATGCTCCAATTACTCTATGCCCCATCACGTCAGAACCAAATATGTAAGATTGAAAGGACTCTTGTGTTTCGCTCCTAATGATATTTTGTCTACGAAATCGTATATTCTGACTTGTATTTTGAAAACTGTATCTCTTTAGAAATTGTACTATTTGATATGGATACGTTAGTCACTTGTGAGCTCTTTATGCTCACCCCGTTTGTTGATAAATTTTTAGGATAGCGTATCGCTTGCTTAAATGTTAAGATTGAAATTTGAAGCGCAAGTGGAAAGTTTAGAAGATTTTGGGCAGATCTTTGTTAGCATATGTGTATTTGTTGTATAAGATACTCTACATCTTATGAAATGTGACGATGAATCTAAACTGTGGATTTTGTGTAAGATAAAGAAATCCCTCATGTATAGGATTTTGGAATATTAAGTTAAATTCATGTAATGATATGATCTTATGGTAATCGTTGGTTTGGTGGATTGCATAGTCTTTCCCCACTTGTGAATTTATGTTGCGGTTATTATTTTGATGAGTTGAGTTCAGGTTGTATGAATTATCGAGTGACGTGTGGTATGTTTATGAATTGCACAGGGTTATGAATTGGTAGACTATAGAGGTGAGATTTTGATCTGAATGTTTTCTTAGTGACCTCAAATGTGTGTTTGGATCCTGGGATAGTTGTGATGAAAATTTTTAAATATTGTCGATATTTTGAGGGTCGTGACAGAGGTGGTATCAGAGCATGATTTGAGAATCACTAAGAATATTTTTTTTATGTACTTGATGAAAAAAAATATATATATATTTTGAGGTTTATTGACTATTCATTTAGAGATTGATCAAAGAAAATTCCTTTGATGTTTTAGGAAGCAAGGATGACGAGATCATCTGGTTCTCCTGTTGCATCTACTGTTGATCAATTGAGTGGTATCATGCGGACTTTGGAGACTATGACACAAGTGATGCAACAACAACAACGACCTGTCCAACAAGGAAGTAATGATGGAACAGAGACATCAAACCAGACGGGGTTAGGAATTGGACAGTTTAAGAAGCTTAGTCCTCCCGTTTTAGTGGTGAATCGATGCAATGGTGGCGAACGATGGATGATGCGAGATAGAGAAAATATTTGATGCTTTAAATTACCCCGATGATCGAAAGGTTTTTCTTGCCACCTTTATCTTTGGAAGGAGAAAAGTTGAACACTGGTGGAGAATGATTAAGAGGATGTCTCGAAATCAAACATGAGCCAATGACATGGAAGTTATTCCAAGAAAAGTTTAACGATAAATATTTTCCAGATTGTATGAGAGAGCAAAAGAATTGGAGTTCTTGAATCTTATCCAGGAAGTATGATGATTTACAAAGTATGAATCTAAATTCACCGAGCTCTCGTGTTTGCACACATATGACTGATGATGAATCTAGAAAGGCAAGAAGGTTTGAAAGGGATTACGCCAGCAATAAGAAGCCGAATGCCGACTTTAAAATTTCAAACATATCGATTGGTAGAAAGAGCTTTGAAAATTAAAAGAGACATAGAGGAAATTCAAGAAATCATTGGCAAGAACAAAGGGACAAATTTATGGCAAAAGCAGGAGGGAAAATGAATATGAAGCTAGTAACAAGAGGTTTAAGACATCTGAATTTGAGAAAAGGAAACCATTGTGGAGGACTCGATTATGTGCAAAATGTGGATTAAATCATGAAACAAGTCAAGTGTTTTCGGGTGACTGGAGCATGTTTTGGTTGTGGAAAGCTAGATCATCAATTAAGAGATTGCCCACTGAAAAGGAAGAAGGAGCCACTTTGTCTCCTAGACCCTCACCCATGCTAGAGTGTACGCTATCATTGAACAAGATTCTAAAGCTTCTAAATCAATAGTGGAAGGTATTCTTCATGTTTCTAAAAGAAATGCAAAAGTTTTGTTTGATCCGGCTCCAACTTATATTTTGTTTCACAATACTTTGCTTGTCACTTGGATATTCTACCTAGACCCTGGATTATATGTTATATGTAACAAACTTTGTTGGAGATTCATTGGCAACAAACTTGGTTTACCCATCTTGCTTGATCTCTATTGGAGAACACGAACTCCTTGCTTGATTTGATTCTCCTAAAGATCCAGGGCTTTGATATTATACTTGACATGGATTGGTTATCTTCTCATCACGCTAGTATTGATTGTTACAAAAATAATTACCTTCTCGCATACCAGATCATTTATATTTTTCTTTGAGGGCATTAGACATGATTTGCCTCCTTGCTTGATATCAGCACTTCAAGTTTATCGTCTTATGCAGAAAGGTTGTTTTTGTTATATGGTGTGTGTAAAGGAGCATTCAAATCAGGAAACCCACCTAGATGAAATTGTAGTGGTCAAGGAATTCCCTGATGTATTCCCAGATGACTTGCTTGGTTTACCTCTAGATAGAGAGGGTGAATTTGCTATTGATCTAGTCCCCAGTACAACCCCAATATCTAAGCCTCCCTACAGAATGGCACCACTCGAGCTAGAGGAGTTAAAGAAGTAAATACAAGAATTATTAGATAAGGGTTTCATACGACCCAGTGTATCCCCATGGGGTGCTCCGGTACTATTAGTGAAGAAGAAGGATGGAACCTTGAGGCTTTGTATTGATTATAGACAGTTGAATCAGGTGACCATCAAAAACAAGTATCCCATACCTAGAATTGATGATTTGTTTGATCAACTGCAGGGTGCACAAGTATTCTCTAAGATTGACCTGAGGTCAGGTTACTATCAGTTGAAGATCAAGGAGGAGGATATTTCAAAAACACTTTAACTCGAGAACTTCGATATGGTCATTGTGAATTCTTGGTAATGCCTTTTGGTTTGACAAATGCCCCTGCAGCTTTTATGGAACTAATGAATAGGATATTTTAACCGCTCTTGGATATCTGTGTAATTATATTTATTAACGACATATTGGTGTATTCGAGGAGTAAACAAGAGCATAAGGAACACTTGAGAAATGTATTGTCCATACTAAGAGAAAAGAAGTTGTATGCAAAGTTCAGCAAATGTGAATTTTGGTTGAAAGAAGTTGCTTTCTTAGGCCATGTGATTTCAGGGAAGGGTATATCTGTTGATCCAAGGAAAATAGAAGCTGTAGTTGAATGGGGAGTACCAACAAATGTAACGGAAGTTAGAAGCTTCTTGGGCATGGCAGGTTATTACAGGAGATTTGTGGAGGGATTTTCTCGAATTGCTCAACCTCTCACCAAACTCACTAAGAAGAATATGAAATTTGTATGGGGTGATGATTGTGAGCAAAGTTTTCAAGAGTTAAAAAGAAGATTGACTAGTGCCCCTATTCTCACTATTCTAAGAGGTAGTGGTGAGTTTGTAGTTTATACCGATGCTTCAAGAAAGGGCCTAGGATGTGTTTTGATGCAGGAAGGGAGAGTAATCGCGTATGCTTCTAGGCAACTTAAAGGTTATGAATTGAATTATCCAACTCATGATTTGGAATTGGCAGCAATTATTTTTGCTTTAAAGATTTGGAGACATTATTTGTATGGCCGACAGTTTGAAATCTTTACTGATCATAAGAGTTTAAAATATATTTTCACTCAGAAAGAGTTAAACATGAGGCAGCGAAGATGGATAGAACTTCTGAAGGATTATGATTGTGCCATCCGTTATCACCCGGGCAAGGCCAATGTTGTAGCTGATGCACTTAGTAGGAAATCTACAAGTTTTATGGCTAGTCTGGTCGTGAAGCAATGGAAGTCATTTGAAGAAAATTTTGATTTGAAAGCTTTGAGTAAAGAGCAAGACTCGATGATATTGATGGCCTCCATTCAAGTGCAATCCGATCTTATACAACAAATTAAGGAAGGACAATTACGAGATCCACATCTAATCTACTTGAGGAGTGAAGTAGAAAAGGAGTTGAAGCTATAATTTCAAGTTTCAAAGGATGGCCTATTGAGATTTGGGAGAGAGTATGTGTACCAAATGAACCAGATATCAAGAATCAAATCCTAAATGAAAGTCATACTTCAAAGTACACCCTACACCCTGGGAGCACTAAGATGTATAGAGATCTTCAAAGTCATTATTGGTGGAAAGGCATGAAGAAAGAAATTGCAATGTATGTTTCAAAATGTTTGACTTGTCAACAAATCAAAGTAGAACACCAAAGGCCTGGAGGGTTGTTGCAACCTTTAGTTATTCCTGAATGGAAATGGGAATGTATTACTATGGATTTTGTTTGGGACTACCTAACCTCGAGGAAGCATGATGCTATTTGGGTTATCATTGATAGGTTAACAAAATCTGCACATTTCCTACCGATTAATATGACTTATTAAGCTTGATAAACTTGCATATTTATATGTCAATGAAATTGTAAGACTTCATGGTATTCCAAAGGAGATCATCTCGATAGAGACTCAGATTTCTCTCTAGATTCTCGGAGAAGATTGCAGAGTCGATGGGCACTAAAGTTAAGTTTAGTATCAAGATACCATCCTCGATCGATGGTCATCGGAAAGAACAATTCAAACACTTGAGGATTTGCTTAGAGCCTATGTTATGGATTGGAAAGGTGAATGGGATAAGGATATTTCACTTGTTGAGTTCACGTATAATAATAGTTATCATTCAAGTATTCGGGATGGCTCCTTATGAAGCTTTATATGGGCGAAAGTGCATAACACCTATATGTTGGGAGGAAGTTGGTGACAGAAAAGTCTGTTAGGACAAGGTACAAGAAACTACCGAGAAAATTCAAGTTATAAGGAAAAGGTTAAAAACTGCTCAGAGTTGTCAAAAGAGTTATGCCGACAATAGAAGACGAGATATTGAGTTTGAAATCAGAGATTTTGTATTCTTAAAAGTCTCCCTTCCAAAGGCATTATAAGGTTCGGGAAGAAAGGAAATTAAGCCCAAGATTTGTTGGACCTTTTGAGGTTCTTGAGAGGGTTGGTTTACGTAAACACAGGATTGCCTTGCCACCAGCATTGTGCCATGTCCACGATATATTCCATGTCTCGATGATTAGAAAGTATATATATGACCCTTCTCACATCATTGAGTATGAGCTGGTGAAGATCGATAAAGATTTATCTTATGTGGAAGAGCCTATTCAGATTGTTGATAGGAAAGAAAAAGTCCTAAGGAATCGGGTCATCCCACTGGTTCAAGTAATTTGGAGACATCATTCTGGAGAGGAGACAACTTGGGAGCTAGAGGAGGAAATGAAAAAGGTGTATCCCAGTCTTTTCATCGATAGAGGTACGATAAATTTAGAGGACTAAATTTTTCTTTTAAGGGGGGAAGAGTGTAACACCCCTCATTTTCGAATTTTCGTATAAATTTCTGGTGATAATGTAAGCATTTAGTTTAAATTGACAAAAGAAATAGAGTATAAATCAGAGGTAACTTAATTGTAAGATTTGAGGAGATCTGTTCAAAAAAAAAAAAAGAATCTGAGGACCTATAAGTAAACCCTAAGGACCAAATTATGAATATAATAAAAACAAGGACTGAACTACAAAACGCACAAAATGACAATGTCCACCGTTTAGCCTCTCTGCCTTCGTTCTTAAGGAAGCAGAGAAGGCAGCTCTGTGGTGATCAGGAAAGAAAGAAAGAAGAAGAAGAAGAAGAAGAAGAAGAGGAAAAAAATTGGGGCTTTTAGGGTTCTTGCTTTAATCTTTTCACTTCGGGTCAAAATTCTCAAAGGCAAGTGTTCTAACCCCCTCCTACACTATTTATTATTTTTTTTAGTCTCTGATTCTTATGTTGCTTCAAAATAAATTGAAGGATTCCTATTTTAGAAACTGATATGTCTCTCCCTTGGACATAGAACCATGGATTCTGAAGTTTTTTTTTCGGTAAACTGACCCCTATACACTATTTCAGCTATAAGTTTTAGTACAAAATGTGAATTCGGGCAGGAACTAATTTGTTTGAAATTAGACTCTTATATCTTCCTTTTGAAACTGATTTTGTAGATTTTGGACACCGAATACTTACCCAAGCATCTGTTTCGAATGAGCCTATAGACGCTGTAAAACAGGGTTCAAGATTTCTGACCTGTCGATACTAAAATGCCTATAACTCCCCGTTGAAAATTCTGATTTGTACCAAACTGATTTTATTTGAAACTAGACTTGAAAATATTTCTTTTGACATATAGTTTGAAAATTTTGGAATTCAATAGCCTACCCTATTATCTGTTGAATCCGACCCTATAAATTCTGCAAAACAGTGATTGTGTTTTTGACCATGTGTTACCAAATCAAAGGTAACTCCGTGTTGGGAACCCTGTTTCATATGAAATTTGTTCCATCAGAATATAGATTGATATATGGTTCGACCATAGCTTTCTTATGGGTATTGGAGCATAATTGATATTCTGAAGTATTTGTTTGATGTGCCACTGGAATTCTGTCCGAAATCGAGCTTTGGTCGATTTCGCGTATTCTGTTCCGTTCCTTTGGATATTTGAATTCGTCTAACCTTCTTATTGGAATTGAGCTAATATTATTGCTTGGAATCCCTGTACACTCTTGTTTTCATTTCATTTCAAATCTGAATACATTTGCGAGAGATTTGTTCTTTGTTTCGTATTGTCTCGAAAAGGCACATGCACGTTTTGTTGTTCCGCGTGTGCTTCCGATATATGCTACTTATTGTTAAAACTGCCCTCTTGTACTCTGGTGTGTGGGATTGTCTGGACCTTTGCCAGAAATGGTAAAGGGTATGCGCTTATTGCCCGCTATGTGGGGTCCCGCTATGTGGGATATTCTGGACCTTTGCCATAAATGGTAAAGGGTATGTGCTTAGAGCCTGCGATGCTCTGCCGGCCCCCTCTGACTTCACCTAGACGTGGGTGGATGGAGCTCCCAGACGTGGGAGACTTTTGTCAGGTGGTCATTCAGAAATGGATGAATCACATTCTGACTGAGATCCCACTACACCTTCTATATGTTTGATATGACATCCAGAGTTTTGGTGTGTTGTTTCTGTTCATGCTCTGGATAAGAATGATATGATTGCAACGTCAAGGATGATGTTTGAGCTTCTGTATGATATTTGTTTTTGACATGCTCTGAAATGCTTCATTCACTGATGATTTTGCTTCGAAATGTTTCATATGTCGTTGATATGCTTCGGAACATTTTATATGCCATTGGTAAGCTCTGATGTGTTTCCTTTGTTACTGATATGCTCCAATTACTCTATGCCCCATCTGTCAGGAACCAAATATGTAAGATTGAAAGGACTCTTGTGTTTCTGCTCCTAATGATATTTTGTCTATGAAATTGTATATTCTGACTTGTATTTTGAAAACTGTATCTCTTTAGAAATTGTACTATTTGATATGGATACGTTAGTCACTTGCTGAGCTCTTTATGCTCACCCCGTTTGTTGATAAATTTTTCAGGATAGCGTATCGCTTGCTTAAATGTTATGATTGGGCATGAGGCAGTGGAAAGTTTAGAAGATTTTGGGCAGATCTTTGTTAGCATATGTGTATTTGTTGTATAAGATACTCTACATCTTATGAAATGTGACGATGAATCTAAACCTGTGGATTTTGTGTAAGATAAAGAAATCCCTCATATATAGGATTTTGGAATGTTAAGTTAAATTCATGTAATGATATGATCTTATGGTAATCGTTGGTTTGGTGACTGCATAGTCTTTCCCCACTTGTGAATTTATGTTACGGTTATTATTTTGATGAGTTGAGTTCAGGTTGTATGAATTATCGAGTGACGTGTGGTATGTTTATGAATTGCACAGGGTTATGAATTGGTAGACTATAGAGGTGAGATTTTGATCTGAATGTTTTCTTAGTGACCTCAAATGTGTGTTTGGATCTTGGGATAGTTGTGATGAAAATTTTTAAATATTGTCGATATTTTGAGGGTCGTGACAACAACACCTTGCCTTTGATGATACCCCTTAGCCACTAGCCTTGCTTTATAGGTCTCTGCCTTTCCATCTACTCCAATCTTCTTTTTGAAGATCCACTTGCAGCCAATGTCTATAATACCCTCGGGTGCATCAACTAGGTTCCAAACCTTGTTGAAGTACATGGAAACAATTTTTGAATTATGGCTTCTTGCCATTTCCTGGAGTTTATGCTCATAATAGCCTCCTCGTAGGTCTGAGGATCAAAATCTTCAATATCCTCTCCTCTAATATGTCCTACATATCTTTCAAGAGAATGGGATACTCTACCAGACCTATGTAAAGTTAGAACTTGTGTGCTAGGTATCTAAACAGATTCTAAACAGATCCTTGGGGTATCCCACGAACTTGCACCGTTCTATTCTGGATTCCAACTTGTCGGGGTTGTGTCTCTTGACGTGGGTAGGGCAGCCCCAAATCTTAACAACCTTAAGATCAGCTTCTTCCCATTCGATATTTCATATGGAGTAGACATCATTGACTTAGTTAGAATTCTGTTCAGAAGGTAGCTACGGTCTCTAGGGCATATCTCCATAATGAGATGGGTAGGTCGTGAAACACATCATGGAACATACCATGTCTAACAGTGTGTGATTCCTCCTTTACGATACACTATTAAGTTGTGGTGTATAAAGAGGTGTCCATTGGGATAAAATCCCATGATTTTTGAGAAACTGGGTGAACTCTGTACTCAAGTACTCACCTCCTCAATCTGATCGAAGGGTTTTAATACTCTTTCCTGTCTGGTTTTTCACTTCATTTTTATATTCCTTGAATTTTTCAAAAGCCTCAGACTTGTTCTTCATCAAGTACACATGTTCGTATCTTGAGAAATCACAAGTAAAAGTAATGAAGTAGGAGTAACCACCTATGGCATGAGTCGACATGGGATCGCATACATCACTATGTATGAGTTCTAGTAACTCAGTGGCTCTCTCTTCAGTTCAACTAAATGGAGAGTTGGTCATCTTTCCCCGAAGGCAATGTTCACATGTCGCATATGACTCATAGTCAAATGGATCTAGATATCCATTCTTCAATAACTTTTGAATCCTTCCCTCGTGGATGTGACCTAGCTTATAATGCCAAAGATATGCATTATTCCTCTTCGTTTCCTCTTAGATTCACTTACGCTCATGATATGTGGAGCTATATCTAGCATAAATAAACCATTATGTAATGTTCCTCTCGTGATGATCTCATCATCTAATATTATTGAACAATCATTGTTCTCAAAAACTAATTTATATCCACTAACTGTCATACATGAAATGAAAATAATATTTTTGATAATAGAAAGAACATAATAGCATGCATCTAATGCAATAATAGCTCCACCAAGCAGATGTAAGGTGATCTTGCCAATAGCCACTACAAAGCAACCTTTGCTCCATTGCCCATCTTAAGGATCATCTAGCCTTTGTTCAATCTCCAAGGTCCTCGCCAGACTTGCAATGAATTGCAGAGATATGATAAGCACTCCTGTATCTAATACTCATGTGTTATCATAAGATTATGACAAATGGAGCGATCATGAATGTACCTAAAGCTTCTCCAAGCTTCCTCTCTGCAAGGTACTCTTTATAGTTCCTCTTCCAAAGGCCCATCTTTGCTGTAATGGAAGCACTGGCCTTTGTCCTTTGTCATTTGTTGGGTCTTTCTTAGCAACATTTGCCTTACCCATTTTGCCCTTGCCCTTGCCCTTCTTAAGGGTCTTCTCAGCCTTCCTTTTCTTTCTGGTCTCACCAACATAGAGAACTGGCTTCTCTTTCTTGATGGTGCTCTCTCCTTCTCTTAACATATTGAGAAGCTCTGGGAGGGTCATCTCAAGTTTGTTCATATTAAAATTCATTATAAATTGAGAAAAGGAATCTAGTAGGGACTGAAGCATAAGATCCACCACAAAGTTATCCTCTAGGACCATTCCTAGACTGCAAGTTTCTTGATCCACTCAATCATCTTAAGGACATGGTTCTGATCCGGTATCCCCTCAGTCATCCTGACACGGAAAAGACTCTTTGATATCTCATATCGCTGAGTTCTTTCCTGTTCCTCAAATAGTTCTACAGAGAGTAGTATTGAATTAGCATCCATATTTTCATGCTATCTCTCAGAACTCATTAGTCATAAAGGCCAACATATAACACGAGCAAGAGCAGTAATCATCTATGTACTTCACATAACGAGCGATCTCATTCTTGCTTGCCTCTACGTCGGGCGTAGGGATCATCAGTATCAAGGATATACGTGATTTTTTCCACCGTGAGAACGATTCTCGACATTGCGAAGCAAATCCGTATAATTTGGACTAGTGAGGCGGTTGGTATCAAGTATGCCACGTAAAGGATTTGAAATCGATATTTTTAAAATTAAAGATGTAGTAGAAATAAATAATATACAGACTTTACAAAATTAAATAGTTATTAAGATAAGGGCTTCTATCTTAATGTATTCCCACTAATTTTTGTGAGACACACAACACCCTCCGATATGTGAATCGGAGACCTAGCTGGATCTCTAGTGGGGATCGGGATCCAATCGGCATCTTAACGTAACCTCGAGGACTCACCAATCACGTTAAGCCCGTAAAGGTAGGCAACTATTGCCAATCACAACTCCTTGTGATTCCCATCCTATTCGACCTCCGAACCACCATGGCCTTGAGGACTCAACCAACCATGATGTTCGGTTAAGTCATTACCATCGTTACAAAATGAGTCCGATTCGATGATATACTCTCAAGGGACTCGACCAAGCATACCATGTCCTCAGTCATGGTGACATCTCTATGTCGTAGAAAAGATAGTGAAACACGATATAGGTGAGTCTCGAGGACTCACCAACTCAACCTATACCGGGAATCGATTCCTACTTATAACGATGGAAGGCAATGTGGGTCAATCTAATTGCCTCACGTTTACCAACTTAATATTATTAATAGAGAGGAATTTTGATTTGGTCTCCTAACAAAATATGTCACATACATGCATATTTAATATATATCTATATCGCATACAAATATATATACATATCTAGTAGATGTATAACCAATCTCACATCACATGAGCAATCACACCAGATGATCATGGACCACATCCTAATGTGATCAGGCCCGAGCCAATGGGCCCAATCACTCACATTAAGATCTATGTGTGCTTTAGGCACATCTCCATGCCTTGTGATCATCCTTCTCACTTCGTCGTCGTTTCACAAGATCTCAATACATCTCCATGCGTCGAATCGTCCGTCTCGACCTCGTGAGTCCCGCTACCGCTGCGCCTCCTCATGTAATTATAACATAATTACAGACACGCAGGCCCGACATTAAATGAGAAAAATAGAGACTCACAAGCCTCAATGATAATAATCACATGTACACATATCACATCACAAGTTCCATGATCATCTGTTCACATCATACATCACATGTATATATTATTATATAGGACTATTAGATAAATAATAATAGTTAATTAAATATTTTAATTAACTAATATTTTTCTGAAATCAGGGATATAAAAGAAATTTTTTAAATTTTAAAGGGTATTTTGGTCATTAGGTCAAAAGGATAAAACTAGAATTTTTAAAATTATGAGGGGTATTTTGGTAATTCTATTAAGACGTATAGAAACCAGAATTTCTGAAATTCCAAGGGGCAAAAATATCTTTTGCCCAGAAAACCCTGATCCCTGTTTTGCCAGCTACGTTGCGGCGTTGTGGTTGCTGCCGCTGCAGTTGAGCTAAAAAGGCTACAAGCAACCTTGTAGTCATTTGTGCAAGCGCAGCAAGGGCAACAATAGTTGCTGCCCTTTCTTGCCTTTTGCGCCAACGATTTTGATAACAAAAGCTGTTCTAAATCACAACACACGTAGTTTAAGATCCGATCTTTGCACAAACAATTTGGCTCTGATACTACTCTTGGGAAATCCTTCTGGAGAGTGACATCTCATGTGTAGCGGAAGAACAAAAAACAAAACACCCCAGATTTCTCATAGAAAGGTTCCATCAAGTCGTATGAAGATCGCAAGGCCAAAATAAATCCGTAAAAGCAGATATGTAAAAGAAAATACCTAGGAGATTGTATATCCCTGAATCCCTGCAGATCTATAGGAAGGATGAAGGAGGTCAAGCGTCCTCCTCTCTAGTGGTTTCCACACGGTAGTGACTATGACAATGCACCTCTCTAGGGAGAGGAGAATAAAAGATGGCTACCAAAAGAAACCCTCAGCCTATAGAGCTTTGGTTCCCTCCTATTTATAGAGGTCCCCTGTAAACCCTAATGGATCTTGCCTTGTTGGGTATTGAATCTCCATCTAATTACCAAAGCCTCTTGAATTAGTGGGTCTCTACCCAATAATCTCTTATTAGCAATTATTGATCTCTTCTTAGGATCCAATAATTCAGAGCTTAAATGGATATCCAATAAGTTAGGGGCTTTGGCGGATATCTCATATCCGAACCTCTACTCATCGCAACACCTACCATATATGTGTCTCTCTAGGCCCAATATCGAGCTGGCCGTGAGTCATACTTGTCAGAACTCCTTCTGACTTAGTGAATTATTATCTTTATAATAATTCACCCAACTCATCGACTATGGACGTATTTAGACCACTATACCCACAGCCCCTAGATGATACAAGGGAATCCAATTCTTTAGACCTATCTCGTCTCAATTACCATGTATCTATAGTCATCCATCTAATATCCTGAGACCCTATACGAGCATCGTATTGTCGTGGCCATACGGTCTCTCCTCAAGTCTTGCTTTTGTCGGATTCTCCCGGAGAACTCTTTCTCTCTCAATCTGAATAACCTTGGCCAAGGATTTGTTCAAGTAAGAATACATGGGATATTCCTTTCATGATACCGAGAGCGAATGATCCTCTATTGACACTCAAAAGCTCACGTAAGGTTGGCTACCACTCCCAATAACCGATTGTATTAGATCTGAAACTTTTCAAACCTATAAGTCCGATATCAAAGAATGGAGTACTCATATAGGACATCTTTGGTGTCTCAAGTCTAAGAACCAGATATACTACTGGGACTACGGAATCATTCGACGTGAGGTATCAATAACCATCCAAAGATTCCATAGGCGGCTCCGAACTCATTTCCAAATGAGCACTTGCATTGTACCCTTAGTGTCCTCACACGAGTAGTTATGAGACCAGCCACCTCTATCATATGGATGGGTATACAGCACACCAGTCTATCTGGTTATCTCGATGTCCCTCTCGAGTAAACTATAACCAAAATAATTTAGGATCTATATTTAAAGGTGAATCGGTCTCATTATCGTGATCTCATCACGATCCGATTCCCATTGCACAGATCCAAGGACATCACAATATATGCAACACGCAAGATAAAGTGGTAAAACGCCTAATAATACGCAAAGAGAAAAAGTGCATATCAAGTTACAAGTGTCATCACTCATGTGATTGGCTTGCAAGACACATATGACTAGCAAGTTATACAACAACATGGTAAACTAAGTCTAAATTTATAGGACCATTTGAGATTTTAGAAATGATAAGATAAGTAGCTTAAAAACTTATATTACCATTTTGGAGTTCATGATGTATTTTATAGGTTAAGTTGAAGAAATATATAAATGATCTAGGTAGTGTAATCTAGATAGTGAAATATACAAATGATCTAGATAGTGAAATATATAAATGTGCTTGAACCAATTCAGTAAAAAAAATAATCATATGAAGAGTAAACTATTGCATCGTTGATATATAGGAGCAAATTTTAAAATGAAGAACTATAATAATGAAATAATCATAGCAAAAGAGAAACCACTTGGGAGCTCCACGAGGTTATAAAGACCAACTACCATCAATTATTTTTTGATTTAGGTACATCAAGTTTAGAGGATAAAACTTTTGTTTAAGATTACTAGAGGGTCATATTTGGATATTCAAAAAATTATGATATTTAGTATGTAATCTCTATTATTTTTTCAAAATGGCATCTTTCTTTTGTACGTGTGGAGTAGAGAAACTCTACGTAAAAAGAGATTTTACCTGGGCTAACACGCAATAGGGAATCAAGATCGAATATATAAGAATTGCAATCTTTCTTATGATTTTTTTATCAAAATTTTTAGATTATAAGAAGAAAGAATCTTATATCTATGCATCATATGATTTGATCTGATAGAAATCTTATATCTGCGTGAGTGAAAATTTTGGCAGAGGTGTGCATGTGGGAAACTGGGTAAAGAGGAAGAGAAAAGGTGGTGTGTGTATGCGCGCTCATGGTGAATTTGGCGATGAGGATGAAAAGTGTAAGTAAAAGAAAATAAAAAAAAGGAGTATGTGATGTTAAGGATCTCATTTTTATATTGAAAGAGTTTGTTTAAAATTTGAATGATTTTAAACATATATTGTTTTGAATTCCTACCATTCTCTACCAATCAAAAAGTAGACGGACCCTATATCAATTAATCTTAAATCATTGAATGTGATATGATCTTAAAAAATTAAATAAATAAGTTATTATCATTATCACGGTAAGAAAGAAAGGATTATGATTTTTCACTGTATTAATTTATGTTATTTGAAGGAATTAGAGAAGAAGAAGGGTCTTGATCATTACATCAGTTATAATAGTCTATGATGATCATTACATCAATTATAGTAGTCAACGATCAAGGTAAGTATCTAACGACTCTACCTTACTTATTTTTAAATTTAATAATATATATTTTTGCTAATAATAAAGTTATATGATTTACAAATGTTAAATGAATTACTAACTTTTAAAAAAAACTTATTGATATTATTTTTTTAATAATTAAAAGTTATTTGATTATTATATTTTTTAATGCTATAGTTTTTTGATATATTTGAAATGATATGTAAAGATTTATGCATTGGAAGGATATGTCAATATGTAATATTACGTTACATTCAATCATTCAGTTAGTTTAGTTATAATTAAGATCTTATCAATGGATATATTATTCATAAGTTTAACTAACTAGTGTTTTTGGGTCCTTATATGCGGATAAATGTGTTATCTTATGATATGTGTCTTAGCTATATTTATGATTATCTATAAATTTAGATGTGAACTCTTAGTTATATTTATATTAATTCATAATTAGTTAATGATAACCTTTGCATTAAAATGATTTTTATTCATTTATGTTTTTATTATGGAAATGTGTTCAATGATTATATTTGAAACTTATACTATGTGCTTGTTATGCTAAAAATTATGATTTGGAAATTATATAAAGTTATTTTTGCTCTTTGTATAAGCATAAAAAGGTTTAGCATCTATGCATAAGTTTAATAATATATTTTTTATATTTGTATTTTCAGTATATGAATTATGGTACTTATTGAGCTGCCATTGCTTATGTTGTTAAGGTTTGATTAGATTTTATTTCACCTTGGGAAAATAAATTGTATTGTTTTATATTTCGGACTCTTAAGACGTGTGATGTGATAAACTTTTAGTTGGATATGATTTAATGAACTTATTTATATTTGAGAGTTCAATATGTCATTAATGTTATTTGTGGACATTTTGAATATATTTGTTTTGTGTTATGTGAAATGCACGGATTTGGTCTTAAGTTGCGTACAAGCTTAGGCCTCACAATTCTTATAGGAAACTTATGGGAACTATCGCATTGTACCGCTCCTGACTTTTCATTAAGTTAGAGCGCATTATAATGCTTACCTAGTTTGTGAATTTTTCTATTGATTTTTTTTATCTATCTTTATATAAAAATATACTCTAAAGTTTTACTTGAGGATTTATTAATTTTTTAATCATGATCCAAAAGTAAGCTTGATTCATCTACAAACAAGGTGCTTTCCTTGTATATTTATATTATTCTATAATAGTAAAAATTATAACTAATTTTGAAGATAAATTTTTTATTTTTTTTCATTACAGTTTAATATTTTAAGTTTTCATTGTAAAATCTTATTTGATTTACAATAGAAAATATTTTTATGAAAAAATCAATAATAAGACTCAAAATTTTTCATCATAAGAATTTTAAACTCATGTCAAAGATTTGAAACCTTGAAATTTTTAACTTGTATGTATCTCCAAACACAGTTTTTAGGGGTTTTTTTAGATTTTTATTGATGTTAATGCTAACAAAATTTGATAAAATAGAGACTTATCTATTGTTTGCTATAACATATAGAGAGCTCTTACATCTTTCTGCATATCTTCATTCATTTATTCTTTTTGATCCTCAATGATATTGGGACTCCATAAATCATACTTAACAAAATTATTTTTTAATCATATTTTATAATTTCTTAAAATAAATAAAGTTATATTATTTTAATAATCCAAAATTGATAAATACAAAGAGTTAATTGAAAAAACTTCCTTCAATACCCTTTTTTTTAATCAACTTATTCGATTGATACCCAACTTTTTTTTTTTTAATCAACTGACTTTTGCTTTCAACTAATACTCGACTTGTTTAATTCTTGCACAACTTTATGAGAAAAAAAGGGAGAAGACCATCAATACAATATATTAAGGTGAAATATTTCAGACTCATCAAAAAGATAAATCGATCACAATCACGTTCATGACATCTCTTTGAACGGTTTAAAATGGAGGAACAGTTAGAGAGGAGGACGTTTGACCTCCTTCATACTTCCTATAAATCTGTAGGGATTCAAGGATATATGATCTCCCTAAGTATTTTCTTTTATACATGTAGTTTTCGTGGATTTGTTTTGACGCACCGATCTTCGCACGATGACCGAACCTTTCTACAAGAAATTTATGGTTTTATTTTTTTGTTCTTCCGCTATGCATGAGATGTCGCCCCATAGGATTTCCCAACACCAATTACCCAAGCCTCTTAGATTAATGGGTCTCTACCCAATAATCTAGCTCTTATTAGATCTCATCCATGGGATCCAATAATACATAGGCTTATTGGATATCCAATAAGATAGGGGCTCCGACGGATATCTCATATCTGAACCTCTACTCGTCGCAATACCTAAGATATGTGTGTGACTCTCGAGGTCCAATATTGAGCTGGCCGTGAGTCATATCTCGCTGTAACTCTTTTCGACTCAGTGAATTATTATCTCCATAATTAATTCACTCGACATATTGACTATAGACGCATTAGGCCACTACGCCGTAGTTTCTAGATAATACAGGGGAATTAATCCTTTGGACCTATCTACCCTCAGTTACCATGTGCCTATAGTCCCTCATCCATCTAATAACCCAAAGACCGTATATCGGGCATGGTGCTATTAGGCTTATATAGTTTTCAATCGAGTCTCTCTCTAATCAGATTCTCTCAGAGAATGTTTTTTTTGTAAGTAAATGTAAGTAGATTTAGTATGAAGTTTGTACAAATTAGCTTTGTCTACACAAGCCATAGACTAAAGCCTGAGATCTCTTAGAGCAGTCTAGGAGAATGCACCCCACCTAAAGGTGGAATGGTCTCACTCCACCGCACTGTCTCCGAGAGTAGTTAAACAGAAATCATGACTACACATATTGTAGACTATGACGCCTACCATAGGCAGTAAAATGTAATAACCAACTATTCTGGACAACAGGTGAATATATCATAATTTTAATGCAGAAAATCGAGACAATACAAAGGAAGCATTAAAGAATTGTAAAATTGAATCTAAGGAAGATCTTTTTTCTCTACTTGTTAAATGCCTCATTTCCAAATCTTGCTCCATGCATGATCGTGAGTCACTAAGTATCTCAAGCGTAAGATAAGCATTGTGTGTTGTGACCCTCAAAAATTCTGCTACACCTCTCCTTCCAAATCCACCAAATAGTACATCTGAAGGTAAGCTTTGCCAGTTGTGTAAGAAGCCCTTTTCTTGAGAAGTTTTGCTACAACTGTTCTAGTTCTTGATGCAAGTTTGGCATTGGTAGCCTTTGTATTTCAAATCTTTTCAGAATCTCCATCCATACCCAATTAGTGTAGTCACAAGCAAAATAGATATGATCTATACTTTCTTCCTGTTGCATACAAAGAGAGCATCGGTTAACAAGATATATCTCTTTTCGCTTCATATTGTCCATTATGGGTAGTTTGGCAAGAAGGGCCTGCCATGTGCATAAGGAATGTTTCTGTGAGCCCGGTCTATCCCATGTCCAACTGCTCGGGATCCACTTGTTATTTCTTTGTCTGATTTGATTCCATGCAGATTTAGCACTAAACTTTTCATTGTCATGAAGCCAATTAAGCATATCTGATGAGTTATTCCTGATTGGAAGAGCTGTAATAGTCGGCCAAAGTGATAGCATATCAGGAGAAATAGGATTAGGAAGACACCAGGTGTCGTTAGCAATGAACTCAGAAACCTTCCAATCTTTAGGGGCCCCAAGATCTCTTTGTACTCGATCACCATATAATTGAAATATACTTTTTCCATTCACCCAAGAATCATACCACATATCAATTCTAGTTCCAGAAGAGATTGTGTAAGAAATGTGGTTGATTAGCTAGTTTCTTGCCTTCAAAATTCCTTTCCATGCAGCAGAATGATATGTTCTTGTTGAAACTTTCCATATTGATTCCTTAGATAAGTACTTAGAAGAAACCCATTGTGACCATAAAGATTTATTTTGTAAAAGATCCCACAATTTCTGTACCAAACAAGCTTTATTCCAATCTCTCAGATTTCGCAGATTCAGCCCCCCCCCTCATCTTTTGGTCTACAAATGCTATAGCCCAATTGATCATATGCATTGCCTTTCCATCCAGATCATTCTAGAAAAAGTTCTTCAATAACCGCTCAATATCCTCAAGAAGTCCAACAGGTAGAAGAAATGTATTAGACCAATAAATAGAATAAGAAAACAACACAGATCGGATGAGTTCAAGTCGCCCCGCTTTGGAAAGAAGTCTAGTTTTTCAGAGGAAATTCTATTCTTTATTTTTTGCAGATAGGTGATAAAGTGAATTTTATGAATGCCAAGTGGATAAGAGTGGGAGACCCAGATAAGGAACCGGTAGACTTCCTCGCTAACCCCTGAGTTTATATAATAAAGTCTTTATCTTCAACGCAAGAACCCATATAGACTTTACTTTTTGCAAGATTTAGTTGAAAGCCAGAAACCAAACCAAAATCTTTCAGAATAGTAGCCAAATTCTTCATCAAGTAGTGTCATTGCATGAAGGAAGATAATAAGATCATCTCGCAAATGTTATGTGGGATATATGAATAGAACCTAAGATGGGGTACCTTAATGCTACCATCGAGACCCGCCTTTTCTAACATACAAATGTTTGAGTCCTTCCATGATAATTGTAAAAAGATATGGAGAAAGTGGATCTCCTTGTCGGATGTCATTCGTATTCCCAAAGAAGCCAACGGGGAACCATTGAACAAAACTGAAAATTTTGGAGTTTCAAGCAACATGAATCCAATTAACCCATTGTTGAGGGAAGTTCAAACGAGGAGCATCTTGTAGAGAAACTGTCTATTAATCGAATCAAATGCTTTTAAGTAAGTCACTTTAAAACATATTTTCGTCCCTCTTGATTTGGAGTGCAAATCATTGACCAAGTCGTTAGCAAGAAGAATATTGTGATGTATACTTCTTCTTTAATGAAAGCAATTTGAGTATGACTAATAATCTTATGCATAATCATTTGCATTCGATCTACAAGCAACTTGGAGATGATCTTGTAAATAAAGTTGCATAAAGAAATGGGCCTATAGTGCTCTAGTGAATCACCCCTCCATTCTTAGGAACCAAAGAAATAAAAGTACAATTTATCACTTTAAGAATATGACCAAGAGAAAAATCGATAAGCTTTAATCACATCATTTCCAATGATTGGCCATGCAATTTGATAAAATTCAGCCTGGAAATCCATCCGACCAGGGCTCTTGTGCTTTGGTGACTTGAAGACAACTTGTACAACTTCTTCATCTCAGAATTGGTGCATTAAGAATCATGATGTCATCCGAATCAAGCTTTCTAGTAGGCTCCACATGAACATTATTAGGCTGCTCTGTTTGATTGAGTAAAGAATAAAAAATTATTCAAATGTATGCTTTAACTTCATCCAAATTCTCAATAAGTGTACCATCTTGGTCCTTACATTTTTCGATACAATTAATGACCCTTCTAGTAGCAATGGTGTATAGAAAACTTCAGATTGGAATCCCCTAAAGTAAGCCAATGCTTTGTTGAGACTTCTATTTTGCAAAACTTTCTTCCCGCTTTAGGGCCTGCATGAATTGAGATCTAGCTTCGCTCTCTTTGTAAATAAGATTCTCGTCAAAGGGTCAAGATGTAGCTATGTTGTGCCGCCATTAGTTTCTTTTTTGATTAATTGAACTCGAGTGATAATATTGCCAAAAGTATTTGTATTCCACTCCTTTAGTCTTTGTTGCTTTACATGCTTTAAGCTTTTGGCATAAAATGTAAGGAGGTGATCCATGCACATTAACTTTCCAAGCAGATCTCGATAACCTCAAGAAACCGAGGATGGGTACTCACATGTTAAAGAATCTAAATGGTTTCTTGCCTCTGGGTATTACTTTGTCTGCATGTATATACATTAAAGAGTGATCGAGAGAACAATTAAGATCCATACTCGAAGTGAATCGGGTAAATCGTTAACCATTCGCGATTAATCGACACCTATCAAGTCGAGCCATTATTTTCTGTGGGCAGCACCTTGATTACTCCATGAAAGCCAATCACCTACAGATTTCATATCAATCAATGCAGCAATATCTATGTACCGAGAGAATACTATTCTCTCGGATAACTCTTTCTCTCTTAATCCGAATGACCCTAGCCAAGGATTTGCCTTAGCAAGAACACATGGGATATTCCTCTCATAATACCGAGAGTGGATGATCCTCTATTAACACTCAATAGCCCTCGTAAGATTGGCTGCCACTCCCAATAACCGACTGTATTAGATCTGGAACTTCTAAACCTATAAATCTGATATCAAAGTGTGGAGTACTCATACAAGACTTCCTTGGTGTCTAAGTCTAAGGACTAGATACACTACTGGGACTACGGAATCATTTGTCGACATGAGGTATCAATAACCATCCAGTATTCCGTAAGCGGATCAATCAATAAACTCATTCTCTAATGAACACCTACATTGTATCCTTAGTGTCCCCACACGAGTAGCTATGAGACCAGCCACCTCTATCATATGGACGGGTATATAGCACACCAGTTTGTCCAGTTATCTCGATGTCCATCTCGAGTAACTTATGATCGGGATTATTTAGGGTCTGTGTTTAAAGGTGAATTGGTCTCATTATCATGATCTCATCATGATTCGATTCCCATTGCACAGATCCAAGGACATCACAATATATATATGAATAATGTGAGAAAATATTAATAATCATAAACAGCGAGATTGACGCAGCATGTTACAGGTGCCATCACTCATGTGATTGGCTTGTAGGGCACCTATTACTAGCAGGAAGTTCGTTGGAAATATTCATCGAAAGTTCACAGAACTCACTGAGAAAGATCGGAGCTTGCTGAAGAAGCTTATCGGAACTCTTCAAGATTATCGTGAAGTTCAAGAGCTTACTGGGAGCTTATTTAGGGTCTGTGTTTAAAGGTGAATTAGTCTCATTATCATGATCTCATCATGATTCGATTCCCATTGCACAGATCCAAGGACATCACAATATATATATGAATAATGTGAGAAAATATTAATAATCATAAACAGCGAGATTGACGCAGCATGTTACAGGTGCCATCACTCATGTGATTGGCTTGTAGGGCACCTATTACTAGCAGGAAGTTCGTTGGAAATATTCATCGAAAGTTCACAGAACTCACTGAGAAAGATCGGAGCTTGCTGAAGAAGCTTATTGGAACTCTTCAAGATTATCGTGAAGTTCAAGAGCTTACTGGGAGTCCGCAGAATGGTGTTCGATGATTCGTTAAAAGATCGTCGAAAATTCACCGAAAGTTTATTGGAAGAAGTCTTGATATATCGGACTTTTATTTGTGTAGAAAATATCTTTAATTTAGTAGTTAGCATGTAATTAGGGTTAGGATTATGTGATAATCTTATAACCCTAGTAGGAGCCAACTGGGCCCGGATTAGGACTTGTTTGGGCCAGATTTAAGGCTCAACCGTATGTCGACTTTGGCCTGTAGTGGTGGCACCGCTGCTAGATCGAGGCAAAGTGGCACCACCCTAGGTCCATCTCCCTAGTATGTACTTGGCAGTGGTACCGCTTAGTACACTGACCATGGTAGTATGTCAGGTGATCGTACTACCAGATTGGGCGATAGTACCGCTCAGTGTTATGGTCAAACTAGCGGTGGTACTACCAATGACAGGCGATGGTACCGCCAATACCCGGTAAACCCAGATGGAAAGGTTTTTAGCTCTAAGTTTGAATCAGATTGGAGCCTATAAATACCCCTCCCATCCCTAAGTTCAACGCACAAGCATAGAGAATTTAAAAGGAACAAAATGCTATAAAATCCTTCTAAACATCCCTCCTTTAGTTCTCATTTGTATACTACCGAAAGAGAGAAGTGAAGTACTTGTAAGGGTTATCTCCTGAGCTCATAAAAGGAGATGTGTCTTTGTAAGGGAGTTCGTCTTCACTTTGTTAGAAGGAAGACAACTAGTGGAAAGCCAATGGCTTCGAGAGAGGAGGAATCGAGAGTGGACGTAGGTCGTATGACCGAACCACTATAAAAATCTAGTTTGTGTTTACTTATCGCTTTTATCTTTCTGCAAACCATTTTATTTGGCTACCTACTTCCTTATCACTATCTTTCTTCATCTCTAAATACTCTCAAGTTAATTACGTTTTGATACGCTTCAATCGAAATAAGGTTTTTAACGTCTGAAGTTTTCAAATCCTTTTAAATCACTAAAATCTATCATTCTTAACCACTACACTAATTCCCACCCCTCCCCCCACTCTTAGTGCCGCTCTAGATCTTAATAGTTTTTAGGTACTCATTTGACCTTGGGTCTCTCATAAATCGATCTACTCAACTTATCATTTTGCATATAGTCCTTTACGGTTCCTTTAGAACCCAAATTAATTTGTATAGACTATATTTCTTAAATGGACAGTTATGAGCATAATGTTTGAGTTTGCAATAAAAGTTACATTTGGTGCGAGATGAAACATGTAAGGTAAGGCCTTTAACAAAGATGGTTGGCTTTTGGTGAGAGCTACTCACAAAGCTGATTCCATCTCTTCTATGAACGTGACTCTTATTGGCAAGGATCATATTCAAGGATTTGCTACTAATCTTAAACTTTTCTAAAGTTTCATTTAGTAGCAAGTTTTCCTTTTTAAGTGCCTCTAAATGTTCACACTTGGTGCATGGAAGCAATAAATCATTGTCATGCTTAAGTTTTTCAAATTCACTATTTAAAAAGGCATGCTCCTTTGTCAATTAATTATACTTTTTGCTAATTAATCTACATTCATCAAATAAATCATGAAAAGCACTCAAATAGTTCATCGAACGATAAATTTGCATCTAATGAACTACTTACCTCATCGCTAATTGCCATTAGCACATAGTTAGCAATCTCCTTATTGCTTTGTTCTTTATATTCTAAGCGCTCGAATCATCCCATGTAGCTTTGAGCATCTTCTTCTTTCTTGGTTATTTCTTCTTCACGTGGGAACATTCACTTTTGAAGTGTCTTGGCTTCTTGCATTCGTAATAAATAATTTATTCTTTCTTGAGTTCAATTTTATTTTTAGTGTCATTTTTAGATTTGTTTCTTTTTATAAATTTTTTAAACTTTCTTGTTAAGAGTGCCAAGTCATCATCATTATCTTTATCATTTGAACTTTCTTTCAAGTGGTCTATATGAGTTCTTAGTGACATATCCTTTCCTTTACTTTGGAAGGTTATTCTCAAACTCTTTATGAGCATTGCAAGTCATTTCATAGGTCATTAGAGACCTAGTAAGTTCTTCGAGCGGAAAATTGTTCAAATCCTTGGCCTCTTGAATGGTCGTTACTTTAGGGTCCTAACTCTTTAGAAGAGATCTTAATATTTTATTAACAAGTTTAAAATTAGAAAAAAATTTACTAAGACCTTTTAGACCATTGATAACATCCATAAACTAGGTGTACATGTCTCCAATAGTCTCACTTGGTTTCATGCAAAACAATTAGTAACTATGAACTAAAAGATTTATTTAGACTCCTTTACTCTACTAGTGCCTTCGTGTGCAATTTCGAGTGTATGCCAAATGTTAAAAGTTATTTCACAAATAGAAACTCGATTGAATTCATTTTTATCTAAAGCACAAAATAAGGCATTCATAGCCTTTGCATTTAAAGAGAATGTCTTCTTCTCCAACTCATTCCAATTGTTTATTAGAAGAGAAAACTTTTGAAAACTATTTTTCGATGCGTTCCATAACTCAAAATATATAGAAATCAAAAAGATTATCATCCTAGTTTTCCAATATGTGTAATCTATCCCATTGAACATGGGTGGACGTGTGATTGAATGGCCCTCTAGATTGTCGGCAAATGTCATCTCTCTTAGGTTTCAAACCAAAATGAGAGTGACATTGTTCTGATACCAATTGTTAGGATCAAGATTGCCACTAAAAAAAGGAGGGGTGAATTATTGCAATGATCAAAAATGTTAATTTTGAAAAAAATTATTTTCGGTGAAAAAGTTCATTCACAAAAACATATTTCGGAAAGACATTTAACTTGAATATGTTCGTGAGTAGAAAAAAGAAGTAGGCAGCTGCAATTAAGTAAAGAAGATAAGCAATAAAAGAAAAGAGCACAACAAGAAGAGAACACACCAATTTATAGTGGTTCACTGTCGTTGGCCTATATCTACTCCCAATACATCCTCCGATGAGGTCACTGGCTTCCACTATTGATCTTTTTCAAGGGCAAAGTTCAATCACCCCTTTATATAATTTTTTACAAGTTGCTCACTCTCCTTATATAAGCTTCTAATACTTAGAATCGGTGGAGATAAACTCTCATTGTTTACAAGCAATTTCACTATAGTCTTAGTTCTTTTTATTCACTTCTCTATGTCCCACAAGCTGAAATGTAAGGGATATTTATAGGCCTCAATTGGCTTAAAAATTAAAACCAAATAAGGTCTCATCTTGAATTTTCAGGGTCCTAGTGGTACTACCACCTATCCTAGTGGTACCACGGCTAGTTGACTCTAACACTAGGCAGTACCACTATTTAGTCTAGTGATACAACCACCTGCATGAGTCTTGGTCACTAGAACTGGGTGGTACTATCACCTAGTCTGGCGATACCGCCACTTAGCAATTACTAACTGACTAGAGGTACCACCGCCCAAACACTTGGGAGACTAAGTCTTGGGTGATTCCATCGTCCAGTCTAATAGTGCCACCACTAGATAAGGTTCAACAATACTATTTGGGCCATGAGTCCTATCCAAACCAATCCAATTACGGGCCCAATTGGCCCCTAACAAAGTTAGTGGGATTACCTCCAAACCTAACTCTAATGACACCCTAACTACAACATTTACAGCATATACTAAAGCATACAAATCCGATAAGTCAAAATTTCTTCCGGCGAGCTTCCGACGATCTTCCAACGGACTTCCGACGAACTCTTAGTGATTCTTCTAACGGACTCTCGGCAAGCTCTTGAATGCTCAACGATCTTCTTGGCTAGTTTTGACGAGTTTCTTTGGCAACCTCCGATCTTTCTCAGCAAGCTCCAACAAACTTCCAATGAACTTCTCAATGAACTTCCAACGTACATTTCGACAAGCTCCTAACAAACTCTCAGCAAATTTTGGCAACACTGTCGATGAACTTTCGAACTCCCGACAAACTCTCGGACTTCCCAACTTATCGTTTGATCTTGACTCCGACACTATGTTTTGCTTTATGCCTTGTTCGCTATCGTAGTTAATCCTACACACTTTTCTAAATATATAGATTAGATCAAATAATTTATTAATTAATTTCATCATCAAAATCCGAGATTCAATGATAATAAGGTATCATTAACCATCTAACATTCCATAAGTGGATCAATCAGTGAGCTTATTCTTCAATGAGCACCTGCATTATATCACTAGTGTTCCCACACGAGTAGCTATGAATCAGCCGCCTCCATCATATGGATGGATATACAACACACCAATCTATGCGGTTATGCCCCTCTCGAGTAACCTACGATCAGGATTATTTAGGATTTGTGTTTAAAGGCGAATCGGTCTCATTATCATGATCTCATCACGATCCAATTATCATTGCATAGATCTATGGATATCACAATATATACAATATACAAGATAAAAGTGATAAAATATCAATAAATAATAAGCAAAAAGAATGTGTATGATATCACACATGCTATCACTCACGTGATTGGCTTGCAGGGCACCTATGACTAGTAATCCCAACTCGACCTATTATCGACCCTCCCTAGCCAGAAGGCCATGTGGATGATCTTACACATTTAGATCGAACTAAGCCATACTAACAACCCGACTATGACACAAAGTTATGTTGGGAAATCCTTCTGGGGAGCAACATCTCATGCGCAGCGAAAGAACAAAAAACAAAATACCCCAGATTTCTCGTAGAAAAGTTCTGTCGTCATGCGAAGATCGATGCATCAAAACAAATCCGTAAAAATTTTATGTGTAAAAGAAAATACCTAGGAGATCGATATCCTGAATCCCTGCAGATTTATAGGAAGGATGAAGGAGGTCAAGCGCCCTCCTCTCTAGCGGTATTCACACGATAGTAATCATGACGATGCACCTCTCTAGAGAGAGGAGAACAAAAGGTGACTACCAAAAGAAACCCTCAACCTATAGAGCTTTGGTTCACTCCTATTTATAGAGGCCCCTTGTAAACCCTAATGGATCTTGCCCCTGGGTATTCGATCTCCATCCAATTACCTAAGCCTCTTGGATTAGTGGGTCTCTACCCAATAATCTCATATTAGTAATTATTGGATCTCTTCTTAGGATCCAATAATTCAAGGGCTTAATGGATATCCAATAAGTTAGGGGCTTTGGCGGAGATCTCATATCCGATCTCTATTCGTCGCAACACCTACTATATGTGTATGACCCTCTAGGCCCAATACCGAGTGGCCGTGAGTCATACTTGTTAGAACTCCTTCGACTTAGTGAATTATTATCTTTATAATAATTCACCTAACTCATCGACTATGGACGATTAGGCCACTACACCGCAGCCCCTAGACGATACTGAGAAGAATCTAATCCTTTGGACCTATCGTCTCGCTACTATATATCTATAGTCCCTCATCCATCTAATATCTCGAGACCCTATACCAGGGCATGGTATTGTCGTGGCCATACTGGTCTCTCCTCAAGTCGATGAGTTGAATCGGTCTCATTATCGTGATCTCATCACGATCCGATTCCCATTGCATGTGATCTAAGGACATCACAATATATGTAATGTGCAAGATAAAGTGATAAAATGTCTAATAATACGCAAAGAGAAAAAGTGCATATCAAGTCACAACTACCATCACTCATGTGATTGGCTTGCATGGCACATATGACTGGCAATCTCCCACTTGACCTAAAGCCAATCACTAACATGTCCGATCCTCATCGACCTCTATGATGCTCAAATACAATTTGAGTCAATGGCTTTGTCGTGGATCTGCAATGTTATCTTCGGATAGAACTCTTTCCATTACTACATCTTTTCTGGCGACGATCTCTCTAATAAGCTAGAACCTCCTCAAAACACTTCTGATGAGATATGGGTTCCCTTATTTGAGTAATCACCCCGTAGTTGTCATAATTTAAGGGAATCGACTCCTCGCTGCTAGGGATGACTCCTAGATCTGTGATGAACTTCTTCATCTAGACTCCCTCCTTTCTTTCGCCTCTGTCGCAAGAATGTATTCTCGCCTCTCGTGGTCAAGTCACAGAGTATCTTGCTTGGAACTCTTCCAAAGATATCTTTGCTCCTCCATTCAGGGTGAACATATACCCTGAATTAGACTTGCTATCATTGACATCAAACTGAAAGCTCGAGTCCATGTTGCCCTCAACCCTAAGGCAACTGCCTTCATATACCAGTAAAATATCCTTAGTCCTTCTTAAGTACTTAAGGATACATTTTATTGTTTTCCATTGCTCCATGCCTGGATCTACCTGATACCTGCTCGTGATACTCGGAGCATGCACTATATTAGGCTTGGTACATAGCATAGCATACATGATAGATCCTATCGCTGAGGCATATTGTATCATATCTATGTGTGCCCTTTCTTTAGGAGTCTTTGGAAACATACTCCTAGAAAGTGATATTCCATATCTCATTGGTATGAGACCTCTCTTAGAATTTTTCATGTCAAACCTTTTGACAATAGTGTCTATGTACCTCGACTAGGACAAGCCAAGCATCCTCTTAGATCTATCTCTATAAATCCGTATCCCCAATATGCAGGATGCTTCCCTTAAATCCTTCATGGAGAAGTGCCTAGATAACCAAGCCTTTACTATGGAGAGCATTCCTACATCATTCCCAATGATCAGGATGTCATCCACATATAATACCAAAAGGGTGATAGTGCTCCCACTTATTTTCCTATACACACAAGGCTCATCTTCATTCTTAACAAAGTCATAAGATCTGATTGCCTCATCAAACCTTATATTCTAATTTTGGAAGCTTGCTTGATCCATAAATGGACCTAAGCAACTCTGCACACCTTATTTGGGTTACCCCGGATACGAGGTCAGATCATATACACCTCCTCCTCGAGGTTGCCATTGAGGAATGCGGTTTTGACGTCCATCCGTCGATCTCATAATCATAGTGTGCTGCAATAGCCAATAGAATTCGAATGGATTTTAGCATAGCTATAAGTGAGAAAGTTTCATCATAGACAACTGTAACACCCCTCATTTCTGAATTTTCGTATAAATTTCGGTGATAATGTAAGCATTTAGTTTAAATTGATAAAAGAAATAGAGTATGAATCAGAGGTAACTTAATTGTAAGATTTGAGGAGATCTGTTCAAAAAAAAAAAAAAAAGAAAGAATCTGAGGACCTATATGTAAACCCTAAGGACCAAATTGTGAATATGATAAAACAAGGACTGAATCGCAAAATGCACAAAATGACAATGTCCACTGCTTAAGCCTCTCTGCCTTCGTTCTTAAGGAAGCAGAGAAGGCAGCTGTGGGTGATCAGGAAAGAAAGAAAGAAAGAAAGAAGAAGAAGAAGAAGAAGAAGAAGAGGAGGAAAAAAATTGGGGCTTTTAGGTTCTTGCTTTAATCTTTTCACTTGGTCAAAATTCTCAAAGGCAAGTGTTCTAACCCCTCCTACACTATTTATTGTTTTTTTAGTCTCTGATTCTTATGTTGCTTCAAAATAAATTGAAGGATTCCTATTTTAGAAACTGATATGTCTCTCCTTGGACATAGAACCATGGATTCAAGTTTTTTTTTCAGTAACTGACCCCTATACACTGTTTCAGCTATAAGTTTTAGTACAAAATGTGAATTCAGGCAGGAACTAATTTGTTTGAAATTAGACTCTTATATCTTCCTTTTGAAACTGATTTTGTAGATTTTGGACACCGAATACTTACCCAAGCATCTGCTTTGAATGAGCCTATAGACGCTGTAAAACAGGGTTCAAGATTTCTGACCTGTCGATACTAAAATGCCTATAACTCCCGTTGAAAATTCTGATTTGTACCAAACTGATTTTATTTGAAACTAGACTTGAAAATATTTCTTTTGACATGTAGTTTGAAAATTTTGGAATTCAATAGCCTACCCTATTATCTGTTGAATCCGACCCTATAAATTCTACAAAACAGTGATTGTGTTTTTGACCATGTGTTACCAAATCAAAGGTAACTCCGTGTTGGGAACCCTGTTTCATATGAAATTTGTTCCATCAGAATATAGATTGATATATGGTTCGACCATAGCTTTCTTATGGGTATTGGAGCATAATTGATATTCTGAAGTATTTGTTTGATGTGCCATCGAATTTATCCGAAATCGAGCTTTGGTCGATTTCGCGTATTTTGTTCCGTTCCTTTGGATATTTGAATTCGTCTAACCTTCTTATTGGAATTGAGCTAATATTATTACTTGGAATCCCTGTACACTCTTGTTTTCATTTCATTTCAAATCTGAATACATTTGCGAGAGATTTGTTCTTTGTTTCGTATTGTCTCGAAAAAGGCACATGCACGTTTTGTTGTTCGCGTGTGCTTCCGATATATGCTACTTATTGTTAAAACGCCTCTTATACTCTGGTGTGTGGGATTGTCGGACCTTTGCCAGAAATGGTAAAGGGTATGCGCTTATTGCCCGCTATGTGGGGTCCCGCTATGTGCGATATTCGACCTTTGCCGAAATGATAAAGGGTATGTGCTTAGAGCTCTGCGATGCTCGCCGCCCCCTCCGACTTCACCTAGACGTGGGTGGATGGAGCTCCCAGACATGGGAGACTTTTGTCGTGTGGTCATTCAGAAATGGATGAATCACATTTCGACCGAGATCCCACTACACCTTCTATATGTTTGATATGACATCCAGAGTTTTGGTGTGTTGTTTCGTTCATGCTCGATAAGAATGATATGATTGCAACGTCAAGGACGACGCTTGAGCTTCAGTATGATATTTGTTTTTGACATGCTCAAATGCTTCATTCATCGATGATTTTGCTTCAAATGTTCCATATGCCGTTGATATGCTTGGAACATTTTATATGCCATTGGTAAGCTCGATGTGTTTCCTTTGTTCTTGATATGCTCCAATTACTCTATGCCCCATCCGTCAGAACCAAATATGTAAGATTGAAAGGACTCTTGTGTTTCTGCTCCTAATGATATTTTGTCTACGAAATTGTATATTCTGACTTGTATTTTGAAAACTGTATCTCTTTAGAAATTATACTATTTGATATGGATACGTTAGTCACTTGCTGAGCTCTTTATGCTCACCCCGTTTGTTGATAAATTTTTCAGGATAGCGTATCGCTTGCTTAAATGTTATGATTGGGCTGAGGCAGTGGAAAGTTTAGAAGATTTTGGGCAGATCTTTGTTAGCATATGTGTATTTGTTGTATAAGATACTCTACATCTTATGAAATATGACGATGAATCTAAACCTGTGGATTTTGTGTAAGATAAAGAAATCCCTCATGTATAGGATTTTGGAATATTAAGTTAAATTCATGTAATGATATGATCTTATGGTAATCGTTGGTTTGGTGACTGCATAGTCTTTCCCCACTTGTGAATTTATGTTGCGGTTATTATTTTGATGAGTTGAGTTCAGGTTGTATGAATTATCGAGTGACGTGTGGTATGTTTATGAATTGCACAGGGTTATGAATTGGTAGACTATAGAGGTGAGATTTTGATCTGAATGTTTTCTTAGTGACCTCAAATGTGTGTTTGGATCCTGGGATAGTTGTGATGAAAATTTTTAAATATTGTCGATATTTTGAGGGTCGTGACAGAGGTGGTATCAGAGCATGATTTGAGAATCACTAAGAATATTTTTTTTATGTACTTGATGAAAAATATATATATATATTTTGAGGTTTATTGACTATTCATTTAGAGATTGATCAAAGAAAATTCCTTTGATGTTTTAGGAAGCAAGGATGACGAGATCATCCGGTTCTCTGTTCATCTTGTTGATCAATTGAGTGGTATCATGCGGACTTTGGAGACTATGACACAAGTGATGCAACAACAACAACGACCTGTCCAACAAGGAAGTAATGATGGAACAGAGACATCAAACCAGACGGGGTTAGGAATTGGACAGTTTAAGAAGCTTAGTCCTCCCAGTTTTAGTGGTGTATCCCAGTCTTTTCATCGATAGAGGTACGATAAATTTAGAGGACTAAATTTTTCTTTTAAGGGGGGAAGAGTGTAACACCCCTCATTTTCGAATTTTCGTATAAATTTCTGGTGATAATGTAAGCATTTAGTTTAAATTGACAAAAGAAATAGAGTATAAATCAGAGGTAACTTAATTGTAAGATTTGAGGAGATCTGTTCAAAAAAAAAAAAGAATCTGAGGACCTATAAGTAAACCCTAAGGACCAAATTATGAATATAATAAAAACAAGGACTGAACTACAAAACGCACAAAATGACAATGTCCACCGTTTAAGCCTCTCTGCCTTCGTTCTTAAGGAAGCAGAGAAGGCAGCTCGTGGGTGATCAGGGAAAGAAAGAAGAAGAAGAAGAAGAAGAGGAAAAAAAATTGGGGCTTTTAGGGTTCTTGCTTTAATCTTTTCACTTCGGGTCAAAATTCTCAAAGGCAAGTGTTCTAACCCCCTCCTACACTATTTATTGTTTTTTTTAGTCTCTGATTCTTATGTTGCTTCAAAATAAATTGAAGGATTCCTATTTTAGAAACTGATATGTCTCTCCCTTGGACATAGAACCATGGATTCTGAAGTTTTTTTTTCGGTAAACTGACCCCTATACACTGTTTCAGCTATAAGTTTTAGTACAAAATGTGAATTCGGGCAGGAACTAATTTGTTTGAAATTAGACTCTTATATCTTCCTTTTGAAACTGATTTTGTAGATTTTGGACACCGAATACTTACCCAAGCATCTGTTTCGAATGAGCCTATAGACGCTGTAAAACAGGGTTCAAGATTTCTGACCTGTCGATACTAAAATGCCTATAACTCCCCGTTGAAAATTCTGATTTGTACCAAACTGATTTTATTTGAAACTAGACTTGAAAATATTTCTTTTGACATATAGTTTGAAAATTTTGGAATTCAATAGCCTACCCTATTATCTGTTGAATCCGACCCTATAAATTCTGCAAAACAGTGATTGTGTTTTTGACCATGTGTTACCAAATCAAAGGTAACTCCGTGTTGGGAACCCTGTTTCATATGAAATTTGTTCCATCAGAATATAGATTGATATATGGTTCGACCATAGCTTTCTTATGGGTATTGGAGCATAATTGATATTCTGAAGTATTTGTTTGATGTGCCACTGGAATTCTATCCGAAATCGAGCTTTGGTCGATTTCGCGTATTTTGTTCCGTTCCTTTGGATATTTGAATTCGTCTAACCTTCTTATTGGAATTGAGCTAATATTATTGCTTGGAATCCCTGTACACTCTTGTTTTCATTTCATTTCAAATCTGAATACATTTTAGAGATTTGTTCTTTGTTTCGTATTGTCTCGAAAAAAGGCACATGCACGTTTTGTTGTTCCACGTGTGCTTCCGATATATGCTACTTATTGTTAAACTGCCTCTTGTACTCTGGTGTGTGGGATTGTCTAGACCTTTGCTAGAAATGGTAAAGGGTATGCGCTATTGCCCGCTATGTGGGGTCCCGCTATGTGGGATATCTCGGACCTTTGCGAGAAATGGTAAAGGGTATGTGCTTAGAGCCCTGCGATGCTCTCGCCGGCCCCCTCTGACTTCACCTAGATGTGGGTGGATGGAGCTCCCAGACGTGGGAGACTTTTGTCAGGTGGTCATTCAGAAATGGATGAATCACATTCTGACTGAGATCCCACTACACCTTCTATATGTTTGATATGACATCCAGAGTTTTGGTGTGTTGTTTCTGTTCATGCTCTGGATAAGAATGATATGATTGCAACGTCAAGGACGACGTTTGAGCTTCTGTATGATATTTGTTTTTGACATGCTCTGAAATGCTTCATTCACTGATGATTTTGCTTCGAAATGTTCCATATGCCGTTGATATGCTTGAACATTTTATATGCCATTAGTAAGCTCTGATGTGTTTCCTTTGTTACTGATATGCTCCAATTACTCTATGCCCCATCTGTCAGGAACCAAATATGTAAGATTGAAAGGACTCTTGTGTTTCTGCTCCTAATGATATTTTGTCTACGAAATCGTATATTCTGACTTGTATTTTGAAAACTGTATCTCTTTAGAAATTGTACTATTTGATATGGATACGTTAGTCACTTGCTGAGCTCTTTATGCTCACCCCGTTTGTTGATAAATTTTTCAGGATAGCGTATCGCTTGCTTAAATGTTAAGATTGGGCTGAGGCAGTGGAAAGTTTAGAAGATTTTGGGCAGATCTTTGTTAGCATATGTGTATTTGTTGTATAAGATACTCTACATCTTATGAAATGTGACGATGAATCTAAACCTGTGGATTTTGTGTAAGATAAAGAAATCCCTCATGTATAGGATTTTGGAATATTAAGTTAAATTCATGTAATGATATGATCTTATGGTAATCGTTGGTTTGGTGACTGCATAGTCTTTCCCCACTTGTGAATTTATGTTGCGATTATTATTTTGATGAGTTGAGTTCAGGTTGTATGAATTATCGAGTGACGTGTGGTATGTTTATGAATTGCACAGGGTTATGAATTGGTAGACTATAGAGGTGAGATTTTGATCTGAATGTTTTCTTAGTGACCTCAAATGTGTGTTTGGATCCTGGGATAGTTGTGATGAAAATTTTTAAATATTGTCGATATTTTGAGGGTCATGACAGAGGTGGTATCAGAGCATGATTTGAGAATCACTAAGAATATTTTTTTTATGTACTTGATGAAAAATATATATATATATTTTGAGGTTTATTGACTATTCATTTAGAGATTGATCAAAGAAAATTCCTTTGATGTTTTAGGAAGCAAGGATGACGAGATCATCTGGTTCTCCTGTTGCATCTAATGTTGATCAATTGAGTGGTATCATGCGGACTTTGGAGACTATGACACAAGTGATGCAACAACAACAACGACACTGTCCAACAAGGAAGTAATGATGGAACAGAGACATCAAACCTGCGGGGTTAGGAATTGGACAGTTTAAGAAGCTTAGTCCTCCCAGTTTTAGTGGTGAATCTGATGCAATGGTGGCAGAACGATGGATGATGCAGATAGAGAAAATATTTGATGCTTTAAATTACCCTGATGATCGAAAGGTTTTTCTTGCCACCTTTATGCTGGAAGGAGAAGCTGAACACTGGTGGAGAATGATTAAGAGGATGTCTGAAATCAAACATGAGCCAATGACATGGAAGTTATTCCAAGAAAAGTTTAACGATAAATATTTTCCAGATTGTATGAGAGAGCAAAAAGAATTGGAGTTCTTGAATCTTATCCAGGAAGTATGCATGATTACAAAGTATGAATCTAAATTCACTGAGCTCTCCAGGTTTGCCACACATATGACTGATGATGAATCTAGAAAGGCAAGAAGGTTTGAAAGGGGATTACGGCCAGCAATAAGAAGCCGAATGCCAGCTTTAAAATTTCAAACATATGCTGATACGGTAGAAAGAGCTTTGAAAATTAAAAGAGACATAGAGGAAATTCAAGAAATCATTGGCAAGAACAAAAGGGACAAATTTACTGGCAAAAGCAGGAGGGAAAATGAATATGAAGCTAGTAACAAGAGGTTTAAGACATCTGAATTTGAGAAAAGGAAACCATTGTGGAGGACTCAGTTATGTGCAAAATGTGGATTAAATCATGAAACAAGTCGGTGTTTGACGCAAGGGTGACTGGAGCATGTTTTGGTTGTGGAAAGCTAGATCATCAATTAAGAGATTGCCCACTGAAAAGGAAGAAGGAGCCACTGTCTCCTAGACCCTCAGCCCATGCTAGAGTGTACGCTATCACTGAACAAGATTCTAAAGCTTCTAAATCAATAGTGGAAGGTATTCTTCATGTTTCTAAAAGAAATGCAAAAGTTTTGTTTGATCCTGGCTCCAACTTATATTTTGTTTCACAATACTTTGCTTGTCACTTGGATATTCTACCTAGACCCTGGATTATATGTTATATGTAACAACAAGCGTTGGAGATTCATTGGCAACAAACTTGGTTTACCCATCTTGCTTGATCTCTATTGGAGAACACGAACTCTTGCTGATTTGATTCTCCTAGAGATCCAGGGCTTTGATATTATACTTGGCATGGATTGAGGTTATCTTCTCATCACGCTAGTATTGATTGTTACAAAAAATAATTACCTTCTTGCATACCAAATCACCTATATTTTTCTTTGAGGGCATTAGGCATGATTTGCATCCTTGCTTGATATCGCACTTCAAGTTTATCGTCTTATGCAGAAAGGTTATTTTTGTTATATGGTGTGTGTAAAGGAGCATTCAAATCAGAAACCCACCTAGATGAAATTGTAGTGGTCAAGGAATTCCACTGATGTATTCCCATTTTGATGACTTGCTTGGTTTACCTCTAGATAGAGAGGGTGAATTTGCTATTGATCTAGTCCCCAAGACAACCCCAATATCTAAGCCTCCCTACAGAATGGCACCACTCGAGCTAGAGGAGTTAAAGAAGTAAATACAAGAATTATTAGATAAGGGTTTCATACGACCCATTTGTGTATCCCCATGGGGTGCTCCAGTACTATTAGTGAAGAAGAAGGATGGAACCTTGAGGCTTTGTATTGATTATAGACGGTTGAATCGGTGACCATCAAAAACAAGTATCCCATACCTAGAATTGATGATTTGTTTGATCAACTGCATGGTGCACAAGTATTCTCTAAGATTGACTGAGGTCGAGTTACTATCATTGAAGATCAAGGAGGAGGATATTTCAAAACAGCTTTGAACTCGATATGGTCATTGTGAATTCTGGTAATGCCTTTTGGTTTGACAAATGCCCCTGCAGCTTTTATGGAACTAATGAATAGGATATTTTAACCGCTCTTGGATATATATCGTGTAATTATATTTATTAACGACATATTGGTGTATTCGAGGAGTAAACAAGAGCATAAGGAACACTTGAGAAATGTATTGTCCATACTAAGAGAAAAGAAGTTGTATGCAAAGTTCAAAGCAAATGTGAATTTTGGTTGAAAGAAGTTGCTTTCTTAGGCCATGTGATTTCGTGAAGGGAAGGGTATATCTGTTGATCCAAGGAAAATAGAATTTGTAGTTGAATGGGGAGTACCAACAAATGTAACGGAAGTTAGAAGCTTCTTGGGCATGGCAAAGTTATTACTGGGAGATTTGTGGAGGGATTTTCTCGAATTGCTCAACCTCTCACCAAACTCACTAAGAAGAATATGAAATTTGTATGGGGTGATGATTGTGAGCAAAGTTTTCAAGAGTTAAAAAGAAGATTGACTAGTGCCCCTATTCTCACTATTCTAAGTGGTAGTGGTGAGTTTGTAGTTTATACCGATGCTTCAAGAAAGGGCCTAGGATGTGTTTTGATGTAGGAAGGGAGAGTAATCGCGTATGCTTCTAGGCAACTTAAAGGTTATGAATTGAATTATCCAACTCATGATTTGGAATTGGCAGCAATTATTTTTGCTTTAAAGATTTGGAGACATTATTTGTATGGCCGATACTTTAAAGTTTGAAATCTTTTTACTCGATCATAAGAGTTTAAAATATATTTTCACTCGAAAGAGTTAAACATGAGGCAGCGAAGATGGATAGAACTTCTGAAGGATTATGATTGTGCCATCCGTTATCACCCGGGCAAGGCCAATGTTGTAGCTGATGCACTTAGTAGGAAATCTACAAGTTTTATGGCTAGTCTGGTCGTGAAGCAATGGAAGTCATTTGAAGAAAATTTTGATTTGAAAGCTTTGAGGAAAGAGCAAGACTCGATGATATTGATGGCCTCCATTCAAGTGCAATCCGATCTTATACAACAAATTAAGGAAGGACAATTACGAGATCCACATCTAATCTACTTGAGGAGTGAAGTAGAAAAGGAGTTGAAGCCATAATTTCAAGTTTCAAAGGATGGCCTATTGAGATTTGGGGAGAGAGTATGTGTACCAAATGAACCAGATATCAAGAATCAAATCCTAAATGAAAGTCATACTTCAAAGTACACCCTACACCCTGGGAGCACTAAGATGTATAGAGATCTTCAAAGTCATTATTGGTGGAAAGGCATGAAGAAAGAAATTGCAATGTATGTTTCAAAATGTTTGACTTGTCAACAAATCAAAGTAGAACACCAAAGGCCGGAGGGTTGTTGCAACCTTTAGTTATTCCTGAATGGAAATGGGAATGTATTACTATGGATTTTGTTTGGGACTACCAGAACCTCGAGGAAGCATGATGCTATTTGGGTTATCATTGATAGGTTAACAAAATCTGCACATTTCCTACCGATTAATATGACTTATTAAGCTTGATAAACTTGCATATTTATATGTCAATGAAATTGTAAGACTTCATGGTATTCCAAAGGAGATCATCTCGATAGAGACTCAGATTTCTCTCTAGATTCGGAGAAGATTGCAGAGTCGATGGGCACTAAAGTTAAGTTTAGTACCGCAAGATACCATCCTCAGGATCGATGGTCGGAAAGAACAATTCAAACACTTGAGGATTTGCTTAGAGCCTATGTTATGGATTGGAAAGGTGAATGGGATAAGGATATTTCACTTGTTGAGTTCACGTATAATAATAGTTATCATTCAAGTATTCAGATGGCTCCTTATGAAGCTTTATATGGGCGAAAGTGCATAACACCTATATGTTGGGAGGAAGTTGGTGACAGAAAGCTGTTAGCACCGGACAAGGTACAAGAAACTACCGAGAAAATTCAAGTTATAAGGAAAAGGTTAAAAACTGCTCAGAGTTGTCAAAAGAGTTATGCCGACAATAGAAGACGAGATATTGAGTTTGAAATCAGAGATTTTGTATTCTTAAAAGTCTCCCCTTCCAAAGGCATTATAAGGTTCGGGAAGAAAGGGAAATTAAGCCCAAGATTTGTTGGACCTTTTGAGGTTCTTGAGAGGGTTGGTTACGTAAACACAGATTGCCTTGCCACCAAAGACATTGTGCCATGTCCACGATATATTCCATGTCTCGATGATTAGAAAGTATATATATGACCCTTCTCACATCATTGAGTATGAGTGGTGAGATCGATAAAGATTTATCTTATGTGGAAGAGCCTATTCAGATTGTTGATAGGAAAGAAAAAGTCCTAAGGAATCGGGTCATCCCACTGGTTCAAGTAATTTGGAGACATCATTCTGGAGAGGAGACAACTTGGGAGCTAGAGGAGGAAATGAAAAAGGTGTATCCCAGTCTTTTCATCGATAGAGGTACGATAAATTTAGAGGACTAAATTTTTCTTTTAAGGGGGAAGAGTGTAACACCCCTCATTTTCGAATTTTCGTATAAATTTATGGTGATAATGTAAGCATTTAGTTTAAATTGACAAAAGAAATAGAGTATAAATCAGAGGTAACTTAATTGTAAGATTTGAGGAGATCTATTCAAAAAAAAAAAAAAAGAATCTGAGGACCTATAAGTAAACCCTAAGGACCAAATTGTGAATATAATAAAAACAAGGATGAACTACAAAACGCACAAAATGACAATGTCCACGTTTAAGCCTCTGCCTTCGTTCTTAAGGAAGCAGAGAAGGCAGCTCATGGGTGATCAGGGAAAGAAAGAAAGAAAGAAAGAAGAAGAAGAAGAAGAAGAAGAAGAGGAAAAAAAATTGGGGCTTTTAGGGTTCTTGCTTTAATCTTTTCACTTGGTCAAAATTCTCAAAGGCAAGTGTTCTAACCCCTCCTACACTATTTATTGTTTTTTTTTAGTCTTTGATTCTTATGTTGCTTCAAAATAAATTGAAGGATTCCTATTTTAGAAACTGATATGTCTCTCCTTGGACATAGAACCATGGATTCTCAAGTTTTTTTTGTAAACTGACCCCTATACACTGTTTCAGCTATAAGTTTTAGTACAAAATGTGAATTCGGGCAGGAACTAATTTGTTTAAAATTAGACTCTTATATCTTCCTTTTGAAACTGATTTTGTAGATTTTGGACACCGAATACTTACCCAAGCATCTGTTTGAATGAGCCTATAGACGCTGTAAAACATGGTTCAAGATTTCTGACCTGTCGATACTAAAATGCCTATAACTCCCGTTGAAAATTATGATTTGTACCAAACTGATTTTATTTGAAACTAGACTTGAAAATATTTCTTTTGACATATAGTTTGAAAATTTTGGAATTCAATAGCCTACCCTATTATCTGTTGAATCCGACCCTATAAATTCTACAAAAACAGTGATTGTGTTTTTGACCATGTGTTACCAAATCAAAGGTAACTCCGTGTTGGGAAACCTGTTTCATATGAAATTTGTTCCATCAGAATATAGATTGATATATGGTTCGACCATAGCTTTCTTATGGGTATTGGAGCATAATTGATATTCTGAAGTATTTGTTTGATGTGCCATGGAATTTATCCAAATCGAGCTTTGGTCGATTTCGCGTATTCTGTTCCGTTCCTTTGGATATTTGAATTCGTCTAACCTTCTTATTGGAATTGAGCTAATATTATTACTTGGAATCCCTGTACACTCTTGTTTTCATTTCATTTCAAATCTGAATACATTTGCGAGAGATTTGTTCTTTGTTTCGTATTGTCTCGAAAAGGCACATGCACGTTTTGTTGTTCCGCGTGTGCTTCCGATATATGCTACTTATTGTTAAAACTGCCCTCTTATACTCTGGTGTGTGGGATTGTCTGGACCTTTGCCAGAAATGGTAAAGGGTATGCGCTTATTGCCCGCTATGTGGGGTCCCGCTATGTGCGATATTCTGGACCTTTGCCAGAAATGATAAAGGGTATGTGCTTAGAGCCTGCGATGCTCTGCCAGCCCCCTCTGACTTCACCTAGACGTGGGTGGATGGAGCTCCCAGACATGGGAGACTTTTGTCAGGTGGTCATTCAGAAATGGATGAATCACATTCTGACTGAGATCCCACTACACCTTCTATATGTTTGATATGACATCCGAGTTTTGGTGTGTTGTTTCGCTCATGCTCGGATAAGAATGATATGATTGCAACGTCAAGGATGACGTTTGAGCTTCAGTATGATATTTGTTTTTGACATGCTCAAATGCTTCATTCACTGATGATTTTGCTTCGAAATGTTCCATATGCCGTTGATATGCTTCGGAACATTTTATATGCCATTGGTAAGCTCGATGTGTTTCCTTTATTCTTGATATGCTCCAATTACTCTATGCCCCATCTGTCAGGAACCAAATATGTAAGATTGAAAGGACTCTTGTGTTTTCGCTCCTAATGATATTTTGTCTATGAAATTGTATATTCTGACTTGTATTTTGAAAACTGTATCTCTTTAGAAATTATACTATTTGATATGGATACGTTAGTCACTTGCTGAGCTCTTTATGCTCACCCCGTTTGTTGATAAATTTTTCAGGATAGCGTATCGCTTGCTTAAATGTTATGATTGGGCTGAGGCAGTGGAAAGTTTAGAAGATTTTGGGCAGATCTTTGTTAGCATATGTGTATTTGTTGTATAAGATACTCTACATCTTATGAAATATGACGATGAATCTAAACCTGTGGATTTTGTGTAAGATAAAGAAATCCCTCATATATAGGATTTTGGAATGTTAAGTTAAATTCATGTAATGATATGATCTTATGGTAATCGTTGGTTTGGTGACTGCATAGTCTTTCCCCACTTGTGAATTTATGTTGCGGTTATTATTTTGATGAGTTGAGTTCAGGTTGTATGAATTATCGAGCGACGTGTGGTATGTTTATGAATTGCACAGGGTTATGAATTGGTAGACTATAGAGGTGAGATTTTGATCGGAATGTTTTCTTAGTGACCTCAAATGTGTGTTTGGATCCTGGGATAGTTGTGATGAAAATTTTTAAATATTATCGATATTTTGAGGGTCGTGACAACAACACCTTGCCTTTGATGATACCCTTAGCCCTAGCCTTGCTTTATAGGTAGAGCCACTAGCCTTACTTTTTATAGGTCAATTTTGCCTTTCCATCTACTCCAATCTTCTTGATCCTTGTTTTGAAGATCCACGGACCTCCGCTAATATCCATAAATTACTGCGTTTTTGATAATAGATGAACATTACCATATGTATATGTCTATAATACCTCGGGTGCATGAAAACTAGGTTCCAAACCTTATTGAATTTTGAACTAATATCAAACTTTTTGGTGGAATATTATATGTAGAATATCCCGACTCTCAATAGTTAGCATGGAAACAATTTTGAATTATGGCTTCTTGCCATTTCTTGGAGTTTATGCTCATAATAGCCTCCTCGTAGACTTCTCCAATTCGACCAGTCGAGGATCAAAATCTTCAATATCCTCTCCTCTAATATGTCCTACATATCTTGATTTTTCGTAGAAGAGAATGGGATACTCTCTACGTACAATAATATGTTGAACTACTTCAACAAGTCTACGTGTGAGGTATCCAAAGTAAAGTTAGAACTTGTGTGCTAGGTATCTAAAGTCCTTCAGTAAATTCTGAATGGGTAAATCAATCATTTATCCTGGGGATCCACATCCTCTTGGGGTATCCCGAGACATTTCCTCTAGCTCTAAAAGGACATTAGATATCTTTGGATTAGAACTTGTCTCAAATATTCACTTGTAGCATACCATATCTCAATGGATTGACGTAATTTTTCTTCCCATAATGATGGTGTTTATCCAAAATAAAACTTTGGATTCCAACTTAGAAGGGATTGTTAAAAGATCATCAATTCTAATGTGTGGCTTGTTGGAAACCCAAAGTCTTTACTTGATCCAAGCGTGATGTATGCCATTCAAATGGCAGTTCCATTTATCACCCAAATACAAGACTCTTATATTTTTTTCGCTAAGTAGGATTCGACAATGGACACGAGTTAGTAACAATCTTGGGGAGACCTAATTCATGATTAATTATGATACTCTTAAGATCAGTGCTTCTTCCCATTCGATATCTCATATGGAGTAGACATCATTGACTTAGTTAGAATATGCGACAAAACCCCTGTATGGGATAAAAAAATATGACCAAGAGTAGTTCGAAGTATATACGGATTTCCTTTGTTACACTTCCTCTATTAGATAGGCATATCTCCATAATGAGATGGGTAGACACGTTGATCGGTTTACGTTGATAAGCTCAAGTGCATCATAAACACATCATGGAACATACCATACCTATTTCTAATTCCCAATCGTTAATAAATAGAGTCCGATAAGCATATCTTGTGATTCCTCCTTTCGATACACTATTAAGTTGTGGTGTATAAAGAGGTGTCCACCTTTGAAGGGATAAAATGGCCCATGATTTTTGAAAGCCTCCTCTGAGGTGAACTCCACGTATCTTTCAAGAGAAGTACTCACCTATGTAAAGTTAGAACTTGTGTGCTAGGATCGAAGGGTTTTAATACTCTGGGGTTCACTAACTTGCACTGGTTTTTCACTTCGGGGTTGTGTTTTATATTCCTTGAATTTTAGTTAGAATTTCGCAGGAGGAAAAGCAAGCCTACTTGTTCTCTCCATAATGAGATGGGTAGGTCGGCGAAACACATCATGGAACATACCATGTCTAATAAAGGTGTGATTCCTCTTGAGAAATCACAAGTAAAAGTAATGAAGTAGGAGTAACCACCTATGGCATGTTTTAATAGTCGACATTTTTATGGGATCGATACATCACTATGTATGAGTTCTAGTAACTCGACATGGGACCGCATCTCTCTTGAGTTCAACTAAATGGAGAGTTGGTCATCTTTCCCCGAAGGCAATGTTCACATGTCGCATATGACTCATAGTCAAATGGATCTAGATATCCATTCTTCAATAACTTTTGAATCCTTCCCTCGTGGATGTGACCTAGCTTATAATGCCAAAGATATGCATTATTCCTCTTCTCGTTTCCTCTTAGATTCACTTACGCTCATGATATGTGGAGCTATATCTAGCATAAATAAACCATTATGTAATGTTCCTCTCGTGATGATCTCATCATCTAATATTATTGAACAATCATTGTTCTCAAAAACTAATTTATATCCACTAACTGTCATACATGAAATGAAAATAATATTTTTGATTATAGAAAGAACATAATAGCATGCATCTAATGCAATAATAGCTCCACCAAGCAAATGTAAGGTGATCTTGCCAATAGCCACTACAGCAACCTTTGCTCCATTGCCCATCTTAAGGATCATCTCGCCTTTGTTCAATCTCCAAGGTCCTGCCAGGACTTGCAATGAATTGCAGATATGATAAGCACTCCCGGTATCTAATACTCATGTGTTATCATAAGATTATGACAAATGGAGACTGATCATGAATGTACCTAAAGCTTCTCCAAGCTTCTGTTTCGCCCTCTCTGCAAGGTACTCTTTATAGTTCCTCTTCCAGTGCCCATCTTTGCTGTAATGGAAGCACTGGCCTTTGTCCTTTGTCATTTGTTGGGTCTTTCTTAGCAACATTTGCCTTACCCATTTTGCCCTTGCCCTTGCCCTTCTTAAGGGTCTTCTCAGCCTTCCTTTTCTTTCTGGTCTCACCAACATAGAGAACTGGCTTCTCTTTCTTGATGGTGCTCTCTCCTTCTCTTAACATATTGAGAAGCTCTGGGAGGGTCATCTCAAGTTTGTTCATATTAAAATTCATTATAAATTGAGAAAAGGAATCTAGTAGGGACTGAAGCATAAGATCCACGCACAGGTTATCCTCTAGGACCATTCCTAGACCTGCGAGTTTCTTGATCCACTCAATCATCTTAAGGACATGGTTCTGATCCGGTATCCCCTTAGTCATCCTGACACGGAAAAGACTCTTTGATATCTCATATCGCTGAGTTCTTTCCTGTTCCTCAAATAGTTTACAGAGATGCAGGAGTATTGAATTAGCATCCATATTTTCATGCTATCTCTGTAACTCATTAGTCATAAAGGCCAACATATAACACTGAGCAAGAGCAGAATCATCTATGTACTTCACATAACGAGCGATCTCATTCTTGCTTGCCTCTACGTCGGGCGTAGGGATCATCAGTATCAAGGATATACGTGATTTTTCCACCGTGAGAACGATTCTCAGTTGCGAAGCAAATCCGTATAATTTGGACTAGTGAGGCGGTTGGTATCAAGTATGCCACGTAAAGGATTTGAAATCGATATTTTTTAAAATTAAAGATGTAGTAGAAATAAATAATATACAGACTTTACAAAAATTAAATAGTTATTAAGATAAGGGCTTCTATCTTAATGTATTCCCACTAATTTTGTGAGAGACACAACACCCTCCGATATGTGAATCGGAGACCTCAGCGGATCTCTAGTGGGGATCGGGATCAATCGGCATCTTAACGTAACCTCGAGGGACTCGACCAATCACGTTAAGCCCGTAAAGGTAGGCAACTATTGCCAATCACAACTCCTTGTGATTCCCATCCTATTCGACCTCCGAACCACCATGGCCTTGAGGGACTCAACCAACCATGATGTTCGGTTAAGTCATTACCATCGTTACAAAATGAGTCTGATTCGATGATATACTCTCAAGGGACTCGACCAAGCATACCATGTCCTCAGGTCACTGGTGACATCTCTATGTCGTAGAAAAGATAGTGAAACACGATATAGGTGAGTCTCGAGGGACTCGACCAACTCAACCTATACCGGGAATCGATTCCTACTTATAACGATGGAAGGCAATGTGGGTCAATCTAATTGCCTCACGTTTACCAACTTAATATTATTAATAGAGAGGAATTTTGATTTGGTCTCCTAACAAAATATGTCACATACATGCATATTTAATATATATCTATATCGCATACAAATATATATACATATCTAGTAGATGTATAACCAATCTCACATCACATGAGCAATCACACCAGATGATCATGGACCACATCCTAATGTGATCAGGCCCGAGCCAATGGGCCCAATCACTCACATTAAGATCTATGTGTGCTTTAGGCACATCTCCATGCCTTGTGATCATCCTTCTCACTTCGTCGTTTCCGTCAGCATCTCAATACATCTCCATGCGTCGAATCGTCCGTCTCGACCTCGTGAGTCCCGCTACCGCTGCGCCTCCTCATGTAATTATAACATAATTCTGAGACACACATGAGTTCGACATTAAATGAGAAAAATAGAGACTCACAAGCCTCAATGATAATAATCACATGTACACATATCACATCACAAGTTCCATGATCATCTGTTCACATCATACATCACATGTATATATTATTATATAGGACTATTAGATAAATAATAATAGTTAATTAAATATTTTAATTAACTAATATTTTTCTGAAATCAGGGATATAAAAGAAATTTTTTAAATTTTAAAGGGTATTTTGGTCATTAGGTCAAAAGGATAAAACTAGAATTTTTAAAATTATGAGGGGTATTTTGGTAATTCTATTAAGACGTATAGAAACCAGAATTTCTGAAATTCCAAGGGGCAAAAATATCTTTTGCCCGAAAACCTCGATCCCTTTTTGCGCCACTACGTTGCGGCGTTGTGGTTGCATTGGGCCGCTCACAGATTCTGAGGCAAAGCAAGGCTACAAGCAACCTTGTAGCCGCTGTGCAAGCGCAGCAAGGGCAACAATAGTTGCTGCCCTTTCTTGCCTTTTGCGCCAACGATTTTGATAACAAAAGCTGTTCTAAATCACAACACACGTAGTTTAAGATCCGATCTTTGCACAAACAATTTGGCTCTGATACTACTCTTGGGAAATCCTTCTGGAGAGTGACATCTCATGTGTAGCGGAAGAACAAAAAACAAAACACCCCAGATTTCTCATAGAAAGGTTCCATCGTCGTGCGAAGATCAGTGCGTCAAAATAAATCCGCAAAAACTGTATGTGTAAAAGAAAATACCTAGGGAGATCGTATATCCCTGAATCCCTGCAGATCTATAGGAAGGATGAAGGAGGTCAAGCGTCCTCCTCTCTAGTGGTTTCCACACGGTAGTGACTACGACAATGCACCTCTCTAGGGAGAGGAGAATAAAAGATGGCTACCAAAAGAAACCCTCAGCCTATAGAGCTTTGGTTCCCTCCTATTTATAGAGGTCCCCTGTAAACCCTAATGGATCTTGCCTTGTTGGGTATTGAATCTCCATCTAATTACCAAAACCTCTTGAATTAGTGGATCTCTACCCAATAATCTCTTATTAGCAATTATTGGATCTCTTCTTAGGATCCAATAATTCAGGAGCTTAATGGATATCCAATAAGTTAGGGGCTTTGGCGGATATCTCATATCCGAACCTCTACTCATCGCAACACCTACCATATATGTGTCTCTCTAGGCCCAATATCGAGCTGGCCGTGAGTCATACTTGTCAGAACTCCTTCTGACTTAGTGAATTATTATCTTTATAATAATTCACCCAACTCATCGACTATGGACGTACTAGACCACTATACCACAGCCCCCAGATGATACAAGGGAATCCAATTCTTTAGACCTATCTGTCCTCAATTACCATGTATCTATAGTCATCCATCTAATATCCCAGAGACCCTATACCGAGCATCGTATTGTCAGGGCCATACGGTCTCTCCTCAAGTCTTGCTTTTGTCGGATTCTCTCGGAGAACTCTTTCTCTCTCAATCCGAATAACCTTGGCCAAGGATTTGTTCAAGTAAGAATACATGGGATATTCCTCTCATGATACCGAGAGCGAATGATCCTCTATTGACACTCAAAAGCTCACGTAAGGTTGGCTACCACTCCCAATAACCGGTTGTATTAGATCTGAAACTTTTCAAACCTATAAGTCCGATATCAAAGAATGGAGTACTCATATAGGACATCTTTGGTGTCTCAAGTCTAAGAACCAGATATACTACTAGGACTACGGAATCGCTGTTTGACGTGAGGTATCAATAACCATCTAGTATTCCATAGGCGGATCAATCAGCGAACTCATTTCCAAATGAGCACTTGCATTGTACCCTTAGTGTCCTCACACGAGTAGTTATGAGACCAGCCACCTCTATCATATGGATGGGTATACAGCACACCAGTCTATCTGGTTATCTCGATGTCCCTCTCGAGTAAACTATGACCAAAATAATTTAGGATCTATATTTAAAGGTGAATCGGTCTCATTATCGTGATCTCATCATGATCCGATTCCCATTGCACAAATCCAAGGACATCACAATATATGCAACACGCAAGATAAAGTGGTAAAACGCCTAATAATACGCAAAGAGAAAAAGTGCATATCAAGTTACAAGTGTCATCACTCATGTGATTGGCTTGCAAGACACATATGACTAGCAAGTTATACAATAACATGGTAAACTAAGTCTAAATTTATAGGACCATTTTAGATTTTAGAAATGATAAGATAAGTAGCTTTAAAACTTATATTACCATTTTGGAGTTCATGATGTATTTTATAGGTTAAGTTGAAGAAATATATAATGATCTAGGTAGTGTAATCTAGATAGTGAAATATACAAATGATCTAGATAGTGAAATATATAAATGTGCTTGAACCAATTCAGTAAAAAAAATAATCATATAAAGAGTAAACTATTGCATCGTTGATATATAGGAGCAAATTTTAAAATGAAGAACTATAATAATGAAATAATCATAGTAAAAGAGAAACCACTTGGGAGCTCCACGAGGTTATAAAGACCAACTACCATCAATTATTTTTTGATTTAGGTACATCAAGTTTAGAGGATAAAACTTTTGTTTAAGATTACTAGAGGGTCATATTTGGATATTCAAAAAATTATGATATTTAGTATGTAATCTCTATTATTTTTTCAAAATGGCATCTTTCTTTTGTACGTGTGGAGTAGAGAAACTCTACGTAAAAAGAGATTTTACCTGGGCTAACACGCAATAGGGAATCAAGATCGAATATATAAGAATTGCAATCTTTCTTATGATTTTTTTATCAAAATTTTTAGATTATAAGAAGAAAGAATCTTATATCTATGCATCATATGATTTGATCTGATAGAAATCTTATATCTGCGTGAGTGAAAATTTTGGCAGAGGTGTGCATGTGGGAAACTGGGTAAAGAGGAAGAGAAAAGGTGGTGTGTGTATGCGCGCGCTCATGGTGAATTTGGCGATGAGGATGAAAAGTGTCAGTAAAAGAAAATAAAAAAAAAAGGAGTATGTGATGTTAAGGATCTCATTTTTATATTGAAAGAGTTTGTTTAAAATTTGAATGATTTTAAACATATATTGTTTTGAATTCCTACCATTCTCTACCAATCAAAAAGTAGACGGACCCTATATCAATTAATCTTAAATCATTGAATGTGATATGATCTTAAAAAATTAAATAAATAAGTTATTATCATTATCACGGTAAGAAAGAAAGGATTATGATTTTTCACTGTATTAATTTATGTTATTTGAAGGAATTAGGAGAAGAAGAAGGGTCTTGATCATTACATCAGTTATAATAGTCTATGATGATCATTACATCAATTATAGTAGTCAACGATCAAGGTAAGTATCTAACGACTCTACCTTACTTATTTTTAAATTTAATAATATATATTTTTCTAATAATAAAGTTATATGATTTACAAATGTTAAATGAATTACTAACTTTTAAAAAAAACTTATTGATATTATTTTTTTAATAATTAAAAGTTATTTGATTATTATATTTTTTAATGCTATAGTTTTTTGATATATTTGAAATGATATGTAAAGATTTATGCATTGGAAGGATATGTCAATATGTAATATTACGTTACATTCAATCATTCAGTTAGTTTAGTTATAATTAAGATCTTATCAATGGATATATTATTCATAAGTTTAACTAACTAGTGTTTTTTGGGTCCTTATATGCGGATAAATGTGTTATCTTATGATATGTGTCTTAGCTATATTTATGATTATCTATAAATTTAGATGTGAACTCTTAGTTATATTTATATTAATTCATAATTAGTTAATGATAACCTTTGCATTAAAATGATTTTTATTCATTTATGTTTTTATTATGGAAATGTGTTCAATGATTATATTTGAAACTTATACTATGTGCTTGTTATGCTAAAAATTATGATTTGGAAATTATATAAAGTTATTTTTGCTCTTTGTATAAGCATAAAAAAAGGTTTAGCATCTATGCATAAGTTTAATAATATATTTTTTATATTTGTATTTTCAGTATATGAATTATGGTACTTATTGAGCTGCCATTGCTTATGTTGTTAAGGTTTGATTAGATTTTATTTCACCTTGGGAAAATAAATTGTATTGTTTTATGATTTCGGACTCTTAAGACGTGTGATGTGATAAACTTTTAGTTGGATATGATTTAATGAACTTATTTATATTTGAGAGTTCAATATGTCATTAATGTTATTTGTGGACATTTTGAATATATTTGTTTTGTGTTATGTGAAATGCACGGATTTGGTCTTAAGTTGTGTACAAGCTTAGGCCTCACAATTCTTATAGGAAACTTATGGGAACTATCGCATTGTACCGCTCCTGATTTTTCATTAAGTTAGAGCGCATTATAATGCTTACCTAGTTTGTGAATTTTTCTATTGATTTTTTTTATCTATCTTTATATAAAAATATACTCTAAAGTTTTACTTGAGGATTTATTAATTTTTTAATCATGATCCAAAAGTAAGCTCGATTCATCTACAAACAAGGTGCTTTCCTTGTATATTTATATTATTCTATAATAGTAAAAATTATAACTAATTTTGAAGATAAATTTTTTATTTTTTTTCATTACAGTTTAATATTTTAAGTTTTCATTGTAAAATCTTATTTGATTTACAATAGAAAATATTTTTATGAAAAAATCAATAATAAGACTCAAAATTTTTCATCATAAGAATTTTAAACTCATGTCAAAGATTTGAAACCTTGAAATTTTTAACTTGTATGTATCTCCAAACACAGTTTTTAGGGGTTTTTTTAGATTTTTATTGATGTTAATGCTAACAAAATTTGATAAAATAGAGACTTATCTATTGTTTGCTATAACATATAGAGAGCTCTTACATCTTTCTGCATATCTTCATTCATTTATTCTTTTTGATCCTCAATGATATTGGGACTCCATAAATCATACTTAACAAAATTATTTTTTAATCATATTTTATAATTTCTTAAAATAAATAAAGTTATATTTTTTTAATAATCCAAAATTGATAAATACAAAGAGTTAATTGAAAACACTTCCTTCAATACCCTTTTTTTTAATCAATTTATTCGACTGATACCCGATATTTTTTTTTTTTAATCAACTAACTCTTGCTTTCAACTGATACTCGACTTGTTTAATTCTTGCACAATTTTATGAGGAAAAAAAAGAGAAGAAGACCATCAATACAATATATTAAGGTGAAATACTTTGGACTCATCAAAAAGATAAATCGATCACAACCACGTTCATGACATCTCTTTGAACGGTTCAAAATGGAGGAACAGTTTTGAATTAGTTTTATCAACTTGCGTACACAAGAAATGTAATAAATTGGAATCTTTTACTCCATTTTAATTTACATTAAAAGCTGTTGTCTACATTTCATAAGCCAAAGTGATCCCACAAGCTCGAGAGGACTGGCCACGAAAGCACACTTCCGTGATGTCTTCACTCTCCTGTTCTCTCAGCTTCCTCCGTCAACGCTGACGTCTGCAGACTCTGCACGAGTCTCCATATCTTCTTGTCTCATATGCCGGTCGTCAATGAATCTCGACCGCAAATGGTGACTTGTATCGTATGGTGGTGGTGCTACGAGGAACAAGTTCACGTTTGGGCAGGTCCAGCTATCGAGATGAAGCTCATTTCCAGGGATTCTACTTCCTTTGTTTGACCTGGTCAAATATCTAGAACGTACTAATATTAACAATGCCAATCAGACAGACTCCCCAAGAATGATCTGTCCTTGTCTCTTCTTCTGCTTGTTCGCGTTCCGAATGGGCTGAAAACGAGAGAAGACAGCCATCGTCTTCAAAGCCTCTCTCTTATCTCTTCTGCCCAAGGGTATCTATCATGAGATCAATGTCGTGACTTGTAATGAATTAGGTATCGAACTATCACAATGTTCATGCCTTCGTTTCAAAGCTCTCGATTTCCTGCACCGTCTTCGCTTCGATTCCATGCCTTGTTTCATTGTGATTGCTCAAACTACTAGTCTTTTCTGCGATTTACAAGTTGGTATTTTGCAGTGGCTAATGGCTACAGCTAAGGTCGAAGGAGTGCAACAGAAGAAGAGCATTTTCAGTGCCCAACCTAAGAACAACAATGCCAACGGGAGAGACACCATCAAAGTTTACTACCAAAGGTTTTTGCTTCCTACGATCCCTGAGAAACCCACACCAAACTATCTTAAGCCAACCATTAGCTCGTGCCATGGCACCATCTCCCAACAGCCCAAGATATCTTCATCAGCAGCTGGTGCTGCTGCAAAGCGTGGAAGCCAAATGAACGTGTCTCACTCACCGTTTTCCCTACCTCAACGACCTCCCACAGAAATCCGCCCAAAGGAGAGACAAGCGAGAAGTGGGCCGTCAACGATGGCAAACATGGCTCGAAAACGAAGCTTGGCGAAAGCTTCCAAAACTCCGGCAGGCGGGAAGGCTCTTCCGCTCATGAAGACCGCCAGAATCCTTCCAAAAGTCATGTCTTCCACCGCCGATGCAGTCAAACCCGAAGAAGAGAAGTTGACGGACGTCGTCGGAGGCAATGAGGCACGAGACCTGGCAAAGAGCGTCGAAAGTGAGCAGTATTCGAGGGGCTCAGGGCCCAAAGCCGAGAATGTAGATGAGCAGAAGCCGGGAAGCCAAAGGGATGAGGCGGACGGAAGTGCAAGCGAGAGAGAAGGTGATGGAGTAGACAAGGCAGCGCAAGAGACCATGGAGTCGAAGAGGGAGGCGGCGGTGAGCTGGAGGAAGGAGACGGCACCGGCTCACAACGCTGTCATGGAGGAGGAGACAGCCGACAACCTGGCGGCGAGGCGGAGCAAAGTGAAAGCGCTTGCGGGGGCGTTCGAGACCGTCATCTCGTTACAGAAGCCGGAGGGCAGATGGAGTCAGCAAGAGTCGGTGACGGCCGCGGATAATAGCAGCAGCGGCAGCGGTAGCGGAGCTGCTCGACCTGGCGGGGATCAGATAGAGGGGGCAGCACGCAACGAAGATGTGCCGGAGGAGGTGAAGAAGACAGGTGAAGGGGCCACAGCATGACAAAAGCGTTGACCAGGTGAGTCAAGAGACGATAATGATTGGAGATGGTAATAACAATCTGTCCAAGTGTCCAACCCATCGCTCCTCTTTACGAATGAATCTCAAGGAGCACATTCGTCCCACGTATCGCGTTTAGCGAGGAGCGTGCACGTGCCCAGCGCGCCCGGTAGAAGGAACGCGTCGTCGCGGGACGCACACTCACGCGGGACGCTCCGAGTGCTTTCCGCATGCGCCCAAAAAACGGAGACCCCGAGGCCGTGGAACTGGAATTGGAATTGAAATCGAACACACACTTGTCTTGGATAGCCGTCGGTCGATCGGTTGTTAATATCTCACTTTCTTGCCGATACAACAACAACCAGTAGTGACGTGTGTAGGTAGAAAGTCACGGTAATGTTACATTCTCCAAACGCTGCTTTGTGCAAACCTAACATGGAAGGTTCCGAGCATCGTACGGTCATGCCTTCTCTTCCTTCGCGATGGCTGGACAAGATTAGGGGAGACGATATAATATACGTATATGGCACGAGGTTTAAAACGGTGGAAGACGTGGACAGGATCGGAGGTGGGGTCCCCGGCCGACCGAACGCATGAATGAATTTGACGGCACGCGACCGAGACCGTCCTGCAAATTGGCGCGGCCGTGACGGCCAGTGGCATGCCGACACGTGTGCTTTGAAAATGAAACCTGAAGACGTGAACAGCTTCCGTTCCTCCCCCCTCTGCGTTCGAATATATCTTTTCTTTTTCAATTGTAAAAATGATTTATTTAAAATTTCATTGGGATTGGTGAGAGAGGAGTGGGCGGCGGTGGCGTTTCAATCGTTGTTGCTCCTCCCTTCTTGTTGTCTCATCCGGTGTGCGATTGGGTGGAATGCGGGGGCCCAAGGGAGCGTGACGACCGTGTCGTCCTGGGTAATTGCAAAAGGAGAGGGCTCAACGTTCGCACCCGTTTATTCGTATGTTAACCTCCGGTGTCCGCAGCAGACGGGAGATGTTTACCAAGCGTCCCAACCGTTCCTAGAGAATAATCCCGCGAGTGACGATATCAGACACCACAACACAGATAGGGGAAGGGAGCCGCTTGCGCGATATAAAAGGAGAAGGCGCAAAACTATAGGCAAAACCGACCCTCATTCCGCGAGGAGAGGGAGTGGAGATCGGATGTTCATCGGAGACGAAGAGTCGAAGGACTAGCAGAAGCAGGGCGGCTGGGGACGCAGGGCTCCAGCCGACGACGGAGGATAGGAGCCCAGGTCGTGTCTTGGTGGCATTTGAAGGCTGTCTTCCCCGTCAAGCGAGCTTGGCTCGCCGTCTCCTCCCGCGGGGTCCCAGAAGCACGGTAACTCTCTCTCTCGCTCTGTGTTTCTATAATTATTACTAGGCTGAGATCAGAAGAAGACGAGCGGAAACCTAAGAGAAAATTAGTCTCTTTGGGCGACTGAAGGATCATGTCGAAATCGAAGTTCTATTACTTTTATCATTGATCTCCAGATCGCCTGGTTGGGGCATGAAGGATCATGCATGTAGTTCTTCTATAAGTTCTCTGTTCTCTTCACCAGTTTAATTTGCAAGAAAGACGAGAAGGAGATCATAGCATCCTCTCTTTTTTCGTTTCATCCTCAACTTCACTGTTCATAGTGATGAGCATCACAAGATTCTTCCGGCCATCTTTTTCTCTACTATACCAAAGCCTGTATTTCTAGGAGAACTTTTAGGGGACGGGCAAAAACAAAAAAGCTATATATAGTAGATGGATCTCCCAACTGTTTAGTGCCACAATTGTAACACGTGTATGCGTTTGACATTAAAAACACATGACATTTCTTTTTCCTACAGCATCTTTTTCTTCCACTTTTACCCCCCTCACACACACATTGTATATATGTATATATGTATATATATATATATATATATATGCTCACAGGAGCCATTACTTTGGATTCTTGTTCTAAGTCCTGTTCTTTCCTCACTGATGGGGCAGATGGGCGAATTCTAAAGTGGTATGATGATGTTCAAATGTGTGGATACCAAGATGTGCAGGTAACGTGGGAGATTTTAACCAGATGTGAGATGGAGACATAAACCTGGAGAAGCAGAGCAAGCGATCGTTCTGCAGGCGGCCTACTGTTCCCGTGGAAACTTATGGGTGAAACAGCAGTGACCGAGAGAGATCAAACAAAGGCTGGAGTTAGTATTACTTCTTCCATGGTTTCCAATCACTAGAGATAGCTGTAAAGTCTATAAAAAAAATGATGTGTTTTTAACATGTACATATTATAATCAGAAACGGATCTCTCCCCTCCAATTAATTGAGGTGGAAGAAGGGCTTTGGAGCATTGTTCATGTACTTCTCTGCAACCTATACTGCAAAGACCATATAGATCAGTAACTATGATTTCACATCATAAAAACTGTGTACTATGAGCTCAAATTAACATAACATCATAGCATGTAAATCAAGTCAATTAGATCCATTATTCATTGGAAAGAGACCATGGCACATCGAAAATTACACTCTTCCATTTCCATTCAGTGGCCCAACTTCCTGTTATAACTCCTCCAGAAAACCTCTGCACCTACAGAGAGAGACATATATAAAATAAACTATTCTCCAATATGTAGATCAACCTTAATATGCAATACCACGATTTACACCTTCGTCTTTTGCTTTAACAATGTCAGGTTCTGATTTGGAGTCCTCTGGTTTCATTGTTAAATTGATCCAACTAATCCACTGAATGAATTTTTTGAACCCCTGTTAGCATTGTAATCAAGATTCAAGCACCATAAATTATTTCTCTTCTGAAAATTTAAGATTCTGATATAGCAGCCTCTCCCTACCAACAGAAAAGAGACAAATGCTGGAAAATTGGCTACTTCAGATGGAGTAGTTGTCTGAGGACCATCACTGACAAGGACTGCATGTCTTCCTCATCTGGCAGCCATGGTAGCATTGCATCAAGTCCCTGATTTGAAACAGAACTCGAGCCACACTCAGAAAGAGCCAACAAAAGAATGCATGGAAGAAAGCTATTGAAAGCAGTCACATATATCAGTTCAAATCCTAGCTACCAGAGGAAAAGAAAATAATAAAATGAAAATGCATGGAGAAAATAATTTAATTTCCCTACAACCAAGAAGGTGCTTAAAATATCAGTTACACCAAAAAGCCTAGTCCCAACTCAAAGCCAAATAGGGTATGTCATATATGTAATATCAAACACCAGTATACAAAATCACATATATGGGATACCAATAATTTCTTGAGGGAATTTATAGAGTGACAAATCATGGATATAAAGTTATATATAAATTAGCTTAGACTTGAAGATAAACAAATTTCAGAACACAGCTCTTAATTCCTTTTCTTTTTCCAATATTTTTTCAACATTCCAAGACGAGTTTGGGTTCTCTCCTGTAATGAAGGTACAGAGAGCAACCAAATCACACATTAAGTCATGGCATGGATCTCAACAGAATCCATCAAAATCACATGTCAATCTCAAACATCCAAGATTTTGATGGAGACATGGATCGCCTCAAAGATGACCTCTCAAGCAGGAAACAATCTGGATCCTCCACCTATATCATTTGCGTAATTTTTATGTAGCAGTACTGATTGCTTCATCTTTCTTGAATCAGCCAGTAAATAAGTCAGAGAAAGCTCATATGCAGCAACTTTGCTCATTCTTACAAGCAATGAAGGTCAAAACTTTACAGGAAATTCCCACTTCCAGGGATCCTGCAACATAAAAAAGCATAACATTTATCTACTATGACAAATTTACTAACATTTCAGTGCTACACATCTAATCCCAAATAGTGACAATTCTTTTTGTCATGACCTTGAGGCATTCATAAGCTTTGTACAGAAACAAGAATCTGAATCTTCCACGTATAGTTCAGTGGTCTTAATGATTCCTGATCAGGGGGAATTGCATATATATGCCATTTTCAAATTGTGCATATATGAAACTCATTTGATGCTTCCAAGAATTATGAGAACAAAACCTCTAGAACAGGATGAGTGCAAATTATCACTGTAGGGATCCTATTGAGAGGAAGTGTTCCAAAACTAGAAACTCGATATCTTATTGCTAAGAAATTATGAGTCAGTAGAAGAATTCATAAATTATAAAAGATAGCATAAAAAGCATGTAAGGGTTTTAGTAGAAGAGGAGCATCTAGAAAAATACTCATTAAGAAAAATGGTCTTCCACAAAGTAATCTAGTCTGTTATTTCTTGCAAATGCAGCAGTAGCAATATTTTCTCAACCAAAAATATATATATATCCATGCAGAAGAAACTTTTATTTCTTTTTCTAATTTTATAATTTAGAGAATAAGTAATGACATGCTACTTCCAAGCTAAAATCAACTTAGCATGAGATATCAAATTTAAATTTAAAAAGATAAAGAGTGCATTGAGAAATATTTTTTAAACTATTAGGAGTTTAACAAATCATCATTGCACCATTTCAAACATGAATTTTGATGTTGTAAAGCATTAAGTTATTGAACTGACTGAATTACAACTACTCCTGGAATTTAAGAAGTAAATCCTTACCTACTTTTGGTGCTTTTGACTCCCAGTGTATCATGATGGGTGTTGTGATTGCAACAGCACAATCAATTGCACTTGTGGAAGAAAATCACCATGCCTCTTAGCAAGAAAATGTCTATTCAAGAGATCCTGTTTCCAATATACAAGTTGAGGTACATAGAATAATTAGCAAAAACATATGTGGAACATGAATACAAGGTCTAATCATGCAACTTTTGGTACCTTCCATTAAATATTATTAACGTTGGTGAAAACTAACTGAAGATTCGAGTATGATCAAGAAAAAAGACTAATCATGTAACCAGTAACCAAAATAAACATTGTGGTTCTGTGACCAATAATATTATTTTTTTTCTGTACATACTACACAAATAAGTTATGGAAGAAGCATGGACGATTCTATATGGAATGAACAAGAACTTTTAAAAGGCACAATATCTACCTGTTTATAAATCACCAAGAAGAAAATGTTGTTTTTATTAGATTGCCTTCAACAGGACACTGAATGAAACACAGTACTCAGTCTATATATTAAGATGGAATGAAAATCAATACAAGTGAATATGGGTGGTTTGAAGTGCACAGAATGGAGGTAATAAGCCACTAAGTCAAATAAAAAAGTCCCTCAGGTAAGAAAATTTGTCAGAAATTATTTAAAGCATCATAATAGCCAGAAGAGATGCATACAATGCTTTCTGGATACTGAAACCTTAACATTAAAACTGTATAAGAAAAGAAATAGATCAGGGCTGCCAATAACTAAACTGTAAAGAAGGCATTTTCTAATGAAATTGCATGCTCTGCAAGGAAAAAAGGATCATCTTCAGAATGTACCCAAGAGACGTGTTGAGGAACACTGGCTTGCAGTGACCATAAACTACCAGGTTACTCAAGACAGTCCGCAATTTATTGTCTTGGTTGAGTCGAAGTACCAGTTATACTGCAGAAATGGCATATCCTTAGTCATACAACCAAGGGCAGAAAACTTGGAAGTAAATCTGTCCATCTGCAGATCATATATCATCCAATTCAACTATGTAACTCGTCTTCATTCAAGAAATATCAAATATATTGAAGTCACAAAATTGGAAATTTTCATTAGAAATAGCAACAGAACCAGATTACCTCATATAACTGCAATACTCATTCATGACATTCTAAATAAGTAGAAAATAAAACTAGAAGAATCAGGACCGATGGATCCTTTCAAGTTCATACTATTTATTAATTAGAAAGTAAAATTAAATGTGTACAACAATAAATCCTTTCCAATTGGCCACAAGTTCCACAAGAAACTAGGCTTAATAAAAAAAAAGCATACCATGGGAGAACTGTATGCACATATATCTCTAACTATCTTGGATTTTAAACCAGTTACAGTACAAGAACCTAAAAGTTCTCTAAGAAGGTCCAACAGATAATTTGCAAACCAAGCAGAACATCTTGGCAAGAACAAAGTGACTAATCTTGAAAATATATGAATATTTGGATTTGGGTTAAAAAAAACTTTTGCAAGCAAGGACTTGAAAATCTATGAATATTGGGATTTGGGTTAAAAAAAACTTTTGCAAGCAAGGACTAGAAGGAGAACGGCCATTTTAAGAAAAAATGGGAACATGAATAGACTTTTCTTGTGTATGAAATAAGGGGAACTGGTTTTATATGACTCTGCACTACAAGGATTTAAAAGTTATTTTTCGTTTTAAAAATTGACACAACCATTTTGAAAATTTTCAAACAAAAATATGAAAAAAAAAATATAATTTTGTTTAGGAAGCATTATGAAAATTTTCTAATAACTTTTATGCTACCAGAAAATTAAAAACAAAGTGCATGTGGCCATGAGATTTGTAAGACCTCTTCTGATTCTTCATCTCTTATCCAAATTCCTTTAACCATGAAATTGTTTCTGATTCCAATCCTTCAAAGTTGGTGCTGATATCTTAGCACAGGCAAATTTAGGATAAGAGAGAGCTTAAATAAAACCAAGAGCTACTTGGAAAAAGTACTTCATTGGTTGGGATTCATGAGAGCAAGGATCAACCATCCAGATCCCCTTAACATAAAGAGTACAACAAGGTAGGAAATGACAGGATAATATTTCAGGATTACAAAGCAAAATTAATACAAAAACCAAATAAACTTCAGTAAAATTAACAAAAAAACTAATAAATCTGTCAGTGTGTTCCAGGGCCAGTTGCCAGCAGTCACAAATTGATGCTTCAACATACAGCTGTCACAGTTACATTGCTTTGATTGATCCCTGTTCATCATAGGTTATCAACAACAGTTTGATGTATGAAATAAACTATCATATATGCTGACTTTCAAAAAGTCTAATATTCCCATTAATAACATTGCTATGTAACAATTATTTAACATATAAGCAAGACATCTTTTTGAAACGTTGACATAATACAAGGTCTTAAATTGCCTTCACTATCCTAAATAATGATCCATTAAGTCAAATGGAAATATTGTTGATTGCTCAGTTTTTAAGCAAGAAAGGCATGATACATTGTTTAGTATTATACACCACAACTGTCACAAGTTATGATAAAAATTTATGCAAAACTAAATATGCAGTAGTGTCAACCAAATATCTGCGAAAACATGAGAATGAGATTAACAGATCAAACTTCATAAAGAAAAGATACATAGGACCTTTCCAGATGATTTCTTAGGTGTCGTTTGTATTGGGATAACCCAAATTTATCTTCCTAAACAATCTTGAACCAGTAAGAGGGTGACACTACTCAAATTACCCATATTCAATAAATTATACATACCCTGCAACCCCGCAAGAACCTACATAACTGGTTTTACCTATATCAAAGTTACACATTAGTATTCTGCAAAACTGATTTCCTCTTAATACACTGTATATACCAAATAAAAGCTTGAGGCATCTGGTTCTGGTGGAACATGTCGACATGGATTCAGAACATACATCAATGTGCCAAACATGGGAAAACTGAACTTTCTTCAGGAACTAACAATATTCTGGGAAGATGATTCATTTTAATAAGACCATGATATTTTAAAAGAATTTTGCTCTGATCCATGGCAATGCTCAATGGAGAGATGGCAAGCAGCAAAAGTAAACCACTTCTTGAGGTTCTTAAAAATCAACCAAATGAGAAGTTGACATATCAGGAGATCCTGAAGTTGACCTGTCTTATTCTTTATATGAACAAAGGCATATTTTCTCAAGTAGCAACAGCCAATCTTCACCAAGTTGCTGTGGGTTCAACTCCATTGCTACCCTAAAATCCTGCAAAGATATTGGGTTGTTTGTCTTCAGCCTTTGCATGTGGTCAGAAGTCTTATCACTATTCTGTACATGCATGTGATTTCCTGGCCAAACACCATTAATTGGCTTCTCTTGAGTTTGCTGCTTGAAGACTCCATACTTTGTTTGATCATGACCTGACCTTGTTCCTGGTAATTCAACACATGACCTAATCAAACGCTTCAAATAAACATCTAACCCGTTATTTAATAGATTAGAGCAGTCCAACATAACTCCTTCCAAGCCATGTCCTGCTGCTATTTTCTCCATCCTTCCCTTCAAAACCTCCGTATGACATAATTCTCCATGATCACAACTAAGACTACCACTGCTAGAAGTACTTACAAAAGGCAAAGATCTACGTGCCCCACCCAAACTTGCAGGACAGAAAGGGATTCCAAGTGGAGCCTGGAGAGGACCTCTCTTGGAGCTCAAGTCATTAGTTTGTTCCAAATCTTCTGCATCTTCCTTTACAAACTCGATCAAACCCTTGTGCTCTACATGAGCTTGATCATGAAGTGCCATATTTTCTCTCCGTGGTCGCTTTGCAGGATGATCTAAAGGGACACCTTGATGATGCTGCATCGATCTCTTCGAATCACAAGGATTAATAACATCATTCTCTCGGATGATTTGATGGGAAGTTGGATGCAACCTTCCATTCTGTCCAAGAGAACTAGGACGGTCTTTGATTCTCCTATCTCGAATGCATGACCTGACTTTGCGAGGGGATGGTGGCAAAATGTTCCCGTTGGACCATATAGTGTTCTTCGACATTGATGCTTCCAGATCATCATCTGTGCTTTCATCTTCAGATGATTTCGTTCCAACAGCTTCAATGGGCTTCGAAGCATCTTTCCAAAGTCCAAGTGGTGGTGGGTGTTTCACCAGGAAGGCATTCTTCAGGATCGAGCGAACAAGATGGTTGTGCAAATGGATGTTCTCACGTCCGAGGACCAAAAGGCAATACTTGTTGAAGTCTGGTTTGCTCAGCTTTTGAGCTAACAACTGATTCACATAGCTGAAATATCGTTGAGACCGCTCAGGGCCAAGCTTTTTGGCTATCTGTGACTTGAGGTCACCAAGATTGATCCGGATGTGATGAGAAGGCTGCGGTGCCGGCATCTCTCAATGCACAGTGGCCATATAACTCACCAGATGAACAAAATTACTGTTCGCCCTTCGATTCTTCCACTCTCTTCTCTGAAACTCCAGAAGAACTAAATCTTGATCCACTTCCAGAGGATTCCGAGAGCTATAATCAGTCTCCTTCACCTTAGCTTCGAACAACCAGGCGAAAATCTCATCTCCGGGGCACAAAACCCTAGCGCGAGAAGGGACTATAAGAATCCACTAAGCGAGCAATGATCCCAAGCTCGAACCAAGTCAAAAGGCCTCGCACGATAGGAGAATTGCGATCAAGCTAGATCAAAACCCTAGAAGAACTGAACCCACCAGATGAACAAAATTACTGTTCGCCCTTCGATTCTTCCACTCTCTTCTCTGAAACTCCAGAAGAACTAAATCTTGATCCACTTCCAGAGGATTCCGAGAGCTATAATCAGTCTCCTTCTCCTTAGCTTCGAACAACCAGGCGAAAATCTCATCTCCGAGGCACAAAACCCTAGCGCGAGAAGGGACTAGAAGAATCCACTAAGCGAGCAATGATCCCAAGCTCGAACCAAGTCAAAAGGCCTCGCACAAAAGGAGAATTGCGATCAATCTAGATCAAAACCCTAGAAGAACTGAACCCAACTGAAGGAACGACGGATTCCGGGGCCAGAAGCTCGAGAAAGATGCCATTGTTGCAGACCAAATGCACAAAGCAAACACTAGCAAGATCGATTCCATGCTCCAAGAGGGAAGACCTAACTTCAGCGAGGCGGATCCCGCTGGTATAGTTGGAGGGCGGGAGGGGGAGATTTCAAAGCGAGAGCGAGGGGGCGGGGAAGCGCGGGCGAGGGAGCGGAGCAAGCGAGAAGAGATCGAACCTCGGAGACAGGAATGCAGGGAGGAGCGCCGGCCAAGGGGGGCGCTGCGATTCCAAGCGCGAAGCCTGCTCCAATTCTCCCTTCCCTTGCTCCTCTCTCGTCTTCTTCTTCTTCTTCTTCCCGCACGCTACGTCGGCTCTCGTCGACTTCGTCTTCAGCTGGCGCGGCGGTGTGGAATTGGATTGGATTGCGTCTGATGACTCCTCGATCGATGCGGAGGCAACACAAAAGAGAGAAAGAAAAAGAAAAAAATAAAAAAATAAAACACTTCGACTCGCCTCACCACGTCCCCTTCTTCGCCCACACCAGCTTCTTCCCCCTTTTTTTTTATTTGCTTAATATAATATTTTTAAATTTGACATAAATACATTGTTATTATTATTATTATTATTATTATTATTATTATTATTATTATTATTATTATTATTATTATTATCGTCGTAAATATCTGTCTTAATTAAAGTTGTTTTATCTTTTTATATAATATATATTTTTTGAAAAATATAGCATTACACAGTCCATTAACTGTTTTGTGGGAAACTCAATTCAAAATATTTATGTGCAAGAGAGCATATCATAAATTGAATCCGATATGTATCATTCTTTTTCAGTATTTAAATTAAACTATCGATGATATAGATGTTTGGACTTGCCAAATTTACACGTTAAGCCCAAGTCAATACGTAAGCAACAGAGGATGTTAAAACTTATAAATATATTAGATTCTTTTCTGAAGACTTAAAAATTTGGAACTTGTGATAATCCAATCATAAAACATTTATCAGCACGCATTAATCACATGGATATCTTCTCAGAGATTTCATAATTATCGATGCGAGTATTTAGATAGAAATTTAAGATAACCGTGCTATAACAAATTAGAAAGTTCATCTTCAACATCAAATAAAAAGTTACTAACTCATATACATAGAAGAAACCATAAAATGAAACAAATCTAAGAAAACACGTAATATTCTAGTGTTAGATTGGTAATATCTTTTTTCTATTTGAAAATAGAAATAAAAGATGAAACCTTTTTAAATTCATGATTAATGTTCTAAGGTGAAATATAAGTTTTGTGAACCACAAAGCTATCAGTAACTTCACAAAACTTGCATAGGCCATATCCTTATAAAAGTCTTTTTTTTCATTCTTTTTCATTATCCATAAGGTATCCCCTTTTATATATAGTATCAGTATTTATTATAATCATATAAATATCTTTTAATTTTCACTGTCCATTGCCTTTGCGCGCCCCCTGCTCCTAATGTCACGCCTCCACCTTTGCGCCCAATGCCACCTCTGCCCCTGCTCCTAACGTTGCCTCTTACTCTCAGAGGCAAAGGGCAACATTGGGAGTAAGGCAAAAGTCACATTGGGAGCTAGTGAGGAAAGGGGGTGGTGCCTTACAGAGGCAATGGAACCTTACGATGAAAGCAAGAGATAAAAGTGACTAAGGCAATAAGCAGAAAAAGACAAGTAGTGCCACATAGAGGCTGCGGAGCCTTACGACGAGAGCATCGGCCGAAGGTGGCGAAGGTGACGAATGCAATAAGTGTTGAATCTCGAATTTTGATGATAAAATCAATTGGTGAAATATTTGTTCTAATTTATATTATCAAAGATAAATGTGTAGGATTAACTACGATGGGTCAGAAACATAAAGTGATTTGCCGAGGTCAAGTCTGTCGGATGTTCAAGAGTTCATCGGAAGTCCGAAGGATCGTCGGAAGTGTTGCCGGAACCAACCGAGATCGAATCAGGGATTTACCGAAGTTTTCGGAAGTTCACTGCAAAGATCGTCGAAGGTTCGCGGAGTTTGCCGAGAAGGCTCGGAAGCTTGTCGAAGACTCGTTGAGCGTGCCATACAAGCCGGGAGCATGCTGGGAATCCGTCGGAAGAAATCCAAGGGAAGTATCGGAGGACCGCCGAAGTCTCATCGTAAAGCTCGCCAGAATAAGACTTAAAGAATGTCGGTTTAAATCACTATTAATTATGTTTTAATTTCGTAGTTGGCATGTACTTAGGGTAAGGATTTCGAATTAATTCTGCTCTAAATTAGTAGGGGCCAACCGGGCCCTTGCTGGGCCTTTTGGGCCTTGAACAAGGCCCATTTAGCTTTGCTGAATGGGCCAGGCGATAGAACCGCTTGTGCTAAGCGGTAGCACCGCCTGGCAACCATGTGCTGGGCGGTGTTACCGCCCAGCCTGGGGTGGTAGTACCGCCCGGCTATAGTGAACAGTGGTGGTAGTACCGCCTGCTCAAGGCGGTAGTATCGCCGCTCAAGCGAAAGAGTATCGCTTTGCCTTTGTCGGCCGATGATCGACAAGCGTAGCACCGCTAGCACCGGAAACTCCAATTTGATTTTAAATTTGGAGCCCAAATTTGAATCCATTTTGGATCTATAAATACCCCCCCCCTTTCTCAGTTGAAAGGGCATCCTTTTGAGAGTTAGAAATTAAGCTAAAGTCTTGCAAAAGTCTTGTCTTCAGTAGTTTGTGTTCACCTCATTCTTTCTCTTTGGAAAATCTATAAGAGTGTGAACTTCTTGTAAAGGGTTGTAAGAGGGGTGTTTCGTCCTTCCCCTTCAAAAAGATTTGCTAGTGGAAATTGGGAGCCTCATTGGAGAAGGCTTCGGAAGTGGATGTAGGTCACTTTAGCTGAACCACTATACATCGCTGCGTCTTGAATGTGTGAGTGTTTAAATTTCTATTTCATCTCTTTACTTGGCTGCAAACTATTCAATTTGTCATTACTTTTACTCAAGCAACTTCTACCAAGTCATCTTTCGTCGGATCGAAGTTTTCATACAAACTAGCCTTTTACCGAAATTAGTTTCAAGTTTACGATTTTAATCCGGTGCACTAATTCACCCTCCCTCCCCTCTTAGTGTTTATCCGATCCTAACAATAAGCAAGGAAGGACAAGAGCATTTATGAAATTATAGAAAAAATAGAGCACTATATGAAAAAAAAACTAAAACTGTAGACATCTAAGAAAAAATGAAGAGGTTTTTTTTAAGAAAATCACCCTACTATATATGATTGGTGTTTAGCCCCAAAAATCTATATTTTCTTGCAAGTATATATATATATATATATATATATATATATATATATATATATATATTCAACTATTTAGGGTTTTGTGGAGCGCAAACTAGTCAGTAATTTCTATATTAATAATATAGAAAGTATATATATGCACAATGTGTGATGACATTATATATAGGGACATAGGGACATAGTGGAAAACAAGTAATTTGCATGCATCATAAGAAAATCACCCTACTATATATGATTGGTGTTTAGCCCCAAAAATTTATATTTTCTTGCGAGTATATATATATATATATATATATATATATATATATTCAACTATTTGGGGTTTTGTGGAGCGCAAACTAGTCAGTAATTTCTATATTAATAATATAGAAAGTATATATATGCACAATGTGTGGTGACATTATACATAGGGACATAGTGGAAAACAAGTAATTTGCATGTATGTTGATGTTAGCATCATCAGAAAAGTTTTCTAGAGAGGCTCTTCCTCGAGAAAGCAAGATTGTCCATTGACACTGAATAGAATCAAGTTTCACAAGCCCGAGTAGAGATCATCATCGAAAGTACCAGGTGATTGGCTCACCGGCAGCCTCCTCAAACTCCGCTGCTGAAGACACCACATGAAGCACGCAGAGAAAACATGGCGACATAGCAGCCAATACCAGCTCCAAAGATTCGATATGCCTGCCACACAAGAACAAGCAGGATTCAAGCATACAGCAGCATTGCTCTTTCCCAAAGGGATCTGCAAACAGGTTCACACTAGCTTGAAGCTGATGATGAAAATAGGAATTCCATGTCATTACCATCAAGATTTTTGGAACTGGTGTCAAGATGATCCCAAGTTCTGAAGCTACTCGGAGACCACACATATTTGCACTTGTCCAATCCAGTTAACAGAAAGGTCAGGTGTTCAGTTAAGAACCAAAGCATCTTCTTATGCTGCATGTCCGCCCCAGCTGAACCATGAATCAAAGAAGATCGATTGAAATTGAAACACATGGACCAGTGAACCATCTTCCATATGGTCCACGAAAATGGATGTGATCCTGACTTGCACAAGATTCCTTCAGAGACCAGGTTGTCAATGTCAATCCCTTTGAGCTTGACATATTTGTTGCATGTCTCCTCTTGGAAAGCAACTTAGCCAATCTGCCTATTGGTCCCATTTGCTGCATGTGTAATGGAAATGAGTGGAATGTGTTCATCTGAAATGGGATGCAGCAAGCTGCCTTTGTTCATAAATGGATCTGGATTTTACTATGACACTTCCACTGTCATTTATATCAATCACAATGTGTTGATCTCCAAATCTGCTCGCCGGTTGGAGACTCTGGACATCAGGAGCCAAGAGGTTCTGCAACATAAAAAGTTTACTAATCAGCCATGGTTCTGTGACTGATCCTGCAACAACCAAGAGAGACATTAATCCACTCTTCAGGAACAGACCTGTATTAAGTAAACATTCTGTGGCAAAAATTAATTAAAGTCAAAATCAAATGGCAAAAAGTATGAAGCAGAAAGGGAAATAAGATTTGTATTAGTTCATTTATATCTAAATCTCATCAACCAGAGGGGCTATTTCCACAACTCATGAGATGGAAGGAGTTCAAAAGGAAAACAAGTGCATCAGCAATAAAGTAAGCGTCAAAAACATTAAACTAAAAACAAACAAAAATATTCAGCAATCAGTAATGGTTACACTGTAACGCTCCTGAATGTTGTCAATGTCGAGCTTGACTACTGATTCTACATGCCCCTTCAGAGTGTGTAGCTCACAATGCTTGCAAATGGTCACAACATTAGAGATGTCAGCATCTGGAATAATGTTTACAATTCTATCATATGAGCAGGAAATCAAACTCCCCCAGTTTTTTTTCAAATGTGGTAAAGCTAGTTAGTAATTTTTGGGGGAACACAAAGTCATCCTCAGCTCTATGTTTTCAAAACTACAACTACATCCAATAAATCATCCTCTTGGCATTAAACCTTAACCATTGATTGAACTTATTGCCTGGCTGTTTATGACACTGATGCTTTAAAACATTACAAGATTAGTAACAGAAGCAATCTGCCCATAATTTCTTAAAACAAAATGACAAATGACAGGATTGTGATAGCGTAACAGTGTAGAAAATGAGTGATCATTTTTGCCTCACATGCAAGCAAAACTATGTAGAATTATAACCAGTGATTTAAAAAACGCTAGGCGCCAAAAGTCGCTAAGGTCTAAAATCGCCCGAGGCGCTAGGCGCTCGCCCAGGCACTAGCCCGAGCGAAGCGAGACGCTAAAATATAAAAATATATAAATATAATTAAAATATATATATAATTATTTAAATAAAAAATATACTATTAAATGAAAAAAATCTAAGGTACAAACTCACAATGTCACATTACTAAAAAGTCCCAAAAACCAAAACAATAAAATTTTACAACAAAGTCATTCATCATAATCAATATTATCGTCTTTTTCATATAAATCATCTTCATTGAATTCATCCTCTTCATCTTGTCCTTTCTCTTCATTAAAATATGTTTCATTCTCAATGTCTTCAACAATTGCAAGAACCGAGCTTGATGCTTTTGTATTCATTTTTCTCTTTATCATCTGTCTTGTATATGTTTGTAATTCTCCAGCACCTGAAGCTCTTGCCACATCTTCCCATGTCAATCTATCATCTTCAAATACAAGCTTGTCTTCGATATCTTGCAAGTTGGCACCCATTTCTCCCACCAACCACTCATTTGAATCATCAATATCTTATAATGAGATTAGATCAATTGTATTTCATAAATTATGACGAGCCTTCAAAGCTTTATTATACTTTATGTAAACAAGATCATGTAATCGCTGATGTTCCAACCGGTTCCTTCTCTTTGAGTGAATCTGTCATATCATATAATTTTAAAATATATTAATATATCTATCTAAATAAATAAATTAATTAAAACAAAAATATTTATTGATTCTTACATGCTCAAAGACACTCCAGTTTCGCCCACAACCCGAAGCATTACATGTCAAACTAAGTACTTTGATATCAAATTGCTGTAAGTTCGGCGTAGAATTTCCAAATAGACTCCATCATTCAGCTGCAAAATTTATATTATTATTAGCAATAACATACTAACATACTATCGATTAAATTAATTATCTCAAATTATTAATACTTAGAGACGTGGTTGTCTTGGATCGAGCTGCCATTGAAATTCCAAAAAGACCTTCGGTATTTTTATACAGAGATAATTCACGAATAATCTTATCTTGTACCTCAAGGCTTGGAACTAATCTTGTAATGCATTGATATAACTCATTCAAAACTTTTGCATCAAACCAACAGATTTAATCATATAAAAGAATTCAGGGTTCAAATAATATCCTACTGCATATAAGGGACGATGAAGTTGACAATTCTATCTTTCATCAATGATTGTAAAAATTTTCTCATATTTTTCTTCATTTTCATTAAAAGACCTTTTAATCGTCTCCTTTGCTCTATCCATAGCCTCATAAATATATCATATTGCAGGCTTAATTTCATTATCCACCAATCGAAGGACTCGAACAAGAGGGCCCATTACCTTTAATATATAAACCGCATGATTCCAAAAGAATGGCATTAAGATGATATCAGTAGCCCTCTTGCCTTTTATTTCTTTTGCCTATTTGCTTGTCACACATTTCTCAGAAGTAAATATGTTTCTCAAATTATGTTTTTGATGATGCACACTCTGTAATGTCAAGAATGAAGTAGCAAATCGGGTGACATCATATCTCACTAATTCTTTGTTGTCTGTGAATTCTCTCATTATATTCAAAGCCCCAATATGATTATAAAGAAATCCAATAATAAAAATTACCCTTTCTAAAGTTTTCTTGATGTTTGGGATCTTTCCAATATTCTCTAATATTAAATCAATATAATGTGCCGCACATAGAGTCCAATATAAGTGTTGTCTTTTTGTTTCAAGTAATTTACCTGAGACAAAGGATAACAAAAATGATAAGACTTACGAGTTTAATACATTTAATTGAAGATAAAATAATTAAAAATTTAAAAAATTTAAAAGTTGAATATTACTAGCTAATACATAGTTGCTTCCATTATCGGTTATGACTTGAACGACATTATGTTCTCTAATTTCTTCCACAAACTTGTCAAGTAAATCATATATCTTATCTCCAGATTTTACAAAAGATGAAACATCTATTGATTTCACAAACATAGTCCCTGAAGAACAATTAATCATAAAATTAATTATACTCCTGCGTCTCCTATCAGTCCAAGCATCTGACATAATAGAGCAACCATGGTATTGTCCATGATTCTTTATGACCCTTTAGTAAGTCATTTGTATAATTTAACTCTTTTTACAATAATGGAACTTGCATTTTATAATAACTTGGAGGTTTTAATCCCGTACCATATCTTCTAATAGCTTCAATCATTTCCTTAAAACTATCTAAATGAGTAGTACTAAGAGGAAGACCAGCCTGATAGAAGAAGCGAGCAATATGCTGAATTGTTCTTCCTCTTATTTCTCTATCACAAGTATCACTTATATTTGTTTGTCTAAATTTTGAGCCCCCTGCTTGCCCTTATTGCTTTTTTGATCCTTGAAACATATACAGATCCATCGGTCCTTTTTTAGCCTTCTTAGTACTCACAACTTCTTTTTTTTTTCATATACTTTTTTCCCACTTAGGTTAATACTCATAGAATAATCTTCTTCTTCGTTCCTGAGATATTCAACATCATCTTCTGGTAAATTCTTGTAAGATTCATTCTTTTGTATCTTCTTTTCATTCATATAACTCAACAACTCTTCTTTAACCTCAGGTGGACACTTTTTGCAAGCTGTTGTATTCTTGTAATTTTCTACTAGATGTTGTTTTGCACGAAAAATACCACCTTTAGTAGTCTTGTCGCAGAACATACAGATCACTGCATTAGGATCTTTTGGATTCTTTAAATAATTATACTTCCATGCAGGATCTTTTTTTGATATCATCGTAGAATCAATTGAGTTGCTCTGAACACTTGTCATTTATCCTGAAACCTAACAATAATTTCAAATAAATAAAAATTAACAGTATTAAAATTAAAATAATATATTATTAATTTAATAAATAAAAAATTTTGATATTAGTATACTGTTAACAGTATACTGTTGAAAGCTCGAAGCAGAAGGAAACTGTGACTAAGAAGGAAGACCGAGCCTGTCGACAATGGCAACAGGTGATAGCGGTGGGAGCGGTGAGCGACGGCGGCAGCAGCGAAAGAAGCAGATTAAGCGAGTGCGGCGGCGCGCGGCAGCAACGATTGTTGTGGGAGGTGCGGCGTCGCGATGACGGCGATTGAGCGAAGCAGTGCGACGAGCGCAGCGGCAGCAAGCGGAGCGGAGCGCGAGTGACGACGACGAGCGCGGGAGCAACGAGCAACGGCGGGAGCAGGAGCGGGAGCGGAAGCAACGAGCAACGGCGAGAGTAGGAAGTAGCAGCGGAAGCAACGAGCGACAACAGACACCAACGGCAGCAGAGGCCAATCGCGGGGTTAGGGTTGGGGAAATAGGCTGTTATCGGTGATTTAGTTGGTTTAATCGAACCAACTAAATCACTAGAGACCGAACTAGAACTAAAATTCTAGTTTGATCGTCTGGTTTAACCTGGGCGCTCGCCTGAAGCGCCCGATGCCTGGGCTCGGGTGAGCGCCTAGGCTGCACCTCTTTGAAGCATGCCGCTTAGAAGTCAAGCGAGGCGCTCAGGCCTCGCCTTGCCTTGGGCGAGCACCTAGGCGAGCGCCCAAGCGCCGTTTTAAATCACTGATTATAACTCACATTTTGATATGGACTTAAGATAGTCCTTCGTATGAGCATTGACAAATGATCCTTCTTACCAGGACCGGTGCAACACCAGAATATGCCTACAAAATTTGGGTAGTACCAGATCAATTCTGAGACTAGTTCTCTTGTATCTAAAAGTTTGTTCAAAAAAGGATGGATCTACATACAGAATGTCAGATAAAAACTCTATGGCCTTTTCATATTTCTTGGCTTTACAGTAACCATCAACAATTGTCCTGTAGGTTAGTTCACTAGGCCAACGGCTGTACTGTATCATGTAACTAGTACATCACTAGCTTCTTTTAGCACATCCAGGTTAACATATCTAGAAATAAAAGTGTTGTAAATTCTCTTGCAAGAAGGAACTCCTCTGGCCCTCATGCCCGATAGAATCCTTAGGGCTTCATTTGTTAGCCCTTACTTGCAAAATCCATTAGTTACAGTGTTGTAAGAAAGTACATCAGGCTTTGATCTGGATCTTTTGAGTAGTTTGAGTATGCCTTCTGCTTCCCAACATTCTCCACTTCTCACATATACCCATCATGGAATTAGGTTAACTAAGTCAGGTTTGTAACATGTTCCTCATCAGCTCCTCAAACGCCTTTTCCATGCCTTCTAATTCTGTACACTCGAAGATGGCTATAAAGAGAGTTCTTAGGATCACCCAGCTAGGATAGATTTTGCCACCATAAACTTCTTGTTCAATTACCTGCAGAAGCGAATTGTGCGCGACAGTGCCTGGAACGTTGCCCTGCGACTTCAATTGCTTTGAGAACTCAGAAGCCTCCTCAAACGAACCTTCCCTTTCTGCAGGCCAATACAGAGCTACATGTGACCTCATCCAAACCTACTCTCCTACTCTTCATCTCGGCCGAAGTCTCCAAAATTTTGCTCCAAGATCGTCTTACGCAATCATAAACATTGAGGATCACACATCCCAGTCCGAGTGTAGGAATGATGAGGCAGGGTAGCGTAAGAGCGAATATCAAGGCAGCATTCCTACAAAGGGAATAGAGTCGAACAGCTTGGAGACGATCGAATGCTGCGAATCTCTACCCAATAACCTAACCATCACTCCACACTTGAGAGTCATCCAGCCCCATTCACACGAAACGAGGGGTTTCTCCAAGTCCCCCAAGATGTCCAGGACTTTCATGAGGCTCACTCAATCCACAGTAAATATCTCATCTTTTCCAGATTCAAGAAGAGAAACAAACCATCTCAAGGTGAGGCTAATCGATAATGGATTTCCAGGCGCTGCAGGAACCGAACACCATCTTCGGCGTTGGATGGAGACGGCCTCCCGCTGTTAATTGAGGTCGAAGCGAGGCGCAAAGAAGGCAAAGCGGGATTTCCAATGCCCGACGGAGGTGGATGGACGGTAGTGTTGGCGCCTTAGCCGACGCGTTGCAGGCCACGCACGAACGAGCCGGCGGCGGAGGAAAAGGCCGAACTCCTAGGAAAGTCCATCCCATATATATATATATATATATATATATATATATGTATATATATATATATATATATATATATATATATATATACATATATATATATATATATGTATATGTATATATATATGTACATGTATATATATATGTATATGTATATATATATGTATATATAATTATATGTATATATATATACATATATATTTAAATATATATACATATATATGTATATATATATTTTTGCATAGATATACATCTATACATATGTATACATATACATATTTATATATATGTGTGTATATATATGTATAAAACTTTAAGAACTTTGACATATTGTTAAAACCAAAAGAAAAAAAAACCATACTGTACATAAAAGGCAAAAAAAAAATAGAATAAGAAGACAATCATGAATAAACATGAAAAAAAATCATAGAATATGAGCTTTTTGATTTGTACAATTAATGAACATTCAGCGGTACAATCACACCCATAAAGAAAAGGTCAACGCATGTAGGAATACGCGTACACGTATGCAGCAAATACATGTAGAGAACACATCATTTAACGCCATCAGCGTTTTCAATATGGAAGGTCAACTAAAAGCTTGCGTCCTCAGTGGTAGGCCGCCTCAAGAAATAAAGCAAGCTATTAGAGAGAACCTACAGAGGACAAGCACATCAATGCACCAATGCATCGGTTGGGGATACACTAAAATGACCCAACAACATCAACAACAACCATGAAAAGGAAGCATAAACCGTGATTAGGCAGTCATTTGTCTGCAAAATGTGTCTAGATAAATAAATAATCAGAAAAATGTACCTGTTGCAAAGCCTTCGTGATTGGTTCATTCCTATAGCTGACGTGGAATTTTGCTTTGGCCAACAGTCCCTGAATGCAGCAAGAGTTCAATTTGAAAGATACATCACATGTGACTTACATGAACCCCACATGAACAGATTTTTTACCACTGTGTCAAACTCTCTGGACTGCACTGTTATATTTATGTCGGTGATGATCTTAACGAGATCAACTAGCAATCCCGGGCGGTCTGCTGTTTCTACCACAAGTAAGCTGGAGAAAAGTTCATGTTGTGTAAGCTGAGAAGCAAGGAGTAGTCGTGACTAAGAGGACAGAGTATTCATGGTACCATGGATTCACTGATATTTAGTATTCAGAGAACAATTTAGAGTCACGGAAAAGATAATTAGAATGTTAGAAGATGTATGACAAAGAAAATGTTCATCTGTAAGAGAGAAAATATATACTAGCAATATTATTGCATCTACATTAAACATGCTTTCTTTCTCATCCCTGTGACACGAGTCCGCGCCTTTATTCTGGTGATGAAAAGTTCAAAATTAACCCAAACATACATACCTTCTGTCAGGTCCATCATCAAAAATATTTATATGGGTCGCAATATCAACGTCAACCTGAAACATACGAATGAGGATGACAATCCTTTTCATCAGCTTCAACAACAAATCAAAGAGGTTGAGACAACCAAGAACAAATTTCCATCCTTGTTTTATTTGTTTTACAAACATATATTATCCACAACATAGACCAGATAAATCTATCTTAACCTCTCTCTGAATGAATCAGCCACAATTATTGAACAATTGTTCGTAGCTGATTGAGTTACATGGAGGGTCCATGTGCCCATGTCATTGGATTTGGAATGGCTCAAACTGGACAAAAGATTTTAAAGCAATCCTCGTGAAGGGAAGAAGGAAAAGAACAGAGGCACAATGTAAAATATCAGGAGGCCCAAAAAGGACCAAAGCAGGATGATAAAATAGCAAGTACAACAACAAGCCATAATGATCAAATAGAAGTCCATGATGAAAACCAAGAATAAGTTGAATGGGGCAAACATTTTCTGAAAATGAAGAGGTATAACCCATTAGGGTTGCATTTTTTTCATGAAAGCTAGACATTCTCAGTAGGGCATTTCGCAATTCGGTCCTAACTATATTTCCATACAAGTGGTAGGCACACCTCAGAATATATTGTCTGATCATCTTTTTACCACATATGAGTTGCAATCAGGATAGATCTGATGACAGACTACAGATTATGGATGTGCAGATAAAAGAAAATTTCCTTCAGATTATCTTTATGCAAGACTTAAGGATGGAATGAACCTAATATTGGTTTTAAAAAAATGGTATAAGGATGAAACTCATATTCCCTGGTTCATGTGAAATTCCATTCTGTTAAAGCACATAGATATTCTTGATGTTGCATAGGCCCTTCTCAGATGAAAAAATGACAAGACTGAAGTACCTTCTGCTCGGGTGGTGCCACTCCAAAAGTTGCTCCCATAGCCAATTGGCTGCTAGATTCCTGTCAGTGACTCAAAGTATCAACAACAGAATCAAATCAGAAAGTTCTTTTCAGTAAGTTTCACCAAACTTATCCATGGAAGAAAAACACTCCACAAAACTCTAATCAGGATAATTAGAATTACCGGATGATATTGGAGCATATTATTGATAATTGTCAAACGTATTGTTTCTAGCAACTCTGGATCCTCAATTTTACGGCCAGTAGACCTACAAATAATTCCCCTAGCTACTGTAAGCATTTATTGTTATTCAAAAGATTCTGTGACAAGCAAATTTATCATTGATATGCGAGGAATAACAGTCAAACTTTATACACAAAGCTGCAGCAGTGAGATAAACTATTCTAATTTAAGCCCGACTGAAAAATCTTACAACAGATATCCATAGCTCCATCTACTAACCTTTTTGATATAAACAGATGGATAATAAGATAAGAGAGAGTTCACCTGTTAGTTATTGCAAACTTGTTGTGCTTCCCAGAAGAATCCATGTACACATGAGCCTTGACAACATGTAGTCCTAGGTTCTTAAGGGAATTCATCTTCCAAATACAAAAATAGAAATTTGTCAGGAAAAAGCAATTATAATCCAGAAGACCAACAGATGTAGTGCCCCCACCCCCAGCCCCAAGACACACACACACACAGAGAGAGAGAGAGAGAGAGAGAGAGAGAGAGAGAGAGAGAGAGATTTGGAGTTAACACTACTACATACAGTGTCAAGAAGAGCTCCAAGACGATCACCAAAGGTTATCTCAACAATAGTTGCATCTGGACTCGAGTCCTGGTCAATTATGACTTTGGGGGTAGGAATTGCATCAGTCTCATTAGAACTCCCATCCTGTCAGAGCAAAGTACAGAAAATAAGGATGCATTTCCAGATAACTGCCCTGAACAGGTGATTCAATACCTCAACAGCAGTTGGGTATGCAGCTCTAGGGGTGCGTACGGCTACAAAAGATGGCAGTCTGACAATATTCCACAATAAAAGATCAGAGGAAAATAATCACACGTTCAAGAACAAGTACTCAATTCAGAAGTTTAGCCTTCTTCTCCTTTTATGGCGTTTCTTATATCCTTCATGTGCACATGCTCCAAACCGATCGTTATTGGGCTTATCGATTATCAAGTATAGAACAACAAATCAACAAAACATTTTATTAGCATAAAAGCCGTCGACTGATCCATTCAAATCCCCCAGATCAACCCAAATCTTCCAGATCCACTAGGTATTATTATGTGCCTCTTTTGCTGAGCATGTCATGGAGGTTAACGCAAACATCTCACCGGATCGTCCAACAAGTTATTACGTATGAAATATATATGGCACATGTAATGAACAATGAATTACACACTAACCGCCCAAAAACAGTCATTTTGACATCAAATTAGAAAATGAGGGGGTGAAGACTAACACAATTGCAGCAAACATTCAAAACTAAATATGCCATCACACTCCCAGAAATAATCCCCAAATCAAAAGAGATACCATATGAAACAAGAACCAGAAGGGAAATAAGAGCAAAACCTGGCCTTTAAAGGTTTGGAAACCCCAGATCCGAGACGACGAAGCGAGTAGCACCGCAGCGACGGCAAGCCGGACCCTCCCCGCTTAGCACCAGGGCTCGACCAGAGGCTCCCCGAAGCCGCTGCAAGCGCTTCCATGCTTCTTGCTTGGATGGAGAGTAAGAGATGGAGCAGGATGGAAGAAGAACCCTAGTTTGGTCAAGCGATCGCCTCTTCCGGTCCTTACTAGGGCGGCAGCAACAGCAACAGCAGCAGCAGCAGCATTCGTTGGGGGCGAGGAGCCGTGCCTCGGCCTGTCATCGAATACTACAACCTATCATTGTAAATGATGAATACAAGCGGGCAAGCATAGAATTAAGTAAATAATTAAAATGAAAAATGACAAATGAAATAAAAAGGGTCTTGATATGAAAACCCTTTTTTCAAAAGTATTTTTTTTTATATATTTCCCAGCGAAGGCTCGCATTTGACATAATTTCTGAATTGTCCTCTTGACAGGATAGTTGAATAATACTTGGTTACACCAATATAATATTCGATGCATGAGGATTAGGATGAGATTTCTAAAAGAACTATATTTCTGAGTATTTTCTAATTGATATCTTCCATTTTATTTTTTTTAAACAGTGTATCTCTTAATTTCAAAAAATATATAAATTATTCAAAAAATTTGTCTGTAATAATGGTTTGGCCATCATAACAAAAACATTATGAAGTCCACTTGAAAACACTATAAATCATCTACATAATTTTTTAATCTTAACCAAACTAATTATAAGCTTTAAAATATGATATTATATTGATATGTATGAAGAATCACAACAAAAAAAAGACATGATATGATAATATCACTCATAGTTTTTTTTAAATATTTTTTAAATATTTTTAATATATCAATAAAATACTATAAGCAAATGAAATAAAAAAACTATAACAATTGAAAACTAATAAAAAAATAAACAAAAAATTTGAAAAAGAAACTTTTAAGAGATATTTTAGATATATTTTAAATTAAAGATATTATTTGAAAATAAGTGAAAATATCTTTTGAGAAATATTTAAAATATAAATATTTTCTAAGGAAATCGTCCTTAGATTTACGATATTACTTATAGTATTTTGGTTTATACTTATAGTATTTTCGACACCTCTAATAAGGTACGATAAGTCGCCAAGATAAATGAACTTATAAAATTCATCTGATATATAAAAATATAATTTTAAATAAATATCTTGTTGGTTTAGGAGCATACAATTTAAAATAAGCATCTGGTTGCTTTTGGAATATAAACAACCAAATATATTGACGGTGTACAATATTTTGTCGATCTAAATCGGTGGAACAGTCCAAAATTGCGTGAGTTGCTGGTGTGTGTTGTTAAGGATAATATTGAAAATATGATTAAAAAAAGGCTTTTCTAAGAAATTCACTATAAAATTTGTATTTTTATGTCAATGGTGATAATAAATTAAAGGAAGATACCTTTACCTACAGTTGGTGATTAAATTTATAGCTTTTCTAATTTTAGATGTATCCTACTTTTTTTAATATAGTTTTGATAAATCATTCCTTCAAATATTAATATTCTTTTCATATATTATATTCATTTATGTCCTACTCATTACCATTCATCCAAGAAACTTACTGAGTTTATATATATATATATATATATATATATATATATATATATATATAGCATTATAATAGGTTTTAAATGATATTACTATTATCATTTAAAATTTAAATTAATAAGTTTAATTAACAAAAAAATAAATCACAGTGACATATATACAGTTTTTTTAGATTTTACAAAAGTATTTATATATGCTAGATTTAGATTTAGAGAGGTGAGTATGCAACATTACTTATTTTAGAAGGGTATATGTCTTATTTTGCCTTGAATCAGACATATATAATATATCGACTAGCATTAAAATTAGTACATATATCGATAGCATTAAAATTATAGGGGTATATCGACTAGCATTAAAATTTGTACATATAATATATCAATAATGTCCGAGTTTCAACCTCATGTTGAGCCACATGATGAAATGTTGACATGAGAAGAGTGTGAGCTGTGCTGCGATCAAGTCGATGAGTACCCGCACAAAAACCATGGCATGTTCCAATGACATACGTTAACGCAATAAATATGTCCCCTTAGTAAATTTAGTATCGATGATATTTATAAGATTAAATTGCCTAAAACATTCTTAATTTTATTATATATGTACGAAATATCATCGATATTTCGTACATATATAATAAAATCATTCTTAATTTTATTATATATGTACGAAATAGAAGATGATCGAACTATATATATATATAGGTTTATCAACTAATAATATAGATTCTTGTTGGTGGTTTCAGACCCGTTGACGTGGCTATGAACCGTGGATTCTTGTTCGTCCTTGAACATAGTGTTAACTGTGATGATCGACCTATGATCGAATGAGCGGTCATGATTGGTTTTCGAAAGAAACTGATTCGGTCACGCTTCATCATGTGAGATGTGAGGTTCATGATTTGCCATCAGCGTTCATTTATTGGACGGTCCAGATTGATCTCATATATATGAATGATCGAGATCGACTTAAAAGATAATCGTTACCATCCTCGAGTCTAATAGGCGACGAAGACTACATCAAACTTGTAACATTTCTAGTTAGTCCAATAATTTTATATCGGAAGTGGGTGGAACTAAGATTGACTTATGTTAACGTCAACAACTTTGCGTCATGGCCTCGGGGCCGTCGCGGCTGGGTTCGGGTCCGAATGCACAGGGGTCGCCTCATCGATCTCCGGACAGGAAGCCGACATCAGGTCGGGTGAAGCTGATCATCCGCTCAGTCGGGATCGCTTCCTTCATCTGGTGGTCAGCTTGCAGCATGCCCTTCGGTTCCTGCACACAGGTCGGGTCGGGGGTTTCCCGTCCCGACCCCTCCGATGCTTAAGTCAGCTTTCGATGAGGGGGAGTTGAGTGTTTTAGAGGAAAATAAAGAAAAAGAGAGAGAGAGAGAGAGCCCTTGGTTGCCGGTATCTTAAGGTCGGTGCTGCTCCTCTCTGCGATGGGAGCTCGGTCGCTGCCATGCAGCGATGGGAGCTCGGCTGCTGCCATGCAGCGATGGGAGCTCGGAGCTGGGGAGCTGCTACGCTGCGATGGGAGCTCGACCGCTGCCATGCAGCGATGGATTTGCTAAGAGAGCGTTCTTCTTCTCCTCCTCCTTCTCCTCCTTCTCCTTCTTCTCCTTCTTCTCTCTTTTCCCCCTTCTTCTCCTGAGTGCTGGTTGATTCCCCTTTTTCTCCTCTTCTGTTCTTCTTCCCATCCTCCTCTCTTCCCTTATGAACGCAGAGGTTTTATAGAGAAGATTACTGTTGGTGATGTGGCCCTTCGCAGGGTCGTACTCTGATGGTGTCTGAACTTGGGTGGACCTGTGGATGACCCAGTTTTCCCGGGATGGTGACGTGCCTCGATCGGCGTCCGGGCTATCATGTCCCCTGTTTTATTACCCTTATCACTTCTCCCCCCCGAAGGAAGCCCTGCCTTGGGGCTCGCTCCGAGGTCCGAGGCTGGCTTTAGTCCGCAGGGATTGTCGAATGAACTTCTGATGGGCATGGAGGGCGATTTCCGAGAGCTCGCGGTGGAGGTCTGTCGGCTCATCGTTCAGGGATGCGGTGAGACTGGAGTGCTCAGCTGTGGGGGTCAGGTCTTGAAACGGGCACAGAGAGGCTACAGCCAAGGTACAAGCTCGGGCTTGGTGGCCAAGGCGTCGCTCGGGCTTTGCGGCCGAGGCTCAGCTCGGGCTTTGGGTGCCGAGGTATCGCTTGGGCTTGGCTGTCGAGGAGTTGCTCGGGCTTTGGCTGTTAAGGCGTCGCTCGAGCTTTGGGTGCCGAGGCGTCGCTCGGGCTTGGGTGCCGAGGCGTCACTCGGGCTTTATAGCCGAGGCATTGCTCGGGCTTGGTGGCCGAGGCGTTGCTCGGAGTTTTGAGGAATGATGCGCGCGGGTGAGGTACGGAGAGAAGCACTCGGGCAGTTGGCGGCCGAGGTTCATGCTCAGGCAGACGGGCTGCGCAGAGATGTACTCGGGCAGTCGGCGGTCGTGGTACATGCTCGGGCAGGCAGGCTACGCAGGGAAGTACTCAGGCGGTCGACGACCGAGGTACGCGCTCAGGCGGACGGGCTACGCGGAGACGTACTCGGGCGGTCGACGGCCGCGGTACATGCTCAGGCAGGCAGACTGCGCAGAGACGCACTCGGGCGATCGACGACCGCGGTACATGCTCGAGCAGGCAGGCCGCGCAGGGACGTACTCAGGTGGTTGAAGACCGCGGTACATGCCCAGGCAAGTGGGCTGCGTAGAGACGTACTCGGGCGGTCGGCGACCGAGGTACATGCTCAAGCAAGCGGGCTACGCAGAGAAGTACTCGGGCTTTGTGGCCGAGGCGTTGCTCGGAGCTTTTTGGCCGAGGCGGAGCTCAGGCTTTGTGGCCGAGGCGTTGCTCGGAGCTTTCTGGCCAAGGCGGAGCTCGGGCTTTCTGGCCGAGACGGAGCTCGAAGCTTTATGGCCGAGGCAGAGCTCGGGCTTTTGTGGCTGAGACGCTACTCGGTGCTTGCTCCTTAGGAGATGGGGATAGAGGGACTCTTCCCGAATGCTTTTTAGCGATGCTGCATCTTAGCCTTTACACCGCATCAGCTCCTGCGCATCGGTGGTGTGGAGGAAAGCGCGGCCCCTGCACGCCTTTGTCACAGCGAAGGCATGTGGGTTTGTATAAGTAGAGTGATTTGATCAGCGTCCCGATGAACTATCTCCTCCAAGTGTCCTCCTGGAGCTGCATCCTTGTCAGCATTGTGGCCATCTGTGCTCTGCCCTTCGCATCGACTTGTTGGAACAAGGTGGGAAGAGGCCGAACACGTCCACCCTGCACCATCTGCATGCGTCACACGCGTCTTCGACGATAGCCTGCTTAACACATGCAGGGCCCCCTTCGGGGGATCAAGGAGGGGATGCAATCTTGGGTATTCCCAATCTGATCTATGAGCTTCTCGTTCTCAGACAGATCTAGTAGCACGTACAAGGTCGGTTCAGTTCCGCTGCTACAAAACTTTTTCTTTATGCACTGCACAGCCCCTGCGAGTGATGGAGGCACCTGCCCGGACAACTAGTTAGAGTGCACAAGCAGCGTTTTGCGGTTGACCCGGTTGCCGATCTACTACGATATTTTCCCCTTGAGGCTGCAGATCGAGAGGTCCATGAGGATTAAGTTGCATGGCTTGCTCAGCTCGGTGGGAAGTCCGTAAGATATTGCAAAGGAGTAACGACAATCGGGGCATCGCTTCTGTTGGACGAGCAGCATGGCTCGGGTAGTTTTTGGCCGGGCAGTTGTTTGGTGCAGCTACAATCCATGCAGTGAAGTGCTGAATGTGGGTGGCCGAGCGTCACAGCTCGTGCTTTGGTCAGCCGAGCATCGAAGCTCGAGGATTGACCGTGCAGCTGCTTGGTGCAGCTGCGCACCATGCAGCGAAGGATTGCCGAGCATCGCAGCTCGAGCTTTTGCTGGCCGAGCGTCGCAGCTCGGGCATTGGCTGAGCAGCTGCTCGGTGCAGCTGTGAACCATGCAGCGAAGGGGTTGCCGAACATCGCAGCTCGGGCTTTGGCTGGCCGAGCGTCGTAGCTCGGGCGTTGGCTGAGCAGCTACGAACCATGCAGCAAAGGGGTTGCCGAGCATCGCAGCTTGGGCTTTGGCCGAGCAGCTACTTGGTGTAGCTGCAAACCACGCAATGAAGGGTTGTCGAGCATCGCAGCTCGAGCTTTGGTTGGCCGAGCATCGTAGCTCGGGCTTTTGGCCGAGCAGCTGCAAACCACACAGCGAAGGGGTTGCCGAGCATCGTAGCTCGGGCTTTAGCTGGCCGAGCGTCGCAGCTCAGGCATTGGCTGAGCAACTGCTCGGTGCAGCTGCGAACCATGCAGCGAATGGGTTGCCGAGCATCGCAGCTCGGGCCGCCGAGCGTTTTTGGTGTAACATTTGCAAACCACACAAAGCAGGTCTTTGAACGTGGGTGCCGAGCATCGTAGCTCGGGCTTTGGTTGGCCGAAGCGCGCAGCTCGGGCTTTTGGCCGAGTAGGCGCTGGTGCGATTGCAAACCATGCAGCAAGGTCTTTGAACGTGGGTGGCCGAGCATCGTAGCTCGGGCTTTTCGCCGAGAAAGCGACTTTAGTGCAAATTGCGAGCCATGCAAAGCAAGGTCTTTGAACGTGGGTGGCCGAAGCGTTGCGGCTCGGGCTTTAGTCGCCGAGCAGCGGCGACTCGGGCTCAGATTTGGCCGAGCGGCCGCATGAGGCAGCGATGAAACACACAGCGAAGGGTTGCCGAGCATCGCAGCTCGGGCTTTGGCCGAGCAGCTGCTTGGTGCAACTGTAAACCACGCAGCAAGGTGCTGAACATGGGTGCCGAGCACTGTAGCTCAGGCTTCGACTATCGAGCAGTGCACTCGGGCTCAGATTTGGCCGAGCAGCTGCATGAGGCAGCGATGAAACATGCGGCAAAGGGTTGCGGAGCATCGCAGCTCGGGCTTTGGTCGAGCAGCTGCTTGGTGCAGCTGAAACCACGCAGCAAAGGGTTGCCGAGCATCACAGCTCGGGCTTTGGCCGAGCTGCTGCTTAGTGCAACTGCGAACCATGCAGCAAGGTGCTAAACGTGGGTGGCTGAGCGTCGCAGCTCGGGCTTTGGCTGCCGAGCAGCGCACTCGGGCTTAGATTTGGCTGAGCAGTTGCATGAGGTAGCGATGAACCACACAACGAAGGGTTGCCGAGCATCACAGCTCGGGCTTTGGCCGAGCAGCTGCTTGGTGCAGTTGCAAACCACGCAGCAAGGTGCTGAACATGGGTGCCGAGCACTGTAGCTCAGGCTTCGGCTGCAAGTAGCGCACTCGGGCTCAGATTTGGCCGAGCAGCTGCATGAGGCAGTGATGAAACATGCGGCAAAGGGTTACTGAGCATCGCAGCTCGGGCTTTGGCCGAGCAAACCGCTGGTGTAGCGCAAACCACGCGCAAAGTCTTTGAACGTGGGTGCCGAGCATCGTAGTTTCGGGCCGCCGCCGAGCAGCGCGACTCGGCTCGGGATTCGGCCGAGCAGCTGCATGAGGCAGTGATGAAACATGCGACAAAGGGTTGCCGAGCATCGCAACTCAGGCTTTGGCCGAGCAGCTGCTTGGTGCAGCTGCAAACCACGCAGCAAAGTGCTGAATGTGGGTGGTCGAGCACTGTAGCTCGGGCTTCGGAGATTAGATGGGGCTGAGCTTGCGACAACGGGCCCTCCTTCTAGTGCCAATCTGTTAACGTCAACAACTTTGCGTCGTGGCCTCGGGGCCGTCGCGGCTGGGTTCGGGTCCAAATGCGCAGGGGTTGCCTCATCGATCTCCGGGCAGGAAGCCGACGTCAGGTCGGGTGAAGCTGACCATCCGCTCGGTCGGGATCGCTTCCTTCATCTGGTGGCCAGCTCACAGCATGCCCTTCGGTTCCTACACACAGGTCGGGTCAGGGGTTTCCCATCCCGACCCCTCCGATGCTTAAGTCAGCTTTGGATGAGGGGGAGTTGAGTGTTTTAGAGGGAAATAGAGAAAAAGAGAGAGAGAGAGAGCCCTTGGTTGCCGGTGTCTCAAGGTCGGTGCTGCTCCTCTCTACGATGGGAGCTCGGTCGCTGCCATGCAGCGATGGGAGCTCGGCTGCTGCCATGCAGCGATGGGGGCTCGGAGCTGAGCGGCTGCTACGCTGCGATGGGAGCTCGACCGCTGCCATGCAGCGATGGGTTTGCTAAGAGAGCGTTCTTCTTCTCCTCCTTCTCCTCCTTCTCCTTCTTCTCTCTTTTCCCCCTTCTTCTCCTTAGTGCTGGTTGATTTCCCTTTTTCTCCTCTTCTGTTCTTCTTCCCAGCCTCCTCTCTTCCCTTATGAACGCAGAGATTTTATATAGAAGATTACTGTTGGTGATGTGGCCCTCCGCAGGGTCGTACTCTGATGGCGTCTGAACCTGGGTGGACCTGTGGATGACCTAGTTTTCCCGGGATGGCGACGTGCCTCGATCGACGTCCGGGCTGTCATGTCCTCTGTTTTATTACCCTTATCAACTTATATAAGTCTGATGAGTATATTATTAATAATTTTAGCTTAAACATTTTAGCTAGTGATTGATACGTCAAAACAAAATCGATTGACTAGTTAGCCAATGGCCAAGTCATTACACCTAGTGTTGATTGTCATGATCATATCACACTAAGAAGCAGCGTCTCACGTTGTCGGGCCTTTTGTGTTCTCCGCGTAGGCGACTACCGCCGTCGAGAGCTTTGGGTTTGTATTGGATCCAGTCATGGATGAAACCCAAGCGAAGCAGGTGAGGCATACAATTCAAATTCCAGATCTTTCTTCTATCTCTCTATGTTCATTTTTGTTAGTAAGTTTCGTTCTTTTAGGGAGGAATCATGATCGTTTTCTGGAGTTCTTCCAGATCATCGAGCAGCAAGTGTTGACGGTGGTGAAGGCCGTCGAAGACAAGCTCGATGAGGAGATCACGGCGCTCGATCGACTCGACCTCGACGACCTCGAGGCCTTGCGGGAGCGCAGGTTGCATCAGCTGAAGAAGATGGCCGAGAAGCGGAGCCGCTGGATCTCACTTGGCCACAGTGAATACTCTGAGATCCCCGAGAAGGAATTCTTCGCGGTCGTCAAAGCCAGCGATCACGTCGTCTGCCATTTCTATCGCGAGAATTGGCCTTGCAAGGTATTTTGCTAGATCCCAATGATAATAGTTCATCAAAATAGTCATTTTGTTTTGCTCTTCCTTCTTAAATTTGCAATGTGGAGAGCCGCTGGAAGAAAAGGTTGTGATTTAGTGAGGAAGGATGCCTGCGATGTTCATCATGGTTGATAGTACAACATTGCATTAGATCTCCATCCAATTACCCAAGCCTCTTGGATTATTGAGTCCCTACCCAATAATCTCTTATTAGCAATTATTGGAACTTATCTCAGGATCTAATAATTCAGAGGCTTAATGGATATCCAATAAGATAGGGGGTTCAACGGATATCTCATATCTGAACCTCTATTCGTTGCCACACCTACCATATGTGTATGACCCTCTAGGCCCAATATCGAGCTGGTCGTGAGTCATACTTGTCAAAACTCTTTCTGACTTAATAAATTATTATCTCTATAATAATTCACCCAATTCATCGACTACGGACGTACCGGGCCACTACGTCACGGCCCCCAGACGATGAAGGAGAATCCAATCCTTTGGACCTATCTGTCCTCATTTACCATGTGTCTATAGTCCCTCATCCATCTAATATCATAGAGACCCTATACCGAGCATGGTGCTGTCAGGCCCATATGATCTCTCCTCGAGTCTTACTCTTGTCAGATTCTCCCAGAGAACTCTTTCTCTCTCAATCCGAATAACCTTGGCCAAGAATTTGTTTGAGCAAGAACACATGGGATATTCCTCTCATGATACCGAGAGTGGATGATCCTCTATTGACACTCAATAGTTCTCGTAATGTTGGCTACCACTCCTAATGACCGGTTGTATTAGATCTGGAACTTTCCAAACCTATAAGTTTAGTATCAAAGAGTGGAGTACTCATACAGGACATCCTTCGTGTCTCAAGTCTAAGGACCAGATACACTACTGGGACTACGGAATCATTGTCTGACGTGAGGTATCAATAACCATCCAGCATTCCGTAGGTGGATCAATCAGTGAACTCATTCCCCAATGAGTACCTGCACTATACCCTTAGTGTCCCCATATGAGTAGCTATAAGACCAGCTACCTCCATCATATGGACGGGTATACAACACACCAGTCTATCCGGTTATCTCGATGTCCTTCTCGAGTAACCTATGACCAGGATAATTCAGGGTCTGTGTTTAAAAGTGAATCTGTCTCATTATCGTGATCTCATCATTATTCGATTCCCATTGCATAGATCCAAAGACATCACAATTTATGCAACACGCAAGATAAAGTGATAAAACCCCTAATAATAATAAGCAAAGAGAAAAAATGCATATCAAGTCACAAGTGCCATCACTCATGTGATTGGCTTGCAGGGCACATATGACTAGCAATCTCTCACTTGACCTAAAGCCAATCACATACATGTTTGATCCCTATCAGACCTCTATGATGCTCAAAGATAATCTGAGTCAATGGCTTTATCAGTGGATCTATAATGTTATCTTCGGATGAAACTCTTTCCACTACTACATCTCTTCAGGCCATGATCTCTCTAATAAGTTGGAACCTCCTCAAAACACTTCTGATGAGACCCGGTTCCCTTATTTGAGTAATCGTCCCATATTTATCATAATATACGGGAATCGGCTCCTCGTTGCTCGATATAACTCCCAAATCTGTGATGAACTTCTTCATCCAGACTCCCTCCTTTGCTGCCTCTGCCGCAGCAATGTATTCCGCCTATGTGGTCGAGTCAGCAGTAGTGTCTTGCTTAGAACTCTTCCAGCATACTGCTCCTCCATTCAGGATGAAAACATACCCTGAATTAGGCTTACTATCATTGACATCGAACTGGAAGCTCGAGTCCGTGTAGCCCACAACCCTGAGACTACTATCTCCATATACCAGTAAAAGATCCTTAGTCCTTCTTAAGTACTTAAGGATACTTTTTACTGCTTTCTAGTGCTCCAAGCCTGGATCTGGCTGATATCTGCTGGTGACACTCAGAGCATGTGCTATATCAGGCCTGGTACATAGCGTAGCATACATGATAGATCCTATCGCTGATGCATATGGTATCATATCCATGTGTGCCCTTTCTTTAGGAGTCTTTGGGGACATACTCCTAGAAAGTGATATTCTATGTCTTATTGGTATGAGACCTCTCTTGAAATTTTTCATGCTAAACCTTTTGACAATGGTGTCTATGTACCTGGACTGGGACGAGCCAAGCATCCTCTTGGATCTATCTCTATAGATCCATATCCTCAATATGCAGGATGCTTCCCCTAAGTCCTTCATGGAGAAATGCCTAGATAACCAAGTCTTTACTGTGAAGAGCATTCCTACATTATTCCCAATGATCAGGATGTTATCCACGTATAATACCAAAAAGGTGATAGTGCTCCCACTTACTTTTCTGTACACATAAGGTTCATCTTCATTCTTAACGAAGTCATAAGATCTGATCGCCTCATGAAATCTTATGTTCTAACTTCGGGAAGCTTGCTTCAATCTATAAATGGACCTAAGCAACCTGCGCACCTTATCTGGGTTATCCCTGGACACGAATCCCTCAAGCTGTATCATATACACCTCCTCCTCGAGGTTGCTATTGAGGAATGCAGTTTTGACATCCATTTGCTAGATCTCATAATCATAGTGTGCTACAACAGCCAATAGAATTCGAATGGATTTTAGCATGGCTACAGGTGAGAAAGTTTCGTTATAGTTAACACCTTGCCTTTGATGATACCCCTTAGCCACTAGCCTTGCTTTATAGGTCTCTATTTTTTCATCTACTCAAATCTTCTTTTTGAAGATCCACTTGCAGCCAATGGGTACAATACCCTCGGGTGCATTAACTAGGTTCCAAACCTTGTTGGAGTACATGGAATCCATTTCTGAATTTATGGCTTCTTGTCATTTCCCGGAGTCTATGCTCATAATAGCCTCCTCGTAGGTCTGAGGGTCAATATCCTCAACATCCTCTCTTCTGATATGTCCCATATATCTCTCAGGAGGATAGGATACTCTATCAAGCCTACGTAAAGTTGGAACTTGTGTGTTAGGTATCTGAACAGATTCTGGAATGGTGCTTGAGCTAGGTTCTCCAACCTCGCTCAACTCTATCATGCTCCCACTATCTTCACCAAAAATGTGTTCCTTCTCAAGGAACACTGCTCTCTTGGCTACAAAAATCTTTTGGTCCTCAGGATGATAGAAATAATACTCATAAGTTTCCTTAGAGTATCCCACGAACTTGCACCGTTCCGTTATGGATTCCAACTTGTCAGGGTTATGTCTCTTAACGTGGGTAGGGCAGCCCCAAATCTTAACAATCTTAAGATCAGACATCTTCCCATTCCATATCTCATATGGAGTAGACATCACTGACTTGGTTGGAATTCTGTTCAGAAGGTAAGCTGCGGTCTCTAGGGCATATCCCCAGAATGAGATGGGTAGGTCGGCGAAACATATCATGGAACGCACCATGTCTAACAGTGTGTGATTCCTCCTTTCTAATACACCATTAAGCTATGGTGTATAAAGAGGTGTCCATTGGGATAAAATCCCATAGTCTTTGAGGAACTAGGTGAAATCTGTACTCAACTACTCACCTCCTCGATCTGATCGAAGGGTTTTAATACTCTTTCCTGTTTGGTTCTCCACTTCATTTTTATATTTCCTAAATTTCTCAAAAGCTTTAGACTTATACTTCATCAAGTACACATGCTCGTATCTTGAGAAATCATCAGTGAAAGTAATGAAGTAGGAGTAACCACCTATGGCATGAGTCGACATGGGATCGCATACATCACTATGTATGAGTTCTAGTAACTCAGTGGCTCTCTCTCCAATTCCACTAAATGGAGAGTTGGTCATCTTTCCCCGACGGCAAGGTTCATATATCGCATATGACCCATAGTCAAATAGATCTAGATATCCATCTTTTAGCAACTTTTGAATCCTTCCCTCGTGGATGTGACCTAGCCTACAATGCCAAATATATGCATTGTTCACCTCTTCTTGTTTCCTCTTAGACTCATGTACACTCATGATATGTGGAGTTGTATCTAGCATAAATAAACCATTATGCAATGTTCCTCTCGTGATGATTTGATCATCTAATATTATTGAACAACCATTGTTCTCAAAAACTAATTTATATCCACTAACTGTCAAACATGAAATGAAAATAATATTTTTGATAATAGAAGAAACATAATAGCATGCATCTAATGCAATAATAGCTCCACCAAGCAGATGTAAAGTGACCTTGCCAATAGCCACTACAGCAACCTTTGCTCCATTGCGCATCTTAAGGTCTATCTCACCTTTGTTCAATCTCCTAGGTCTTGCTAGAACCTGTAACGAATTGCAAATATGATAAGCACTCCCGGTATCCAATACCCATGTGTTATCAAAAGATTCTGACAAATGGAGACTAATCATAAATATACCTGAAGCTTCTGCAAGCTTCTGTTCCACCCTCTCTGCAAGGTACTCTTTGCAGTACCTCGTCCAGTGCCCATCTTTACTGTAGTGGAAGCACTGGCCTTTGTCCTTTGTTGGGTCTTTCTTGGCAACCTGTGCCTTACCCATTTTACCCTTGCCCTTGCCCTTCTTAAGGGTCTTCTTAGCCTTCCTTTTCTTTTTGGTCTCACCAGCATAGAGAATCGGCTTTTCTTTCTTGTTGGTGCTCTCTGCTTCTCTCAACATATTGAGGAGGTCTGGGAGGGTCACCTCAAGTTTGTTCATATGGACGGGTATACAGCACACCAGTTTATCCGGTTATCTCGATGTCCTTCTCGAGTAACCTATGATCAGGATAATTCAGGGTCTGTGTTCATTTTGAAGATCCACTTGCAGCCAATGGGTACAATACCCTCGGGTGCATTAACTAGGTTCCAAACCTTGCTGGAGTACATGGAATCCATTTCTGAATTCATGGCTTCTTGTCATTTCCTAGAGTCTATGCTCATAATAGCCTCCTCATAGATCTGAGGATCAAAATCCTCAACATTATCTCTTCTGATATGTCTCATATATATCTCAGGAGGATGTGATACTCTATCGGACCTACGTAAAGTTGGAACTTATGTGTTAGGTATCTGAACAGATTCTGGAATGGTGCTTGAGCTAGGTTCTCCAACCTCGCTCAACTCTATCATGCTCCCACTGTCTCTATCAAGAATGTGTTCCTTCTCAAGGAATACTATTCTCTTGGCTACAAAAACCTTTTGATCCTCAGGGTGATAGAAATAATACCCACAAGTTTCCTTGGGATATCCCATGAACTTGCACCGTTCCATTCTGGATTCCAGCTTGTCAGGGTTGTGTCTCTTAACATGGGCAGGGCAGCCCCAAATCTTAACAATATTAAGATTAGGCATCTTCCCATTCCATATCTCATATGGAGTAGACATTACTGACTTGGTTGTAATTCTTTTCATAAGGTAAACTGCGGTCTCTAGGGCATATCCCCAGAATGAGATGGGTAGGTCGGTGAAACACATTATGGAATGCACCATGTCTAACAGTATGCGATTCCTCCTTTCTGATACACCATTAAGCTGTGGTGTATAAAGAGGTGTCCATTGGGATAAAATCCCATAGTCTTTGAGGAACTGGGTGAACTCTGTACTCAAATACTCACCTCCTCGATCTGATCGAAGGGTTTTAATACTCTTTCCTGTTGGGTTCTCCACTTCATTTTTATATTCCCTGAATTTCTCAAAAGCTTCAGACTTGTACTTCATCAAGTACACATGTTTGTATCTTAAGAAATCATCAGTGAAAATAATGAAGTAGGAGTAACCACCTATGGCATGAGCCGACATGGGACCGCATACATCACTATGTATGAGTTCTAGTAACTCAATGGCTCTCTCTCTAGTTCCACTAAATGGAGAGTTGGTCATCTTTTCCCAAAGGTAAGGTTCACATGTCGCATATGACTCATAGTCAAATGGATCTAGATATCCATGTTTTAACAACTTTTGAATCCTTCCCTCGTAGATGTGACCTAGCCTACAATGCCAAAGATATGTATTGTTCACCTCTTCTCATTTCCTCTTAGACTCACTTACACTCATGATATGTGGAGCTATATCTAGTATAAACAAACCATTATACAATGTTCCTCTTGTTATGATCTGATCATCTAATATTATTGAACAACCATTATTCTCAAAAACTAATTTATATCCACTAACTATCAAACATGAAATGAAAATAATATTTTTGATAATAGAAGGAACATAATAGCATGCATCTAATACAATAATAGCTCCACCAAGTAGATGTAAAGTGACCTTGCCAATAGCCACTACAGCAACCTTTGCTCCATTGCCCATCTTAAGATCCATCTTGTCTCTGTTCAATCTCCTAGGTCCTGCCAGAATCTACAACGAATTATAAATATGATAAGTACTCCCGGTATCCAATACCCATGTGTTATCAAAAGATTCTGACAAATGGAGACTGATCATGAATGTACCTGAAGCTTCTGCAAGCTTCTATTCCGCCCTCTCTGCAAGGTACTCTTTGCAGTTACTCTTCCAATGCCTATCTTTGTCGCAGTGGAAGCACTAGCCTTTGTCCTTTGTTGGGTCTTTCTTGGCAACATTTGTCTTACCCATTTTGCCCTTGCCCTTCTTAAAGGTCTTCTCAGCCTTTCTTTTCTTTCTGGTCTCACTTGTTAAATCTCGGATTTTGATGATGAAATCAATTGGTGAAATATTTGTACTAATCTCTTTGTTGAGATGAGTGTGCAGGAATAACTACGATGGAAAGAAAACATAACGTGATTTCCGAGGCCAAGTCCGTCTCGGGGGTTCAAGAGTTCATCTAAGTCCGAGAGATTTTCGGAAGAGTTGCCGGAACCATCCAAGATCAAATTAGGGACTTGTCGAAGTTTTCGAAAGTCCATTTCAAAGATCGTCGAAGGTTCGCGGAACTTCCGGGAAGATTCGGAAACCAGCTGAAGACTAGTTGAGCTCGCCGGAGTATCTTTGCCGGGAGACCACCGGTAGCAATCCGAGGGAAGCATCGAGGCCCGCGGAATCTCGCCAGTAGAACTCGCGGAAGTCGACTTGAAGGGTGTCCGATCAAATCACGTTAAGTTATGTTCGTAATTTGCACATGAGTAGAGCAAGGATTTAAGAAATAAATCCTACCCAAAATTCAGTGAGGAGCCAACCAGGGCCACTCTTGTGTCAAGTTGAGATCTAAGCAGGCCCCATTCGGCTCTGTCAGAATAGGGGCAAGCGATGGAACCGCTTAAGCTGGGGCGGTGGAACGCTTAACTGGGCGTAGCACCGCCAGACACACACACAGCGGTGGAACGCCTTTTGCCTGGGGTGGTAGCACCGCCAGACATCGACGGCGGTGGAAACGCTGGTGAAAGCAGGCACCGCTTGATCCATCGGACTGGAGCGGTAGCACCGCTTTGCTGGCGGTGGCACCGCTTCGTCACGTCGATCAAAGATCGACACAGCGTGGCACGCTTGACAGCAAAGTGTGGCACCGCCTTGACCACTGAAACATGGGAACTCCAAATTCACTTGGAATTTGGAGCCCAATTGAATCCACTTTAGATCTATAAATACCCCCTTTCTCGGCTGAAAGGGCACCCTTTGAGCAAGAAAAAGTTTGAGTCTTGAGCTTTTGAAGAGTTTTGAAAAGTGTTGTTTTCTTTGCTAAGTGTTCACCTTCTTCTTCTTCTTGAGAGATCTTGTACAAGTGTGAACATCTTGTAAAGGGTTGTAAAAGGGTGTTTGATCCTTCCCCTTCAAAGGACTTGCTAGTGGAAGAGCGGAGCCTCATCGCAAAGGCTTCAAGAGTGGATGTAGGTCATTTGACCGAACCACTATACATCATTGTGTCCTTAAATGTGTGAGTGTTTATATTTCTGAATCATTTCATTTCTTGGCTGCAAGTTCATAGTTAGTTCCTTTTCACAAGCAATTACTTTCAAGTTCTCTTTCGTCGAATCGAAATCTTCCTATGAACTTGTGTTTCTTTGCGAAATCGGTTTCAAGAATACGAGTTTAATCCGCTGCACTAATTCACCCCCCCCTCTTAGTGCCTTTTAATCCTTTCAATTGGTATCAGAGCAAGGTTTGCTCTCATATTGGTTTAAAACCCAAGAGAGATGGCCTACTCCGGTATGCAAGAGGGTCTCTCCATTACTCGTCCACCTATGTTCAATGGGTCGGATTATACGTATTGGAAGACTCGTATGAGGATTTTTCTTATTTCCATGGACTTCGAACTTTGGAACATTGTCGAAAATGGCTTCGCAAAATCTTCTCTTCCGATGAGTGAATGGAATGAGTCGGAGAGGAAGATTTTCGCTCTCAATGCAAAGGCTATGAATGTCTTATTTTGTGCACTTGATAAGAATGAGTTTAATCGGGTTTCCGTTTGTGAATCGACTTTTGATATTTGACGCACTCTTGAAATCACTCATGAAAGCACTAGCCGAGTGAAGGAGTCCAAAATCAACATTCTTGTGCATTCCTACGAACTTTTTTGGATGAAACCAAATGAGTCCATTGGAGACATGTACACCCGCTTTACGGATGTCATCAATGGACTTAAAGCTCTTGGTAAAGGCTTTTCGAATTTTGAATTGGTAACTAAGATTTTAAGATACCTTCCAAAGTGTTGGGATCCAAAGGTCACGGCCATTCAAGAGGCCAAGGATCTTAAAGTATTTCCTATTGAAGAACTTATTGGATCTCTAATGACTTACGAGATGACGTGCCATGCTCATGAAGAGCTTGAGAACCCCCTTCCAAAGAACAGGAAGGATATGGCACTTAGAACACAAGAAGACCACTTGAAAGGAACATCAAGTGATGAGGATAGTGACAATGACATTGCACTTCTAACTCGAAAGTTTAAAAAATTCATAAGAAAGAACAAATTCAAAAATGACACAAAAGCAAATTTGAACACAAAAGGACCAAGTCATTTGCTACGAATGCAAGAAGCCGGGACACTTCAAGAATGAATGCCCTCAAGCCAAGAAGAAGCAATTCAAGAAGAAAAAAGCCTTGAAGGCCACGTGGGATGATTCAAGTGACTCCGAGGTTGAAGAGGCTAGCAACAAATAGGAGGCAAACTTCGCTCTAATGGCATTTGGAGAAGAGCTTAGTGAGTTACTTAATGAAGAGTTATCTTTCGATGAACTTTCTATGGCTTTTCATGAGTTGTTTGATGAATGTAGAACTATTAGTAAGAAGTTCAATTTGCTTAAGAAAGAGCATTCTTTATTACAAAGTAAATTCAATAGTCTTCAAAACCCTTCTCTACCCTCATGCTCTAAGTGTGAAGACTTAGATGCAACAAAAAGGGAGAACTTGCTACTCAAAGAGATCCTAAACAAGTTTAAGGTCGGTAGCAAGGGCTTAGACATGATTCTTGCTAACAAAGGTCATGTCGGAAATAGAAGTGGTATCGGATTTGTGAGAGGTTCTCACCAAAATCCCACCACCTTTGTTAAAGGGCCTACATTGCATGTATCACCCCATTTGAAATGTAATTTTTGTTGCAAAATGGGACATGTTACCTACAAATGTCCATTCAAGAAAATTAGTCCACAAAAGTTGATATGGGTTCCTAAAGGAACCATAAACAATTCAATGATAAATTACAAAGTAAGTAGATCAATTTGTAAGGCACCCAAAATCAAATGGGTACCTAAAAATAATCCTCTTTTGTAGACAAACTCACAAGCTAGGAGCAAGAAATGGTATCTTGATAGTGGATGCTCAAGGCACATGACCGGAGATCCATCTCATTTCTCTATGCTCTCTAGCAAAGAAGAAGGATATGTCACTTTCGGAGACAACAACAAGGGTAAAATCATTGGCAAGGGAACCATAGGTAACAAATCGAGTTTTTCAATTGATGATGTGTTACTAGTTGATGGTTTAAAACATAATCTTTTAAGTATTAGTCAACTATGTGATAAAGGTTATATTGTTAGATTTGAATCCAATGTTTGCATTATTGAAAAACCCAACAACAACATATCCATGATTACTTTAAAACAAAACAATGTCTACACCATAAATATTGATAAATTAAGTAATGAAATGTGTTTTTCGGTTTTGAATGATGACGCTTGGCTTTGGCATAGGAGGCTAGGCCATGCAAGCATGAAACTAATCTCTAAGATTTCATCTAGAGATTTAGTAAGAGGTATCCCAAACACGAAATTTGTTAAGGATAAGGTATGTGATGCATGTCAACTAGGAAAACAAATAAAGACTAGTTTCAAATCAAAAAATCACATTAGCACCACTAGACCATTGCAATTGATCCACTTGGACTTATTTGGACCAATTGACATAACAAGTCTAGGAGGTAGCAAATATGCCTTTGTAATTATGGATGACTATAGTAGATATACTTGGACCTATTTTTTGGCTCATAAAAGTGATTGCTTCAAATGTTTCTCTAAATTTTGTAAACTCACTCAAAATGAAAAAGGCTTTATGATCTCATCAATTCAAGTGATCATGGAGGTGAATTTCAAAATCATGACTTCAAAATTTTTGTGAAACAAACGGATACAATCACAACTTCTCTACTCCAAGAAATCCACAACAAAATGGAGTAGTAGAAAGGAAAAATAGAAGTTTGCAAGAAATGGCTAGAACCATGTTAAATGAATATAATTTACCAAAATATTTTTGGGCGAAGCCGTGAATACGACTTGCTATGTGATGAATAGAGTTCTAGTGAGACCATCCCTATCCAAAACTCCATATGAATTATGGAATGATAAAAAACCCAATGTTTCTTACTTTAAAGTTTTTGGTTGCAAATGCTTTATTTTGAATGAAAAGGATGCCTTAGGAAAATTCGATGCAAAATCCAATGAAGGCATATTTCTTGGTTATTCTTCTGTTTCTAAGGCTTTTCGTGTTTTCAACAAGAGAACCTTACTTATAGAAGAATCTATTCATGTGGTTTTTAATGAAGTTTTCGAATTTAAGAAAAAAGATTTTGATGATGATTTTGGTCTTGATGATTTGAATTTGAATGAACCCTCTCCTCAAAATAACATCTTGGATGCATCTTCTTCCCAAACTTCCTTACCAAAGGAATGGAAGTATGTAGATGCTCATCCCAAGGAGTTAATTATAGGAGATGCATCGAAAGGGGTTCAAACTCGCTCTTCTTTCAAAAAATTTTGTGCCCATGCTGCCTTTCTTTCTCAAGTTGAACCAAAATGCATTATTGATGCCCTAAAAGATGATTCTTGGGTTATCGCAATGCAAGAAGAATTGAATCAATTTGAGAGGAATGAGGTATGGAAGCTTGTTCCTAAACCTAATGACCACTTAGTTATTGGTACTAAGTGGGTCTTTAGAAACAAGCAAGATGAATGCGGTATCGTGGTTAGAAACAAGGCTAGACTAGTGGCCAAAGGTTTCAACCAAGAAGAAGGTATCGATTATGAAGAAACCTTCGCTCCGGTGGCAAGATTGGAGGCCATTAGGATGCTCCTTGCCTATGCTAGTAGTAAAGATTTTAAATTATTTCAAATGGATGTCAAAAGTTCATTCTTAAATGGTTTTATTTCCAAAGAAGTTTATGTTGAACAACCACCCGGATTCGAAAACTCTCTATTTCCTAACCATGTGTTTAAGCTAACTAAGGCCTTATATGGTCTTAAACAAGCCCCTAGGGCTTGGTATGAGAGGCTTAGTTCCTTCTTGATTTTAAATAATTTCACTAAAGGCAAGGTTGATACTACATTGTTTATTAAACATTTTGAAAACAATTTTCTTATTGTTCAAATTTATGTTGATGATATTATTTTTGGATCTTGTAATAAATCACTATGTGAATTATTTGCTAAGGATATGAGTGATGAATTTGAGATGAGCCTAATGGGAGAACTAAATTTCTTTTAGGACTTCAAATCAAGCAACTAAGTGATGGTATATTTCTAAATCAATCAAAATACACATTGGAATTGTTAAAACGATTTAATATGGATGGATCAAAAGAAATTAGCACTCCTATGAGCACCTCCACTAAATTAGATATGGATGAAAATGAAGAAAGTTTTGATCAAAAAACTTATAGGGGCATGATAGGTAGCTTGCTTTATCTCACCGCAAACTTGGACGACATCATGTTCGAGTGTAGGGCTATGTGCAAGATTCCAAGCTAATCCTAAGCTATCTCACTTGAAAGGCTGTCAAGAGGATTCTTAGATATCTTAAAGGGACCCCTAATCTTGGATTATGGTATCCAAAATCTGAAAATTTTAGTTTGAAAGCTTATGCGAGATGCGGATTTTGGTGGATGTAAAATAGATAGAAAAAGCACATCCAGGAACATGCCAATTTCTAGGACATGCACTTGTTTCTTGGACTTCAAGAAACAAAATTCGATTGCACTATCTACATGCAGGTTGAATATATAGCTGCTAGTGCATCTTGTGCACAAGTTATCTGGATGAAAAATACACTAGAGGACTATGGAATCTACTTAAAAAATATTCCTATAAAGTGTGATAACACGAGTGCAATTTGTCTAACTAAAAATCCAATCCAACACTCTCGCACTAAGCACATTGACATCAGGCATCACTTTATACGTGATCATGTAAGTAGTAGAAATGTCACTCTTGATTTTGTTGATACAAATCATCAATTAGCGGACATTTTTACGAAACCTTTAAATGAGGAACAATTTGATTTTATTAGAAGGGAATTAGGCATGCTAAACTGTCCAAGTAAGTAAGTAAGTTTTTTTTTTTTTTTTTTGATGATGTCTTTTCTTGAAATTATGTTTAAACTATGATTTCCATCGATTTGATTCGGATTTTCCCATGGATTTATTCCTTTTGACTTCATCCCATCTCGAGATTTTTCTTTTAAAAAAAGAAAAGGAAAAACATGAAATCGAATTTGTTTTTGTGCTCTGGTGTAGCATCATACCAATCTTGGCGGTGGAACCGCCAGGTAGTCACCCAGGCGGTGGAACACTTTCTTTCAAGCGTAGTACCACCCGAACACCCTGCTATAAAGTGTGTTAGGGCCGGCGGTAGAACCGCCTCCCCTAATCTGTGAACCGCCTCTCCTCTCTTCCAAACTCTTCCAGACTTCAAATTGGCGTCATTTCTTCCCATCTAGAAGCCTAAGGAGGAGATTTTATCTTGATTCAAGCTTCCTACATCTCAAAGAACCAATCTAAGAAATGGCTCCTAGAAGAACATCAAGAGACAAAGGAAAAAGGATGGAGGTAGATTCATTTGACCAATCCTTGTTTAAATCACAAGAAGCCTCCCTTAGATTTTCTGAATTTGGTTCTAGACCCATTCATAATGGAAAGTATGTTGATTTGAATCAATTAGGAAACTTAGAACCTATCATGTGGTTTGCAGACTTAGAGGCTTTACCTATTCTATAAATTATTGAACCTATTTATCCATGTTTAGTTAAGTTGTTCTATGCTAATTTAACTGTGAATGATGATGGCTTGTCAACTTATCTTCTAGGTAATGAGATTCAAATATGTGATAATACTATATGATCATTAATTGGAATTGTTGAAAGAGAGCTAGGGTGTTATTTTCGAGGAAAATGGGATATGAACACAGTTGGTGCCACTCACTCTAAAGCTTTAGAAACTGTGTTTGCAAACCCAAATTTAGGAATAATTCCCAAGAGTTGTGAACATTTATTACCTTTTAACTCTAAAATTTTGCATCACATTCTAATAAGCATTGTTATTCCTAAGCTAAGCGGTTTCATCATGATGAGATCGGTTTCATGAATTAGGTACCTTATATTGGATACCTTATATTGGATCATGACTAGACAACATTTCTATTTTGGTTACCTAATCAAAAGACACATGATAGAGGTCCTTTCTAAAGGATCAATGTTACCATATGGAGGTTTAATAACTAGACTATTGCATGCCCATAACATCTGCATTCCACGGATGAAGAAGCAATACAAGTCGAAAGATTTAATATTATTGACGTTAAACTACTTAGACGACTTAGATGTACTTTCGAGCATGGAATAGGGGTTAGGCAACCTAGGAGATGTGATATACCTCCCCCAGCCGTAGACCATCCTGAAACACCAGTCCTTAGGGGAAATGAATCTCCTCCTCCTAATCCTTTTGTTGCAGCTACATCAGTGACATTTTCTGCTCCATCTTCTACTAATCTGATCATGAGAGAGTTAAATGAAGTAAAACTATAGCAAATTAAAATTTTGAAGGAAATGCGGAAGATGAACTTAAAGATCGATCACATGTATAGGCATCTTGGCATTCCTCCTGAGGAGTAGCTTGCTGTGTTTTCTTTTTGAACGATGTAAACTTGTGTTGTATGTTGACATTTATGTTGCATTCCTTACATCATGACATCTTCTTGTTGACATCTATGTTGTCTTAACTTCATGCTGTGTTATCTTACATCTTTTCGGCCACTGTGGAATGGTTTTCGGTTTTCTAATTTCCTTTTCCACATTTGTGATGTTTTCCGACCCTCCTTATTGTTATGATTCTCTCGTTTCCTTTTTGTTGATGACAAAGGGGGAGAAATGATATGTGTATTGCCATATGATATGCGTTGTCCAACATAAACTTAGTTGGGTTCTTGATATCATGTTTTTTGATTATGTATACTTCATTGATATCTTTGATATCTATTTTGAAATCTTGAAATTAAAATTAATTGTGTTGAATTCAAAAATTGAATTCAAGCAATTTTTCTTTATGGCATATACATAGGGGGAGTTAAGAATAACTCCACCAATTGATTGTCATCATCAAAAAGGGGGAGATTGTTAAATCTCAGATTTTGATGATGAAATCAATTGGTGAAATATTTGTACTAATCTCTTTGTTGAGATGAGTGTGCAGGAATAACTACGATGGAAAGAAAACATAACGTGATTTACCGAGGCCAAGTCCGTCGGGGGTTCAAGAGTTCATCGGAAGTCCGAGAGATTTTCGGAAGAGTTGCCGGAACCATCCAAGATCAAATTAAGGACTTGTCAAAGTTTTCGAAAGTCCATTTCAAAGATCGTCGAAGGTTCGCGAAACTTCCGGGAAGATTCGGAAACCAGCTGAAGACTAGTTGAGCTCGGAGTAGTATCTTTGGGAGGAGACCACTGGTAGCAATCCGAGGGAAGCATCGGAGGCCTGCCGGAATCTCGTCGTAGAACTCGTCGGAAGTCGACTTGAAGGGTGTCCGATCAAATCACGTTAAGTTATGTTCGTAATTTGCACATGAGTAGAGCAAGGATTTAAGAAATAAATCCTGCCCAAAATTCAGAGGAGCCAACCGGGCCACTCTTGTGTCAAGTTGAGATCTAAACAGGCCCCATTCGGCTCGTCAGAATGGGGGCAAGCGATGGAACCGCCCAAGCTGGGCGGTGGAACCGCTTAACTGAAGGTGTAGTACCGCCAAGACACACACACAAAGCGGTGGAACGCTTGTATGGAAGCTGTAGCACCGCCCAGACATCGACGGGCGGTGGAACACGCTGGTGGGCAAGCGGTGGCACCGCCAGCCACCGGATCGAGCGGTAGCACCGCCGCTCGGGGCAGCATCTTTGCCCAGACGTCGATCAAAGATCGACACACAGGCGGTGGCACCGCTTGACCACTGTGAACATGGGAACTCCAAATTTACTTGGAATTTGGAGCCCAATTTGAATCCACTTTGGATCTATAAATACCCCCTTTCTTAGCTGAAAGGGCACCCTTTTGAGCAAGAAAAAGTTTGAGTCTTGAGCTTTTGAAGAGTTTTGAAAAGTGTTGTTTTCTTTGCTAAGTGTTCACCTTCTTCTTCTTCTTGAGAGATCTTGTACAAGTGTGAACATCTTGTAAAGGGTTGTAAAAAGGGGTGTTTGATCCTTCCCCTTTAAAGGACTTGCTAGTGGAAGAGCGGAGCCTCATCGCAAAGGCTTCAAGAGTGGATGTAGGTCATTTGACCGAACCACTATACATCATTGTGTCCTTAAATGTGTGAGTGTTTATATTTCTGAATCATTTCATTTCTTGGCTGCAAGTTCATAGTTAGTTCCTTTTCACAAGCAATTACTTTCAAGTTCTCTTTCGTCGAATCGAAATCTTCCTACGAACTTGTGTTTCTTTGCGAAATCGGTTTCAAGAATACGAGTTTAATCCGCTGCACTAATTCACCCCCCCCTCTTACTGCCTTTTGATCCTTTCATCACTAGCATAGAGAATTGGCTTCTCTTTCTTGATGGTGCTCTCTACTTCTCTCAATATATTGAGGAGCTCTGGGAGGGTTACCTCAAGTTTATTTATATTAAAATTCATTATGAACTGAGAAAAGGAATCTGGTAGGGACTGAAGCACAAGATCCACATACAGGTTATCCTCTAGGACCATTCATAGACCTGTGAGTTTCTCGATCCACTCAATCATCTTAAGAACATGGTCCTGAACCGGTGTCCCCTCAGTCATCCTGGAATGGAAAAGACTCTTTGATATCTCATATCACTGAGTTCTTTCCTGTTCCTCAAACAGTTTATGGAGATGCATGAGTATGGAATTAGCATCCATATTTTCATGTTACCTCTATAACTCAGTAGTCATAAAGGCTAACATATAACACCGAGCAAGAGCGGAATCATCTATATACTTCACATAACGAGTGATCTCATCCTTGCTTGCCCCTTCGTCGGGCGTAGGGATCACTATATCAAGGATATATGCGATTTTCTCTACTGTGAGAATGATTCTTAGATTGCGAAGCTAATCTATGTAATTTGGACCAGTGAGGCGGTTGGCATCAAGTATGCCACGTAAAAGATTTAAAAGCGACATTTTTTGAAATTAAAGATGTAGCAAAAATAAATAACATGCAGACTTTGCAAAAATTAAACAGTTAAGATAAGGACTTCTATCTTAATGTACTCCCACTAATTTTTTGTGAGACACACAACACCCTCTGGTATATGAATCGGAGACCCCCGGCAGATCTCTAGTGGGGATCGGGATCCAATCGGCGTCTTAACGTAACCTCAAGGGACTCGACCAATCACGTTAAGCCTGTAAAGGTGGGCAACTCTTGCCAATCACAACTCCTTGTGATTCTCGTCCTGTTCGGCCTCCGAACCACCATGGCCTCGAGGGACTCGACCAACCATGATGTTCGGTTAAGTCATCACCATCGTTACAAGATGAGTCTGATTCGGTGATATACTCTCGAGGGACTCGATCAAGCATACCATGTCCTTAGGTCACCGGTGACATCTATGTCATAGATAAGATAGCGAGACGCGATATAGGTGAGTCTCGAGGGACTCGACCAACTCAACCTACACCGAGAATCGGTTCCTACCTATAACGATGGAAGGCCACGTGGGTCAATCTAATTGCCTCACGTTTACCGACTTAATATTATTAATGGAGAGGATTTTTGATTTGATCTCCTAACATAATGTGTCACACACATACGTATTTAATATATATATATATATATATATATATCTACATCGCATGCAAATATATATATATACATATCTAGTAGGTGTATATCTAATCACACATCACATGAGCAATCACACCAGATGATCATGGACCACATCCTAATGTGATCAGGCCCGAGCCAGTGGGCCCAATCACTCACATCAAGATCTATGTATACTTCGGCGCATCTCTATGCCCTGTGATCGTCCATATCGCTTCGTTGGATCTGTTGGCATCTCAATGCATCTCCATGCATCAAATCGTCCGTCTTAGCCTCGTGAGTCATGCTACCGCTACGCCTCCTCATGTAATTACAACATAATTATAGGCACGCAGGCCCGATAATAAATGAGAAAAGAATAAAGGCTCGTAGGCCCCAATAATAATAATCACATATACACATATCACATCACAGGTCCATGATCATCTGTTCACATCATACATCACATGTATATATTATTTTATAGGACTATTAGATAAAAAAATAATAGTTAATTAAACTATTTAATTAACATATTTATTTTTTCTGAAATCAGAGACATAAATGGAATTTTTTAATTCCTAGGGGTATTTTGGTAATTTGACCAAAAGGGTATTTTGGTAATTCTGTCAAAAGGGATAGAATTTGAAATTTCTGAAATTCCGAGGGGCAAAACTATTTTTTGCCCAAAAAACCTAATACCTTTTCCTTTTGCAGAGTTGCGGTCGCCGCCACCCTACCGACGACGGCCATTGCGGTTGGGCGCGTCGCCCTTGCTCGCGGCACGGCGCGTAGCGATCGATCCCACGGCTGCTGCCCCTTTTGCGGCGGCGCAGTGCCTTGCGGGTGCGCCCACATCGCGGCAGGTCGCGCAGATGTCTTGCCCCTTGCGGGTGCAGCGCCTGCCGGCGCCCTTGCGTATGCGGGCGCTTTTGCCCGCGGTCGCAGCGCCCACAGACAGCGTCGACTCTTGCGGGCGGCTGCCGGTAGCAGCAGCCCAGTGCTACTGGCTTTGGCGGCCTACGGCCGCCGTCGATTTGCCGCTTACGTAGGCCGTCGGCCACCACCGATATTGCTATCGTGCAAAGCAAAGGCGCAAGCGACCTTGCGGTTCTTTGCCGCGAGCGGCAGCAACAGTTGCTGCCTTTTCTCGCCCTTCATGCCAACGATTTTGATGTCAAAAGCAGATCTAAAACACAACACACAGTTTAAGATCCGATCTTCACACGAACAACCTGGCTCTATTACCACTGTTGGGAAATTCGTCAGGGGAGCGACATCACATGCGCAGCGAAAGAACAAAAAAGAAAAAAAACTCAGATTTCTCGTAAAAAGTTTTCATCATCGTGCGAAGATCGGTGCATCAAAATAAATCCGCAAAAACTGCATGTGTTAAAGAAAGTACCTAGGGAGATCGTATATCCCTGAATTTCTGTAAATCTGTGGGAGAGGATGAAGGAGGTCAAGCGTCCTCCTCTCTAGCGGTATCCACACGACAGGGATTGCAACAATGCACCTCTCTCTCTGGGGAGAGGAGAACAGGAGGTGGCTGCCAAAAGAAACCCTCAGCCTATAGAGCTTTGGTTCGATCGTATTTATAGAGCCCCCCCTGAAAACCCTAATGGATCTTTTGCCCTATTGGGTATTGGATCTTCATCCAATTACCCAAGCCTCTTGGATTAGTGAGTCTCTACCCAATAATCTCTTATTAGCAATTATTGGATCTCATCTCAGGATCCAATAATTTAGGGGCTTAATGGATATCCAATAAGATAGGGGGTTCAGCGGATATCTCATATCCGAACATCTACTCGTCGCAACACCTACCATATGTGTGTGACCCTCTAGGCCCAATATCGAGCTGGCCATGAGTCATACTTATCAGAACTTCTTCTGACTTAGTGAATTATTATCTCTATAATAATTCACCCAACTCATCGATTATGGACGTACCAGCCCACTATGCCGCGGCCCCCAGACGATGCAGGGAAATCCAATCCTTTGGACCTATCTATCCTCAGTTACCATGTATCTATAGTCCCTCATCCATCTAATATCACAGAGACCTTATACTGGGCATAGTGCTGTCAGGCTCATATGGTCTCTCCTCGAGTCTTGCTCTTGTTAAATTCTCCCAAAGAACCCTTTCTCTCTCAATCCGAATAACCTTGGCCAAGGATTTGTTTGAGCAAGAACACATGTGATATTTCTCTCATGATACCGAGAGTGGATGATCCTCTATTGACACTCAATAGCCCTCGTACGGTTGGCTACCACTCCCAATGACCGGTTATACTAGATCTGAAACTTTCCAAACCTATAAGTCTGGTATCAAAGAGTGGAGTACTCATACAGGACATCCTTCGTGTCTCAAGTCTAAGGACCAGATACACTACTGGGACTACGGAATCTCTGTTTGACGTGAGGTATCATTAACGATCCAGCATTCCGTAGGCAGATCAATCAGTGAACTCATTCTCTAATGAGCACTTGCACTGTACCCTTAGTGTCCCCACACAAGTAGCTATGAGACCAGCTACCTCCATCATATGAACAGGTATACAGCACACCAGTCTATCCGATTATCTCGATGTTCTTCTCGAGTAACTTATGACCAGGATAATTTAGGGCCTCTATAAATAGGAGGAAACCAAACCTTTATAGGCTGAGAGTTCTCTTGGTAGCCACCTCCTATTCTCTTCTCCCCAGAAAAGTACATCGTCGCAGTCCTTGCTGTGTGGATACCGCTAGAGAGGAGGACGCTTGACCTCCTTCATTCTTCCTATAGATCTGCAAGGATTCAGGGATATACGATCTCCCTAGGTATTTTCTTTAACACATGTAGTTTTCGTGGATTTGTTTTGATGCACCGATCTTCGCACGACGACGGAAACTTTCTATGGGAAATCTGGGGTGTTTTGTTTTTGTTCTTCCGCTGCGTATGAGATGTCGCTCCCCTTGAAGGATTTCCCAATAGTGGTACAATGGTATCAGAGCCAGGTTGTTCGTGCGAAGATCAGATCTTAAACTGCATGTGTTGTGTTTTAGATCTACTTTTGACGCCAAAATCGTTGGTGCGAAGGGCGAGAAAGGGCAGTAACTGTTGCTGCCCGCTTATGCAGCAACCGCAAGGCTGCTTGCAGCCTTGCTGCCTCCATAGGCAGCAGCTAGTGGCTAGTGACCTACATGCAGGTGAAAGCCGACCGGCGGGCTGCGGGCCGCTAGCAGCCAGCACCTGCAGGCTTATCAGAACTCCTGCAGGAGTCGGCGCCGCCGGCGAGCGCTGTGACCGCGGGCAGAAGCACGTGCATGGGCAGGGGTGCCGGCAAGCGCTGCACACGCAAGGGGCAGCGCCGCCCGTGGATAAACTGCCTGCAGGCGCTGCGCCCGCGAGTAAGGGCTGCGCGCCCGGTTGTAGTGCCCACCGCCGGCAGGGTGGTGGTGGCTGCAACTCTGTAGAAAGGAAAGGTATTAGGGCCTTTGGGTTAAAGATAATTTTGCCCCTCGGAATTTCAGAAATTTTGATTTCTGCCTCCTTTGACAAAATGACAAAAAATACCCCTAGGAATTTTTGAAATTCCAATGTTGTCCCTTATAATCGAATGACCAGAATACCCTTGGGATTTCAAAAAATTCCCTTTATATCCCTAATTTCAGAAAAATATATGTTAATTAAATAGTTTAATTAACTATTATTTTTTTATCTAGTAGTCCTATAAAATAATATATACATGTGATGTATGATGTGGACAGATGATCATGGACTTATGATGTGATGTGTGTACATGTGATTATTATTATTGGGGCCTGCGAGCCTCTATTTTTCTTATTTTTTTATTGGGGCTACGTGCTTGTAATTATATTGTAATTATATTAGGAGGCACAGCGGTAGCGGGACCCATGAGGTCGAGACGGATGATTCAACGCATGGAGATACGTTGAGATGCTGACGGATCCGACAAAGCGAGATGGACGATCATAGGGTATGGAGATGCGCCAAAGCACACATAGATCTTGATGTGAGTGATTGGGCCTATTGGCTCGGGCCTGATCACATTAGGATGTGGTCCATAATCATCTGGTGTGATTGCTCATGTGATGTGTGATTAGATATACACCTACTAGATATGTATATATATTAAGTTGCAATGTAGATATATATATATATATATATATATATATATATATATATGTGTGTGTGTGTGTGTGTGTGACACATTATGTTAGGAAACCAAATCAAAATCCTCTATATTAATAATATTAAGTTGGTAAATGTGAGACAATTAGATTGACCCATGTGGCCTTCCATCGTTATAGCTAGGAACCGATTCCCGATATAGGTTGAGTTGGTCGAGTCCCTCGAGACTCACCTATATCACATTTCGCTATCTTATCTACGATATAGAGATGTTACCGGTGACCTGAGTATATGGTATGCTTGGTCGAGTCCCTCGAGAGTATATCACCGAATCAGACTCATCATCTTGTAACGATGGTGATGACTTAACCAAACATCATGGTTGGTTGAGTCCCTCGAGGCCATGATGGTTCGGAGGCCGAACAGAACGAGAATCACAAGGAGTTATGATTGGCAAGAGTTGCCTACCTTTACAGGCTTAACGTGATTAGTCGAGTCCCTCGAGGTTACGTTAAGACATCGATTGGATCCCGATCCCACTAAAGATCCACCGGGTGTCTCCGATTCACATACCGAAGGGTGTTGTGTGTCTCGCGAAAAATTAGTGGGAGTACATTAAGATAGAAGTCCTTATCTTAACTGTTTAATTTTTATAAAGTCTGCATGTTATTTATTTTTTCTACATCTTTAATTTCAGAAAAATATCGCTTTCAAATCCTTTACGTGGTATACTTGATTAGCTTACTGGTCCAAATTACATGGATTAGCTTCGCAATCTGAGAATCATTCTCACAGTAGAGAAAATCACATATGTCCTTGATATAGTGATCCCTACGCCCGACGAAGGGGCAAGCGAGGATGAGATCACTCGTTATGTGAAGTACATAGATGATTCCGCTCTTGCTCAATGTTATATGTTAGCCTTTATAACTACTGAGTTATAGAGGCAACATGAAAATATGGATGCTAATTCCATACTCCTGCATCTCCATAAACTGTTTAAGGAACAGGAAAGAACTCAGCGATATGAGATATCAAAGAGTCTTTTCCATGCCAGGTTGACTGAGGGGACATCGGTTCAGAACCATGTCCTTAAGATGATTGAGTGGATCAAGAAACTCACAGGTCTAGGAATGGTCCTAGAGGATAACCTGTGTGTGGATCTTGTACTTCAGTCCCTACCAAATTCCTTTTCTTAGTTCATAATGAATTTCAATATGAACAAACTTGACGTGACCCTCCTAGAGCTCCTCATTATGTTGAGAGAAGTAGAGAGCAGCATCAAGAAAGAGAAGCCAATTCTCTATGCTAGTGCGACTAGAAAGAAAAGGAAGGCTGAGAAGACCCTTAAGAAGGGCAAGGGTAAGGGCAAAATGGGTAAGGCAAAGGTTACCAAGAAAGACTCAACAAAGGACAAAGGCCAATGCTTCCACTACGGCAAAGATGGGCAATGGAAGAGGAATTGCAAAGAGTACCTTGTAGAGAGGGCGAAACAAAAGCTTGCAGAAGCTTCAAGTACATTCATGATCAGTCTCCATTTATCAGAATCTTATGATAACACATGGGTATTGGATACCGGGAGTGCTTATTATATCTGTAATTCGTTGTAGGTTCTTGTAAGACCTAGGAGATTGAACAGAGGTGAGATGGACCTTAAGATGGGCAATGGAGCAAAGGTTACTACAGTGGCTATTGGCAAGGTCACATTACATTTGCCTGGTGGAGCTATTATTGCATTAGATGCATGCTATTATATTCCTTCTATTATCAAAAATATTATTTCCATTTCATGTTTGACAATTAATAGATATAAATTAGTTTTTGAGAACAATGGTTGTTCAATAATACTAGATGATGAGATCATCATGAGAGGAACAATGCATAATGGTTTATTTATACTAAATACAACTCTACATATTATGAGTGTAAGTGAGTCTAAGAGAAAATAAGAAGTGGAGAACTAGATAGGAAAAAGTATTAAAACCCTTCGATCAGATCGAGGAGGTAAGTACTTGAGTACAGAGTTCATCCAGTTCCTCAAAGACCATGAGATTTGATCCCAATAGAAACCTCCTTATACACCACAGCTTAATGGTATATCAGAAAGGAGGAATCGCACACTGTTAGACATGGTGCATTCCATGATGTGTTTCACTGACCTACCTATCTCATTCTGGGGATATGCCCTAGAGACTGCAACTTACCTTCTGAACAGAATTCCAACTAAGTCAGTGATGTCAACTTCATATGAGATATGGAATGGGAAGAAGCTTGATCTTAAGGTTGTTAAGATTTGGGGCTGCCTTGCCCACATCAAGAGACACAACCCCGACAAGTTGGAATCCAAGACGGAACGGTGCAAGTTCGTGGGATACCCCAAGGAAACTTGTGAGTATTATTTCTATCACCCTGAGGACCAAAAGGTCTTTATAGCCAAGAGAGCAGTGTTTCTTGAGAAAGAACACATTCTTGGTGGAGACAGTGGGAGCACGATAGAGTTGAGCGAGGTTGAAGAACCTAGCTCAAGCACCATTCCACAGCTAGAATCTGTTCAGATACCAAACACATAAGTTCCAACTTTACGTAGGTCCAAAAGAGTATCCCATCCTCCTGAGAGATATGTGAGACATATCAGAGGAGAGGATGTTGAAGATATTTATCCTCATACCTATGAGAAGGCTATTATGAGCATATGGACCTAAGCAACCTTCCCGAAGTTAGAATATAAGATTTGATGAGGTGATCAAATCTTATGACTTCGTTAAGAACGAAGATGAGCCTTGTGTGTACAGAAAGGTAAGTGAGAGAAAGCACTATCACCTTTTTGGTATTATATGTGAATGACATCCTGATCATTGGGAATGATGTAGGAATACTCTCCACAGTAAAAGCTTGGCTATCTAGGCACTTCTCCATGAAGGACTTAGGGGAAACATCATGTATATTAGGGATACGGATCTATAGAGATAGATCCAAGAGGATGCTTGGCTTGTCCCAGTCCAGGTATATAGACACCATTGTCAAAAGGTTTGGCATGAAAAATTCCAAGAGAGGTCTCATACTAATGAGACATGGAATATCACTTTCTAGGAGTATGTCCCCAAAGACTCCTGAAGAAAGGACACACATGGATATGATACCATATGCATCAGTGATAGGATCTATCATGTATGCTATGCTATGTACCAGGCCTGATATAGCATATGCTCTGAGTGTCCCGAACAGATATCAGGTAGATCCAGACTTGGAGCACTAGAAAGCAGTAAAATGTATCCTTAAGTACTTGAGAAGCACTAAAGATCTTTTACTGGTATATGGAGGTAGAAGCCTTACGGTTGAGGGCTACACGGACTCGAGCTTCCAGTCCGATGTCGATGATAGCAAGTCTAACTCAGGGTGTGTGTTCACCCTGAATGGAGGAGTAGTATGCAAGAAGAGTTCCAAGCAAGACACTACTGTTGACTCAACCACAGAGGCAGAATACATTGCTACGGCAGAGACAATAAAGGAGAGAGTCTGGATGAAGAAGTTCATTATAGATCAAGGAGTCGATTCCCTTAAATTATGACAAATACGAGGCGATTACTTAAATAAGGAAACCTGTGTCTCATTAGAAGTGTTCTGAGGAGGTTCTAGCTTATCAGAGAGATCGTGGCCCGAAAAGATGTAGTAATGGAAAGAGTTCCGTCCGAAGATAACATTGTAGATCCATTGACAAAGCCATTGACTCAGATTGTCTTTTAGCGTCACAGAGGTCTGATGAGGATCAGACATGTTGGTGATTGGCTTTAGGTCAAGTGGGAGATTGCTAGTCATATGTGCCCTGCATGCTATCACATGAGTGATGGCACTTGTGACTTGATATGCACTTTTTCTTTTTACGTGTTATTAGGCATTTTATCACTTTATCTTGTATGTTATATATATTGTGATGTCCTTGGATCTGTGCAATGAGAATCGGATCATGATGAGATCACGATAATGAGACTGATGCATATTTAAACACAGACCCAAAATTATCCTGGTCATAGGTTACTCGAGAAGGACATCAAGATAACTGGATAGATTGGTGTGCTGTATACTCGTCCATATGATGGAGGTAGCTGGTCTCATAGCTACTCGTGTGGGGACACTAAGGGTACAATGCTGGTGCTCATTGGAGAATGTGTTCACTGATTGATCTGCTTACGGAATGTTGGATGGTTATTGATACCTCATGTCAAACAGCGATTCCATAGTTCCAATAGTGTATCGGGTCCTTAGACTTGAGACACCAAGGATGTCTTGTATGAGTACTCCACTCTTTGATACCAGACTTATAGGTTTGAAAAGTTCCAGATCTAGTACAGTCGGTTATTGGGAGTGATAGCCAATCTTGCGAGAGCTATTGAGTATCAATAGAGGATCATCCACTCTCGGTATCATGAGAGAAATATCCTATGTATTCTTACATGAACAAATCCTTGGCCAAGGTTATTCGGATTGAGAGAGAAAGAGTTCTTCGGGAGAATCCGACAAGAACAAGACTCGAGGAGAGATCGTATGAGCTTTATAGTACCGTGACCGGTATAGGGTCTCTGGGATATTAGATGGATGAGGGACTATAGATACATGGTAACTGAGGACAGATAGGTCCAAAGGATTGGATTCTCCTATATCGTCTGGGGGCTACGGCGTAGTAGCCTAGTACGTCCGTAGTTAATGAGTTAAGTGAATTATTATAGAGATAATAATTTCCTAAATTAGAAGGAGTTCTGATAAATATGACTCACAGCCAACTCGATATTGGGCTTAAAGGGTCACATACATATGGTAGGTGTTGCGATGAGTAGAGGTTCGAATATGAGATATCTATCCGCTGGAGCCCCTAACTTATTGGATATCCATTAAGCCCATGAATTATTGGATCCTAAGATGAGATCCAATAATTACTAATAAGAGATTATTTGGTAGAGATCCACTAATCTAAGAGGCTTGGTAATTGGATGCAAATCCAATACCCAATAGGGCAAGATCCATTAGGGTTTACACGGGGCCTCTATAAATAGGAGGGAACGAAACTTCTATAGGCTGAGAGTTCTCTTGGTAGCCACCTCCTGTTCTCTTCTCCCCAGAGAAGTGCATCGTCGTAGTCCCTACTGTGTGGATACCGCTAGAGAGAAGGACGCTTGACCTCCTTCATCCTTCCTACAGATTTGCAGGGATTCAGGGATATACGATCTCCCTAGATATTTTCTTTAACACATGCAGTTTTTGCGGATTTGTTTTGATGCACCGATCTTTGCACGATGACGGAAACTTTCTATGGAAAATTTGGGGTGTTTTGTTTTTGTTCTTCCGCTACGCATGAGATGTCACTCCCCCTGAAGGATTTTCCAACAGGGGTTACCTCCTAAGCCCGTCAAAAGGAGAGGTGTTGTAAGGGAGTTCATTCTCGCCCGTTAGAAGGAGGATAGCTAGTGGAAAGCTGGTGGCCTCAAGCGAAGAGAAATCGGGAGTGGATGTAGGTCGGATGACCGAACCATTATAAAAATGATTTACGTTTATGTTCATACATTTATCTTTCTACAAACCTTTACTTTGCTAAGTTCACTGCCCTCATCTTCTTACATACGCTTTCAACATAATCGAAATGGTTTTAATCGAAACGTTATTCTTTTCGTATAAAGTTTTCAGAAGTTATTTTAAATCACTGAAATTTATCGTTCTTAACCGCTGTACTAATTCACCCCCCCCTCTTAGTGTCGCTCGATCTCTAACAATCGCAATGCAAGAAGAGTTAAATCAATTTGAGAGAAATGAGGTGTGGAAGCTTATTCCTAGACAAAGTGACCATTTAGTAATTGATACTAAATGGATCTTTAGAAATAAGTAAGATAAACTTAGAATCATGGTTAAAAATAAAGCTAGATTAGTGGCCTAAGGTTTCAACCAAGAAGAAGGTATCGATTATAAAGAAACCTTCGCTCCTATGGCAAGATTAGAAGGCATAAGGATGCTCCTTGCCTAAGCTTATTGTAATGATTTTAAATTATTTCAAATGGATATTAAAAGTACTTTTTTAAATGACTTTATTTCTGAAGAAGTTTACGTTGAACAACCACTCGGATTTGAGGATGCTCTTTTTCCTGATCATATGTTTAAGTTATCTAAGGATCTCTATGGATTGAAATAAGATCCAAGGGCTTGGTATGAAAGACTTAGTTCTTTCCTTATTCAAAATGATTTCATAAAAGGCATGGTTGATACTATGTTGTTTATTTAAAATTTTAAAAATAATTTTTTTGTTGTTCAAATTTATATTGATGATATTATTTTTAGTTCTACGAATAAGTTTTTATGTGAATCTTTTGTTAAAAGTATGAGCTAAGAGTTCGAAATGAATTTAATGGATGAATTAACCTTTTTCTTAGGTTTACAAATCAAGCAACTAAGTGATAAAAATTTTTTTAGTCTAACTAAATATGTATTAGATTTGCTAAAATAATTCAAGATGGATAGTTCAAAGGCTATCATTACATCAATGAGCATTTCCACTAAGTTAGATATGGATGATAATAGAGAAAACTTTGATAAAAAAACTTATAGGGGTGTGATAGGTAGTTTACTATATCTCACCGCAACTAGACCAGACATTATATTTAGTGTTGGATTTTATATTAGATTTCAATCTAATCCTAAACTCTAACTTTAAAGCTATTAAAAGGATCTTTAGACACCTAAAAGGAACTCCTAATATAGGATTATGGTATCCAAAATCTATGAACTTTGAATTAACTGCTTATGTCGATGGTGATTTTGCTGGATATAGAATAGATAAAAAAAAGCACATCTGGAACATGTCAATTTTTAGGTCATACACTTGTCTCTTAGTCTTCCAGGAAACATAATTCGATTGCACTATCTATAGCCGAAGCCGAATATATAGCAGCAAGCACATGTTGTACATAAGTTATATAGATGAAAAATATATTAGAAGATTATGAAATTCACTTGAAAAATATCCCGATAAAATGTGATAATACTAATGCAATATGTTTAACGCAAAATCTCATTCAACACTCTAGAACTAAACACATTGATATTAGGCATCATTTTATAAGAGATCATGTTAATAACTATGATATATCTTTAGAATTTATTGATACGAAACATCAGTTAGTTGATATTTTTATAAAACCTTTAAATAAGGAATAATTTGATTTTATTAGAAGCGAATTAAGCATGTTAAATCTTTCGAATGCATGAGTTTCTCTTATATATTTTTCAGATTTTTTTACTTTTAAAATTTAGTTTTTATCGAGATCATTTCCTATCACTTTCTTGCATGAATTTTTGATACACTTGTTCTATCATTTGATGAGTTTTTCCTATAACCCCCCTATACCTACAAAAGAAGATTTTTCATTTGTGGATTTTTGGTATACTTGATTCTTGTGCGAAAATCATGAATCCTTCTTCTTTTCATTTACAAAAATAGTAATTTGATTCATGAACCCTTAATATATACATCTTGATCATTTACGTGATGAATCTTTTTGCTTTCTATTTACAAAAGTAGAAGTTTGATGCATGGATTTTCGATGTGATTCCTCCATTCTCCTTCTTTTTCTTCTTTCTCGTATGACAAAGGGGAGATACCAAAAAGTGCTTGTATATCTCAAGAAGAACCTTGCACATCTAAAGAGAAGTACTAGCTTATCTATTTTAAGAAGCAAAAGTTGCTATCTTGCAGAAATTTTTGCTTAATTTCATCTCTACTAGCTTGCCTACTTACTTCAAAGCTAAAGAGAAGTGCTAGTAAGAATAGTGCTAACTTGCACATCTAAAAGCAAAAATTGCTATCTTGTAGAGATTTTTCTAGCTTGCTGATTTAAAAAAAACAAATGCTACTATCTTTTGCTTAACTCTATTTTGCTAAGCTTGCATAAAATTGTGTAAAACTACCTTGCATGTTGAATGTTTGGTGTAATGGTATCAAAGTGTTTGCACATTTTCTTTTTATTGATGACAAAGGGGGAGAAATGATGAATACTCGATATGTATTATAATGAATATTTAGTATCATGCTTAAATGTTTGGTATCATAATGAAAGTTTGAAATGATAAATTTTGGTATCATGCATGAAGTGATGATTGCCAAGTTGATTGGTTTCTAGTATCATACATGAAATTGTACATGTTACACCTTGATACTTGAAACTATAATGATGCATAATGTATGAAATTTTTTATTAAAATTTATCAAAGCTTGAATTCAAATATTGTAAATTCAAGTTTATCTTTTCTCAAGTATGACATATAGATAGGGGGAGTTAAAGTTAAATCCATCATCAATTAGTTATCATTAAAAATGGGGAGATTGTTGAATCTCGGATTTTGATGATGAAATCAATGTTAGGGATCGAGCGGGCACTAGGGGGGGAGGGGGTGAATTAGTGCAGCGGATAAGAACGATAAATTTGGCAATTTAAAATAACTTTCAAAAATTTCATACGTTGAAAATTATGCTTTGATTAAATCCGTAATGAAAGATGCTTTAGAAGTAAATTGATTTGTAAGAAGGAGAGGAGAAGGTAGAGCATCAAAGTGAAGATGGTTTACAGTAAAGTAAATTGCAAGAATATAAACACAAACCGATTTATAGTAGTTTGGACATACGACCTATGTCCACTCCCGATTCCTCTTCACTTGAGGTCACCGGCTTTTCCACTAACTATCCTCCTTTCAATTGGTGAGGATCAACTCCCTTATAGCTCTCTCCTTTTGACGGGCTTAGGAAGTAACCCTTACAAGGCCTCTTACCCTTCTCTTGGACTAGAATACACTTAAAGCTTAGAGGAAAGATTTTGATACTATTTCAACAGAGTTTTCTATTTTTTTTCTCAGTTCTAGACACCTTTTCAACCATGAATGAGAGGAGTATTTATAGCCCTCAAGAGGATTCAAATTTGGAGCCCAAATTTGAATCACTTTCGATTTTTCCGTTGCTAGCGGTGTCACCGCCTGTCAGTCTATCACTAATAGTGTACTGGGCGGTGCCACCGCCCAACCCAACAGTGACACCTCTTGGGCTCTCGGGTGCTGGGCGGTGCCACCGCCCTAGCCAGGCGGTGACACTACCTAGGCTCTCGGGTCTTGGGCAGTGCCAACGCCCCAGCCTGGGCGGTACCACCGCCTAGGAGCTAGACCTAGGCGGTGCCACCGCCAGACAGGTCCACCACACTTGGTTGGGCCTTAAACTTGGCCCAAACAAGTCCAAAACAAGGCCCATGTGGCCCCTACTTGGGTTATAGGATTAATACCTAATTTTAACCCAAATTATCATACTAACCCAAGATTATCGACAAGTCAAGACTTCTTCCAGCGAGCTTCCGACGAACTTCTGGCGGTCTTCCAATGAACTCTCGGAAACCATTCTACGGACTCCCAGTAAGCTCTTGGACTTCACGATAATCTTGGCGAGTTCCAACGAGCTTCTTTGGCAAGCTCCGATCTTTCTTGGCAAGCTCCGCGAACTTCCGATGAACCTTCCGGTGAAGTTTTGAAAACCCTTTGGCAGGCTCCCTACTCGTTCTTGGCTAATTCCGACAGCACTCCCAACAAATCTTCAGACTTCCATCGAACTCTCAAACTCCCAATGATCCATCGCACTTATCTTTCGGTACTTTGTTTCGCTTTACGTCTTCATCATTATCATAGTTAATCCTGCACACACACAAACAAAAACTCTATTTCGATCTAGATAATTATTACAATACGAATTGACATTCAATTGCTTGGCATGTTATTGGTCGGCGCTTCGTCCGATTCTTCGGCGCATTATCCTCTCTTGTGTTTTGTTGCCCAATCGGTGGTTGACCTACGCAACCCCGATATCCTTAGCGCAACACGCTCTTCTTAGCCCGATGTCTGATGTATGAAGCCTTCTACTGATTGTCGATCGAACCTCTGGCTCAACATCTAATATCCTGATGTGATCACCTTCGGCGCAATGTCAATTCCTCCAGCGTCAATTGTCTAATCCTGATCGATAATAGGCCTGCGTAACTCAAAATGCAGTTAGACAATAAAACACAATCAATTAGTTTCATCATCAAAATTTGAGATTCAACAATCTCCCCCTTTTTGATGATGATAACTAATTGATGACTAACTGAGTTAATCTTAACTCCCCGGAGTTTATCCAAACTCCCCCTATCAATATGTCATTAATAAAATACTTAGATTATCCTAAATCTAAGCAACATTCATCACAAATTATGAGAATCATCAAACCATCATGCAAATATATAAAATATTCAATTCAATGCATGAAGTCATCAATCTAATTCTCCTATGTCATCAACAAAAAGGAGAAGTTGCATCATAGCTAGTTTAAAAGATATGCAAATTTTACAACACACTAGCTATTAATCACATCATACAACATTTAAGTATAGCTTTGTAATATAACATCCAATCATACCATTCAATCATAGTAAGTTTCAAGATATATAAGACAGCACTTGTGATGGTATTCATAATCGCAAGTTTTTCTATTCTCCTTTGAGAAGTGTAAGGAAATAGTATTTAAAGATGTGCAAGTTGCACTTTCTTTGCTTCCTTTGCGATATGCATACAATTTTATAATTTCTTTCTTCTCTTTTGATAAGAGCAAGCTTATAAGTTTTGCTTTCTTTTTCAATGCGCAAGCTAGCAATTTTTCTCTCCCTTTATCATTCTCAAAAAGAAGGGAAGATGCAATGTTGTAATTGATTTCCCTTTTCATCAAAATGACAAATGAGATATTAGAAACAAATATTGACATAAATATTTCTATCATCAAAATTCAATTCATGAATATGAATTCAATATTCAAGCCAACTAGCTAGCTCCCCCTTAGTTATTGTCAAATGAAGTGGAGGACTCAATTGCTAAAAAATTTCAAGCCATATAAAGAAATCATGTCATGATATCAAGAAAAATTTAAGGACGTGATTCATTTGACAAATCCTTTTAATAGAGTAAAAGAATTATACAATCGAGGATCATGATAAAATATATCAATATCATAGATCAAGTCATGATTCATGATTCATCATAAAGAAAATTAATTTTCAATCATCACACAAGACATGCAGGGCAAAGAAATCTTGTCATTTCTATATCATGAAATATATGACATCAAGGCTCATGATTCATTTGAAAAGATATAACACATAGAGCAGCTTAATTCATGCATAGGAATTCCTAAGTTTTATCTGACTAGTAGCTGCCAAAGTGGCCTGAGATGATAGACTTGTTGAATCTCGGATTTTGATGATGAAACTAATTGATTGTGTTTTATTGTCTAACTACGTTTTGAGTTACGCAGGTCTACTATCGAGCAGGATTAGATAGTTAATGTTGGCGGAATTGACGTTGCGCCAGAAGTGATCACGTTAGGATATTGGATGTCAAGCTAGAGGTCCGATCAACAATCGACAGAAGGCTTCAGACGTCGAGCATCAGGCCAAGAAGAGCGAAGTTATGCCAAGGATATCGAGGTTACGGAGGTCAACTGCCGATTGGGCAACAAGCCACAAGAGAGGACGATGCGCCGAAGAATCGGACGAAGTGCCGACCAATGACGTGCCGGGCAATTGAATGTCAATTCGCATTTTAATAATTATCTAGATCGAAGCAGAGTTTTGTTTGTATGTGTGCAGGATTAACTACGATAATGATGAAGACGTAAAGCGAAACAAAGTGCCAGAAGACAAGTGTGATGGATCATTGGGAGTTCGAGAGTTCGATGGAAGTCCAAAAATTCATTGGGAGTACTATCGGAACTGGCCGAGAATGAGTAAGGAGCTTGCCGAAGGGTTTTCGGAAGTTCGCCGGAAGGTTCATCGGAAGTTCGCGGAGCTTGCCAAGAAAGATCAGAGCTTGCTAAAGAAGCTTGTTGGAACTCGCTAAGATTATCGTGAAGTTCAGGAGCTTACTGGGAGTCCACAAAATGGTTTCCGAGGGTTCATCGGAAGACCGCCAGAAGTTCGCCGGAAGCTCACCGGAAGAAGTCTTGACTTGTTGGACTTTGTAGTAGCTTAGGAAATATCTTTAATTTCGTAGTTAGCATGATAATTTGGGTTAGGATTAGGTGTTAATCCTATAACCCAAGTAGGGGCCACATGGGCCTTGTTTCAGACTGGTTTGGGCTGAGTTTAAGGCCCAACCAGTGAGCTGAAAGAGCCTAGGCGGTGGCACCGCCCAGCACCTGAGAGCCCAAGCGGTGGCACTGCCCAGTACACTGTCAATGTTTGACACTGACAAGCGGTGGCATCGCCACTAACAGGCGGTGGCACTGCCAGCACTAGGAAAACTAAAAGTGATTCAAATTTGGAATTTGAATCCTCTTGAGGCCTATAAATACCTCTCTCATCCATTGATCAAATACACACAAAAACTAAGAAAGAAGAAGGGAAAACTTTGTTGAAATTATATCAAAACCAACATTCTTATTCTAAAGTATGATCTAGCCTTAGAGAGGGTTGATCCTCACCCGTTGGAAGGAGGATAGCTAGTAGAAAAGCCGATGGCCTCAAGTGAAGAGGAATCGGGAGTGGACGTAAGTCGTATGACCGAACCACTATAAATCGGTTTACGTTTATATTCTTGCAATTTACTTTACTGCAAACCATCTTCACTTTACACCCGTAAGAAATGGCTCTTCATGGCTTTCAAGAGGGCTTTTCGGTTGTTTGTCCACCGTTCTTTAACAGATCGGACTACACCTATTGGAAAACTCGAATAAGAGTTTTCTTGATTTTTCAAGATTTAAACTTATGGAATATTATTGAAAACGGCTTTCAACTTTCCTCTAAATCGGCGAACGAATGGTCGGACTTAGAGAAAAAAATCTTTTTCTTTAAATACAAAGGCTATGAATGCCTTATTTTACGCTTTAGACAAAAATGAGTTCAATCGGATTTCTACGTGCGAAACGGTTTTTGAAATTTGGCAAACACTTGAAATCACGCACAAGGGAACTAATAGAGTCAAAGACTCGAAAGTAAACCTCTTATTGCATGATTTTAAGTATTTTCGAATGAAACCAAGTGAGACTATAGGTGACATGTATACTCGTTTCACGGATGTTGTTAATAGTCTAAAAACTCTTGGTAAATGTTTTTCAAACTTTGAACTCACTAATAAGATCCTAAGATCCCTTACAAAAAGGTGGGATTCAAAGATAACCGCCATACAGAAAGCTAAAAATTTAAATGACTTACCTCTTGAAGAACTCATTAGGTCTTTAATGACCTATGAAATAACATTCTTGGAACACAATAAACTCGATGAATACATGAACCACCTTCCAAAGAACAAGAAGGATTTGACACTTCTGACTATAAAATACCACTTGAGTGATGACTCAAGTGATGAGGACAATGTTGAGAACGTTGAACTTTTGATATTAAAATTTAAAAAGTTCATTAAACATGAGTTAAAGAATACAAATGAAAAGAACACCAACTCTTGCTATGAACGCAAGAAACTGGAATACTCCAAAGACGAGCACACAAAAAGGATGAAGACGCAAACTACGCTTTGACGATCTTCGACTACAAGGTAAGTAATTTAACTCCCTTGAATTATTTTGAAATTACATGATGTTTTTCATGAGTACTTATTTTAGCTGGCAGGAAATAAAAATTATTTTCAAAAATTATATTATGCTTCTTTTTAGCAATTTTAAAAAATTAAATATTGATTATGAAAATTATATTGTTAAAGTTTCATGCATGTTATGATTCAAAATTATGAATGATGTATGCAACATTATGGATGATAATTACATGATGTGTGATAATACAATTTTATGCATATGCTTTTCATATCAATTTTTGACTTTAAATATGATACATATCAATGTATGAATTTCTTAAAAATCTTTTGATGATAGATGTTTGTATCATACTTATCATTTAAAATCTTCTATTTTGGATAAATGGTTTTTGACTTTAATGAAATTTATTTCGAATTTATACAATGATAGCTTTTATATAAATATTTGAATATGCCTTATGAAATCATCATTGATAATGAAATGAAAATATTAAAAGTTTGTTGTCATGCTTAATGATTTTATGATAGCATGAGAATTTAAAGGTGTTATATCTTGATGACAAACTCATGTTTGATTTTAAAATTTGATACTCATCTTTTGAAATATGAGTACACTTATATGGAACAAACAATTTAAAATAAAACACATTATCATGATAAATTGAATCTCATATCTTGAAATAATGTATTATATTTTTATCTTGATGATTTTTATAATGAAACTTGTCTTTCATTTTTGAATACTTATTTTGATTTGACATAAAAAGTCTCTTGAATCTCAAAAATGATTTTGATAATTTGATTATGAGTTTCGAGTTGACAAAATGAGTTTGAATGATTTTATGACTCCTCTCTTGATCTCTTGAAATCATGACTTTAAATTCTTGACTTGAGATATTTTTGTGAATCAAAATACTTTCCTCTATAATTGCTTCTTTTTATCATTTACCAAAGAAGAAAACAATTCAAATCCATGTCATTTATGAATCTCATAAACTATGTTAATGATTTTGATGATTCGAACTTGAATGAGTTTTATCACAATCCAAGTCTTGATATCTTAACATCTATATACTTGGAATTTCTTTTAAGATGTAATCTTGATGAAAACTACTATGCATGAATCAAGTTGCTCTTTGTGCTATATCTTTTCAAATGAATCATGAGCCTTGATGTCATATATTTCATGATATAGAAATGACAAGATTTCTTTGCCTTGCATATCTTGTGTGATGATTGAAAATTAATTTTCTTTATGATGAATCATGAATCATGACTTGATCTATGATATTGATATATTCTTATCATGATCCTTGATTGTATAATTATTTCTCTATAAAAAGGATTTGTCAAATAAATCATGTCCTTCTTAAATTTTTCTTGATATCATGACATGATTTCTTTATATGACTTGAAATTTTTTAACAATTTAGTCTTCCACTTCATTTTGACAATAATAAAGGGGGAGAAGATTTATTGCTAGCTTGCGACTTCAATAAAAAAAATTACTAGCTCATTCAAGAGGAAGAAAATTGCTACCTTATAATTTCAAAAAAATCAAAGTGCAAACTTGCAATCTTGCTAGCCTACAAAAGAGGAAAAGAACTTGAATATCAAAAAATTGCTACCTTGCAATTTCAAGAAAAGCAAAGTGTAAACATGAATAAGAAGCAAGTGAGAAAAATTGTTATCTTACTTATCTTTAAAAAGAATTTAAAAACTTACTATAATTAAATGTGATGTATGTTGAATATCCTGATTGATAGCTAGTATGATTGTAGAATTTGTATATCTTTTAAACTAGCTATAATGTAACTTCTCTTTTTTATTGATGACATAGAGGGAGAAGTAGATTGATGACTTCATGCATTTGATTAAATATTTTATATATTTGCATAATGGTTTGATATTTCTCATAACATATGATGAATGTTGCTTAGATTTGGGATAATCCAAGGTTTCTATTAATGGTATATTGATAGAAAAAGTTTGGTTAAACTTCGGGGAGTTATGGTTAACTCTGTTAGTCATCAATTAGTTGTCATCATCAAAAAGGGAGAGATTATTGAATCTCAGATTTTGATGATGAAACTAATTGATTGTGTTTTATTATCTAACTGCGTTTTGAGTTATATAGGTCTACTATCGATCAGGATTAGACAGTTGACGCTGGAGGAATTGACGTTGCGCCAGAAGTGATCACATCGGGATATTGGATGTTGAGCCAAAGGTCTGGTCGACAATCGGTAGAAGGCTTCGGACATCGGAAATCAGGCCAAAAAGAGCGGAGTTGCACCAAGGATATTGGAGTTGTGGAGGTCAACCGTCGATTGTGCAACAAGCCGCAAGAGAGGACGATGCGCCAAAGAATCAGATGAAGCACCAACCAATGACGTGCTAGGCAACTGAATGTCACTTCGTGTTGTAATAATTGTATAGATCGAAGTAGAGTTTTGTTTATGTGTGTGCAGGATTAACTACGATAACGATGAAGACGTAAAGCGAAACAAAGTACCAGAAGATAAGTGTGATGGATCGTTGGGAGTTCGAGAGTTCGATGGAAGTCCGAAGATTCGTTAGGAGTGCTGCCAGAACTGGCTGAGAACGAGTAGGGAGCTTGCCGAAGGGTTTTCGGAAGTTCGCCGAAAGGTTCGTCGGAAGTTCGCAGAGCTTGCCAAGAAAGATTGGAGCTTGCCAAAGAAGCTCATTGGAACTCGCCAAGATCATCGTAAAGTCCAGGAGCTTGCCGGGAGTCCACAGAATGGTTTCCGAGGGTTCATCGGAAGACCACCGGAAGTTTATCGGAAGCTCACCGGAAGAAGTCTTGACTTATCAGACTTTGTAATAGCTTAAGAAATATCTTTAATTTTATAGTTAGTATGATAATTTGGGTTAGGATTAGGTGTTAATCCTATAACCTAAGTAGGGGCCACATGGGCCTTGTTTCGGACTGGTTTGGGCCGAGTTTAAGGCCCAACCAGTGAGCTAGAAGAGCCCAGGCGGTGGCACCGCCCAGCACTCGAGAGCCCAGGCGATGGCACCGCTGGGCTGGGCAGTGGTACTACTGCTGGGCAGCAAGCCCAGGCGGTGGCACCATTGGTTGGGCGGTGGCACCGCCCAGTACATTGTCAATGTCTGACACTGACAAGCGGTGGCACCACCACTGACAAGCGATGGCACCGCCAGCACCGGAAAAACCAAAAGTAATTCAAATTTGGGCTCCAAATTTTGAGGCCTATAAATACCCCTCTCATCCATGGATCAAATACATACAAAAACTGAGAAAGAAGAGAAAACTTTGTTAAAATTGTGTTAAAACTTTTTCTCTTATTCTAAAGTATGATCTAACCTTAGAGAGAGTTGAGAGGCCTTATAAGGGTTATCTCCTAAGCCTGTCAAAAGGAGAGAACTGTAAGGGAGTTGATCCTCACCCGTTGGAGGGAAGATAGCTAGTGGAAAAGCCGGTGGCCTCAAGTGAAGAGGAATCGGGAGTGGACGTAGGTCATATGACCGAACCACTATAAATCGATTTACGTTTATATTCTTGCAATTTACTTTACTGCAAACCATCTTCACTTTGATGCTCTAACTTCTCATCTCCTTCTTATGAATCAATTTACTTCTAAAGCATCTTTCGTTGTGGATTTAATCGAAGCATAATTTTCAACATATGAAGTTTCCGAAAGTTATTTTAAATCGCCGAAGTTTATCGTTCTTAACCGCTGCACTAATTTACCCCCTCTTTGTGCCACTCGATCCCTAACATGACTTATGAGATACGAATTACAATAAAAAGTCTTATCATTTATAAGACATTTTAGATTGCATTTTATATTTTTGTATTGGTCTTACAACCACCAAAGTGACCTATACTAATAATTTATAAAATACATTATGGAATTGGTCCTAAATGATATTAAAAAAATAATATTTATAATTGCACACATAATTAGAAGATTTAGATAATCCCAAAGGAGAATCTATTTTGAATAATTATGTGATAGGGTAGGATGATATTGTTTTGGATATTCTTGTAGTTTAGTGTTATATACCCAAAGGTAATAATACTATTTCACAAGGATGATATCAGTTCTATATAAATGATTATATGTGTGAACACTAGATATGTCAATATTGAAAGAAAAATATTGATGATATCAATAGTTCAACATTCATTGAAAAACTAAAAGCATTAATGTTATATTATTACAGTGGTACTTCCTTCATTGTATTTTGTAAATGTCTATATTTTCTAGAATATATTTTCTGGAATAAATGGCTTGAGCATATGCAAGTTATATTGAATGAGTGAGACCTTGATCAGATTATTTGAATGGAATGTAAACTTATTTACTGAAAGTTCTGTGGAATAAATAATTAAGGTGACTGATCAGGATAGTCTGAAAGACTCAATTTTATGATTCTTAGACTTTAGTATAGTTTACAACTAATGCATAAGAATATTTAAGGATTAATTTAAATTTTTTGATAAGTCATTAATTGATACGTCAATGAAAGAACTAACTAAAAATAATAATATTTGAGGAATTTAAGATTACCTCCTCAATATAATTGATAAAATTGTAAGTTCAAGACTTATACTATTTTGAGTACTACTCAAGGAGTGGGTAACAATAAAATAAGAATGAAGCATAAGTTATCTGAGTTTATAATTACTATATAAACTCATAAAAGAATTTTTCATAATAAAATGTTGCTTGTGTAACAAAGAAAGTTATGTGAAGAAAAACTATAAAATTTGATTTGAAATAAAAAGTTTTAAATATACTTTTATATGGTTCAAATCAAATATTACAGAAATTATTTTTCTAATATTGGTGGATTAATTTGATGCTTCAACGTATATTGCCAATAATAGAGATTCATTTTTAATAATTAAAAAAAAGATAAAACTAAAGGAGAATGAAATATTCATTATTGTAGGGAATAATCTTAAAGTGAAAGCGATAGTAGTTTATATTTATCGCCTACATCTAAAGATGATTCATTTAATGAATCTTGAGGATCTGTGCTATATTATTATAATTTTGAGAATTTAAATTTTTTACCTAGAATTATTAGAATATTATTTCTTTTTTGGTAGTTATGAACTTAGTATGATCCAATAAAAGTTAACCTCTGGATTCTGTATAATAGTCTATACAGAGTTAATATGAATATTAAATTTACAATGATCCTATAATTAAATATTAAAATGAATATAGTTTCATAAACTCCTAGAGATTATGTTTACATCTATCGCTCTATATTTTCATATCATTAAACAGAGATATTTTATCACTATATAGATAACCTATTGAGATATGATTATATATATATATTTAATTCATGTAAAGTCTCAGGCCGTTGACACTCTTGAAGTGTGCATAAATGAGTCGAGACACGATTAGATAGAAAAGTTAAAATCATCATATCTGATGTGAATTTATGGTATTTATAATGAATCCAATTAAATTCTAGTTCTTTTATTAGATTCTTAGAAAAGCAAAGTATATGATTTACCAGATGTGTCACAACAGAATATGATTGCTGAAAGATATAATCGTATGCTTATAAATATGATTAGGAGTATGATGGGTTATTCTTTTATACCCAATTCAATGTGAGAAGAAGCTCTAATGACAACTATGTATATCTTGAATGAGGTTTCTAGTAAGTAAATTGTATAACTTGTTTTAAGTTGTGGAATGATAGAAAACCTAACTTAAGATATTTATATATTTGAAATTGTCCTATAGAGATAAGGATCTTCTATTCACATTAAATAAAAAATAAATTTAATAATTATTTTTGAATATTTTATTATTTATTTTAAAAAGTTTAAAAGGGTATATATCTTATTGCTCTAATCATAGTACGAGGATATTTAAATCTGGTAATGTAAGATTCCTATAAAATAGCGAATCAGTGGGAGTAAAAAATCTCGAAATTTAATTTTGATATAGAAGACATGCATGTTAATACTCTTTTATTATTCGAGAGATTATTATTACTCAAATTATTAAATAATTTGATAAAGACAAATAATAAAATAATATTACCAAACTCTCACATTATATTGATATCGTTAATAATGGTCTTATAGAACAGCCACAATTGATAGCATTGAGAATATCTCAATGGGAAAGGAATTCTATCATTTATGATTATCATATGGTATATCTACAAGAATATATTTTGATATAGGAATTAGAATTGATCCCTTATTGTTTTCACAGGTCATGAAAAGTAACGATTCTGAAAAGTAATATGATACAATAAAAGAAGAGTAAAAATCAATAACTAGAATGGTGTCTAATAAATTCATCGAATTATCCAATAATTGTAAGAGTCTGTTATATAAATGTGACTCAAAGGACAATGTTGAACAATATAATAGTCAGACTTTTAGTTTTAATATGATTATAGATTTTACTCATAAAGAATGTATCAACTATAACGAGATATGTAGTTGTTAAAGGAACTTGTTAAGAATCGTCATGACATTAGTGACTCACTATGAGTTTGAGTTATATCATAATGATATGAAAACAAATTTTTGATTAAAGATCTAGCTTTCATATGGGTTACTCTGAATGACTCACAAAGAAAATAAAATAAATATAGAATTTAGTTTGTAAATTCAGGAATCTATTTATGATCTTAAACAAGCTTCTAGACAATGATATATAAAGTTTCTTGATATCATTGATTCTTTCATATATAAGAAAAATATTGTTCATCAGTATTCATATCTAAAGATCAATGAGAGTAAGTTTATTATATTGATAACATATATGGATAATATTTTGTATTACCAATAGTGATATTGGTTTATTATACTAAATCAAAAAATTATCACTAAGTATTTTAATATGATTGATATGAATGAGACATATTATATTATTAGTATTGAGATACTCGGGGATATATCTCAATGATTATTAAGAGTATCTTAGAAATGATATATTAACCGAGTCTTGAGATGATTTAATATACAACCTTGTTCAACAAATCATAAAAGTAAAATTTTAGTAAAAAAAATGAGTGTTTTAAAATGACTTGAAAAGAATCATATAAAGAGATTATTCTTTATATATGCACAATTGAAAGTGTATGCTCAAGCCTATATCAGAACAGATATCAGTTTTTGTAGTTAAAATACTAGATAGATATTGGAGTTACCCAGAAGTGAAAACATTAAAGGACTACAAAGAAAAGTAATAAGATATCTAAAAGGGACGAAGGATTATATGCTCACATGTATAAAATTATATCAGCTTGAAATGATGGTGTTTTTTAAATACTGATTCTATAAATTACCTCAATAACAGAAAGTCTACCTTACGGTTAATATCTATATCAATTAGAGGGATAATTTGTTATTATTATTAATAATAGAAGTTGAATTTGTGGTATGCTTTGAGGCCACTGATCAAACTTTATAACTGCGAAATTTTATCTTAGAACTTGGTGTGGTCAGACTCAATTGCCAAGTCGCTGAAGATATTTTATGGCATCACAGTAGTTTCCTTCTCTAAGAATGGCAAGTACTATTACATCTCTATGCATTATAGTAGAAAGTACTTAATGGTTAGAGAAAATGAGTCCAGAAACATCTAATATCAATTAATTACTTGAGTTCCATTGTATTTATTGCTGATCCATTTACTTAGGACTTGCAGCCTAAAGTGTTTTGAAAAAACATATTCTTATGATTGGGTTTTTGAGTAATCCATAAAGGATATGGTGATGCATATTTGAGTGGACACTATAATTGACATTTTTACTTACGTACATAAAGTAATTTGTTTCTGCTATCCTGTTCACAATTGTGTATGTACATATTATGGTTGAATGTGATGATAAGATTGTCTTGACAAGACAAATTACATGGGTCATTTTGGACTGCATTAGGAAAGACTAATAGTGTTGTAGTATATAGAAGAAAGTGTAGCATTGATGACATATAACCGCTATGACTCGCATTGCTAGTCAGACTTAATATAGTATTATTATATTCATTGGACTTATTAGCCTATTTTTAAAATTCGCACACATATAAATAGTTTTTTTTTTATTTCAAAATCCAATTCTGTAAAATTATTTTTAAATAAATTTTGTTTATTTATTTTGATTTTGAATATCTTATGTATCTTACTAATTAATAGGCTAAGTAGAAGAATGTTAGATTATGTGACCTTATTTAACTAGATAAGATATATTAAGGATATGATTAGATTTTGATTATGGTTATTGGCTAATAGAAAGGAAGTCTAGTTAAAGTAGGATTCCTTAGGGGATGCCCCTGATGGGAGGAAATCTCATAATATCTTATTCTAGACCATCTGCTCTCGCCTATAAATAGACAGGATCTCTAAGGATGCAAAACATGGGAAGAAAGAACATAAAAATAGATAAGAGGATGCGATTGAGAGATTACGGTTTCTCTCTCAATCTCTCTATTTAGTTTCTCTCTCGATCTCCCTATTCATCAATCTAAGTGGTCCTGTGAAAGGATAGGAAGAGAGAAGAATGTGAGTCTAGTTCTCCTTGCAGATTGATATTTTAGATCTAACGATGATATGCTTGTGGATCAGATAAGGTTTATTTTTCTGAACAGCAACGAAAGATACGTATCATAATCTTGTTTAGATCCATTACTATTTAATTTCAGATTTTAACATTAAAATTATTTCGCATAATAGATAACATGATTACATATTTTTATGCTAACAATCTTGTCCAAGATGTTCGCTCTTTGCAGTTAATCCTGATGTGGCTATAGATCAATTGGCAAATTTGGTAAGGTGGTATTAGTGATTGTGATGAATAGTTCGAATAATGCAAATCCCGATCTGGGTTCACATCTCCTGGTGGAAAAAAGAGGATAAAAAGGGGATCTTTTTCGAGCCCTTGGGGTTCTCTCCATACTTTTGGATCAGAACTAACTTCTCGGACCTTTGTTTGTGGATTGTGTTGGATGGTTGCAACTTTTGGCCATCTATTTTCGTGGTAATCGAGTTATTCGATTCATGTTTTTCATATCTCTAATTTGTGGCTTCTTATCGGTTATTGGTTTCTGGAGCAATAATGACTCCTTTGGGTTCTAAAACTGGGAGATTTTGTAGCAAAACCCATATTTTTTAGCCCAAAAAAACACAACATTTTGTGTAGCAAAGAGCTGACTTGATCAAATCACATTGCTTATGTTTTCTCTGAAAAAAGATTTGGATTGAACATGGTTGGTTCTTTCAATACCCATTAGCTACTACTTGAGCTCTTCATTCATCGTGAGCACTTGGGGTTGGGCGACACTAAGCAATGCTTTAGCTGGATTGGCTTCCTATCTTACCATATTAGAGGACAAGCATGCCGCAAGATCATGTCAGTGACAAATTTATGAAGTCTTGACTTGAGACATGAACTTGATTGTGTCAAACTAAGCAGTAGGAGGGTGAGGTGTAACTAAGATTGTCACATCCAGAATTTATAAAATATAATAAATCATCATTTTATTATTCATAATTTATAAAATATACTCCTTTCTTGAATTTAAATTTTTACCTTTACAAGTAAATATTTTATTAACAAGAAAAGATCACATCTTCTTAGTAGGGTCACAAGTCTCTTCCACCCAAACTTCATATCTATTGCAAAATTATAGATTATGCTGAAAATAAATATAAGATAAAAATATATCAACAACCACACATGCCGGTAGGAACCTCGAAAAAATTATAAAAATAATCTAACATTCATGAAACAAATATCAATAATTTAATAAGAAATAATAATATATCAATTCATTATAAAACTTAAACATCTGAAAAACAAAGATAATTTTTTAAGCAAAATCATGCATCGGTCACATGCAACACATACAAGATAACTGGATAACAAAGGCGTATATCACACCCGATGGTGCACTCTCCTAATAGCGGATGGAGAGGCATACTCCACGGGATAGATTCCTCCCAATAACGGATGGAGATAATCCATATTGCACTCCCAACAGCGGATGGAGTGGTATCCCTCACCCATCTAAGTGGGGATACGTTCCTCCCAACAGCAGATGGAGGAACCGTCTAACCATCATGTCTGATGGTCCGTTAATCCCTGAAGGGAATCACCATACCTGCCCTTGGCAGGGATACATAAACATCCATGATCATTCATTTACATACACTCATTCATTCACACTTGTATCAAAAAATGGTATGATCAAATATTACAAAAGACAATGCTTTATGTATGATCTACTAGACTATGTTCATTGGTGGCTCTGCACTGTGATGGGCCCGTAGCTCCTTTCACAGGTTGTACTTCTAATATAGACCATTAGCCTAGTTACATCTACTACATGGTACAATCATATCAATATCATAAACTTAAGAAAAGTAGAAAACCAATAATCATTTTCAAATGACATCTTCAAATAAACCTTTAAATTCATCAAATCATAAAGGCTTAAAAACAGCAATCTCTCAATAGTCTTCAATCAACCAAAACCCTAATTGGAATAGCTCAATTGGTTTAAATCAAATTCAATCCAATTATGGCCTAATAGAATCAACCTCAAATCCTTATAGAATCGATCTGGAATTACCCTAGACTAGTCTAATTTACATTTGATTAATCTCGATTAGGTCAAGTAGATTTGAACTAGTCAAGTTAGTCTAGAATCACCCTAAACCAATCTTAACCGATCAAACATGTCTGATTTAGTCAAAAGAGCTCAAACCAATAAAGGAAGAGAAAATCAGACTATATCATATAGTGTTAGCCCAAAATTGAACCAACCCACCTGATTCTTGGATGGGTCATATGTGCTACACATGTCTATCCCAAGTAATATATTAAGTTGAGGTACAACGGGCTAGATAGAGGAGTGATGATGTATCTAACGCCAATCGCATCGCTGGGTAGGCTTAACTTCATGCACTAGGCTAAGCCTTACTCATAAGTTGGGCTAAGCCTTACCACTGAACTGGGCCATGCTTGGCTCGCGAGTTGGGTCATGCTTAGACACATGATTTGAGGTTGTATCTGACTATATGAAATAGGTTATACCTAGCCGCATGAGTTGGCCTATGCCTAGCCACATGATTAGGTCGTACCTTGCCATATGGGCTAGAACGTACAAAGCCACATGGACTGGATTATACCTAGCCACATGACTGAATCAAGCCTGGCCACATAGGTTACATCATATCTTACCACATGTGCTGGCTATTACTTGGCCACATGGGATGAGTCATGCCTAGTCACATGGGTTAATTGTATCTAGTCACATAGGTTGGATCGTACATAACCATATGGGCTGAGTCGATCCAGTCTAGCAGATCAACTTAACTCAAGTCAGACCCCAACTAGAATCCTATTATCAAATTATATTTCAAAAATATAAATTATCAAGAATAACTCAAATCCATGAATTAAAGAATTTAAATCCATAATCTTAAATTTAAAACTAATTAAATCATAGAAATTCACACATAATTCTTAAAATAAAAAAATATCTAATTAAATAAATTAGATCCATTAATCTAAAAATAAAATTTTTAATAATTAAATCAATATTAAAACTCACTTAAGCTTAAGAGATTAATATAAATCAAATAATCATTCTAATATCATGAATCAATTATCATTATTTATTAATCATAAAATTTTGAAAATTTAAATATTGTTATGCATCATAAAATTTATAACAATTCTAATATCAATATTTCAAAACATAAATCAAACCAAATAAAAAAAGGAGAAAGGATCCTACCTCTCCTCGGTTATCCTTTCCTCGAGATCATTTCCTCGGGAAGTCCTCTCCTCGATCCTCCCATTGTCAGGCTTGGTGAGGAATGAGAGAAGAGGAGCCCCCTTATATAAGAGAAGATGAGATCTCCCCAAAAGATAAATAAATATTTAATTTTATATTAAATTTATTTTTATTTTACTTTCACATACAAAGATAGAAACATAATATTCATTTATAATGGTTCACACTTAAAAATGGAATGTATACTATTTACTTCCTAAAAATCATATCACTTGTTAGGAAATAAATCAATCAATAATCTAATTGATTAGTAAGATTTCTGATTTATCCACGTGATTAAGAAAATCAAATTTAATTATTTCCTTAACTATAACACACAAACATGGAAGTTAATAATAAAGTAATAAATTATTTATAATAATTAATTTATATTAAGGGAGAAATCATTGATGATTATATTTTCCTAAATTTGTAATAAAATTGATATCAACATTGGTGATTACATTTTATTACTATTAGATATGGAAGTTGATAAGGAATTGATTGATTAAAGATATTACGGAAAAGAATCTCGTTAAATTACTTGAAATAGGATTATTGAGTAAAAGGTCAAAATTTTATTTTTTTTCTCTAAATTAAAATAAGTATTGTATTAGTTTATCTTAAAAACTCTCATAAAGTTTTACATTTTGAATGTGATTTTATCATGACACTCTTGTCTTCTTTTGAAAAGTAGATAAGAATTGTGAAATTGATTATAGAATGTACATATTTTGATATACATATAGTAAACTTAGTTATTCATGAAGATGCACATATTAAATTTATAAAAATAAGTTGACAATCTAATTAGAAATATTTTATGATGCTTATGTTTATTGTAAAATATTTAGATTTTTATTTTATAAATAAATTAAGTTTACTGCATAAGCCTTATAGTATTTATTATTTTGACCATGTCATTTTCATGTTGGGGACCAAAAATTCATTCATATAATTTTATTATAAATTTAAGGTAGATAATACTTGAATGAAGTTTGACAAAATTTCTGCTATAGTTTGACATATTATTTTATTACCCTTTGTTCTAGAATATTATTTTATCTATAATTATGAGTAAGATAAATAAAACATATTTGTTACTTATTGTGTAGTTTTAGGATTGATAATCAATTATATTTTTTAGTTTTATCTTACATCATTATAAATGCTTATAGTTAACATATCTAGTTTTACTAATTAAAGATTATACTAAGTTTCAGTTATTCTCTTGGAGGTAAAAGTTTTAATAATTTTAATTTTAAAAATTTTATAGGATCTTTTAAAAATATAAATTAAAAAGTTTTTATCTTTATAATTTTTGTTATTATATATTATTCTTAAAATTGATATTAGATTTGACATATGTTAGGATGATTTGTAGAAATTATTTTTGATATTAACAAAATACATATCTTTGTAGTTGAATAAATTTGATCCTGCATTAATTGTATGAGTAATTAATTTGAATAGAATTTTGACTTAATATCAAATTAATTATTAGATATTATTTAAGACAATGGTGGAATCAAATGAGAATTAAATATAATGTTATTTCTTTGACATATATAATATATAAATCATTTGAAATTATAAAAGAATATATGTTGAATAGTTTGATAAATTTTCAACATTTCAATTGCTTTTGAGTTACACCTCAACTTATATTTTTTGTCAACAATCAATTAACTTTTAAAACTTAAAAATTTCATTGATTTATTAGATATAGAATTTGATATACTTATTATGAGTAATCTAAAATCAAATTTATTTGATGAATTTCATTAATTTGTCATATATTTTATGTTAAAAAAATATTTTAAAAAATCTTTTAACTTGAAGTCTTTGAGTGATATATTTAATCTAAATATTTTTCAAATTTATCTTTTGACTTAGTATTTCAAGAGCTAACTATATTGATTAATATTATTTTTGATCAAATTTGGGGACCAAATTTCTATTAAGTGGGGGAGAAATGTAATCACCAATGATTTCTTCCTTAACATAAATTAATTACTATAAATAATTTATTACTTTATTATTAACTTCCATGTTTATATGTTATAGTTAAGAAAATAATTAAATTTAATTTCCTTAATCACATGGATAAGTCAAGAATCTTACTAATCAATTAGATTATTGATTGATTTATTTCCTAATAAGTGATGTGATTTTCAAGAAGTAAATAGTATACATTCCATTTTAAGCATGAGCGATCATAAATGAATATTATGTTTCTATCTTTATGTTTGAAAATAAAATAAAAAAATAAATTTAATATAAAATTAAATATTTACTTACATTTTGGAGAGATCTCATCTTCTTCTATATAAGGGGGCTCCTCTTTCCTCGTTCCTCACCAAGCCTGACAATGGAAAGATCGAGGAGAGAACTTCTCGAGGAGATGATCTCGATGAAAGGATAATCGAGGAGAGGTAGGATCCTTTCTCCTTTTTTATTTGGTTTGATTTATGTTTTGAAATATTGATATTGGAATTGTTATAAATTTTATGATGCATAACAATATTTAAATTTTCAAAATTTTATGATTAATAAATAATGATAATTGATTCATGATATTTGAATGATTATTTGATTTATATTAATCTTTTAAGCTTAAGTGAATTTTAATATTGATTTAACTATTAAAATTCTTATTTTTAGATTAATGGATCTAATTTATTTAATTAGATATTTCTATATTTTAAGAATTATGTGTGAATTCCTATGATTTAATTAGTTTTAAATTTAAGATTACGAATTTAAATTTTTTAATTCATGGATTTGAGTTATTCTTGATAATTTATATTTTTGAAATATAATTTGATTAGAGGATTCTAATTGGGATCTAACTTGAGTTAAGTTGATCTGCTAGACTAGATCGACTCAGCCCATATGGTTATGTACGATCCAACCCATGTGGCTAGATAAAATTAACCCATGTGACTAGGCATGACCCAGCCCATGTGACCAGATAAGAGCCAGCCCATATGGTAAGATATGATTTAACCTATGTGGCCAGGCTTGATTTAGTCATGTGGCTTGGTATGATCCAGTCCATATGGCTTTGTACGTCCCAACCCATGTGGTAGGGTACGACCTAATCATGTGGCTAGGCATAGGCCAACTCATGCGGCTATGTATAACCTATTCCATATAGCTAGATACAACCCCAAATCATGTATCTAAGCATGACTGAACTTGCGAGCCAAGCATAGCCCAATTCAGTTGTAAGGCTTAGCCTAACTTATGAGTAAGGCTTAGCCTAGTCCATGAAATTAAGCCTGCCCAATGATGCGATTGGCGTTAGATACATTATCGCTCCTCTATCTAGCCCGTTGTACCTCAACTTAACCTATTACTTAGGATAGGCATGTGTAGCACATATGACCCGTCCAAGACTTAGGTGGGTTGGTTCAGTTTGGGCTAGCACTATATGATATAGTCTGATTTCCTCTTCCTTTATTGGTTTGAGCTCTTTTGACTAAATCAGACATGTTTGATCGGTTAAGATCAGTTTAAGATGATTCCAAACTAACTTGACTAGTTCAAATCTACTTGACCTAATCAAGATTAATCAAATCTAAATTAGACCAGTCTAAGGTGATTCCAGACCGATTCTATATGGATTTGAGATTGATTCTATTAGGCCATAATCGGATTAAATTTGATTTAAGCCAATTAAGCTATTCCAATTAGGGTTTTAGTTGATTGAAGACTATTGAGATATTGCTATTTTAAGCCTTTATGATTTGATAAATTTAAAGGTTTATTTGAATATGTCATTTGAAAATGATTATTGGTTTTCTACTTTTTTATATTTATGATATTGATATGATTGTACCATGTAGTAGATGTAACTAGGCTAATGGTCTATATTGGAAGTGCAACCTATGAAAGGAGCTAGGGCCCATCACAGTGTAGAGCCACCAATGGACATAGTCTAGTAGATCATACATAAAGCATGGTCTCTTGTAATATTTAATCATACTATTTCTTGGATGCATGTGTGAATGAATGAGTGAATGCAAATGAATGATCATGGATGTTTATGTATCCCTGCCGAGGGCAGGTATGGCGATTCCCTTCGGGGATTAGGGGACTATCAAACGTGATGGTTAGATGGTTCCTCCATCCGCTGTTGGGAGGAACATGTCCCCACTTAGGAGGGTGATGGATACCACTCCATCCGCTGTTGGGAGTACTATGGATTATCTCTATCCGCTGTTGGGAGGAATCTATCCCGTGGAGTATACCTCTCCATCCGCTATTGGGACAGTGTACCATCGGGTGTGATGTATGCTTTGTTATCCAGTTATCTTGTATGTATTGTATGTGATCGATGCATGATTTTACTTAAGAAATTATCATTGTATTTTAGATGTTTAAGTTTTATAATGAATTGATATATTATTATTTCTTATTAAATTATTGACATTTGTTTCATGAATGTTAGATTATTTTTATGATTTTTTCGAGATTCCTACCGGCATATGTGGTTACTAATATATTTTTATCTTATATTTATTTTCAGCATAATCTATAATTTTGCAATAGATATGAAGCTTGGGTGGAAGAGACTTGTGACCCTACCAAAAAGATGTGATCTTTTCTTATTAATAAAATATTTACTATTGTAAAGACGAATTTGAATTCAAAAAAGGGAGTGTATTCTATAAATTACGAATAATAAAATGATGATTTATTATATTTTATAAATATAGGATGTGACAATTTTAATAGTATCAGAGCTAGCCTGATGAGTTAACTAGCCTATCAACTTCGTTTTGGCCTATCAACTATTGGCCAAAATGCTTAAGCTAAAGTTGTTAGTAGTACACTCATTAGTCCTACCGACTTCTGATGTGGGATTATTGGACTAACTAGGGGTGTTACAATCTTTCCCACTTAAATGACTTGACGTCATTGTCAAGGCCCAGATCAGACCCTAGCTGTTGGGAAATCCACAAGGGGAGCGATATCACATGCGTAGCAGAAGAACAAAAAAACAAAACCCCAGATTTCCTGTAGAAAGTTTCTGTCGTCATGCGAAGATCGGTACGTCAAAAATAAATTCGCAAAACTACACGTGTAAAAGAAGATACCTAGGGAGATAGTATATCCCTGAATTCCTACAGATCTGTGGGAGAGGATGAAGGAGGTCAAGCGTCCTTCTCTCTAGCGATATCCACATGGCAGGGATTGCAGCGATGCACCTCTCTCTCTGGGGAGAGGAGAATAGGAGGTGGCTACCAAAAGAAACTCTCAACCTATAGAGCTTTGTTTCCCTCTTATTTATAGAGGTCCCCTGAAAACCCTAATGAATCTTTTGCCCTATTGAGTATTGGATCTCCATCCAATTACCCAAGTCTCTTAGATTAGTGGGTCTCTACCCAATAATATCTTATTAGCAATTATTGGATCTCATCTCAGGATCCAATAATTTAGGGGCTTAATGGATATCCGATAAGATATGGGGGTTCAGTGAATCTCTCATATCTGAACCTCTACTCGTCGCAACACCTACCATATGTGTGTGACCCTCTAGGCCTAATATCGAGCTGGCCGTGAGTCATACTTATCAGAACTCCTTCTGACTTAGTGAATTAGTATCTCTATAATAATTCACTCAACTCATCGACTTCGGACGTACCAGGCCACTACGCTGTGGCCCTCAAATGATATAGGGGAATTCAATCCTTTGGACAATCTGTCCTTAGTTACCATGTATCTATAGTCCCTCATCCATCTAATATCCCAGAGACCCTATACCAAGCATGGTAATGTCAAACTCATACGGTCTCTCCTCGAGTCTTGCTCTTGTCGGATTCTCCCGAAGAACCTTTTCTCTCTCAATCCGAATAACCTTGGCCAATGATTTGTTCGAGCAAGAACACATGGGATATTCCTCTCATAATACCAAGAGCGGATGATCCTCTATTGACACTCAAAAGCCCTCGTAAGGTTAGCTACCACTCCCAATAATCGATTGTACTAGATTTGGAAATTTCCAAACCTATAAGTCCGATATCAAAGAGTGGAGTACTCATACAAGACATCCTTGATATCTCAAGTCTAAGGACCAAATACACTACTGGGACTACGGAATCACTATTTAACGTGAGGTATCATTAACCATCCAGCATTCCGTAGGTGAATCAATCAGTGAACTCATTCTCCAATGGGCACCTGCACTGTACCCTTAGTGTCCCCTACGAGTAGCTATGAGACTAGCTACCTCCATCATATGAACAGGTATACAGTACACCACTCTATCCGGTTATCTCGATGTCCTTCTCGAGTAACCTATGACCAAGATAATTTAGAGTCTGTGTTTAAAGATGAATCGGTCTCATTATCGTGATCTCATTAAGATCTGATTCCCATTGCACAGATCCAAGGACATCATAATATATGCAATATGCAAGATAAAGTGATAATGCCAATAATCAATCATAAACAAGAGATTGACGCAACATGTTACAAGTGCAATCACTCATATGATTGGCTTGTAGGGCACTTATAACTAGCACTAGCATGGTGCATGTGAGGCATAGCCTAGCGATGGCACCACGTTGTGATGAGTTCTTTGACTTCATCCATATGTAGCCCTTTCCTACTCAAGCCTACCTCACCATGTCCGAATACTAGGTCGGCTCTGATACCAAAAGTCACGACCCGGCCTTATGGGCTAACTAGCCTATCAACTTCATTTTGGCCTATCAACCACTGGCCAAAATGCTTAAGCTAAAGTTATTAGTAATACACTCATCAGGCCCATATAAGCGAATCTTAGTCCCACCGACTTTCGATGTGGGACTATTGGACTAACTAGAGGTGTTACAATCTCCCCCACTTAAATAACTTGACGTCCCTATTGTTGAATCTCGGATTTTGATGATGAAACTAATTGAGTGTGATTTGTGGTCTAACTGCGTTTTGAGTTACGTAGGTCTACTATCGATCGAGGAATAGGCGAGTTGATTTGGAGGAATTGACGCTTGCCGGAGGTGATCACGTCAGGATATTGGATGTCGAGCCGGAGGTTCGGTCGACTATCGGCAGGAGGCTTCGTACGTCGGGCATCGGGCCAAGAAGTGCAGAGTTGCGCCATGGATATCGAGGTTGCGGAGGTCAACCGTCAATTGGGCAACAAGCCGCTAGAGAGGGCGATGTGCCGAAGGATCGGACGAAGCGCCACCAATGATGTGCCGCAACCGAATGTCAATTCGCGTTGTAATAAGCGTCTAGATCAAGTAGAGTTTTTGGTGTTTGTTTGTGCAGGAGTGACTACGATAGGGATGAAGACGTAAAGCGAAACAAAGGGCCGAAGACAAGTGTGATGAATCGTTGGGAGTTCGAGTGTTCAACGGAAGTCCGAAGATTCGTTGGGAGCGTTGCCAGAACCGGCCGAGAACGAGTAGGGAGCTTGCCGAAGGGTTTTCGGAAGTTCGCCGGGAGGTTCGTCGGAAGTTCGCGGAGCTTGCCAAGAAAGATCGGAGCTTCCCAAAGAAGCTCGGGGGAACTCGCCAAGATCATCGTGAAGTCCAAAGCTTGCCGTGAGTCGCGGAATGGTTTAGAAGGTTTGTCGGAAGACCGTCGGAAGTTGACCGGAAGCTCGGGAAGAAGTTGTCATGTGGACTTTGTAATAGCTTAGGAAACGTCTTTAAAATTTGTAGTTAGCACGTATTTTGGGTTAGGATTAGATAACCCAAAGTGGGGCCCATTGGGCCTTGATTAGGATGAGTTTGGGCCAAAATTTTGGCCCAAACCAACCATTGCATGCATCTTTGGGTTACGTGCATGCTCATCGTGAGTCTGCCATGAAGCGCCCGATCTTGAAGGCGCGGTCATCAGAGCAAAGCGGTAGCATCGCTTTGCACAGGCGGTAATCGCCGCCCCGAGCTCAGAGCTGGCGGTAGTACCGCTCGGCGGGCGGTAGTAATACCGCTGGTGCGTGAAAGCAGCGGTAGCACCGCCTGGTGAAGTTTGGCATTGAACCGCTGGGTGTGTCGATCTGCCAAGAGCGACAAAGAAAAAAACTCAAAAGATTCAAATTTTTGGCTCCATGTTTAGGCTCCAAATTTGAATCACTTTGAGGCTTATAAATACCCCTTCCTTTTCAATTTGAAAAACTTAACCCTTAGAGAGTTAGAGTTTGAAAATAAGTCTTGGGAAAGTCTTGTTCTTCATTTGCTTAAGTGTTCACCTCATTCTTCTTGTGAAATCTTGTAAGAGTGTGAACCACTTGTAAAGGGTTGTAAGAGGGGTATTTGATCCTTCCCCTTCAAAGGATTTGGTAGTGGAAGAAGGGAGCCTCATCGGAGAAGGCTTCGGAAGTGGATGTAGGTCACTTTGACCGAACCACTATACATCGCTGCGTCTTAATTGTGTGAGTGGTTAAATTTCTGTTTTACACTGCTGCAAGCCTTTACTTTACTTACTCAACTTTCTTATCATCTTATTACGTATGCTTTAAAGTTAAAACGTAATCTTTCCGGGTTCAAACGAAACATTGCATTCATTCGTACGAAGTTTCCAAAGCTTGTTTTTAAATCGCTGAAAATCTATCGTTTTATCCGCTGCACTAATTCACCCCCCCCTCTTAGTGCCGCTCGATCCCTAACAATTGGTATCAGAGCCACGTTCTTTCTCTTTCGGATTTACACCCGTGAGAAATGGCTCTAAATGGTTTTCAAGAGGGCTTTTCGGTTTTTCGTCCACCGTTCTTTAACGGTTCGGACTACACATATTGGAAAACTCGAATGAGAGTTTTCATGCTTTCAATGGATTTGGATTTGTGGAACATCATCGAAAATGGTTTTCAACCTTCTTCTAAACCGACGAACGAATGGTCGGTTTTGGAGAAAAGGTCATTTTCTTTAAACGCAAAGGCTATGAATGCCTTATTTTGCGCTTTGAACAAGAACGAGTTCAATCGGATTTCTATGTGCGAAACGGCTTTTGACATTTGGCGAACTCTTGAAATCACGCATGAGGGAACTAGTAGAGTTAAAGACTCGAAAGTAAACCTCTTGTTGCATGAGTTTGAGCTCTTCCAAATGACACCAAGCGAATCTATCGATGACATGTACACCCGCTTCACGGATGTCGTCAATAGCTTGAAAAGTCTTGGTAAAAGTTTTTCGGATTTTGAACTCACTAACAAGATCTTAAGATCCCTTTCAAAATGGTGGGATCCTAAAATAACGGCGATTCAAGAATCAAATGATCTAAATAATTATTCTATTGATGAACTCATTGGGTCCTTAAAGACCTATGAAATGGAACATGATGAATATGATAAACATGATGAACACATGAACAACCTTCTAAAGAACAAGAAGGTTTTTGAACTCCGAACTATGAAATGCCACTTGAGTAATGACTCAAGTGATGAGAACAATGAGGACATTGAACACATAACAATGAATGTTAACAAGTTCATTAAACAAAAATTAAAAAACACAAATGAACTTGAACGGAGAAAGAGGCCAAAGAAGAAGAAGAAGGTTTGGAAAGAAGAATCAAGAAAAGAAGAAGCAAACTACGCTTTAATGGGCTTCGACAATGAGGTAAGTAACTTAACTTCCTTGAATTATTTTGAAATTACTTGATGATTTCCATGAATGCTTAACTTAGTTAGTAGGATTTTTTTATGCTTTTCTTGTGTTTTTAGAAATTAAAAAAAATTCGAAATTATACTATGCTTTTCTTTATAGTATTTTTGAAAAGTAAACATATGAATGATGCAAGATTTGTGATAATGCTTAGGATTAATCCATGCATGTGTATCTTGATGGTTTACATTGTCTCCAAATATGATGCTTGATGATTTTATATCATGCATGAGCTTTTGAAGTAATAAAGTGTCATATTGTGATGATGAAACATATTTTTCGAATTTATAAATAGATGCATGATTTTGGCAAAAATTTAAACATGGCCTTTTAACATAAAAATTGAAAGTGTGCTATCATTTTTACATATTTGGTCTTGACGATTTAATGACTAAGCTTGTGTTTTATTTTGATACATGTTTTCATAAAAATTTTGAATATGCTCACATCAAATTGCTTAAAATGAAAATATCCTTTTTATTCTATTGAGATGAATGAATTCATGTTATGAGTGTTGTGAATCTCATGAAAATAAACATGATGAATATTTTAAAAATGTGCTTCATGTTTTTGGTCTTAATGATTTCTCTTGAAACTTGCTCTTTGGATCTATATGAAAAACATGAGTATACTCATATGAACATCAAATCACTTGAAATGGAACACATAAAAAATGAGAAATTGCACTATCATGATGCTTTACGTGTAATGCTTTTGATCTTAATGGACTACATGACAACTTGTATTTCAAAGTAATACAATGATGATTTTCATATATATAATTGGACATACCTTATATAATCATCATTGATAATAATAGTTGGTTGTCATGCTTAATGATTTTATGATATCTTATGAATCTTATAAATTAAAATAATTTTGATGATATTTTCGTTTTTGAATATAATGCATGACATTTTCATATGAAAAAGTTGAATATTCTTATGAAAGATCAAATCACTTAAATTGAAACTCATAAAGATGAGAAAATGTATTGTCATGATATTTGATGCATATGATCTTGATGGATATAATGACAAACTTATGTTTTGAATTTCTACAATGATGGGATCCACATAATGTTTGAACATACATTATGAAATCATCATTGAAATAAAAATACTAAAAGTTTGTTATCATGCTTAATGACTTTGTGATATCATATCTTGATGACAAACTCATGTTTTGGTTTTAAAATTTGATACTCATCTTTTGAAACATGAAACATATTATCATGATAAATTGAATCTCATGTCTTGGAATAATATGTTGCATTTATGCCTTGACAATTTTTATGATAAAGTTTGATTTTTAATTTTTGATGAAAGGCAAGTGATAAATTTATTTATGATATTTTATAAATCATTATAATTACGAATGAGATTTTGATGATATGGTAATGACTTTATTCATGATTTTAATCTCAAAAATAATAATTTAATTATGAGTCTTGAGTTGATAAATTGAGCTTGAATGATTTTTCTTTTAATGATTCTTGAATCTTCTAGAATTATGACTTGTTAAGACATATTTAATGCTTGAATCAAGTTCTAAAAGATTTCATTTTGCTATAAAGAAATTTTATTGAAATCATGATCTTGACAACTATGACTTGAAACTCTTTATAAATCAAGATCTTTTACCATGCTCTTTTCATTTTATCAAAAGAAAATTCTTTAAATGAAATGTAACTTGTCTTTTGATTTCTCGGAATTCAATCCTTGAATTTTTATGAATTTGTGATCTTGATATCTTGATTCTTATGAAATGTGATCTTGATGAAAAATCTTATACTTGAATTAAGTTACTCTTTATGCTATACCTTTTTAAATGAATCATGAGTCTTATTATCATATATTTCATAATATAGAAATGACAAAAATTCTTTGGCTTGTATGTCTTATGTGGCAATTGAAAAATAGATAATTGAAAAGAAATTTGCCTTATGATGAATCAATGAATCATGACTTGATCTATGAGAATGATATGTTTTTATGCATCATGATTCAAGATAGTATACCCTTTATCATGAATTGATATTTGCCATGTAAGCCTTATACGATTGAAAATTTGATGAAAAAGAATTGTGCTTAATACTTGAATCATTGATTTATTCTTTTATCATGGTTTAAAAATGAATGAAAAGAAAATATGTTAGCACTTGTAATCATGATTTGATCCTTAATATTGATATGTTTTCATATATCATGATTCTTGGTTGTATGACATTTATCTTGATTTAAAAAAATGATAAATATGAATTTTGATCTTGCTAAAAAGAAAATTATGAATCATGAATGATATCTTTTGGTTGTGATCCTTGTTGAATTTATATATTGATATCCGTCATGACATGATTTCTTTGCATTGTTGTCTTATTTGCATCATGTAATGATTGAACAATTGATGTATATTTTTATTGATGCAAATTTATAATTGATATGAAAAATGGCTTGTATAATGATTGAAATTCTTAGCCATTTAGTCCTCCCTTCTTTTTGACAAAGACAAAGGGGGAGAAAAATTGCTACCTTGCAATTTCACAAGAAGAAGAAGGATTGCTATTTCAAAGGATGCAAATATTGCTATCTTGACTATATCAAAAGAAGCAAAATACAAAACTTCAAAAATTTGAAATGTTACATGCCTTTATGTTTGTATGTTTAAATGAAAAGTTAGCATATATGTTTAAAGTGATCATACATAATTGCTAGCTCATTGCAAACAAAAGTTGATAGCTTGCAAAGGTGAAACTTAGTTACAAAAGAGAAGAATTGAAAGGAAGCTAACTTGCGTGTCGCAAAGTATGTTAGCTTGCTTATCATTATTGATTGCTTGCTTATCATCTTTTTATCTCATATCTTGATTTTTGACTCCCTTGAATTCATGACTTAATATGCTAAAAATTCATATTGTAAATTTGTTATTTTGTCATGATCAAAGCATTGGCTATTTGTACTCTACTTTTGACAAAACAAGAGGGAGAAGAATTATTGCTAGCTTATGTATTGCAAAGAAAAATTTTGCTAGCTAGAATATGCAAAGAAAGTGCAACTTGCACATCTCAACAAGCAAGTGAAAATTACCATCATTGCCCATCTTTGAAACTTGCTATGATTGAATAGTATTATTTGATGTTGTATTGTATGATGTGATAAATAGCTAGTATGTTGTAAAGATTTGCATATTCTTGAAAACTAGCTATGATGTTACTTCTCCTTTTTGTTGATGACATAGGGGGAGAAGTAGATTGATGACTTCATGCAATGTAATGATGCTTGAATATTTTATATATTTGCATGATGGTTTAAATGGATTCTCTTAACATTGTGATGAATGTTACTTGGATTTGGGATAATCCAAGGATGCTATCAATGGCATATTGATATGGGGAGTTTGTATTAAACTCCGGGGAGTTTTGGTTAACTCCGTTAGTCATCAATTAGTTGTCATCATCAAAAAGGGGGAGATTGTTGAATCTCGGATTTTGATGATGAAACTAATTGAGTGTGATTTGTGGTCTAACTGCGTTTTGAGTTACGCAGAGTCTACTATCGATCGAGAATAGACATTGATGATTTGGAGGAATTGACGTTGCCGAAGGTGATCACGTCAGGATATTGATGTCGGCCGGGAGGTTCGATCGACTATCGGCAGGAGGCTTCGTACGTCGGGCATCGGGCCAAGAAGTGCAGAGTTGCGCCATGGATATCGAGGTTGTGGAGGTCAACCGTCAATTGGGCAACAAGCCGCTAGAGAGGGCGATGTGCCGAAGGATCGGACGGCGCCACCAATGATGTGCCGCACCGAATGTCAATTCGCGTTGTAATAATCTGTCTAGATCAAGTAGAGTTTTTGGTGTTTGTTTGTGCAGGAGTGACTACGATAGGGATGAAGACGTAAAGTGAAACAAAGGGCCGAAGACAAGTGTGATGAATCGTTGGGAGTTCGAGTGTTCAACGGAAGTCCGAAGATTCGTTGGGAGCGTTGCGAACCGGCCGAGAACGAGTAGGAGCTTGCCGAAGGGTTTTCGGAAGTTCGCCGGGAGGTTCGTCGGAAGTTCGCGGAGCTTGCCAAGAAAGATCGGAGCTTCCCAAAGAAGCTCGGGGAACTCGCCAAGATCATCGTGAAGTTCGAAAGCTTGCCGTGAGTCCGCGGAATGGTTTCGAAGGTTTGTCGGAAGACCGTCGGAAGTTGACCGGAAGCTCGCGGAAGAAGTTGTTATGTGGACTTTGTAATAGCTTAGGAAACATCTTTAAAATTAAGTAGTTAGCACGTATTTTGGGTTAGGATTAGATAACCCAAAGTGGGGCCCATTGGGCCTTGATTAGATGAGTTTGGGCCAAAATTTTGGCCCAAACCGAACCATTGCATGCATCTTTGGGTTACGTGCATGCTCTTGTAGAGTTCGGCTACTATAGCGCCTCGGATCTTTGAAGCGTCCGCCATCAGAAGCGTCCGGCCATCGTAAGTGAGCGGTAGCACCGCCGCTGGGCGTATGTAGTACCGCCGGCTATCGTAGCCAGCGGTAGTACCGCTGGTGGGGCTGTAGTACCGCTGGTGCGTGGAAAGCCAGTGTAGCACTGCTCGGGCGGGCGGTTGAACCGCTGGGTGTGTCGATCTGCCAAGATCGACAAGACAAAAAAAACTCAAAAGATTCAAATTTTTGGCTCCATGTTTAGGCTCCAAATTTGAATCACTTTGAGGCTTATAAATACCCCTTCCTTTTCAATTTGAAAAACTTAACCCTTAGAGAGTTAGAGTTTGAAAATAAGTCTTGGGAAAGTCTTATTCTTCATTTGCTTAAGTGTTCACCTCATTCTTCTTGTGAAATCTTGTAAGAGTGTGAACCACTTGTAAAGGGTTGTAAGAGGGTATTTGATCCTTCCCCTTCAAAGGATTTGGTAGTGGAAGAAGGAGCCTCATCGGAGAAGGCTTGGAAGTGGATGTAGGTCACTTTGACCGAACCACTATACATCGCTGCGTCTTAATTGTGTGAGTGGTTAAATTTCTGTTTTACACTGCGCAAGCCTTTACTTTACTTACTCAACTTTCTTATCATCTTATTACGTATGCTTTAAAGTTAAAAGCGTAATCTTTAGGGTTCAAACGAAACATTGCATTCATTAAATGCACGAAGTTTCCAAAGCTTATTTTTAAATCGTTGAAAATCTATCGTTTTATCCGCTGCACTAATTCACCCCCTCTTAGTGCCGCTCGATCCCTAACACCTGTCAAGGCCCAGATCAGACCCTAGCATGGTGCATATGAGGCATAGCCTAGTGGTGGCTCCACGCTGTGATGAGTTCTTTGACTTCATCCACATGTAGTCATTTCCTACTCAAGCCTACCTCACCATGCCTGAATACTAGATCAACTCTGGTACCAAAAGTCACGACCTGGCTTGATGAGTTAACTAGCCTATCAATTTCGTTTTGACCTATCAACCACTAGTCAAAATGCTTAAGCTGAAGTTGTTAGTAGTACACTCATCAGACCCATATAAATCAATTTTAGTCCCACCCACTTTCGATATGGGACTATTGGACTATCTAGAGGGACTATTAGTCCTCGTCAAGGCCTATATCAGATCCTAGTATAGTGCATATGAGGCATAGCCTAGTGGTAGCTCCACGCTATGATGAGTTCTTTAACTTCATTCACATGTAATCCTTTCCTACTTAAGTCTATCTCACCATACCCGAATACTAGGTCGGCTCTGATACGAAAAGTCACGACCTGGCTTAATGGACTAACTAGTCTATCAATTTCGTTTTAACTTATCAATCATTGGCCAAAATACTTATGGCCTGATGGGCTAACTAATCTATCAATTTCGTTTTAGTCTATCCATCATTGATCAAAATATTTAAATTAAAATTATTAATAATATATTTATTTATATAAATTAATTTTAATCTTAACTATTTTCGATATTGTCCACGTTCTGGTTCTCTGTATTTCGAGGATTATACTGGATGAGAAGGTAGGTTTGTAGCTCTGCGAAGGTATTTTGGGACATGACAAGTGACACTGCCTGTCTTGCAGCACTGTCAAGTGAGTGATGTCCAGTTGTCAATTCACATACGCCTGAGAATTCTACATCTTGTCTTGAGAAAAGAACTCTCAACCTGATCTCTGCTGCAGGTCTGTATGCACAGGGGCACATCCTGATGTTTCAAAGGCCACTTCACCATACAGTGGAAAATGGTAGCATGAAGATGAAGCGTAAGGAGCTCAGTGTTTGCTACGATTCTTTTATCACTTTCACTCATAGTGCTCATGCTTTCTGTGGCATATGTTATTACTTAGCAGTATATTTGATATCCACACATCTCCCTAATTACATGCTAAAGTAGCTTTCTAGGGTTCTAATCTTGCAATCAACTAAATCATGCGAAGAGACAAGCATGTTTCATTTTCTGCTTTTGTATCTAAGTCATGAACCTATGTCATAATAAAAATCTATAATTACTAGATTACGTAAGTATCATCACTTTAGCATGATCATATGCTTAGAGAAGACCTTGGAAACTTGGACATTCTTTTGATGAAAATAAGAGATATAGGGAAAGAGAAATTATTAAATTATTGACATTTCATTGAGAAACAAGTCTTGTTTGTGAAATTATCATAAAACATCAACTCCGTTCTGTTAGATCTGATGCATCTGAACTAGTTTCTGATGAAATTTGGTAAATGCAGGATTCTTTGGGAAAGAAATACAAAGACTTTTGGGCTGAGTGATAACATGTGGAAAGCTGTTAAGAAAGATTAGTTTACAAGACGGACATTGCTCTACTCTTCACTCATGGTAAGAATTCTGGAGATCAACTTTCTTACCATTGGCACGTACTAATTCCCTGCAAACAACACTACAAGTCAGGGTTCTGTTCTTTGTAGTGCATGGGGTGCTTGAGCATGGAATCAGTTGACAAGCATTCAAGGGAGTGATCAAATATATTGACAAAAACTATGGCTTTAATGTCATTACACAAAGCAAGATTGAAGCATTAACATGATTCCAAATTAACTATCTCCACAAACAGTCCTTGATCCTAGTTAGCTTGGCAAATCTGCCAAAAAAGTGATTTACTATAGGACATAAGGCTTCCAATGATTCAAACCTGGGGCCTTTGATGGGACAGGGGGAGCCCATCCATGTGAGAGAACAATGTGGTTTAAGGCACCCCCTAAGCACACATTACAGTACTTTATGTACTTTATCATGTGGTCCTTAGTTAAGCGATAGCATAGATAAAATACTCCTTGTAATGGTATAGGGCAAGGTGCAAGAACCCACATGCTTTAAAGGGCCATTGAAGGTGATTCTCATTTGTCCTTCCAACTTTGGGAAGTGTGGAGGCTCTGCAGAATGCATTAGATTCCTAGGAAGTTAACAGTTGATCATCTTTCCTGCCTGGGTCATGAAAAAACACCATCAAATCAGAAATAAAAATCTGTAGAATTATTTCAAGAGAAAAAGAGTGGAATCAAGTCTTCATTCTAGTCATATCAATGATCTATTAATTCATGAGTTGTGTTATAAGCTCTGCTTAATTGTTGCTTGTATGTATATAGGAGCAGCTGTAAATTCCTTCAAGGAATTACCAAGCCTTGGTAATAAGAAATGCAAAATCTATGGTTGTTGGCTGTTTCCATGCTCTTTGTCCACAACAAAGGACAGATTCAGTTCTTCATTGTCTCAAGAGAAAGTAATACTTTGAACAAATATGCTTTTGTTCTACCAAAGCAACGGTCCCTGATGTCAATAACCCAGAGAGCCATTCCTAGAGGTAAAGAAACAAAAGGATATGTAATATGATGTCAATACTCAAAGGCATGTACACTTGAGACCATGGTCATTCCTTCTTTCTTTCTTTCTTTCAGAAGATGAAGTTGGGAAGAGCAGGGAGTCATGTGGAGCTCCAGAGATGACAGACTCCCACGTGGATACCATGTGGGACTCGATTTCCTTTCCCCAAAGTCCACTGGAGTTAGAAAGAAAAGGTTGAGCACCCACATCCACCATCATCTTTCCCTCATCTTGCTGACCTACTTTTCTGGATGATATGATCTCTCGCAGAGCTGATGTATCCGTCTGTATGAAGTCAGTGAAAGACGAAATCACCTCAGAAAATGGTGCTAAGGTGATTCCAATCAACCTAAATAACTTTTTTTTTTCTCATTTTAAATCTTCTTTCAAAAATGGATCTTCTGTTATGCATTATGCAATCTTCAAACATGATATTGAAACGTGAATATACTGTCACAAAGCCATTGGTTGGCTACCAATTGGTTTTTGCTGAAGAACATATAATTTGCATGGATATTCCTGTTCAACGTTAACCTGCATTTTGTGATGTAGACTTTTATGTCCTCATGATGTGGTATACCATCATATACTAGTATACTGTACAGTACCAATGTTCATCCTTATTGCATTCTTACAAGTTAAATCATTCTTACCTGTCGCAGGGGCTTGTCCTTTGAATGTGTTGATAGGGAGATCCCATATTCTTGTGCATGGTTGTTTCAATTCAGATGGAAATATGTGCCATGGTTTTGCATGTTGGAGGAGTACATTAGAGGTGATGTTTGATGCAGTGGGCCTTGGGCACACCATGTGCATGCATGTGGTGTGTCACTTCCAAGTAGACCCCTATCCCAATCGCACTTTCCACCACCCTACTGGTTGGGTTCTGCTCATGCCACCCCATGACTCATCCCATACTGCCGTCGCCATGGAAGTAGTGCTCATGTTCTTCTTCCTGTTTTATTTCTGTCATTTGAACACTTGTTATAGCTGTTTCCTAATTCTAAAACCTTAGACTGCACAGTCTTAATGCATCACGATATACTCAAAAACATGTCCATCTTTCACATGACTTCCCCGCCATGTGCAAACCACGTAAAAGAAGCCACTTGTTTTTCTCCAGTGCAGACCTCAGCATAGGACCCCTCTTGTCTCAAATGGTAGCCGTTTCTCTTGGTTTTTTCTCCTTGTCAGTGACCTTGTTTAATCTTTGTGTGTGTGTGTATGTGAGAGAGAGAGAGAGAGAGAGAGAGTTCCACAATCACCCATAGTGCTACACGCAATGCTTTCAGATATCTTCCAGTGTGGTTTCTCCTCTGCTTCCTACCCTCTATCTTTGTCATCTCGATCCATATGAGTAAAGCAAGCCTTTGACACACCTTGCTGTTCTTCCCTCCAACCGCAACCATGCAAGCCGCCAAATCATTCGTGCAAGCTTTCCTGAAGCAAATGCTTCTTGGCATCCAACTTTCTGCTGTTTCACACAGAAGCGGGAGTCTTCAGGAGAGGAAGAGCGCCATCAAGCTCTCGGCCGATGTCGCCATGGCCGTCGCCAGAGGTAGCAAAAAATGGACTCGTGGCCTCATCGCTAGCCTCTCCAAGGAAGAGCAGAACAGGTCCTTCCGTCAGTTCGTCCTTGGAAAGGACTTTGGGAGACCAGCCAAGCTTTGCCACAGCTCATGGAAGATCCCAAGGAGCAAGAATATCGTGAGGAGGAGCCTTAGGTTTCTGTCCAAGAGGAAGAGCAACATACGTGCACCAAATAGCAGCGTTCTTGCCGGGACACTCGTGGAGAAGAGAACACAAGTGCTCACGAGGCTTGTCCCCGGGGGTGAGTCCATGGATGGGTTCTCCTTGTTGGATGAAACTCTAGACTATGTCACATGTCTTCAAGCTCAGGTGGATGTAATGCAGAAGCTTATGACAACTCTCGAAGCATCAAAACATAGGTAACTTCATTCCATTGATCACTGTCACTTCCCTTCAGTTTCATGTTTCGTTCCGTACTTTTGCACCATTTCTTCGTTGTTCTTATCCGCAGAGCTGACAGTAACGCACAGTGCCCTAAAGAAAAGCTTCATCTGTTGGCAATGGTGGGAAGCTGCTATTCCACAAGGAAAGGCCTCTGGAAAAGGCTCAGCAAGAGGCCAAAGCTCACACTGTAGCATGGGAGGAACGTGTACTCTGCAGAAAGTAACGTGGGAAGAAAGGAATGCGTGCGTCAGTGCTTTGTATTGATTACTCTTCTGAAATTGCTAAAGATTGAGGAAGGTCGAAACGTGGAGAAGATCATATGTATATTGAAGAGGGATAAAGCAGCGAAGCTTTTCCTTAAAGAAGAAGAAGAAGAAAAAGAAGTAGTAGTTAGAATGACACAGAACTCTGTTCAACATGAAATAGTGACAAAGAATAATAATAATAATAATAATAATAATAATAATAATAATAATAATTATTATTATTATTATTATTATTATTATTATTAAAGAAAAAAATAAAAAGACACAAATATTAAACTAAAAATAACAAGGATGAAAAAAAATAAAGGAAAATAAAATTAATAAAATAATAAAAAATAAATAAAAAATTATAGTTAAAATTAAATAGAATTGGGTTTAAGGTGAGTATCGATTAGGATCATTTTATTTTTTGAACTTTTGAATAATGTTTATTTAGTTTATTTAGTTCAATAAGAGTAAGACAAGAATTTATTTAATATTTATTTATTATTAAGAGTACAAGTTCTAGTGGACTTTAAGTAGAACTCTATAAATAAGGATATATTTATTTCTTTTCATCATGTAATAAAAAGTTATTTCAGCCGTTTGGCAAACCCTAGGAGGTCGATCCCCTCGAAGTGATCAAAGAGGTTGATCCCCTCGAAGTGATTAAACCCTCTTCTCTTTTTTTTCTTATGATAAAACCCTAGGAGCCTTATCATTTGGTATTAGAGCAACGATGCTCATCGTTCTTGTTGTAACTTCGCATCAACTTTGTCGTAGCCATCATCATAAAAAAAAAAGAACACAAAAGAACAACAAAGGTTGAAGTCGATAGCCATGCAAAGGAGGACTTCAAGCCGGCAGCCACGCACCTCCACACTGCGCCTAGGCAGCTACTTCCCGGCCAGCAACCACTGTCACCACTGCTACTCTGCTTGCGACCACCGCCGTCGCAGCCTCCTGGCTAGTGATCACCTCCCCATCCTACTCGAGCAAGAAGAGCTATCGCCATTGCTCCACGGCCAACGGACCACACCCCCCCCCCCTTGGTCACTCCTTCCATTAGGACTCCCAGCCTCGATAATGTTGTTTCCAACCGCACTACCACTGCTGCGACTCGACCTCGACAGCAACCGATCCCCCTCGTAGTGATCGAAATAGGGCACTTCCCACGATCGTCGTAAGTGCCAGTTGCCATCGCTAATTCCTCAACTTCCCATGAACATTGTCGACTCCCCACGATGCCGTTGCCTTAACGTAGAATGCCACTGATCCCCCTCCTCACGGTGATTGAAACATGACACTTCCCATGACCACTGCAAGCGCCGGTTGCCACCACTAATTCCTCAACCGCCCATGACTATTGCCGACTCCCCATGACGTCGTCGCCTTCTAGCCTCGGCGCTCTTCCCCCTCGTTGCCTCCCCTTGGATCGCAGTCGTAGCTGCCTTCCAACCTTGGTGCTCTTCCCCATCATTGCCTTCCCTTGGGCTGCAGCCGCCGCCGTTTCCTCCCCTTTTCATTGTCGACATCGATAATAACTACCACATCCAGTGTCTCCTTCCTTCCACAGTGCGATAGAAACAAGGTAAAGTTGCCTTCCATCTACGTCGCTGTTGTTTCCTCAACTGTAGCGAGCCCTCGATAGTGTTGCCCTTAACCGTCGTCGCCACTATTTCCTTGATCGCAATAAGCCCTCGGTGGTGCTAACCCTAACCGCATCCCATCACTACCTCCCAAACCTCAGCAGTAGCGATCTCTCCATGCAACAACCACAGCAAGCATCACTGCCTCCCACGCAGCAATCGCAATCACCACTGCCACCGATCGACATCGTAATAGCAACATCGAACCAATTAGTGTCATAGTAGCAACACCAAATAGGGTAGTGTTGATGTGCTTGACCCGATATTAGAAATAAGAGTTGGGGATTATAGATCTTCCCTTGACTCGATATCGATAACTCAATGAAAGCCCAATTAGAAGCCTTAGAAATCAGAATAGAGAACCGGCTACAAGAAACTCTTAATGATTTAAAAAAATATATATTGGAAAGCTTTAGCAAGTTTCAGTAAGATGAAAGTTCAAGCCTTACATTGAACCGATCTGGAGACATGGGTAAAAGGAACTAAGAATATGACATAAGCTATCCACGCATGAAGATAAAATTTTCAAGATGGGAAGATGGAGATCCGACCAGTTGGATTTCTAGGGCAATTTTTTTTCATTTTCATAGAACTCCAAAAGAATCCAAGGTGGAAATAGCCTCAATCTAGCTAGACAAAGATGCAATCCAATGATATGATTGGTATGAAACTTACCACGAAATTCTCTCGTGGGAGCAATTTAAGAGAGAGCTTCTTGTCCGCTTTGGACTATCTAAATACGAGAATGTTGATGGGTAGTTTACTAAAATTCGTCAGACATCTACGATGCTAGAATATCATAGAAGATTTAAACAATTATTAAATCAAACCAGAGATTAGTTCGAACGATAATTGGTAGGAACATTTATCGAAGGACCTAATCTAGATATCAGGTGTGAAGTCAAAGCTCGCCAACCCTGCACTATGACAATTACAATCTCATTTGTACATTTGTATGAAGAAAAAATTAGCAAAGAAAATTATCAAAACATAAGTGACAACAAATAAATGATCAACAAGCCACCAACCCCATCTATTCCCAATCGAAACCCTAACACCCGAAAACTAACCCGAGAAGATCTCAAGGAAAGATTAGTGAAGGGTTTGTGTTAGCACTGTGATGAAAAGTGGAGTAAGGAGCACCGATGTAAACAAGGGCAACTTATGGTAATTGAACCAATTAGGGAGGAATCAGAATGTGGACTCCGATCATGAAGGTATGGATTCTAATAAAGATGTTAGACCTATTGTTGGGAAATCGAGAGATTCGGCATCTCATGTGCAGCGAAAAACAAAAATAAGATCGGATTTCCCATAGTTACGTACTTGGCCGTCGTGCGACGATTGGTGCACAAAAATCGTAAATCCGAAAAATTTGCATGTATCATGTCAGAGGCATTACTTGGGGAGATCATATATCCCTGAAAATTTCAGATCCGATGAAGATGATGAAGGAGCACTAGCGTACTCCTCTCTAGCGGTAATCCACACAGCGAACGCAGTAATGACACTCCTCAGATCACCGCAGGATATCTCTCCACGTGCACCACAAGGCTGCTGGAGCTAAGGAGGAGAGGAGACTAAGAAGAATAGGAGAATGACTACCAAGAGCTCTCAGCCTATGAACCAGGAGGTTCCTCGTATTTTATAGAGGTGGAGGAAGCTTATCCTTAATAGATCCTGTTCACATTAGATCCCTATCCAGTTGGATCCCATTAGATCTTATCCACAGGATCTAATTTGATCTCATCAAATTGAATCTTATCTAATCATTTAATTAGATCTCATCCAATTACCTAATTGGATCTCATCCATAGGATCCAAACTAGGGGCTTCATGGATATATCATATCCGCACCTCTACTCGTCGCAACATCCACCTTATGTGTGTGATCCTCGAGGCCCGATACTGAGCTGGCCGTAAGTCACTCCCGTCAGAACTCCTTCTGACTTAGAACACCTTCTGATATAGTGAATTATTATCTCCATATTAATTCACTCGACTCATCGATTATGGATGTACTAAGGAACTATGCCATAGTCCCAGACGTTACAAGGGAATATAATCCATCGAACCTGTCTATCCTTAGTTACTATGTATCTATAGTCATTTATCCATCTAATATCCCAAAGACCGTATATTGGGCATAGTTGATGGAAATCATCAATTTAGCAACCATACACCCCGATAGCTAAAGAGCTATGATACATATGGAATGCAAATTGACACCCTCCAACGAATTGAAACAAGGCGGATCGTTCAAGAATGAAGTAAGGGAAACTATTCTAATTACTTATCAATAGAAAATTGATGAAATAACTAGAATAGCACTTTGAATTCCCTTAAGACGCCACAAACTAACAAGTCTGATAAGTCAAAGGAAAAGCAAAGATTTGGGTTGAACGCCACAATGTAAAAGCTGATAAGTTCTAAAGTTCATGCAAGAACTTAAAAACAAAACACTCACCGGTGTTGAAGAATTGTTATACTTCCCAATTGTCTGTTGTACACTTTGATTCAGCCTCATTTATATAGTATGAGGATAGTACAAAAGGAATGAATGCATTAAATAACATTCATATTCCTAATTCATGAATTTTGGTAAACATAGCTGAATAGACTTTTCTTCTTCAAGTTGAGGTCTTCAAATTTATCCTTCTCTCTTTATGATCACGTTGGCCATTTTAGAATCTTCTTGTAATCATAGAATGTTGATTGAGTCTTGACTAGCTTGATCTGGTTCATATCATTCCCCTTTCTCACGAAAAGGATTAGTCCTCGAATCATAGCCTCCATCACCTTGTTTGTACTTGATGATGTATGGAAAAGATTCAATAAACTCCACCCATTTTGCATGCCTACGACTTAGCTTTAAGATTTCCCTTGGTCTCTTCGGGGTTACATCTATATGCTTGCTTATTTGGTATGCTTGCAATTGAAATGAAATCAATTTGATGCTCAATTCCTCTAATTGGTGGCAAACCATTGGGAACTTCTTCGGGAAAGATGTCCTCATTTTCCTGCAAAAGATCAACAATAACACTAGGCAAACTTTTGTCAATTTTGTTAGAAGAAATCAAAATGACCTTGTACATAAGTACAAGTAAGGGTTGCCTCATGGTTAAGGCCTCTTTTACATCACTCATTTTGGCATAAACACTCATTTTTCTTTCACTCAAGCCTTCCTTGTTTTCTCTCCCCTTGTGTTTCCCAATACTCTTATTTTTATCACTCATCTCATCTTTTTCTTTTTTCTCTCTTTCTTGCTCCCTCCCAAAAGTTTTGGTTAATGAAGACTCAAGCTCCTCATATTGTTGTCTTATGCGCATCTCGGTCTTCAAGAATTGTCTTGAGGCAACGGTCCAAGCGATATTTCTGTCCATCCATGATCAAGGAATAACGGTTCTTGAACCCATCATGTGTTACCCTACGATCATATTGCCATGGTCTCCCCAACAACATGTGACCAAAGCATACATAGGTACCACATCACACCAAACTTCATCCTTATATCTACCAATTGAAAAATGAACTAACACTTGCGATTTACCTTTACTACACCACTATCATTCAACCATTGCAACTTGTAAGGTTTGGATGTTTGATAGTAGGCAATTTCAGTTTCTCCACAAGCAAGGTACTTGCCACATTAGTACAACTTCCGCTATCAACAATCACATTGCACAACTTGTTAGCAATCAAACAATGAGTATGAAACAGATTTTCACGTTGTTCACCATGTTCATCATTTTTACTTTGCAAACTAAGTGTGCGTTGAATAACCAAAATTTCACCTTTAGCATACTCTACGTCACTAGTATCCTCCGGAATGTCATCATCATCCTCTCTTTCACTTTGATTCTATATTCCCATCTTTTATAATCATAACTCTCTTATTTGGACATTCACGTGCTATATGTCCATGTCCAAGGCACTTAAAACACTTAATACCTCTACTTTGATTAGGTTGATTCTCACCTTTACCCTTGCTATCTAATTCATTTTTGCCTTTAATTCCATCAATTTTAGGCTTAACAATGGGTATATCATCCTTTTTACTCCAATTCGGTTTCCAAGTAGAAGAAAAACCCGAATAAGGTTTTGAATCATACCTTGTGCCTTTTCTTTTGAGTTGTCTCTCAATCTTCATGGCCATATTCACCATATCCTCAATCTCCACATAATGCTGCAATTCCACAAGATCAGCAATGTTCTTGTTTAATCCACTCAGGAATCGAGCCATTGTAGCCTCACGATCTTCCTCCACATTAGCTCTTATCATGGCTATCTCCATCTCTTTGTGATATTCATCAACACTCATGGAACCTTGTGTCAAAGTTTGCGATCGTTGATGCAAATCCCGATAGTAATGACTTGGGACGAATCTTCTCCTCATGATTTGTTTCATCTCCAACCAAGTCTCTACGGGCCTTTCACCATTTCTACGCCTGTCTTTACATAATTGATCCCACCAAATTATAGCATAATCACAAAATTCAACTGCAGCTAATTTTACCTTTTTCTCTTCGGAGTAGTTGTGACATTCAAAGATCAGCTCCACTTTTCGTTCCCACTCCAAATAAGTACCTGGATTATTCTTTCCTTGAAAAGAAGGAATTTTCATTTTGATCTTTGCCTATGTTTCTGTCCACACCATCAAAACGTCCTCTCCTAGTTTGTCTCGTAGGATTAACATCTTGACCAATTAGAGTGACTTGGTCATCGTCGAGGTCATCTCCACCATTATATTCATCGTGGACAAATGTTGGTTGTCTCCTACGCCGTGGTTCACCTTCCAATCTATTAATTGCATCATCATGCCTTTCTAGATGATCTCTTACATCTCCTATCACTTTGAACATACGTTCAAATTGTTATTGCATTGCTTGAAGCAAAAGATCATTAGATGAAGAACTCGCTTCTTTTTCTTTAGACATGTTTGCAACCTGAAAACAAAGTTAGAATAGCCTCACCAACACTCTCTCACGTGTTTCACTCAAGATTTGATTCACTCCACTCGTGTTTTCACACAATGTTTGGCTTTTCTCGATATTGATCTCACCACTCTTGCCTTTTACCTCTTGTTTTGTTCTTTGAGTTCTTAGATTAACTAAAAAAACTTAAACAAACAATTCAGATTGTGGCAATTCAAGGGTAGTGAAATTGGACATAAAAGCAAAAAAAAAATGTAAGCCAAATTTATAGGAGTGCATGATGCACTTCAATGATAAGCAAAGATTTGAATTCAAGTATTTTTGGAATGAAAAAAATTCCAAACCTGAAACAAGAATTCAAAATAATGAAGAAAGAATTCTGCAATTTGCACGAAGTCCCTGAATTCATAATTTTTTTTTTAAATTTCGATCTCTTTCTTTCTTTCCTTTTTTTTTTACCTTTGATCTTCTCCTCTCTTTTTTTTTCTTTGATCTTGCTTTCCTCTCTTTTTTTTTACTTTTGATTTTCTCTCTCTCATTTTTTTTTTAACTTTCTGTTTCTCTTTTTTTTTTGACAATAAAGTGAGGGGAAAAAAATGAAAAACAAACAAAGATGATAGCACAAGAAACACAAAGAATACAAAGAAAGGAAGAATAGCAATTATGGATATCGTGATAAGAGAACAAGGAAAAGTTAAAAGATAACAAATAAATGGATAAGCAAACCTCAAACTTGAGCCGTGCTCTGATACCAAATGATGGAAATCATCAATTTAGCAACCATACACCCCGATAGCTAAAGAGCTATGATACATATGGAATGCAAATTGACACCCTCCAACAATTGAAACAAGGCGGATCGTTCAAGAATGAAGTAAGGAAACTATTCTAATTACTTATCAATAGAAAATTGATGAAATAACTAGAATAGCACTTTGAATTCCCTTAAGACGCCACAAACTAACAAGTCCGATAAGTCAAAGGAAAAGCAAAGATTTGGGTTGAACGCCACAAGCGAGTAAAAGCTCGATAAGTTCTAAAGTTCATGCAAGAACTTAAAAACAAAACACTCACCGGTGTTGAAGAATTGTTATACTTCCCAATTGTCTGTTGTACACTTTGATTCAGCCTCATTTATATAGTATGAGGATAGTACAAAAGGAATGAATGCATTAAATAACATTCATATTCCTAATTCATGAATTTTGGTAAACATAGCTGAATAGACTTTTCTTCTTCAAGTTGAGGTCTTCAAATTTGTCCTTCTCTCTTTATGATCACGTTGGCCATTTTAGAATCTTCTTGTAATCATAGAATGTTAATTGAGTCTTGACTAGCTTGATCTAGTTCATATCAATAGTAGAGTCAGGCCCATACGGAATCTTGTCCGAGTCTCGCTCTAATCAGATTCTCCCGGAGAACTCCTCTCACAATCCGAACGACCCTGGCCAGGGATTTTGCTTGAGTGAGCACACGCGGGATATATCTCTCACGATACTGAGAGTGGATGATCCTCTATTGACATGCAATTATCTTTGTAAGGTTGGCTACCATTCCCGAGAACTGGTTATACCAGATCTAGAGCTCTCTAAACCTATAAGTCCGACGTCAAAGAATGAAGTATTCAAACAAGGCATCTTTTGTGCCTCAAGTCTAAGGACCAGACACACTACTGGGACTACAGAATCGCTGTCTGACATTAGGTATCATTAACTATACAACACTCTGTAAGTGGATCAATCAGTGAACTCATTCTCCAATGAGCACCTGCACTATACCTCTAGTGTTTCCACACAAGCGACTATGAGACTAGTCGCCTCCATCATATAGACGAGTATACAGCGCACTAGTCTATCCGGTTATCTCGATATCCTCATCGAGTAACCTATGACCAGGATGATTTAGGATCTGTGTTTAAAGGTATATCGGTCTCATTATCGTGATCTCATCACGATCCGATTCCCATTGTACAGATCCATGGACATCATAATATTCATCCAGATAATATGAGAAAATACCAATAATAATATATGAAGAGATCAACGTAACATGTAACAGGTGCCATCACTTACGTGATTAGCTTGTAGCGCACCTACAACCAATAATCTCCCACTTGACTTAAAGTCAATCATCTACGTGTCTGATCCCCATTAGACCTCTGTGATACTCAGATATAATCTGAGTCAACGACTTTGTTAGTGGATCTGTAATGTTATCTTCGGATAGAACTCTTTCCACTACTACATCTCCTCGGGCCATGATCTCTCTGATCAAGTGGAACCTCCTTAAAATACTTCTGACGAGACCTGGGTTCCCTAGCTTGATCGATTGCCCTATTATTATCACCATATATGGGAATTGGCTCCTCGTTGTTCGGTATGACTCCTAGATCTACGATAAACTTCTTCATCCAGACTCCCTCCTTTGCTACCTTTGCTGTAGCAAAGGAGTAGTATCTTGCTTGGAACTTTTTCAGCATACTGCTCCTCCATTAAGGTGAAGACATACCATGAATTCGACTTGCTATCATCGATATCGGACTAGAAACTCGAGTCCGTGTAGCTCTCAACTTTGAGACTACTACCTCCATATACTAGTAAAAGATCTTTAGTCCTTCTCAAGTACTTAAGGATACATTTTACTATTTTCCAGTGCTCCAAGCCTGGATCTGCTTGATAACTGCTCATGACACTCAGAGCATGCGCTACATCAGGCCTAGTACATAGCATAGCATACATGATAGACCCTATCGCTAAGGCATATGGTATTCTATCCATGTATACCCTTTCTTTAGGAGTCTTTGGGGACATACTCCTAGAAAGTGATACTCCATGTCTCATAGGTATGAGACCTCTCTTGGAATTTTTCATGCCAAACCTTTTGACAATGGAGTATATGTACCTGGATTGGGACAAGCCAAGCATCCTCTTGGATCTATCTCTATAGATCTGAATCCCCAGAATATAGGATGCTTCCCCTAAGTCATTTATAAAAAAGTGTCTAGATAGCTAAGCTTTTACTGTGGAGAGCATTCATACATCATTCCTAATGATTAAGATGTCATCCACATATAACACCAAGAAGGTGATAGCGCTCTCACTTACCTTCCTATACACACAAGGCTCATCTTCATTCTTAACGAAGTCATAAGATCTGATCGCCTCATCAAATCTTATGTTCTAATTTCGGGAAGCTTGCTTTAGTCTATAAATAGATTTAAGTAATTTGTACACCTTATCTAGACTATGCTTGGACATGAACCCCTCAGGGTGTATCATATACACTTCTTCTTCGAGATTGCCATTGAGGAATGTAGTTTTTACGTCCATTTATCAGATCTCATAGTCATAATGTGCTACAACAGTCAATAGAATTCGAATGGATTTCAACATAGCTATGAGTGCAAAGGTTTCGTCATAGTCAACACCTTACTTCCGATGATACCCCTTAGCCACTAGCCTTGCCTTATAGGTCTTCACCTTTCCATCTACCCCAATCTTCTTCTTGAAGATCCATTTGCAGCCAATAGGTATGATACCCTCTGGTGCATCAACAAGGTTCCAAACCTTGTTGGAGTACATGGATTCCATCTCAGAATTCATGGCTTCTTGTAACTTCCTGGGGTCTATACTCATAATAGCCTCTTCGTAGGTCTGAGGATCAATGTCCTGAATGTCCTCTCCACTAATATGTCTCATATATCTTTCAGGAGAGTATGACACTCTACCAGTCCTACGCAAAATTGAAATTTATATGTTAGGTACTCGAACAGACTCGATCTCTGGAATGGTGCCTAAGCTAGGTTCTCCAACCTCGCTTAATTCTATCATGCTCCCACTGTTTCTGCCAAGAATGTGTTCCTCCTCAAGAAACACTGGTCTCTTGGCAACAAAGACTTTTTGGTCCTCAGGGTGATAGAAATAATAACCACAAGTTTCCTTTGGGTATCCCATGAACTTACACTGTTCCATCCTGGATTCCAACTTATCGGGGTCATGTCTTTTAATGTGGGCAAGGTAGCCCCAAATCTTAATAACCTTAAGATCGGACTTCTTCCCTCTCCATATCTCATATGGTGTAGACACTACCGATCTAAATGGAATCTTGTTTAGAAGGTAAATTACGATCTGTAGGGCATATCCCCAAAATGAGATGGGTAGGTCAGCGAAACTCATCATGGATCGCACCATATCTAATAGTATGTGATTCCTCCTTTCTGATATACCATTAAGCTGTGGTGTATAAGGAGGTGTCCATTGGGACAAAATCCCATGGTTTTTGAGGAACTAGGTGAATTTTGTACTCAGGTATTCTCCTCCTCGATCTGATCGAAGAGTTTTAATAGTCTTTCTAATCTGGTTCTCTACTTCATTCTTATACTCCCTGAATTTCTCGAAGGCTTCAGACTTATATTTCATCAAGTACACATGTCCATACCTAGAGAAATGATTAGTGAAAGTAATGAAGTAGGAATAACCACCTATGGCATGAGTTAACATAGAGGACCATATACATTACTCTGTGTGAGTTCTAGTAACTCAATGACTCTCTCTTCAGTTTTACTAAATGGAGAGTTGATCAATTTTCCATGAAGGCTCGCAAGTTGTATATGACTCGTAGTCAAATGGATCTAAGTATCCATTTTTCAACAACTTTTGAATCCTTCCCTCATGGATATGACCTAGCCTACAATACTACAAATATACATTATTCATCTCTTCTCATTTTCTCTTGGCCATACTTACATTCATAATGTATGAAGTAGTATGTAGCATAAAAAAATCATTATGCAATGTCCCTCTAGTAATGATCTTATCATTCTTACTGATTGAACAATAATTATTCTCAAAAGCACTTTATAACCATTTAATGTCAAAGATGAAATGGAAATAATATTTTTGATAATAGAGGAAACAAAATAATATATATCTAATATAATAATAGCTCCATTGGGTAGGTGTAGAGTGACCTTGTCGATAGCAACAGCAGCAACTCTTGCTCTATTGTCCATCTTGAGGTCCATCTCGCCTTTTACCTATCTCCTATGCCTTGTCAGAACTTACAATGAATTATAGATATGATAAACACTACCGATATCCAATACCCATGCATTATCACAAGAATCTGACACATGGAGACTGATCATGAAAGTACCTGAAGCTTTTCTAAGCTTTTGTTTCGCTTTTTTTGCAAGATACGTCTTATAGTTCCTCTTCCAATGTACATCTTGACCGTAGTAGAAGCATTGACCTTTGTCCTTTGTTGGGTCAATTTTGGCAATCTTTGCCTTACCCCATTTGCCCTTGCCCTTACCCTTCTCAAGGGTCTTCCCAGCCTTCCTTTTTCTTTTGGTCTCACCAACATAGAGAACTAATTTCTCTTTCTTGATAGTGCTCTTTGCCTCCTTCAACATATTGAGGAGCTTAGGGAGAGATACCTCAAGTTTGTTCATATTGAAATTCATGATGAACTGAGAAAAGAAATTTGGTAGGGACTGAAGTATAAGATCAACACACAGGTTATCATCTATGCCCATTCCTAGACCTGAGTTTTTTAATCCACTTTATCATCTTCAGGACATGATTCTGAACTGATGTCCCCTTAGTCATCCTAGTACGAAAGAGACTCTTGGATATCTCATATCGTTGAGTTCTTCCCTATTCCTCAAACAGTTTGCGGAGGTGCAGGAGTATAGAATGAGCATCCATGTTTTCATGTTATCTCTGTAACTCAAGAGTCATAGAGGCTAACATGTAACACTAGATGAGAGCGGAATCATCTATATACTTCGCATATTGGGCAAACTCTTCTTAAGGAGCCTCTGCCTCAGGTTGGGGCATGATTGTATCTAAAATATATGCGATTTTCTCCACTGTAAGAACTATTCTCAGGTTGCGGAGCCAATCCGTATAATTTGGACCAGTGAGGCGGTTGGCATCAAGTATGCCACGTAGAGGGTTTGATGACGACATGTTTCTGATAAATAGGATATATAGAATAAATAACATGCAGATTTTACAAAAATAAATAATCAAGATATGGACTTCTATCTTGACATGCTCCCACTAATTTTTTTAGCGAGTCACATGACACCCTCATGCACGTGAAACGAAAGTCTCCGGTAGACTTCTAGTGGGGATCGGGATCCAATCGGCATCTTAGTGCAATCTCGAGGGACTCGACCAATCACACTAAGTCCAAAAGGTAGACAACTCTTGCCAATCATAACTCTTTGTGATTTCTATCATATTTGACCTCCAAACTACCATGGCCTCGAGGGACTTGACCAACCATAATATCCAGTTAAGTCATCACCATCGTTACAAGATGAGTCTGATTCGGTGATATGCCCTCGAGGGACTCGACCAAGCATACCATGTCCTCAGGTCACCGATGACATCTCTATGTCGAAGACAAGATAGCGAGACGCGAAATAGGTGAGCCTCGAGGGACTTGACCAACTCAGCCTACGTTGGGAATCGGTTCCTGCCCCTAACGATGGAAGGCCACATGGGTCAATCTTATTGCCTCACGCTTACCGACTTAATATTATCATAGGATGGGATTTTTGGTTCGGTCTCATGATATGACGTGTTATATACATACATATTTAATATATTTACATCGCATGCAAATATATATATATATACTTATCTAGTAGGTGTAAAGCATTCACATGCACAAGCACACTAGATGATCATGGACTTTAACCTAATATAATTAGGCTTAAGCCAGTAGGCCTAATCACTTACATCAGGATCTATGTGCATATCAGTGCATCTCTATGCACAGTGATCATCTATCTCGTCATCGTCGGATCTATCGGCACCTCGACGCATCTCCATGCGTCGTGATCATCTGAATTAGCCTCAGGGGTCCCGCTACCATCTCTAGGCTTCTCCCATGCCTCTAGGATAATTACAACATAATTATATGTATGTAGACCCGACAATCAACGAAAAATGAAGGCTCGCAGGCCCCAATAATCACATATACATATCACAAAGTCCATGATCATCTTCCCACATTACATCACATCATATATATATATATCATGTAGGATTACTAGATAAATAATAATAGTTATTTAAACCTTTTAAATAACTAAAATTTGAAATCAGGGACATGTAAGAAATTTTCTAAATTTTGAGGGGTATTTTAGTCATTCTATCATAAAGGACAAAATTAGAAATTTAAAAATTTCGAGGGGCAAAACTATCTTTTGGTCCAAAACCCTAATCCCCTCCTTTTCTTACTGCTGCATTGCCGCCGATGCCACCCTGTTGGCGGCAGCATGCGCGTAGGGGGCACTGCCCATGCTTGCGGGCGACTCGCTCGCTGGTGGTGCTGCTGCAAGTAGATGCTGCCCCCGCACGCGACAGCGATGGGTCGCCCACGGGGAGTGCCGCTGTAGCCTGCAGGCGGCCTGCCTACAGGTTCCCTTTGCTTGTAGCCACCGTCGTTGCAAGCAGGTCGCCGGTGGCAGCCAAGGCTACAAGCAGCCCTGTGAACGCAGCAACAGTTGTTGCCATTTTCTACTTTTGCGTCGACGAATTTGGCATCAAAAGTGTATCCAAAATACAACACATGCAGTTTATAAGCCAATCATCACACGACAAACCTGGCTCTGATACCACTGTTGAAAAATTGGGAGATTCGGCATCTCATGCGTAACAAAAAATAAAAACAAGATCGGATTTCCTATAGTTACGTACTTGACCGTCGTGCGACAATTGGTGTGCAAAAATCGTAAATCCAAAAATCCCACATGTATCATGTTAGAGGCATTACCTGGGGAGATCGTATATCCTCGAAAATTCTAGATCTGATGTAGAGGATGAAGGAGCACTACCGTACTCCTCTCTAGCGGTAATCCACACAGTGGACGCAGCAACGACGCTCCTCAGATCACCGCGGGATCTCTCTCCACGTGCACCATAAGACTGCCAGAGCCAAGGAGGAGGAGAGGAGATTGAGGATATTAGGAGGATGATTACCAAGAGCTCTCAGCTTATGAACTAGGAGGTTCCTCCTATTTATAAAGATAGAGGAAGCTTATCCTCAATAGATCCTATTCACACTAGATCTCTATCCAATTGCATCTCATTGGATCTTATCCACATGATCCAATTTGATCTTATCCAATTGGATCTTATCCAATCATTTAATTGGATCTCATCCAATAACTCAATTGGATCTCATCCACAAGATCCAAACTAGAGGCCTCGCAGATATCTCATATCCGCACCTCTACTTGTCGTAACATCCACCTTATATGTGTGACCCTCTAGGCCCGATACCGAGTTGGCCATGAGTCGCTCCCATCAGAACTCCTTTTGACTTAGAACACCTTCTGATATATTGAATTATTATCTCCATAATAATTCACTCGATCATCAACTATGGACATACTAGGCCACTGCGCCATAGTCCCTATACGGTACAAGGGGATATAATCAATCGGACGTGTCTGTCCTTAGTTACCATGTATCTATAGTCCCTCATCCATCTAATATCCCAGAGACCGTATATTGGGCATAGTAGAGTCGGGGTCATACGGAATCCTGTTCGAGTCTCGCTCTAATCGGATTCTCCCGGAGAACTCCTTTCTCAATCCAAACGACCCTGGCCAGGGATTTTGCCTGAGCGAGCACACGCGGGATATATCTCTCATGATACCGAGAGTGGATGATCCTCTATTGACACGTAATTACCTTCATAAGGTTGGCTACCATTCTCGAGAACCAGCTATATTAAATTTGGAGCTCTCCAAACTTGTAAGTCTGGCGTCAAAGAATAGAGTACTCAAACAAAGCATCTTTGGTACCTCAAGTCTAAGGACCAGACACACTATTGGAACTACGGAATCGCTGTCTGACATTAGGTATCATTAACTATATAACATTTTGTAAGTGGATCAATCAGTGAACTCATTCTCCAATAAGCACCTGCACTGTACCTCTAGTGTCTTTCTTGAGTAACCTATAACCAGGATAATTTAGGGTCTGTGTTTAAAGGTGAATTGGTCTCATTATCGTGATCTCATCATGATACGATTCCCATTGCACAGATCCAAGGACATTACAATATATGCAACACGTAAGATAAAGTGATAAAACGCCTAATAATACGTAAAGAGAAAAAGTGCATATCAAGTCACAAGTGCCATCACTCATATGATTGGCTTGCAGGGCACATATGACTAGCAATCTTCCACTTGACCTAAAGCCAATCACCAACATGTCTGATCCCCATCAGATCTTTGTGACACTCAAAGACAATCTGAGTCAATGGCTTTATCAGTGGATCTGCAATGTTATCTTCGAATGGAACTCTTTTCACTACATCTTTTCGGGACACAGTCTCTCTAATAAGCTAGAACCTTGTCAGAACACTTTTGATGAGACCCGGGTTCTCTTATTTGAGTAATCACCCCGCAGTTGTCGCAATATAAGGGAATCAGCTCTTCGTTGCTCGACATGACTCCCAAATCTGCGATGAACTTCTTTATCCAGACTCCCTCCTTTGCTGCCTCTGCCGCAGCAATGTATTCCGCCTCTATGGTCGAGTCAGTAGTAGTGTCTTACTTGAAACTTTTCCAGTATACTACTCCTCCATTCAGGGTAAACACATACCTTGAATTAGACTTGCTATCATCAATATCGGACTGGAAGCTCGAGTCCGTGTAGCCCTTAACCTTGAGACTACTATCTCCATATACTAGTAAAAAATCCTTAGTCCTTCTCAAGTACTTAAGGATACATTTTACTACTTTCCAGTGCTCCAAGCTTGGATCTGCCTGATATCTGCTCGTGACACTCAGAGCATGCGCTATATCAGGCCTGGTATATAGCATAGCATATATGATAGATCATATTGCTGAGGCATATGGTATCATATCCATGTGTGCCATTTCTTCAGGAGTTTTTGAGGACATACTCCTAGAAAGTGATATTCCATGTCTCATTGGTTTGAGACCTCTCTTGGAATTTTCCATACCAAACCTTTTGACAATGGTGTCTATGTACCTGGACTGGGACAAACTAAGCATCCTCTTGGATCTATCTCTATAGATCCGTATCCCCAATATGTAGGATGCTTCCCCTAAGTCCTTCATGGAGAAGTGCCTAGATAGCCAAGCCTTTATTGTGGAGAGTATTCCTACATCATTCCCAATGATCAGGATATCATCCACATATAATACTAAAAAGGTGATAGTGCTCCCACTTATCTTCCTGTACACACAAGGCTCATCTTCGTTCTTAACGAAGTCATAAGATCTGATCGCCTCATCAAATCTTATATTCTAACTTCGAGAAGCTTGCTTTAGTCCATAAATGGACCTAAGCAACCTGCACATCTTATTTGGGTTATCTCTAAACATGAATCCCTCAGGCTGTATTATATACACCTCCTCTTCGAGGTAGCTATTGAGGAATGCGATTTTGACATCCATCTGCCAGATCTCATAATCATAGTGTGCTGCAATAGCCAATAGAATTCAAATGGATTTCATATGGCTACATGTGAGAAAGTTTCGTCATAGTCAACACCTTACCTCTGACAATACCCCTTAGCCACTAGCATTGCTTTATAGGTCTTTACCTTTCCATCTACTCCAATCTTCTTTTTGAAGATCCACTTGCAACCAATGGGTACAATACCCTCGGGTGCATCAACTAGGTTCCAAACCTTGTTGGAGTACATGGAATCCATTTCTGAATTCATGACTTCTTGCCATTTCCCAGAGTCTATGCTCATAATAGCCTCCTCGTAGGTCTGAGGATCAATATTCTCAACATCCTCTCCTCTGATATGTCTCATATATCTCTCAGGAGGATGGGATACTCTACGGGACCTACTTAAAGTTGAAACTTGTGTGCTAGGTATCTGAATAGATTCTGGCTGTGGAATGATGCTTGAGCTAGGTTCTCCAATCTCGCTCAACTCTATCATGCTCCCACTGTCTCCACCAAGAATGTGTTCCTTCTCAAGGAACACTACTCTCTTGGCTACAAAGACCTTTTGGTCTTTAGGGTGATAGAAATAATACTCATAAGTTTCCTTAGGGTATCCCACGAACTGCACCATTCTGTCCTAGATTCCAACTTGTCGGGGTTGTCTATTGACGTGGGCAGGGCAGCCCCAAATCTTAACAACCTTAAGATCGGGCTTCTTCCCATTCCATATCTCATATGGAGTAGACATCACTGACTTAGTTGGAATTCTATTCAGAAGGTAAGTTACGGTCTCTAGGGCATATCCCCAGAATGAGATGGGTAGGTCGGCGAAACACATCATGAACGCACCATGTCTAACAGTGTGCGATTCCTCCTTTCTGATACACCATTAAGCTATGGTGTATAAGGAGGTGTCCATTGGGATAAAATCCTAGAGTCTTTGAGGAACTGGGTGAACTCTATACTCAAGTACTCACCTCCTCGATCTGATCGAAGAGTTTTAATACTCTTTCCTGTCTGGTTCTCCACTTCTCGTTTTCTCTTAGACTCACTTACACTCATGATATGTGAAGCTGTATCTAGCATAAATAAACTATTATGCAATGTTCCTCTCATGATGATCTCATCATCTAATATTATTGAACAACCATTGTTCTCAAAAACAAATTTATATCCACTAACTGCCAAACATGAAATGGAAATAATATTTTTGATAATAGAAGGAACATAATAGCATGCATCTAATGCAATAATAGCTCCACCAGGCAGATGTAAGGTGACCGTGCCAACAGCCACTACAGCAACCTTTGCTCCATTGCCCATCTTAAGGTCTATCTCGCCTTTGTTCAATCTCCTAGGTTCTGCCAGAACCTGTAATGAATTGCAGATATGATAAGCACTTCCGGTATCCAATACCCATATGTTATCATTAGATTCTGACAGATGGAGACTGATTATGAATGTACCTGAAGCTTCTCCAAGCTTCTGTTTCGCCCTCTCTGTAAGGTACTCTTTGTAGTTCCTCTTCCAGTGCCCATCTTTGCCATAGTAGAAGCACTGGCCTTTATCCTTTGTTGGGTCTTGGCAACTTTTGCCTTACCTATTTTGCCCTTGCCCTTGCCCTTCTTAAGGGTATTCTTAGCCTTCCTTTTCTTTCTGGTCTCACCAGCAAAGAGAATCAACTTCTTTTTCTTGATGGTACTCTCTTCTTCTCTCAATATATTGAAGAGCTTTGGGAGGATCACCTCAAGTTTGTTCATATTAAAATTCATTATGAACTGAGAAAAGGAATTTGGTAGGGACTGAAGTATAAGATCTACATACTGGTTATCCTCTAGGACCATTCCTAGACCTGTGAGTTTCTCGATCCACTCAATCATCTTAAGGACATGGTTCTGAACCGATATCCCCTCAGCCATCCTGGCACGAAAAAGACTCTTTGATATCTCATATTGCTGAGTTCTTCTCTGTTCCTTAAATAATTTGTGGAGATGCAGGAGTATGGAATTAGCATCCATATTTTTATGTTGCCTCTATAACTCAGTAGTCATAGAGGCTAACATATAACACTAAGCAAGAGCGGAACCATCTATGTACTTCACATAACGAGCGATCTCAACCTCGCTTGCCCCTTCGTAAGGCATAGGGATCACTGTTTCAAGGACGTACGCGATTTTCTCCACCGTAAGAATAATTCTCAGATTACGAAGCCAATCTATATAATTTGGACCAGTGAGGCGGTTGGCATCAAATATGCCACATAAAGGATTTGAAAGCGACATTTTCTAAAATTAAAGATATAGTAGAAATAAATAACATGCAGACTTTGTAAAAATTAAATAGTTAAGATAAGGACTTCTATCTTAATGTACTCCTACTAATTTTTCGCGAGATACATAACACCCTCCGGTATGTAAATCGGAGACCCCCGGCGGATCTCTAGTGGGGATATGATCCAATTAGCATCTTAACATAACCTCGAGGGATTCGACCAATTACATTAAGCTCGTAAAGATAAGCAACTCTTACCAATCATAACTCCTTGTGATTTTCGTCCAGTTCGGCCTCTGAACCACTATAGCCTTGAGGGACTTGACCAACCATGATATTCGGTTAAGTCATCACCATCGTTGCAAGATGAGTCTAATTCGGTGATATACTCTCGAGGAACTCGACCAAGTATAACATGTTCTTAGGTCACCAATGACATCTCTATATCGTAGATAAGATAGCGAAACGCGATATAGGTGAGTCTCGAGGTGTTAGGAATCGAGCGGCACTAAGAGGGGGGGTGAATTAGTGCAGCGGATAAAACGATGGATTTTTCAGTGATTTAAAACAAGCTTTGGAAACTTTGTACGATGAAAGCAACGTTTCGTTTAAAACCGATTTTTGCATTCTAACTTTAAAGCATGCGTACAAAGATAAAAATGAAGTGGAGTAAGTAAAGTAAAGGCTTGCAACAAAGTAAAACAGAAATTTAAACACTCACACAATCAAGACGCAGTGATGTATAGTGGTTCGGTCAAAGTGACCTACATCCACTTCCGAAGCCTTCTCCGATGAGGCTCCCAACTTCCACTAGCAAATCCTTTTGTAGGGGAAGGACCAAATACCCCTCTTACAACCCTTTACAAGTGGTTCACACTCTTACAAGATTTCACAAGAAGAAGGAAATGAGGTGAACTCTTAAGCAAATGAAGAACAAGACTTTCCCAAGACTTATTTTCAAAATCTAACTCTCAAAGGGTTCCTTTTCAGTTGAGAAAAGGGGGGGTATTCATAGATCCAAAGTGGATTCAAATTTGGGCTCCGAATTTAAAATCAAATTAGAGTTCCTGTTCACGGCGGTGTCGAGTCGGTGCCATCACTTTGTGTCGGTCTGGTGGCCCGACACACAGGGGCGGTACCACCGCCCTAGCCAAGCGGTGCTACCGCTGGCTACAGTAGCCGGGCGATGCTACCACCCCACCCAGCACACAAGTTGCTTGGCGGCACCCGCCAAAGATGCATGCACGTAGCATGCATGCGCGTAGCAAAGACGTATGTTCTTTGGCGGTGCTACGCCAAAGGCATGCATGCACGTAGCGCACGCATCGCTAGCGGTGCTACCGCCAAAGATGCATGCACGTAGCCCAAAGCATGCATGCACACACTTCTTTGGGCACATTGGCTGCTGGGCTCCACTGCCCAGCACAAATCTACATTTGGTTTGGGCCAAAAACTTGGCCCAAACCGGTTCCGAACAAGGGCTAATGGGCCCATACTTGGGTTAAAGGATTAACCCCTAATCCTAACCTAAATTAATGTGCTAACTACAAAATTAAAGACATTCCTAAGCTATTACAAAGTCCGTAAGTCTAGTCTTCTTCCAGTGAGCTTTCGGCGAACTTCCGGTGGTCTTCCGACGATCCCTCGAAAACCATCCTGCGGACTCTCGGCAACCTCTTAGACTCCACGATAATTTTGGCGAGTTCCCCCGAGCTTCTTTGGCAAGCTCCGATCTTTCTTGGCAAGCTCCGTGAACTTCCGATGAATCTTCAGACTTTCGTCAAACTCTCGAACTCCCAATGATCCATTGCACTTGACTTCGGCCCTTGGTTTCGCTTTACGTCTTCATCCCTTTCGTAGTTTTTTTTTTTGGTAAGTAAATGTAATTGTATAAAATTTGCACAAAGTAGCTTTGTCTACACAAGCCGTAGACTATAGCCTGAGATCTCTTAGAGCAGTCTAGGAGAATGCACCCCACCTCAGAAAGGTGGAATGGACTCATTCCACCAGACTCGTCTCCAAGAGAACATAACAAAAAAGTAGTCATGACTACACATGTTGTAGACTATGACGCCTTACGATATTCAATAAATAGCAAATAACCAACCATTCCTAAACGACCTGTGAATACATCACATTGTGGAAACATAGAAATACACAATACAGCAATCTCAATCTAGAAAGCATTAACGAATAACAAAATTGAATCTGATAAATATATCTTTTTCACTACTTGTTAAATGCTTCATTTCCAGATTCTGCTCCATACATGATCTTGAGTCGCTAAGTATCTCGAGCAATAGGTGAGTATTGTGTGTGTTGAGGCCCTCAAAGATTCTGCTACATCTCTCCCTCCAAATCCACCAAATAGCACATCTGAAGGTAATTTTTGCTAGTTGTGTAAGAAGCCCTTTCCTTGAGAAGCTTTGCTGCAGCTGTTCTAGTTCCTGTTGCAAGTTTGGCCTTGGTAGCCTATGGAGTTCAAATCTCTTCAGAATCTCCACCCTTTCGTAGTTACTCATGCACAAACAAACACCAAACACTCTACTTCGATCTAGACAGTTATTACAATGGGAATTGACATTCAGTTGCCCGGCACATCATTGGTCGGCGCTTCGTTCGATCCTTCGGCACATCGCCCTCTCTAGCGGCTTGTTGCCCAATCGGCGGTTGACCTATGCAACCCTGATATCCATGGCGCAACTCCGCACTTCTTGGCCCGATGCCCGACGTACGAAGCCTCCTGCCGATAGTCGACCGAACCTCCGGCTCGACATCCAATATCCTAACGTGATTACTTCGGTATAACGTCAATTCCTCCATCAAGCGTCTAATCGATCGAAAGTAGACCTGCGTAACTCAACACGCAGTTAAACAACAAAACACACTCAATTAGTTTCATCATCAAAATCCGAGATTCAACAATCTCCCCCTTTTTGATGATGACAACTAATTGATGACTGACAGAGTTATCCATAACTCCTCGGAGTTTAACACAGACTCCCCCTATCAATATGGCATTGATAGAACACTTGGATTATCCCAAATCCAAGCAACATTCATCACAATGTTATGAGAATTTACAAACCATCATGCAAATATATAAAATATTTAAGCATCATTACATTGCATGAAGTCATCAATCTACTTCTCCCCCTATGTCATCAACAAAAAGGAGAAGTAGCATTATAGCTAGTTTTCAAGGATATGTAAATTTGACAACACGCTAGCTATTAATCATATTATAACAACATTTAGGCATTGCAAGTTTATAATAATAGGCAAGATAGCACTAGTCGTGATGATAGCAAGTTTTTCTATGTTTCTTTGATAAGTATAAGTAAATTGTATTCAAATATGTGTATTTTCTTGACTTCTTTTGCAATATGCATGCAATTTTGTAATTTCTTTCTTCTCTTTTGAGAAGAGCAAGCTTGCAAGTTTTGCTTTCTTTGCATGCTAGGACTTTTGCATTCATTTGTAATATACAATCTAGCAAAAGCCTTCTCCCCCTTTATCAATATCAAAAAGAAAGAGAGGATTAATACTACAAATAATCTTGCATGAGATTCAACAATAATTTGTAACAAGGATGCAAGCAATTTTGTTGAAAAAAAAGCGAAGTTGAGCAAGATTTTTGCCTTTCTTGAGATAGCAACATTTTACTACTCAATGTTTAAGCTAGCAAATTTTTTCTTTTGATACACAAGTTAACAATTTTTCTCCCCCTTTATCGATATCGAAAAGAAGGGAGGAACCAATGAAAAATTTGCATCAATCAATATATCAATCATCACATGATGCATATAAGAAGGTATTAAAATATGAGAAATCATGTCATGAAGGATATCAATATGTAAATTCAACAAGAATCAAAACCAAAAGATATCATCCATGATTCATAACTTTTCATTTTAGCAAGATCTAGATTCATATTTATCAATTTTTAATTCAAGATAAATGTCATACAACCAAGAATCATGATATATAAAAGCATATCAATATTAAGGATCAAATCATGATTACAAGTGCTAACATATTTTCTTTTCATTCATTTTTAAGCCATGATAAAAGAATGAATCAATGATTCAAATATTAAGCACATTTCTTTTTCATCAAATTTTCAATCATCACATAAGGCATTCAAGGAAGTATTGAAACAATAAAAAATCAATTTTAGCATATAATGTTTCAATCTTCAATCTTGAGTTATGAATCCAAAAGTCATAAATCAAAAGGTTCACGAATCATTTTGACAAGTCTCCTTTTTAGGAAATAACAAGTGAAAGTCTTAGGAGATCAAACACAAGATCTTGATTCATACATAAGAATTTTTACCAAGATCACATTTCATAAGAATCAAGACACAAATTCATAAAAATTCAAGTATTGAATTCCGAGAAATCAAAAGACAAGTTACATTTCATTTAAGGAATTTTCTTTTTATAAAATGGAAGGAGCATGATAAACGATCTTGATTTATAAAGAGCTTCAAGTTATAGTTGTCAAGATCATGATTTCAATAAAATTTCTTTATAGCAAAATGAAATCTTTTGGAACTTGATTCAAGCATTAAATATGTCTTAACAAGTCATAATTCCAAAAAATTCAAGAATCATAAAAAAAATCATTCAAGCTCAATTCATCAACTCAAGACTCATAATCAAATTATTATTTTTGAGATTCATAACATGAATAAAGTCATTACCGTATCATCAAAATCTCATTCGTAATTCTAGTGATTTACAAAATATCATAAATAAATTTATCACTTATCTTTCATCAAAAATCAAAAACTTTAGAGATGGAAAGATTTAAAGAAACATGCATTAATATTTCATATGAGCATGCCTTTGTCCTTTTGATGTCGAATAAAAAATAAGCATAAATATTCAAGACATAAAGGCTAAATCTCATAACGCAAATTATCAAGCATATTCATTTGGAAGGTTCTCCTTTTTAGTAAGTAAAAAGGAATTATAGGAGAACAAAATGAATTAAGCGAGATAGAGCATGATTGATATTTAAAATGTATCTTATGTCATAAATACAAATCAAGCATTTTTAAATCTAAAATCATCCTCAAAAATCACATTCAATAAATTTATACATAATAAGCATAAATTTATTGAAGAATCGAAAAGATAGAGGATTGTATTTCGTTCTTGTAAATTTCTATTCATATGATTAGCTTCTTATAAGCATGTCTTTGTCTTAAAACAAAATGTCAACATTTAAGATGGAAAGGTAAATTTCTAATGATCATTAAGTCAAATCACATTAAGTATATGGTATTTTCTAAAGGATTTGATTCAAAAAGATTCATATGGATTCATCAAAATCGAAAGCCAAACTTTATCATAAAAATTGTCAAGGCAAAAATACAATATATTATTCCAAGACATGAGATTCAATTTATCATGATAATATGTTTTATGTTTCAAAAGATGAGTATCAAATTTTAAAATCGAAACATGAGTTTGTCATCAAGATATGATATCACAAGGTCATTAAGCATGATAACAAACTTCTAATATTTTCATTTCAATGATGATTTCATAATGTATGTTCAAATATTTATACGGAAGCCATCATTGTATAAATTTGAAATACAAATTGTCATTTAGCCCATTAAGATCAAAAGCATTACACGTAAAGCATTATGATAGTGCAATTTCTCTTTTTTTTATGTGTTCCATTTCAAGTGATTTGACATTCATATGAGTATACTCATGTTTTTCATATAGGTCCAAAGAGCATGTTTCAAGAGAAATCATTAAGACTAAAAACATGAGGCACATTTTTTAAAATATTCATCATGTTTATTTTTATGAGATTCACAAAACTCATAACATGAATTCATTCACCTCAATAGAATGAGAAAAAATACATTTTCATTTTAAGCAATTTGATGTGAGCATATTCAAAATTTTTATGAAAACATGTATCAAAATAAAACACAAGCTTAGTCATAAAGCCGTCAAGACCAAATACAAAAAAATGATACATTATGATAGTGCATTTTCTTATTTTTAAGAGTTTCAATTTACGTGATTTGATCTTTCATAAGAATGATCAATGTCATACATCATATTTAAACATGAGAGCATCATCATATTTAGAAATGAATTCATCATTAAAATCATTTCCCATCTTTTTTTCATTTGTTATAACAAGATGATCAATGCTCAAATTTTTGCTAAACTCATACATCATTTTTTAAAAATCTGAAAAATACTTTTCGTCATGAAAATCATCAAGTCCAAATGTAATACAAGGCAACATAAAAATCACATTTCTTTCATTTGGAAAATTTATGGGTTAGGTCTTTATAATTGATTTCATGAAGACATGTATCATTTAAAAATTTCATCATAAAAAAAAAGGTTAAGACCCATTAATCCAAGATAGAAGTTTTTAGATCAACATCACTTCAACAACTCATGCATGATATAAAATCATCAAGCATCATGTTTAGAGACAATATAAACCATCAAGATACTCATGCTTGGTTTAATCCTAAGTATTATCACAAATCTTACAATCGTCATTCATATTTTTACTTTTTAAAAATACTATAAAGAAAAGCATAGTATAATTTCGAATTTTTTTTAATTTCTAAAAACATAAGAAAAGCATTAAAAAAATTCCTACTAACTAAGTTAAGCATTCATGGAAATCATCAAGTAATTTCAAAATAATTCAGGGAAGTTAAGTTACTTACCTCATTATCGAAGCCCATTAAAGCGTAGTTTGCTTCTTCTTTCCTTGATTCTTCTTTGCAAGCCTTCTTCTTCTTCTTTGGCAGAATCTTTCGTTCAAGTTCATTGTTCATTTTAGATTTTTGTTTAATGAACTTGTTAACATTCATTGTTATGTGTTCAATGTCCTCATTGTCCTCATCACTTGAGTCATCACTCAAGTGGCATTCATTTGTCCGATGTTCAAAAACCTTCTTGTTCTTTAGAAGGTGGTTCAAATGTTTATCATGTTCATGATATTTTAAACGTTCCAAGAAACTCATTTCATAGGTCTTTAAAGACCCAATAAGTTCATCAATAGGATAGTTATTTAGATCTTTTGTTTCTTGTATTGCGGTTATTATCGGATCCCATCTTTTTGGAAGAGATCTTAAAATCTTGTTTACGAGTTCAAAATCTGAAAAATATTTACCAAGAGCTTTTAGACTATTGATGACATCCGAGAAACGAGAGAACATGTCATTGATAGTCTCACTTGGTACCATTCGGAAAATCTCAAAATCATGCATCAAAATATTAACTTTCGAGTCTTTAACTCTACTCGTTCCTTTGTGCGTGATTTCAAGAGTTCGCCAAATGTCAAAGGCCGTTTCACACGTAGAAATCCGGTTGAACTCATTTTTGTCTAAAGCGCAAAATAAGGCATTCATAGCCTTTGCATTCAAGGAAAAAGATTTTCTCTCTAAGTCCGACAATTCATTCATCGGTTTAGAGGGAAGTTAAAAACCAGTTTCAATAATATTTCATAAATCTAAGTCCAATGAAAGTATGAAAACTCTCATTCGAGTTTTTCAATAAGTGTAGTCCGATCCGTTAAAGAACGGTGGACGAAAAACCGAAAATCCCTCTTGAAAGCCAAAAAGAGCCATTTCTCACGGGTGTAAATCCGAAAGAGAAAGAACGTGGCTCTGATACCAATTGTTAGGGATCGAGCGACACTAAGAGGGGGGGTGAATTAGTGCAGCGGATAAAACGATGGATTTTTCAGCGATTTAAAACAAGCTTTGGAAACCTCGTACGATGAAAGCAACGTTTCGTTTGAAACCGATTTTTGCGTTCTAACTTTAAAGCATGCGTACAAAGATAAAAATGAAGTGGAGTAAGTAAAGTAAAGGCTTGCAGCAAAGTAAAATAGAAATTTAAAGACTCACACAATCAAGACGCAGTAATGTATAGTGGTTCGGTCAAAGTGACCTACATCCACTTCCGAAGCCTTCTCCGATGAGGCTCCTAACTTCCACTAGCAAATCTTTTTGTAGGGGAAGGACCAAATACCCCTCTTACAACCCTTTACAAGTAGTTCACACTCTTATAAGATTTCACAAGAAGAAGGAAATGAGGTGAACACTTAAGCAAATGAAGAACAAGACTTTCCCAAGACTTATTTTCAAAATCTAGCTCTCAAAGGGTTCCTTTTCAGCTGAGAAAAGGGGGGGTATTTATAGATCCAAAGTGGATTCAAATTTGGGCTCCAAATTTGAAATCAAATTGGAGTTCCCGGTTCTGGCGGTGTCAGAGGCGGTGCCACCGCCTGTGTCAGTCTGCTGACTGACACACAGGGGCGGTACCACCGCCCCAGCCAGGCGGTGCTACGGCTGGCTCTGATGAGCCGAGCTACTGATGGCTTTGTGGTGCTACCGCCTGGCTCGATAGAGCCGGCGGTGCTACCGCCCCAACACACAAGTTCTTCGGGCGATGCCACGCGCCATGCATGCTGCAAAGCATGCATGCACGTAGCATGCATGCACGTAGCAGCACGCATGCTGCTGGCGGTGCTACCGCCCAGCATGCATGTACGTAGCCCAGCATGCATGCACACATGCTGCTGGGCACATTGGCTACTGGGCTCCACCGCCCAGCACAAATCTACATTTGGTTTGGGCCAAAAACTTAGCCCAAACCGGTTCCGAACAAGGGCCAATGGGCCCATACTTGGGTTAAAGGATTAACCCATAATCCTAACCTAAATTGATGTGCTAACTATGAAATTAAAGACATTCCTAAGCTATTACAAAGTCCGCAAGTCAAGTCTTCTTTCGGCGAGCTTCCGACGAACTTCCAATGGTCTTCCGACGATCCCTCGGAAACCATCCTACGGACTCCCGGCAACCTCTCGGACTCCACGATAATTTTGGCGAGTTCCCCCTAGCTTCTTTGGCAAGCTTCGATCTTTCTTGGCAAGCTCCGTGAACTTTCGATGAATCTTGGACTTAGTCAAACTCTCGAACTCCCAACGATCCATTGCACTTGACTTCGGCCCTTGGTTTCGCTTTACGTCTTCATCCCTTTTGTAGTTACTCCTGCACAAACAAACACCAAACACTCTACTTCGATCTAGACAGTTATTACAACACGAATTGACATTCAGTTGCCCGGCACATCATTGGTCGGCGCTTCGTCCGATCCTTCGGCACATCGCCCTCTCTAGCGGCTTGTTGCCCAATCGGTGGTTGACCTCTGCAACCCCGATATCCATGGCGTAACTCCGCACTTTTTGGCCCGATGCCCGACGTACAAAGCCTCCTGCCGATAGTCGATCGAACCTCCAGCTCGATATCCAATATCCTGACGTGATTACTTCCGGTGCAACGCCAATTCCTCCAGCATCAATTGTCTAATCCTGATCGAAAATAGACCTGCGTAACTCAACACGCAGTTAAACAACAAAACACACTCAATTAGTTTCATCATCAAAATCCGAGATTCAACACGAGGGACTCGACCAACTCAACCTACACCGGGAATCGATTCCTAGCTATAACGATGGAAGGCCACGTGGGTCAATCTAATTGCCTCACGTTTACCGACTTAATATTATTAATAGAGAGGATTTTGATTTGGTCTCCTAACATAATGTGTCACACACACACATATATATATATATATATATAATATATCTATATCGCATGCAAATATATATATATATCTAGTAGGTGTGTATAACCAATCATACCAGGTGATCATGAACCACATCCTAATATGATCAGGCCCGAGCCAATGGGCCTAATCACTCACGTCAAGATCTATATGTGCTTCGACGCATCTCCATGCCCTGTGATCACCCTTCTCGCTTTGTCGGTTCCGTCGGCATCTCAACACATCTCCATGTGTCGAATCGTCAATCTCGACCTCATAGGTCCCGCTACCGCTATGCCTCCTCATGTAATTACAACATAATTACAGGCACGTAGACCCGACAATAAATGAGAAAAATAGAGGCTCGTAGGCCCCAATAATAATAATCACATGTACACACATCACATCATAGGTCCATGATTATCTGTCAACATCATACATCACATGTATATATTATTTTATAGGACTACTATATAAAAAATAATAGTTAATTAACATATATTTATCTAAAATCAAGGACATAGAGGGAATTTTTTAAATTCTCAAGGGCATTCTGGTCATTCGGCCATAAGGGATAAAATTAGAATTTTAAAAATTCCTAGGGTTATTTTGATCATTTTGTCAAAGGGGACAGAAATCGAAATTTTTGAAATTTCGAGGGGCAAAACTATCTTTTTCCTAAAAACTGTAATACCTTTTCCTTCTGCAAAGTTGTGATCGTCGCCACCCTATCGGTGACGGCCACTACGGTCGGGCACGCCGCCCCTGCTCACGGGCGCAGCGCCCGCAGCGGTCTATCCGCCGGTGGTGCTGCCCCTTGCGTGCTAGCCCCGGGCGGGCGATGCTGCCCCTTGCAGGTGCAGCGCCTGTCGGCGCCCTTGCCCATGCTGGCACTTCTGCCCGCGGTCGTAGCACCCATAAGTGACGTCGATTCCTGCGGGTAGGCCGCCGACGTAGGCAACCTGCAAGTGTTGCCTACTAGTAGCCTGCACGACCGCCGCCGATCGCCGCGCGCTATATGCGGCGGCAAGGCGCAAGCAACCTTGCGGTTGTTGCACGAGCGGGCAACAACGATTCTTTGCCGACGAAGGGCAAAGAATAGCTTGACGAGCGCAAAGAATGTTGTTGCACGAGCGGGCAGCTATAGTTGTTGCCCTTTCTCGCCCTTTGTGCCAACGATTTTTGGCGTCAAAAGTAGATCTAAAACACAACACAAGCAGTTTAAGATCCGATCTTCGCATGAACAACCTGGCTCTGATATCACTGTTGGGAAATCCATAAGGGGAGCGACATCTCATGTGCAGTGGAAGAACGAAAACAAAATACCCTAGATTTTCTGTTGAAAGTTTTCGTTGTCGTGCGAAGATCGGTGCATCAAAACAAATTTACGAAAACTACATGTGTTAAAGAAAATACCTAGGGAGATCGTATATCCTTGAATCCCTGTAGATCTGTAGGAGAGGATGAAGAAGGTCAAGTGTCCTCCTCTCTAGCGGTATCCACATGGCAGAGACTACGACGATGCACTTCTCTGAGGAGAAGAGAATAGGAGGTGGCTACCAAGAGAACTCTCAACCTATAGAGGTTTGGTTCCCTCCTATTTATAGAGGCCCCCTGTAAACCCTAATGGATCTTACCCTATTGGTTATTGTATCTCCATCCAATTACCCAAGCCTCTTGGATTAGTGGGTCTCTACCCAATAATCTCTTATTAGCAATTATTGGATCACATCTTAGGATCCAATAATTCTAGGGCTTAATGGATATTCAATAAGTTAGGGGCTCTAGCGGATATCTCATATCCGAACCTCTACTCGTCGTAACACCTACCATATGTGTGTGACTCTCTAGGCCCAATATCGAGCTGGCCATGAGTCATACTTGTCAGAACTCCTTCTAACTTAGTGAATTATTATATCTATAATAATTCACCCAACTCATCGACTATGGACATACTAGGCCACTACGCCGTAGCCCCTAGACGATACAGGGGAATCCAATTCTTTGGACTTATCTGTCCTTAGTTACCATATATCTATAGTCCCTTATCCATCTAATATCCCAAAGACCATATACCGGGCATGGTGCTGTCAGGCCTATACGATCTCTCCTCGAGTCTTGCTCTTATCGGATTCTCCCAGAGAACTCTTTCTCTCTTAATCCGAATAACCTTGGTTAAGGATTTATTCAAGCAAGAATCATGGGATATTCCTTTCATGATACCAAGAGTAGATGATCCTCTATTATTGATACTCAATAGCCCTCATAAGGTTAGGCTACCACTCCCAATAACTGGCTGTATTAGATCTGAAACTTTCCAAACCTATAAAAGTCCGGTATCAAAGAGTGGAGTACTCATACAGGACATCCTTGGTGTCTCAAATCTAAGGACTAGATACACTACTAGGACTACAGAATCACTGTCTGACGTGAGGTATCAATAACCATCCAGCATTTCGTAGGCGGATCAATCAGTGAACTCATTCCTTAATGAGCACCTGCACTGTACCCTTAGTGTCCCCACACGAGTAGCTATGAGACCAGCCACCTCCATCATATGGACGGGTATACAACACACCAGTCTATCCGGTTATCTCGATGTCCTTTTCGAGTAACCTATGACCAGGATAATTTAGGGTATGTGTTTAAAGGTGAATCGGTCTCATTATCGTGATCTCATCACGATCCGATTCCCATTGCACAGATCTAAGGACATCACAATATATGCAACACGCAAGATAAAGTGATAAAACGCCTAATAATACGCAAAGAGAAAAAGTGCATATCAAGTCACAAGTGTCATCACTCATATGATTGACTTGCAGGGCATATATGACTAGTAAGTCTATCTGGTTATCTCGATGTCCTCATCGAGTAACCTATGACCAGGATGATTTAAGATATGTGTTTAAAGGTATATCAGTCTCATTATCGTAATCTCATCACGATCCAATTCTCATTGCACAAATCCATGGCCATCACAATATTCATTCAAATAATGTGAGAAAATGCCAATAATAATATGTGAAGAGATCGACGTAACATGTAACAGGTGCCATCACTCATGTGATTGGCTTGTAGGGCACATACAACCAACACCTGTCACATATATAGTGCATGTATTAGCTGACAATTCTAACCCGTAAACTATGAAAGTTAGAGGAATTTTAGAACATCAGCCTATTATAATTTTGATTGATATTGGTAGTATTAACAATTTCATAAATAGTAAGATTGCTAATCGATTGACCTACCATATTGAAGACTGTGACAAATTCACAGTAAAGGTCGCTGATAAACGAATTTTAACTTATGGCAATAAATGTTCGAAGATAAAGCTGATTATACAGGACCAAGAATTGCTGGTGGATTTCTTTTTGCTACCTTTGGAAGACTTCGAAGTGGTGCTTGGAATTGAATGGTTGTTAACTTTGGATGTTGTTTCTTGGAAATTTTCTAAACTAATCATGAAGTTTTTTTATTAATGGAAAGAAGGTAATCCTAAAGGGAAGACGTAGAAGTAAGGTTATTGCTGCCACTAGCCATTGGATGGTGAGAGTTTTTCAGAAGACTATAACAATTACTATACTAAAATGTCGACATATTACTTATACTATCAAAAAGTGGAGACCGTATCTACTTGATCAACGAGTTGTGATGCGTCGCAGATACTCTAAGACTGAAGTATTGAAAGAGAAACTTCCTGAGTTTGATGCTGCTCAGCTTTGAGGACAAGGTTGATTTGAAGGGAGAGGAATTGTTAGGATCTTTTTATTTTCTGAACTTTTGAATAATGTTTATTGAGTTTGTTTAGTTTAGTAATAATAAGATAAGAGTTTATTTAATATTTATTTATTATTAAGAGTCTAAATCCTAGTGAACTATATGTAAAACTCTATAAATAAGGATATATATATATATATTTCTTTTCATCAGATAATAAAAAATTATTTCAACGATTTGACAAATTCTAGGAGATCGATCTTCTTGAAGTGATCAAACCCTTTTCTCCTTCCATTTTCTACGATAAAATCCTAAGGATTTTATTAGTATCCTAACCAACTATACTACGACGAGTGAAAAATATAAATACAAATAAAAAGAAAAGAAATATATATAAAAATATAAAACTAAAAATAAAAAATATTATAAAATATTTAATAAAATTTTTAAAAATTAAAAATTCCGTTGTCGGGACTTAAGCCGGTCTGTCGGATAAGAGCCGAGTATCCTAACCAACTGGACTACAACGGATGTAGTTTCATGTTTTAGAAAGTTTTAAATGAGAAAAATATATCGTATTGTACAAAATCTTTGATCTTAATTCAACGGCGGCGGACGGAAGCCCCAACCAAGACAAAGCTCCCTATTCCCCTTTGCATCGGCTGCCTCTCGCGACTTTCTCACTCCACTTTCCGGCCACAAACCTAGGGTTTGGCCGGCGACGTCCTCTTCCGCACACCTTCACCGCCTCATCCAATTTCCTACGAATAGACGGCGTTTCTTTACCACCCGTCAAGGTTCTGCTTCGTCTCGCTTCTTCTTCGTCCTTTTGCTCTCATGTACTGTGATTATTTAGGGTTTTAATCTGTAGGGAAGATCATTCTTCTTTTACTAGGTGGTCTGTGTCAGAACATTTTAGATCCGTTCAGTTATCTTTACTGTATTTAAATCGGTTTTCATCCGTGAGCCTTATCGTTCCTTACATGTAGATCTACTTGGGCGCAACTGATGTCATTCTGATACGCATTCCGTTTCGACTCCCGATGTTCCCTAAGAGTTCTGATGAATCTTGATAGTTTGTCCGCAGCCAGTCGACAACCCAATTGATACCCCGGTCGGATTTCCTAATTGCAGCTCTTGAAAATATTTTGAATAGGATCGCATCTTAGCTTAGCTGATCCAAAGGACGTCTATATTGATTTCCTAAGCATTACATGAAATGTGGATCCACCATTGATTTGTTTGAGTGCTTACTGTTTGCAGGCCATATAAGGGTAATCAAAGACGATTAGGTTATTACTAAGTGTTGATGATTTGCATGCTCCTTCAAACTATATGTGTGTCATTCACTTAGCAGAACATGTACCAAAAGATTTGTGTTGCTAAGATGAGATTGTTGGAGTAGATGTGTGGAGTTAGACAAAATATGGTTTTATTCGTTAACAATTAGATGTAGCTCCAATAGAGGATAAAATATGATAGAATCATTGAAGAATGTATGAAAATCATTACAGACAAGTTATAGATGCCGTCGTTAGACTAGATGAAATAATTAGTATTAATAAATAGTGTGAGAATAGGTAGAGGGACATCTTAGAAGACTTTTTTAGAAACCTTAAATAAAGAATTAAATGCTCCTGATTTTACTAAGGATGTTGCTTTGTGCAGAGCTCAATGTCAGAATATGTTCTATACAATGGATCTCAAATAGTTGGGGGGACATATGACTTACACTTTGCAAAAAAAAAGAAGAAGAGCTAATACTTGAAAATTATGACTTTTAAAAAGTTTTATGAGAGCATTAAGATAGTAAATTAGTAATGCTTAAACAATATTCAAAGATGAGCTTGCCTCAACTTCTACAAGAACGTTGTAGTAATATGATCTTTTAAACTTTGCAGGCATCTTTCAAGAACATTGTAGTAATAGAAAAGGAGAAATTGCATGTTTAGCTAATATTATGTAATATTGTCTACCTTATACAGCAATAATTCTTTTTCTAATGTGACATTGGAAACCTTGTATTTAGGTCTTCTGCAAATACAATATGTTCTCGAAGCTGGATTGCATCTACATAACCTGATAATCGAGACTTAAACAAGACTTTAATTTAAGGCTTTTAAATCAAGGAATCAGAATAAAGCAACAATTAATTATTTGTTCTATTGGTCCACAGTGATCAGACTCATGTGCAAGTCAAAATTTGTCCTTACATGAGTAGCCATCCAATGTGATAGGGTAACATGTCAACGTAACAACCAACCTTAATAGCTTATAGGCCCTTCTTACACACTTATGGTATACTCCAGAGATTTTATTGATCATGGCAATGTGGTTAAGGATTCCTGGATCCTGTGGTGGTAGCTTTTGGATTGGGTTGTTTTGTTTTGACAAGAAAACTGCTCGTGAATAAACAATTTGTAAAATGAGAAGCAAAATCATGCCTTTCGAAAGTTTCCAACTATAAAGAGGAGGACTTATATGATTGTCAAAAGAGCACTCCTGATACTTGTTCAATGATTTTGCGGCTATATGTTCCTTGTGATTTTTATGGATTTCAATTTGTCTTTTATTGTATACAGGAAATGTACATTCGAGTGAAGCGCAACAAGACAACCTACTTTGTGCAGTGTGATCCAACAGATACAACTTTGGATATAAAGCAGAAATTACAAGCCTTGATCGATCTACCTAGCAATAATCAACGTTTAACCTTGGTGGCAACTGATGTTGTATTGGTAGATTCAATGACATTAGCAGAACAGAGGGTAACAATGCCATTCAATTACCATCCAGAACTGACATTTCTAAGTGCTATTTCATAATTTTAGTATGATGATTAAACAGGCCACCTAAACCTGTTTTAAGTCTTAATTGTTCATGTGCAGGTTGAAAATGATGCTGTGGTGGCATTGACTCTTAGAAAAGGTATTGCAGTTCTCTGGCTTCTTTAATAAATCTTGAACTCATGTATGTGCTCATATACACCAATGCAATTTTGATGGCTACTTATAACATTTTCATGAGTCATGGCAGGTTCTAACCAAGAATACATTTGCCTAGTATAACAAAAATGTTATTTTCTCAAGTACTGAATTATTGAGTTTGTGCATTTGCTCCATACCATGAAATCAACTTTATGGTGGACTACCTGTTCATATGCACAAGTTAGATCTTGTTGAGGCATCCTGATAGAACCCCAGAGGAATTCTATGGAGATTGATCTTTGAGGGGGATCAACCCTTGGAACGCTATAGGGGTTCCACCCTCCAAGTAGCCTGGTGGCTGCAATTGTAGATTGATCTTTCTTATTCCAAAGAGGTGGAGGTTACAAGCTTATATAGAGCTCCAAACCCTAGCCCTAGGGGTTGCTTCCTAAGTGAACTACCCAATTTGCCCTCAACCTTAGCGGGTAGGCCCAAGAATAAGGGGGCGACGGCTAAGAAGCCCAAAGACCCAAATATAAACCCTAGCTTCTCTTCTTTATAGGATAGAGGTGGCTAGGTGGGGTTTATTACATTCTCACAGGGTTTTTATTAGCTACTACATGGTTGAGTAAGATCTTACCCTGCTAGGGTCCTATCAAGCCCGCCTCTTCAAATCGGTCTTGTCCTCGAGGTGGGGTTCCATGAACTCGGGAACCAGGACTTGACTCCTCATATGATTCCCACGTGGCATTTTCGAGTGGTAAATTAGTCCAATGTACTAGTACTTGATAGAGGGCGCCGACGACGCATCACGACTCTGCGGTCGAGGGTGGCTTGTGGTTGGGCTTGAATATTTCCATCATCAGTGGTGTTGGGCAGTTGGATCTGGGGTGTCTCGTGTTCTCCTAACTTGGGCTTCAAGCATGACACGTGGAAGACAGGGTGAATTTTGGCATCTTCAAGTAATTTAAATCAGACGCCACGGCTCCAATACGCTCTATGATCCGATAGGGCCCATAAAAGCGTGGAGATAGCCATAGAGGCTCGTGTGTTGATGGATAGTTGCTTGTATGGTTGTAGGCGAAGATAAACCCGAGTCTCCTACTAAAAATTCTTTTTCACTTCTTCGTGTGTCACTTAACGCTTCATTCTAGCTTGAGCGGTAGAGAGATTATCCTTTAGCAATTGTAGGAGTTTGTCCTGTCAATTAAATCTTGGTCGACTGATCTACCTTAGCCGAGCCAATTACATACTTTGGAATCACAGAGCCGGCCGACCATATAATGCTTCATATGGGGTACATTTTATAGATGAATGATATGTAGTATTGTACCACCATTCGGCTCATGGGAGCCATTTCGCCTCACTTTCGTCGATCACTAGCGAAACACCGAAGGTATGTCTCTAAACATCTGCTCACCATACATTTGTTTTGTCGGTTTGTGGATGATATGCAGTGCTCATCTTGAGTTTGGTGCCTCAGAATCAAATAACTCGGTCCAAAATTTACTAGTGAAGACCCCGTCACGATCACTTACGATGGACCTTGGCATCCCATGTAGTTTGACAATATTTTACTATGAAAATCGAGCAATACTAACGGCCGGTGTAGGGATTTCGCGACAAAGACAAAAATGAGCATATTTAGTAAGTCGATCAACCACCACAAGGATTGTGCTTTTACCATTGGAAGGTGGCGACCCTTCGATGAAGTCCATGGAGATGTCGGTCCACACCGAGTCCGGTATGGGTAGTGGTTGTAGTTTCCCTGGACTCGCCAACGTTTCACCTTTTTCTTTGTTGACATACATCACATTGTGCTACGTGATTCGAAATAATTTTTTCATCCCTTTCCAATAAAAGTTTTGCTTCACTCTTTTGTAGGTTCTTAGAAATCCGAGTGCCCCGCTAAAGGTGCGGAGTGCATTTCGTGAGAATGACTTTGATGCAAGGGAGTTTGGTATAAGCACAATACGACCTTTATAGCGTAGATCCCTCGAATCCCAAGTATAGTGAGCTATTGCGCTTGGATCCTCCTCCAATGTTTTGATGATGGTCTTTGGTTTCGGATTCTTCTTCCATTCCCCCCTCTACGGTTGTTCTTTGGAGATGCATAAGAAAGCCACCATTTATCTTGTGTAAAACTTTCTTCATTCGTTGGGTTGAAGCATTGGTTACGTTGAGCCCAGCGCTTCCCGCGTAGGGTGACTGTTTACCTTTGCAATAGAATTTCATAATCATTTGGAAAAGTTCCAAGAGACATCACCTAGTGTGTCGTCACCATTCTATGCCCAAAGACTGACCTCGTAATCATCAATTGGTAGGAGGAAGAAGTCGGCAACAATTTCTTGTCCCTGCAGTAATAGTTTCACCTGTGGGCATCTTTGGTCGCATTTTAGGATTCGACCGTCGGCAACCTTTACGTCGAACTTGCTGCAACCTTCGATATAGAGCGCCATCCGAGCGAGCAACCTTACTATTTAGAAAATTATTAATCTTGCTGTATCGATGAGAACGGTGATTGGTTGTTGTTTGAGCAGGCCTCCAACTTTCATTGTTTGCGGATTTGAGTAGCCGGCTAGCGCATGTACCATAAAGTCGGTTGATTGTGGCTCTTCTTCCACATCTTCATCCTCATGTTCAAGACTCTCTTCTGGTTCAATCACAAGAAGTCTCCCTTTTTTACAGCGATGCTCGCGGCTCCACGGCTCGTTACAATGCCAACATAACCCCTTGGCAGATTGGTCTCGAAGCTTTTCTCTTGTCAACCTTTTTGGTGCGAGGAGCTCGACCGATAGTAGGGGGGTGAGGGATTCGATATTCTTTGGTTGGGAATGACCCTAGTCCTCCGGGCTTCGTGGTTCAATCGCTCCTCCTGAAGTCGTGCGAAAGAGATGGCTACCATAAGTGTGTACGGTTGTCGTGCTTTAACTTCTCCCCGGATCTCCGGCTTTAAGCCCTCAATAAATGTCCCCAATAACTATTTTTCAGACCAATCATGAGTTTGATTAGATAACCTTTCAAACCTGGTTTGATACTCCTGGATGGTGGAGGTTTGTCGGATCTTTGCTAGTTGTCCGTCGATGTTCTCGTAATTGGTTGGTCCGAAGCGGATCAGCAGTCCTTCTTTGAATTGTCGCCATGAGAGGACTCCATGAGTGTGTTCAAACCAATCAAACCATTGTATGGTATCCCCTTCAAGATGTATTAATATAAACCAGCAAGTTGATCATAATTCGATTAAAGACCCTTTAACTATTCATGGAGGACCAATGACGAGAGCTAAAGCTAAGAGGATGAAAGAAGCTTTAACCTGTTTATTGGAAAACATTTGGAAGGATCAAGCTAGTCAAGACTCAGTCAAGATTCCAAGATTACAAGAAGAGCCTAAAATGATCAACTTGATCATGAAGAGAGAAGGACAAAGTTAAAAACCTCATCTTGAAGAAGAAAAGTCTATTCAGCTATATTTACCAAAATTCATGAATTAAGAATATGAATGTTATTTAATGCATTCATTCCTTTTGTACTATCCTCATACTATATAAATGAGGCTGAATCAAAGTGTAGACAGACAATTTGGGAAGTATAACAATTCTTCAACACCGGTGAGTGTTTTGTTTTTAAGTTCTTGCATGAACTTTAGAACTTATCAGAGCTTTTACGCTTGTGGCGTTCAAACCAAATCTTTGCTTTTCCTTTGACTTATCAGACTTTTAGTTTGTGGCGTCTTAAGGGAATTCAAAGTGCTATTCTAGTTATTTCATCAATTTTCTATTGATAAGTAATTAGAATAGTTTCCCTTACTTCATTCTTGAACGATCCGCCTTGTTTCAATTCGTTGGAGGGTGTCAATTTGCATTCCATATGTATCATAGCTCTTTAGCTATCGGGGTGTATGGTTGCTAAATTGATGATTTCCATCATTTGGTATCAGAGCACGGCTCAAGTTTGAGGTTTGCTTATCCATTTTTTTGTTATCTTTTAACTTTTCCTTGTTCTCTTATCACGATATCCATAATTGCTATTCTTCCTCCCTTCTTATTGTTGTGTTTTTTATGCTATTACTGTTTATTTTTCATTTTTTTCCCCTCACTTTATCGTCAAAAAGAAAGAGAACAGAAAGTTAAAAAAAAGAGAGAGAGAAAATCAAATGTAAAAAAAAAAGGAGTGGAAAGCAAGATCAAAAAAAAAAAGAGAGGAGAAGATCAAAGGTAAAAAAAAAGGAAAGAAAGAAAGAGATCGAAATTTTAAAAAAAAATTGTGAATTCAGGGACTTCGTGCAAATTGCAGAATTCTTTCTTCATTATTTTGAATTCTTGTTTTGAGTTTGGAATTTTTTCATTCCAAAATACTTGAATTCAAATCTTTGCTTATGATTGAAGTGCATCATACACTCCTATAAATTTGGCTTACATTTTTTTTGCTTTTATGTCCAATTTCAATACCCTTGAATTGCCACAATTTGAATTGTTTGTTTAAGTTTTTTTAGTTAATCTAAGAACTCAAAGAACAAAACAAGAGGTAAAAAGCAAGAGTGGTGAGATCAATATCGAGAAAAGCCAAACATTGTGTGAAAACACGAGTGGAGTGAATCAAATCTTGAGTGAAACACGTGAGAGTGTTGGTGAGGCTATTCTAACTTTGTTTTCGAGTTGCAAACATGTCTAAAGAAAAGAAGCGAGTTCTTCATCTAATGATCTTTTGCTTCAAGCAATGCAACAACAATTTGAACGTATGTTCAAAGTGATAGGAGATGTAAGAGATCATCTAGAAAGGCATGATGATGCAATTAATAGATTGGAAGGTGAACCACGGCGTAGGAGACAACCAACATTCGTCACGATGAATATAATGGCGGAGATGACCTCGGCGATGACCAAGTCACTCTAATTGGTCAAGATGTTAATCCTACGAGACAAACTAGGAGAGGACGTTTTGATGGTGTGGGCGAAACATAGGCGACATCAAATGAAAATTCCTTCTTTTCAAGGAAAGAATAATCCAGATACTTATTTGGAGTGGGAACGAAAAGTGGAGGTGATATTTGAATGTCACAACTACTCAGAAGAGAAAAAGGTAAAATTAGCTGCTTTGTTGAATTTTGTGATTATGCTATAATTTGGTGGGATCAATTATGTAAAGACAGTAGAAATGGTGAAAGGCCAGTAGAGACTTGGTTGGAGATGAAACAAATCATGAGGAGAAGATTCGTCCCAGTCATTACTATCGGGATTTGCATCAACGATCGCAAACTTTGACACAAGGTTCCATGAGTGTTGATGAATATCACAAAGAGATGGAGATAGCTATGATAAGAGCTAATGTGGAGGAAGACCGTGAGGCTATAATGGCTCGATTCCTGAGTGGATTAAATAAGAACATTGCTGATCTTGTGGAATTGCAGCATTATGTGGAGATTGAGGATATGGTGAATATGGCCATGAAGATTGAGAGACAACTCAAAAGAAAAGGCACAAGGTATGATTCAAAACCTTATTCAAATTCGTCTTCATCTTGGAAACAGAATTGGAGTAAAAAGGATGATAAACCCATTGTTAAGCCTAAAATTGATGGAATTAAAGGCAAAAATGAATTTGGCAACAAGGGTAAAGGTGAGAATCAACCTAATCAAAGTAGAGGTATTAAGTGTTTTAAGTGCCTTGGACATGGACATATAGCACGTGAATGTCCAAATAAGAGAGTTATGATTATAAAAGATGGGAATATAGAATCGAAAGTGAAAGAGAGGATGGTGATGACATTCCGGAGGATACTAGTGACGTAGAGTATGCTAAAGGTGAAATTTTGGTTATTCAACGCACACTTAGTTTGCAAAGTAAAAATGATGAACATGGTGAACAACGTGAAAATCTGTTTCATACTCATTGTTTGATTGCTAACAAGTTGTGCAATGTGATTGTTGATAGCGGAAGTTGTACCAATGTGGCAAGTACCTTGCTTGTGGAGAAATCGAAATTGCCTACTATCAAACATCGAAACCTTACAAGTTGCAATGGTTGAATGATAGTGGTGTAGTAAAGGTAAATCGCAAGTGTTAGTTCATTTTTCAATTGGTAGATATAAGGATGAAGTTTGGTGTGATGTGGTACCTATGTATCTTTGGTCATATGTTGTTGGGGAGACCATGGCAATATGATCGTAGGGTAACACATGATGGGTTCAAGAACCGTTATTCCTTGATCATGGATGGACGAAATATCACTTGGACCGTTGCCTCCGAAGACAATTCTTGAAGACCGGATGATGCATAAAACAACAATATGAGGAGCTTGAGTCTTCGTTAACCAAAACTTTTGGGAGGGAGCAAGAAAGAGAGAAAAAAGAAAAAGATGAGATGAGTGATAAAAATAAGAGTATTGGGAAACACAAGGGGAGAGAAAACAAGGAAGGCTTGAGTGAAAGAAAAATGAGTGTTTATGCCAAAATGAGTGATGTAAAAAGGCCTTAATCATGAGGCGACCCTTACTTGTACTAATGTACAAGGACATTTTGATTTCTTCTAACAAAATTGACAAAAGTTTGCCTAGTGTTATTGTTAATCTTTGCGGGAAAATGAGGATATCTTTCGAAGAAGTTCCCAATGGTTTGCCACCAATTAGAGGAATTGAGCATCAAATTGATTTCATTCCAGTGCAAGCATACCAAATAGGCCAGCATATAGATGCAACCGAGAAGAGACTAAGGAAATCCAAAAGCAAGTCGGTGAGCTTATGGAAAAGGGGTATGTATGAGAAAGCATGAGTCGTATGCGTTCTTGTTCTTTTGGTGCCTAAAAAGGATGGATCTTGGAGAATGTGTGTTGATTGCAGAGCTATCAACAAAATCACGGTGATGGAGGCTATGATTCGAGGACGAATCCTTTCCAGGAAAGGGGGAATGATATAAACCAAAGCAAGTTGATCATAATTCGATTAAAGACCCTTTAACTATTCATGGAGGACCAATGACGAGAGCTAAAGCTAAGAGGATGAAAGAAGCTTTAACTGTTTATTGGAAAACATTTGGAAGGATCAAGCTAGTCAAGACTCAGTCAAGATTCCAAGGTTACAAGAAGAGCCTAAAATGATCAACTTGATCATGAAGAGAGAAGGACAAAGTTAAAAACCTCATCTTGAAGAAGAAAAGTCTATTCACTATGTTTTGCAAAATTCATGAATTAAGAATATGAATGTTATTTAATGCATTCATTCCTTTTGTACTATCCTCATACTATATAAATGAGGTGAATCAAAGTGTAGACAGACAATTTGGGAAGTATAACAATTCTTCAACACCGGTGAGTGTTTTGTTTTTAAGTTCTTGCATGAACTTTAGAACTTATCGAGCTTTACGCTTGTGGCGTTCAAACCAAATCTTTGCTTTTCCTTTGACTTATAGACTTTTAGTTTGTGGCGTCTTAAGGGAATTCAAAGTGCTATTCTAGTTATTTCATCAATTTTCTATTGATAAGTAATTAGAATAGTTTCCCTTACTTCATTCTTGAACGATCCGCCTTGTTTCAATTCGTTGGAGGGTGTCAATTTGCATTCCATATGTATCATAGCTCTTTAGCTATCGGGGTGTATGGTTGCTAAATTGATGATTTCCATCATGTATAGCTGCAATTTCTACCATAGATGCGTCCGCAGTTTTGTGATACCGAAAATATCGCTCCGCGCGCGAGATCCAACTAATCGGGTCTCCTTCTTCCCATCTAGGGAAGTCCATCCTCATGCGTGGATAGTAGAGATCGGTCATAGAGCCTCCCTTCTCTTGGGAGTCATCTCTTCGGTCAAAGTCTCTCCTTGATGAGATTTCTTTGGGTTCGGTGTTCGACCCAAACTGAGTTCGGCAAAGAGAGCCCGAATCTTATCCTCCATTCGCGTCTCGAAGGCTTTGAATTTAGCATTTATCGCCTCCTCGGATGCCATAGTATATGCCTCCAGATCTGTAATATTAAGATCTCTCTTTTGTTGCCGGGTTAAAGGTATGAATTGTTTGAGGGAAGTGGTGGCCGAAAGGGTTTGTGGATCGGTGGATGTAGGCTGCGGTTTAGGCTTGTTTTGTGGTTGTTTTGGGTGCTGTTTGGGGCTGCGATTTGATGGAGTTTTGGGTTGAGATGGTAGTGGATAAAGGTTAGGGAAGAGGGTTTTAGATCTGTGGTAGATCGCAGCAAAGATTTGACAAAAATCAGTGGCAATTGCTGCCTATGTGCGCTGCCTCGTAAGAGCAGAATTGTCGTCGAAGAAATAGCGATTTCTCAACGAAATTTCCAAATAAAACTCAGGATTTGAGGAGGGGTTTGTGAAGAGAATCTTAGTTTAGATAGCAACAGGGATAACAAATTGGATCAAGAAATTTTGGCAGCAAAGCAAAGAAAGAAATTGGTGCAAGTTGCGATAGCAGAATTCTCGTCGAAAAATTTCAGCAGTTTGCGACAAGAGATTGCAGCAACACACAAATTTTTTTTTGATGAATTCCATAATAGATCAATCATGGATGGGAGCCAAGATGATCTATGAGGTGCACAAAAAATTTCGTTCAAAAAGGATAACAATTAGATCGGTTAAAGGCAGCAACACGCGGTTGAAATTTTCTGCAGCGATCCTTCGTTCGCAAAGATGGTAACTTTTGCGACGCAAGGAATTCGCAGGCAAGGGATTGATAGAAAAACTTCTTTTTGATATTTTAGATGAAAAATTACAGCAGCAAAAGGTATTGGTGGTAGAAAAATACCAGATCTCTGATGCAATTAGAGGTGGCGACTGTAGATTGATTTGATCTACGTTAAGAGATGACGGTGGAGACGACGACGTCAAGAGCAATTGTGGGAATTGCTTGGCTAATGGTGGGCGGCAGGGATGGCAGCAAAAGCAGCAAGATCGCTGCTCTGATACCAGATGATAGAACCCCAGAGGAATTCTACGGAGATTGATCTTTGAGGGGGATCAACCCTTGGAACGCTATAGGGGTTCCACCCTCCAAGTAGCCGGGTGGCTGCAATTGTAGATTGATCTTTGAGGGGGATCAACCCTTGGAACGCTATAGGGGTTCCACCCTCCAAGTAGCCTAGTGGCTATAATTCTTGATTGATCTTTCTTATTCCAAAGAGGTGGAGGCTACAAGCTTATATAGAGCTCCAAACCCTAGCCCTAGGAGCTGCTTCCTAAGTGAACTATCCAATTTGCCCTCAACCTTAGCGGGCCGGCCCAGTAACAAGGGGGCGACGGCTAAGAAGCCCAAAGACCCAAATATAAACCCTAGCCTCTCTTCTTTATAGGATATAGGTGGCTAGGTGGGGTTTATTACATTCTCAAAGGGTTTTTATTAGCTACTATATGGTTGAGTAGGACCTTATCCTGCTAGGGTCCTATCACATCCACTATTTCTAGTTGGTCCATGAGTGTCACTGTATCATGCTAGTGTGTGTTATGCCTTTTTCTGCTCTGATTGACATGAAGGACACAAAATAGCCAGATGTAGTATGATTTTTATAAAGATTTAACAGTGATGTCTTAATTTTTTTTACTCTGAGTAAAGCCCACAAAAATATGATAGAAATGTGCAATGTAGTTCAATTGGTGCACAAATAGTTTGCCATTTCAGTGGCTGTTTGAAGAAGCAGCTACACTCTAATGGGTTTTCAAGGTATTACTTACAACAGATGCGAAATGTAGCTTTATATGTGAGTGCATGTACAATCCATATGGAGATATTCTAACAAAGTACATAACTGAGTAAAAATTGAGAAATTGAATTGGTAATGGGCTAATATATGTTAGATTTCAATCAATGGTTTATGAGATCACATTTTTGTACATGTCAAATAACTAATTTTAATGATAAGTTAGAATATTTATGTCCATATTACATTGTGATGGATCCTGTATTTATCAGTACCAAAATAGTAGTAACGAGGCAAGTGAAATTAATTGGAGGAAACTTGAATTTTTTGTGCTTATGTGGACTAAGTGTGGTGGCATATATTTTTACATATAAAACGTAGCCACCCATAATCTTATAACTTTATGCCACATGAGCATCGGACACATCCATATATACTGCCTTGTAGACTACATTGGGAAATTGATTTTAATAATAAGGTTACTTCTTATTTCATTTTAAGAATTGTTTTCCTGGTAATTTATGCTTTTGAGATGGATTGTTTGTTTGAGATCTAGGGTTTTAGCCTATGATTTATATTGGTGAAACAAATGGTTCTTTTTCTGTACTATGTTATTCTTATCTTGGCTGTAGGATTAGGTATGATCGAACACAATTTCCTGGTGAGGAAATCGTAGTCTCATTTTTGTTTTTACTTGGGACAATAAATAAGTTCTCAAGAATTGGATTCTTCTTTTCAGATGATAATGAGTTCGAGGAGATTTACATTGCACGCCCTGAAGACTTCATGTCATTCTCCTGATCAGGATAACAGCCTTAGACGATGATTTGCTTGTGAAAACTTGCTTCAGTCATATGCATGTAGAAGAAACATATTTCCCTCATCAGTCAATGTAGAATGATTCAGTCAAGGATAACATTAGAGATGGTGGTGGATCCAATGAACTCATGGGTGAACTTGGTGGTGCACGTGCTGAACTGCCGCAACTAAACTGTAGACTTGTGATGCGAACACCATTAATTGGCAAGAAATAACAGTGTTTTAGCTGTTGAACAAGGCAATACAAGGGATGTTCATGCTTGATGCAGGCTCAAATATTGATTGATATGATTCCTTAGCTTTTTCTTTATCTCCATTCCCCAAAATTAGGATATTATTATGGAAGCAAAAGTTGAGAAAAGAAAAAGGTTTTAACAAATACAGTATCCTCCCATGAAATACTTTTATTGTTACTTGTTGCAAACGCAACAAGTGGAGACCATGTCTTGCTTGTTTTTTGTCTGATTTAACTTTTTGTTTAAGTCGTGCCGTATATTTGTGATCATAAAGGGTTATTCTATCCGCAATAGTCGATATAAACTTGAAGTCTGATAAACTTATTCTATTTGTAATTAATAATTATTGAACACTTTTATCTAGAAAAGTTCGATATTAAGTTTTTATCAAATGACACCCCTCAACTGGTTTTTACGTGGGAGCTTTCGTCGCCTAGCTGGATGAAACTGCCCTCAGTCCTGCTCGCCCTTCCTCATCGCGGTGGCGGTTGCGGGCGGAGTGAAGGTGGGCGGCGTGGGCGACGGGCGACGGAAATCTGGGACCCCATCCGTGGCGTCTGCTTACTTGGCACCTTCGCCATCGCCAAGGAGGCGGTCGTCGCGTACCGTGCTGTCGCATCCCGGCTTAAGAAGGAGAAGCGTCGCCTCTAGCACTCCGCACTCGCGCCTACCCTCACCACTGAGGGCTTCGCTTCGTCCTCGGTCTTCGCATCGTCTTCTTCCTCTTTCGTCATAGTGGGAGCAGCGTCGAGATCCTCGTCGATGTTGACGCCCTCGTCGCTCGCCTCCGCTCTACCCGCTGTTACCGCTGCGACGAGAAAGGGCCGGCGGTGTGGAAGGGGGGAGGAGGAGGGGGCGGCAGCGGCGGTAGAGGTGACGACAGTCGAGGGCGGCGGTGTGGAAGGGGGGAGGAGGAGGGGGCGGCAGCGGCGGTAGAGGTGACGACAGTCGAGGGCGGCGGTGGAGGCAGCAATGGGTAAAGGACGGAGGGTCTTTTTATTAAATTGATAAAAGAAAAAGGTACTCCCATGTAAAAAATCAATTGCATGGGTGCTATTTGATAAAAACTCAATATTAAAAGTTTTTAAAGTTGTTTAGATAAAATATCTAATGATATTTTTAATCATTTTGGCTCATCTGTTGCCGTTGAATAGGAATAATAACGCAATCCGGGCGACAATTGGGCCTAAATCGTCCTACCCAAAGTAGGCCCAAAAACGGTCTTCACATAACAACTAAAGACCCGTGATCCCTCGGCCAGTTACCTTGTCTTCTATGGCGCTAACGGTGAGCGTAAGACGCCGAACACCCCTCCTCTCTACCTTCCTTCTTCGCCCTCTCCTCTCTGCCTTCCTCCTCAATCCCCGCCGTCCTCTCGCTCTTCCCTTTCCTTCTCTTCCGATCCTATTTTCTTCTCCCACTGTCTTCTCATCCTCCACTTATCCTCTTCTTCACCCACCAATCTCATCGCTTTCCTCCCTTTCTGCGGCCACCGACCCTGGCACCAGCGACTTCGACACCGATTCCGACGAGCCCTCTGCTCCCTTCGATGAGTCCGACCTCCATGACTTTCTCCAGCTCCTCACCCAGGCCAAATCCTTGTCCTCATGTCGAAAAGAGGCTCTGGCCTTCCTGCGGGCCTCCTCGGGTGTCGCGCTCAACCGGGGTTTGGTCTGCAAGGCCCTCTGGGAGCTGAGGGGGGACTGCGAGTTGGCCTTCCTCGCTTTCCGATGGGCGGAGGAGTGCGTCGCGGATTGCCGGTGGGCGTGGCATCTCATGATTTGGGCGATGGGCAAGCAGCGGCGATTTGATTTGGCCTGGTACCTGGTGCGTAAGTTGTACAAGACGTCGGTTCTCACGCAGCGGGCGATGGTGATCATGATGGAAAGGTGCTAACTTTGATATTCTTTTGGCATCCTACTATTCGAGATCAACAATTAAATGACAACTTTTAATATTTATTTTCAGCCTGAATGTTGGATTTGTATCCATGATAATTTTGATTTCCTGCCCTAATTATATGTGCTTTGTCTTTTCCCTTTTAGTCATGCCTACTTTAGCTTAGGCTGCTGACCATTTTTTCCTGCCTATTATCTTCAAAATAGGTAAATAACCGGACCTTTTGCAACAACAAGTATGATCATGATGAAACATGATCGTATATCTGGTTAATTACTTAATGAGAAAGAGTATGATAGATGAAACACGCAAGGAAAATTATGGCATTGGCTAAATAATGGTTGTTATCTTGCAGGTTAGTTGAACTTCTTCTTTCTAGAGGTCTAGAGAGTGAACGTTTTCTTAACCTCTAAGAAATAGGAGAAATTTATAGGTATATATTTTAAAGTGCTCGATGATTTGGGATAAAAGCAGTAACACTTTATTACTCTATCATGCAGCCCCACAAACTGTCCCTTCTTGTCTTCCTTCTTTTCAAGATTGGTCTCCCCAATTTCTTGTTAATGATTTAGGTAATAATAGATGTATTTTTTTAAGATTAGGAAAGAAAATGTAAGGATTTAGGTAATATTAGATGCATTAAGGACGAAGATCAAAGAATACTTGTTAATGATGATGAGATTAAGGAAAGATGAAGAAGTTATTTTTATAAATTAGTTAATGAATGTTCCACATAGGACCTTAGATTTAAATATAATAATAGTGGTAGATCTAATAATCATAGGTTTATTTATAAAATTAGAGCTAATGAAGTAAAAACTGCATTAAAGAAGATGAAAATAGCTAAGAGTGTGGAGCCTAATGGTATCCCTATTGAGGTTTGAGAAAGTTTAGGGGACAAGGGAGTAGTTTTGTTAACTAGTTTTCTTTAACAAAATCATAAGATTCAGAAGGATGCTTGATGAATAGAGAAAGAGTTTTTTATAGTATCAATTTATAAAAATAAGGATGACATAAAATTATTTAAATTATAGAGAAATTAATCATGAGCCATACTTTGAAATTTTGGGAGAGTTATCGAAAGTAGGATAAGACTTGAAACGAATATCTCTGAAATTAAATTTGGTCTTATGATTAGAAGATCAACCAAAGAAGCTACTTATTTGTTAAGACAATTAATGAAAAAGTATAGGGAGAAAAAGAAAGATTTGTATATGGTTTTTATTGATTTACATAAAGCCTATGCTAGGATTCTTGGAGATTTTGTATGGTGGGTTTTAGAAAAGAAAGGTGAATTTACTAATTATATTAATGTTATTAAAAACATGTATAATAATGTAGTTACTAGTGTTAGAACTATATGGAGTGTGTCTAGTGAGTTTCTTATTAGTATATGATTACACCAAGGATCCGCATTAAGTTCCTACATTTTCATATTGATAATGGACGAACTTACTAGTTACTTACATAAAAGACATCCCTGATGTATGTTATTTGCTAATGATTCTGTCTTCGTTGATGAGAGCTTAGGTGAAATTAATTATAAACATGACCTATAGAGGCAAGCTTTAGAAATTAAAGGTTTTAGATTTAGTAGGACTAAAACTAAATATATAAAATGCAATTTTATTGATTCTAGAAATAATTAAGAGAATATATTTAAATTGTACAAACAAGAAGTCCATTTAAGTAAAATTTTTAGGTATCTTGGATTAATTATTCAGCAAGATGGAGAGATTGATGAATATATTATTCATAGAATAAAAACAAAATGGTTAAAATGAAAATTTTTATAAGATAGTTGTGAGGTCAACAATGGTTTATTTTATAGATCTGAGTGTTGGGCAGTTTAGAAAAAATATATAAAAAAAGTTGTGTTGTTGAGATGAGAATGTTGAGGTAGATGTGTGGAATTATTAGGAAAGAAAGGAAAAGAAATATTTTTATTCGTGAACAACTAAGTATCACTTTGATATATGATAAAATGAGAGACAATTGTTTAACATAGTATGAGCATGTATTGAGGAGACATCCAGATGTGATAGTCAGAAAAGATAAAATAATTAATATTAGTGGTATGAGGAGAGATAGAGGAAGATCTAAAAAGATTTTAATATAAACTATAAATAAAGATTTAGATATTCTGAACTTAACTAAGCATATGATTTTGTACAAATCTCAATGGTTGCACAGGATTCATGTAGCTGATCTAAATAGTTGGAACTTACGATTTTGTTGTTGTTGTCATCGTATCTCTAATTTCTAGATGTGCATATTACTTTAATTATTTTTTTCTTGTCAGTTAGCCTCTTGATATATTTGTAGGATAATTTAAAAATAAATTTATTTATATTTATATTTAATTTATTCGTTAGACATATTGACTGATGTTTTTTTCCTTAATATTCTATTGTAGGAAGAGTTGAGTTCTTTGACATATTATCACGAACTTAGCTAGTTTTGCCAAAGTCGTGCGGCACTCTTGTATGTCTGTCCGCAAAGGTTAGCCTTCCTGAAACCTTCTATGGTCCCTTAGGACTTACAAAAGAGAAAACGAGTTAAAGTGTTTCACTCGGGATCCATAAGCAATCATTTTAGTAAACACTTTATAGCCAATGCAAATTACAACCATAGACTTCGCAAGCTCTGAACAATCGCATAATAAAGGATCCAAAATGACCCACTATAGATCGAAATGCCCACAAGTGCATACATGACACAACCTTCTTTTACAAGCCTAAAGCGACCACTAAAGCCAACCAAAATGAGATTGCTAAGCCTACAGTCAGCCCTTTACATGCTGTGCAAAGCATGAACAAAACCAAAAGACACAGACATACATGAGCATTACATCAAACACCCTATTAACAATTTTGTCTGTGACATTCTTGCCCACTTATTCCTTCGACGTCCTCGTCGAAGCCTTTGCAAGCATTGTATCTCCTCGCTCTTACTGAGCCTTCAATCTTCTGCTCCAGTTGCAATGTGCCTCTTGGCTCCCAGCTGCACTCTGCATCTGTTGTTGAGTAGTCGAACTTTGATCCGCCATGCCGTTTCAACTCGCTAATGACGCTGACTCTGGTGTGGGGTCGGCTGAGTTGTGTTGATCCGTATTGGTTCCTACGGATCCCTCAGATGAACGAAAAAACCATCCTTGGTATATGCTAGTCTCTCAAACGCCTTATACCACTTGAACTAGGTGGATGCTTGTTGGAGCTTTAATGAGTATCGCCTCGCAGACTTTGAAAATTTTGGATTCTTCTTTTGCAAAATTTGTCCATCGATTCTTCTTCCACTTAGTTGTTACTTCCAAGTAGGTTTGCATCACTTTCACTTTCGATTAGTATTCTGTTGGGAATGAAGTAGACAATCTATTCTTAGCAGCACCGATCATTATTGGTGAGGATTGAATAACTATTGTTTTCCATTAGGATTTTTTGAAGTGTTTTTGAACTTGTGCAGAGCTCCTCTGCTTAATAAATAAGAGAACTGGGGTACTCGGTTTCGCCCATTCTCTTAAGAGTTGAGAAGGCAAGGGTTACTTGATTTCGCCCGCTTCCTCGAGGGTTGTACTCTATGCATCGAGCTGGTTACTAGCCTTTGCCTACTCTTTGCTCACACTTCTGAAGCACTTGAAGTGTTTGCACTCCTTGCGTTGAGTTAACTACTGTGATTCACCTTCTCAATGCCATCGAACTTTTGGAATGTAAGAAGTTTTCACCCTAACTTAGAGCAAGTCTCTAATAGTTTTGGTCACCTTTGAGATTGTATCATCTTCTTTATCATCTTTGTCGCCTACTCTGAGTAGCAAAGGTATAGCACCGCGTATTGCCTACTTCGTTCCTTGGTCAAGCACTTTTGTATCGACCTGAAGTGTTCTACTTTCGGCTATCTTGATGAGAAGCTCGTTGACACCAGTCTTACGAAGTTCCCTAGCCTCTACCCTTCAGCCTTGTCTCAGTACTTGGAGTTTGTCTCTACATTCTCCACCTCCTCGGCCCCTTTCATGACCAAGCACTCTCCCTCCATAAGAGCAAGGGATCAATGACTCAACGGAAGTTCCACCTCTGCGGTACCATGGCACTGTTATGCCCATGGCTTTACAATCCGTCGCCTTGCATCTGTGTCCCTTTCTTCGTGGTCGGTAGATCTGCCTTTGCGGCACTGTGGCACTCCTTCGAATCCACCTCTATTCTAACCGATGCTTGGTTTTGGGTAGCTAAGTCCCTCTGGACTTGTCGTCGCTTCCTCGCTCCTTTCAACCACCTGCTTCAATACTTTTAGGTTCTCCGAGTAGTTCCCTTTGGTTAATGGAAAGACAGACTGCAACTCCTATGCATGGCCTCCACCATCATGTTGCAGGGCTCGCGCTGATTTTGTTCTCCTTAGCTTCCTTCGTAGTAAGGTTCGCTTACTCGATCTTGTCCTCTAACTTATCAAGCTCCCTTAAGCAAATATGAGCTCTGGAGTAGTTCAACTCTCCAGTCGTTTCAATCATACCTCTATATGATCAAGTCCCCTCATGGGACTCACTGGTACTTGCATTCGAAGTTCTCCCTCGGTGGTACACATCCCCCATATGCTGATGACCAAGGCTTTCATCCGATGCAAAATTCGATGCACGCACGGAAGACTCGCCTCTACGGTACCATGACACTCGCTCCTTGAATCCATAGTCCTTACCATCGTGTTGTTCATCGAAGTGGTGCTCCTAGTAGCTCTTGATCATACTTCCGTGTGATCCAGTCCCTTGTAGAACTGGTCTCGTGTGTGTTGCATTGTCTCGAACTATTCTACCACGATTCGCTGCATCATGTTGCCTCTTGGTGACATCTCCCTCGTATTATGATTATTGTGGGACCAGGGATGAACTCGAATTGCGATCCCTCTATGTATGGCCTATGCCAACACATCGCAGGGCATCTACCACCTTCGATTGTGTTTGCTCCTTTGACAATCGACCTTCGTCCACTCACTCTCGGGTCACACCTAGACGAAGCATAGCTCTAGGACAATCCGTCGCCTAGCAGCTCTCGAAGTCCATCGACTTCGCCGGAATTGGTGCACACCATTGTCTGGATCTTGGGTCTTTGCCTCCACCAACACAATTTTCATTGCGCACCATTTCCTTTATGGAAACTCGAATGACAACACTACGGTATATTCTTCAGAAGTACTTGCCTCCGCGTCCTCTTGCCTTATGCCAAGGCCTTTTGACCGTAACTTTGCCTACGCAAGTTGAGTTGCCTTAGATCCTCTGTCAAATGCTTCTTCGAGATGAGATGTATATACCTCGAAGCTCCCTTCGTCTTTGGCACCATGCAGGATGACTTTGCTCCATCAGAATGAGGGACCCATGGAATGACATGATCCTGCTCTTGCCTCTATAAGAGTTCATGTCCTTTATCTCTGTCTAAGGAAAACTTCGTGCCTCTGCACCATGTTCTATCTTCTATGTTGACTTTCTTCATGCAGCTTGGGTACTTCACCAAGTTACACTCAAGTTGCTCCGCTCCTCGATTTGCATTTAGTTGATAGTGCCTCTCGCACCTACCATTCCATTGTTTCACTCTCCGTTGAGTCCAATCTCTATATAGGCTCCAAGTGTGCCTTCATTTGTGTTGCCTTGGGTCGCTACCCCACTTGATCTCGCAATATATCCATCAATGCATTACCTCATGTGAGATCATGCGATGACTCCTCGCCGTTCGCTCGGTCCGTTAAGCTTTGTGGAGTTGTTGTCTTAAGATACTCCTCAACATGTGCGGTCCGTTGCACATGATTCTTCCTCTGTCATGTTGGAGCAACTTCTCTTTTCGTATCTTTACCTTTAGAAGTTTCAGAGACCACTATTCCCTTGGACTACTCTGCCTTGCTGAACAAACTGTGCATTGTTCTGTTGCAGTAAACGCACATGCTAGATTGTGACTCTTCGCCAATCCAGCCTCTGTTGCACCTCTTAAGGCCTAGTAATATACTGAACTCGCTGCACACTTCAGCCTCCTACGGACATATCCTTCTCATGTCGAAGAGAAAGTTTCAATGCTCCATGGTGCCAAGTTTCGGTCACCTTGGGATGGCCACGAATATTCCATCGTCTGTATACAAGCTCTTGCATGAGTACTGAATTCTTCGAGTTAGCAATTCCCCTCACCTCTGTGAGCTTTGCACAACTTTTTCAGTCGCTAAACAACCCATCGCACTTTGCTCGATCTCATCCTTTACCAAGTGCCCTGCTTGCCTTGAGCACTGTTAAGTATAGTTGCCAACGTCGAGCCGTAGCTTGAACTCGACCATCCCAACCTTTGTACGCTACGCATTCTTCCCAGCTTGCTTGTCCTCGTGGTGCCTCTCGCACAAAGGGTTGGCTATTCCTCTGAATGCCAATCTTAGATGCTCGCTCCTTTGAGCGACTCCTTTCCCTACATTTCTATGCCCGTTTCCCCCAAATGGTCGCGCGTGTTGGTTGCTCTCAACGCAGCCCTGCTAAGTCCCCCATGTTTGCATGTCAAGTGTTTCTATGTGTGCTTGTCCTACTCTGATATCAAATGTCACGAACTTAGCTAGTTTTGCCTAAGTCGTGCGGCACCCTCGCGTGTCCGTCCGTAAAGGTCAGCCTCCTCGAAACCTTCTATGGTCTCTTAAGACCTACAACAGAGGAAACAGATTAGAGAAAACATTTCACTCGGGATCCATAATGCAAATTATAATTATAGACTTTGCAAGCTTTGAACGGTCGTACAACAAAGGGTCCAAAATGATCCACTACAGACCGAAATACCCACAAGTGCCAACATGATACAACCTATGTTTACAAGCCTAAAGCGGCCACCAAAGCCAACCAAAATGAGGCTGCTAAGCTTACCGTCAGTCCTTTACATGCTGTGCAAAGTATGAACAAAACCGAAAGACACGGACATATATGAGCATTATATCAAACACCCCGTTTACAATTTTGTCTTTGACAATATAAACACTTTCTTTTGTGTTTTTTTCATTCTTGCTTCTTTGATTTTTTTGTGCATTGATGATCTTGAGTTACATGAGATCTTTAAAATTCTTCAGGTATGTAGCTGCAGATGAAGCTAGGAAAGCAATGAAAACTTTTCAGGTCATGGAAAGGTTCAAAGTAAATGCAGATTTAACAGCATTTTATGCCCTTCTTTGTGCGCTTTGCAAGAACAAGTATGTTGAAGAGGCTGAGGAGTTCCTCCTTCTAAATCGGAAGTTTTTCCCGCTTACAACTGAAAGCTTCAACATAGTGCTAGACGGATGGTGTAATGTCATCTGTGATGTGATTGAAGCAAAGAGACTGTGGAGAGAAATGTCAAATTTCTGCATTACCCCAGATGGTATTTCTTATTCTCATATGATCTGTTGTTTCTCAAAAGTTGGCAACCTATTTGATTCTCTAAGACTTTATGATGAAATGAAGAAGAGGGGTTGGATTCCTAACCTTGTGGTCTACAATTCTCTTATTTATGTACTAACCAGAGAAAGTTGCTTGAGGGATGCAAACAATATTTTTGATAAAATAATAGAAGCAGGCTTGCAACCAAATGTACAAACATACAATTCTATGATATACCCATTATGCGAAGCACAGAAGCTGGAGGAAGCACGAATGGCAATGGATGACATGATGGTGAAGGGAATTCATCCAACCATTGAGACATACCATGCTTTTGTTAAGGTGGAAGACATTGAAGGAACCATGAAGCTTCTCAAAAGAATGAAGGATGCTAGTTGTGGTCCTAACGGCTACACTTTTTTCTTGATAATAAATAAGTTCTTCAGATTTGGTGATTCTGAAAGCTCACTAAAAATGTGGAGTGAGATGAAGAGGTATGATGTCATTCCTGATGCTTCACATTATATGGCTGTTGTAGAAGGTTTGGTAAAGCATGGATGGATCCCAAAAGCTCTGGAATTCTACAAAGAAATGAAATCCAAGGGATTTTCTGCTGATCCTAAACTCGAGAAGTTTTTCATGTCCTTCATATCAAACAGCAAAAACCACTGGGGAATGAGTGGCAAGGAATTCATCTTTCCACAATATGGCAGACATGGCACTTGCGTAAGAATGAAATTTGGATAACCGATATCAGTTCCTCCAAACCTTATTGTTGCTGTGATCGAATTCGGTACAGTATTGTCAAATGTATTAGAAAAAAGTGATTGATCTATCAGCTCATAATGGCACCAGGAATGTCTTCTGGCTTAGATATAGTGTACTCTAGCAGACGTGTCTAGCATGGACACCTATGATTGGAATTCTTTGTTCATTTATTACTTACAGATCTAATAATCTTCACCATCAATCATGCAATGTACTCCAATATCATATCATACATTATTTGACCCAACCCAGATGTCCTGAGATAGCCCTGAGGTAATCATTTGTCCTTGTTTCTTAAACACATTTACATGTTAGTTGCAGCTTGATATATGCAATGGGTTTCTAGCTCTGTTTCTCAAGCTTTATGCTCTGCATAGATATTGAAATAAGAGTAGGAATTCTAGACTCAGTTGCTTTTCTGTTCCTCTTAGCTTCCGGTCATCAACAAAAAAAAGCTAATTAATAAACTAATGTTACAGTATCCATGTATATTATATGCAATGATAAACATGATTACTGCTTTATCAGCTCCCAAGGCTCATTAGCATCATATACATATGAGGGAATTCTTTTGCATGATTCAGATATTGTGATCTAAATTAAGGTTGTATATCTGTAGCATGAGAGAAATAAATACAAAATACCTCTAAATTGGAATTTGTTTTCATTTTTTTTGTTCAATATTTAGAATTTATGATTGCAGATTCATGTTCCTTATGAAACATATCCATTTTGAAACATTGACACTGTATATGATGATAGGGCTGTGTAGATTGTATGAGGGAATTCTTTTGATAGGGCTTTATCAGCTCCCAGTGCTCATTAGCATCATATACATATGAGGGAATTCTTTTGCATGATTCAGATATTGAGATCTAAATTAAGGTTGTATATCTGTAGCATGAGAGAAATAAATACAAAATACCTCTAAATTGGAATTTGTTTTCATTTTTTTGTTCAATATTTAGAATTTATGATTGCAGATTCATGTTCCTTATGGAACATATCCATTTTGAAACATTGACACTGTATATGATGATAGGGCTGTGTAGATTGTAATAGTGAGTGATGCTTTTAGAATTGCAGCATTGATTGGCTTCCTGCAAATTCTAAAGGTGAAAGATGTTCCAAGGAAGTCAATCTTCAATTGTGGTGGCTTTGAGGAAGACTCTTGCTAGTGCCTTTTCTTTTTTCCAGCATTATACTGGTATAGTAGAACCATATGTGGTCCACAAATTATCATTCAAGCATGCAAATGGTTCCCATTCTTAATAATCTAGAGATCAGGTTCTGGTTTCTGTGGTCTTTGCAAGAACAAAAGAATCACTGAATAACCCCCATTATCAATTTGGTATGCAAGATAGAAAATTGAGTTGTGTTTCCTGGTTGATTTGCACGAGTAATATGGCCTTTGTATTGAAAAAATATCACTCAACAGATCATTTCGTTTCATTTTGCCTGTTGTAATAATGTCTTTTGGCTTTATCAGACGATTTGAAAGACTTGAAGGGCCCCATGTTAACATACCTTTATCTCATAATACCAGGCATTGGTGTCCAAGAAAACTATGCAAAGATTCTACTGGCAATCAGATGAAGATGTTACAAATCTCCATTCCCTTGCCATGAATGCAGTAAAGCTGGGATGATATCCATGGCAGCTAAATTGCATGTCATTGTTTCATTAGTTAATACATGATCCGCACACTTATTGATGCTTTTCAATCTTCTACTTTGCTATGCATGGCCAAACTGAAAATGAAGAAGAGATAAGCTTTTGATCTGCTATGTGAGGAACAGAGAACTGTTCCTTTGGAAACAATTAATTGTTTCTAAGATCTCTCTGATCTTTGGCATGGAGAGATGTTCCATCCATCTTTTATTATATTTTGTTAGGAATATCTTGGAAAATGCACTGGGGAGAATTCAGATGGATGAAGCAAGTTATGGAAGTCGACACCACACCCAAGGCAATAATACAATGTTGGCTCTTGCACATATAGCTTCTTTTCTGATAATGAAGGAAGAATTCATTTGGGTTAATAGCTCTATAAGTCACATACCAGAGCTGTTGTTGTTTGCCCTTTTTTCTGTATTTTATTATTTAAATCTTGAAAATGCAATTTGCATTGCAAATTAATTTTTTTTTTTTCAGCATTCCAAATGGATCGTAGTACAAATCTTGACCTGTGTTACTGACTTGGATTTCTGGTTTGTGCGGTAATAGCCGTTGGGATGAGCAGGGGCAGGAAGGAGAATAAGGCGTATGCACCCGTGGGCCCACTCTGGGTCCGGAGGCATGCCCAAATCGTGAGGCAGGGAGACGAGTCGGGTATGATAAGGTGCACTGCGTACTGTCGGCTCTACTGCTACTAAGTATCGTTAGTGATGCCACTTCGATGAGGTGATGAGTGGGGCTCGCGTGGCAGGGACTGGAGGCCCCCCATATTCCAACCAACCCTGACAACTTCGGAGTTGATTGACTCTGTGGAAAAAAATAAAAAATGCTCTCAGCGAGACTGATTCCTCCCGTGAGACGTGTGCAGGGTGACGTGGTCGTTCCAGACCCAATGAGCTCCGCTCGTGGTCTGTGTAGTCGTGGGCGGGGTGACGTGGTTTCTGTCTTTCAGAACAACAGCCTGACTATTGTCATAGGTGGCTGATCCGGCGGTCCGGATCTCGTAGGCACGTACAAAACGTGGAAAGCGCGGGAAACTACCGCGCGTTTGTGGCAAACTGCTCCTCCCGAAAAGGACGCCTCAACCATGTCCTCCGCGTATCGGAGTTGTCACACTCCCTCTTCCCTAGCAAGCAGAGTGGGAGAGAGAGACGATGAAGCCCGCGTCCCTCTTTTGCGCTCTGTTCTGCCTCGGAATTTGCTTGCCGCCTCCAACCGCCGCCGTCACGCCTCCTCCCGCTCGTCAATGCAAGGCGTGGCTCGTCCAATCCATCCCCACCGACATGCCCCTCCTTCCCCGCATCCCCGGCGTCCTCTTCACCGGTGAAAACCCTAGATGATTAAAGAGATTCGTACCTTCTTTGGTTGGTTTCTAGATCTAGGGTTTGGGTGGATGCGTGATGATCTCTCTCGGATCGTCACAGGGGAGGCGTTTCAGTGGCTGGCGGGGAACGCCACGAAGAGGTTGGACATAATCGCACAGTATTGGCAGCTTCTTGCGCAGTCGGAGAACCCGGAATCGGGGGACTACGGGTTCTCGGCGGAGGAGATGGAGGTGTTTGGAGAGGACGAAGGGCGCGCGGTTTATAGGTATCTGGCGGATGCGGCCGATAGGAAGGTTAGTCTTACACAAGCATCTAATAATTCCACTTTTTATGGGTCAATGTCGATGATAAACTCTTTGTACACTCAAAAAAGTATCCATCTTGACAAGAAATTATCTATATGTTAAGATGTCTATGACAAGGGCTATAGCTCAGTTGGTAGAGCACCTCGTTTACACGTGCGCCAATGCTTTTCAAAGGAGCCTATTATGCAATGAACATAATTGATCGTATTGAGAAATCGATGTCTTACTCCATAGGTTCGAGGGAACAAGAGAACAATAGCCTGACAAATATTTGGTTCGGTCCGATTCAGGCGTGAATTCAGTTGCCAAATCAAATAGAACCTGCCATTGATTTGATAGTTGATAAGGTAAATACCCAGCCCATTCAATGCTAGGCGTCGTTTGGTGAGTGAGAAATTTTCTTCATTTTGCCTCTTGCCAACCATCGCTCTGTGCCTACACGACAATGAAGGTCTAGACTTATGGGAAGAAATTTGAGTAATTAATATACCATCTTTGATCGTGCCAAAGAAGTAAGAGAATCATAAATATTAAAACTTGCTGCTTATACTTTCTCTAAAGCATTTGAAGATTTTCTTGGAGAACTTGACTTGGAGACAAACGATGCTGAAATATGATTATACAAGAAATCTGATTGTTTAGAGTTATGTCAATTATGTAACGCTTCTTGAGGGCTCTGTGCAATGTTTGTCAAGCTTAAACCTTTATATTCTCGAACCCATAAATGTTACATGAAAGGCGTACAACAGCAAGAAGGTTCCTAGTGAATAATCACATTCTTGGATAATATTAGATACGATGAGGGAATTTACCGTTATTCCCAAAATACCAAACAGTACATTCACCTGTGTCATCATCAACTTGCACTGTTTGATACTTCAATACTTAGTGGAATATGGATGAGAACTTGACTTGAGACAAACGATGCTGAAATATGATTATACAACAAATCTAATTGTTTAGAGTTATGCCAATTATGGAACGCTTCTTGAGGGCTCTGTGCAATGTTTGTCAAGCTTAAACCTTTATATTCTCGAACCTATAAATATTACATGAAAGGCATACAACAGCAAGAAGGTTCCTAGTGAATAATCACATTCTTGGATAATATTAGATACGACGAGGGAATTTACTGTTATTCCCAAAATACCAAACAGTACATTCACCTGTGTCATCATCAACTTGCACTGTTTGATACTTCAATACTCAGTGGAATGTGGATGAGAACTTGGCTTGAGACAAACGATGCTGAAATATGATTATACAAGAAATCTAACTGTTTAGAATTATGTCAATTATGTAACGCTTCTTGAGGGCTCTGTGCAATGTTTGTCAAGCTTAAACCTTTATATTCTCGAACCTATAAAAATTACATGAAAGGCGTACAACAGCAAGAAGGTTCCTAGTGAATAATCACATTCTTGGATAATATTAGATATGACGAGGGAATTTACCATTATTCCCAAAATACCAAACAGTACATTCACCTGTGTCATCATCAACTTGCACTGTTTGATACTTCAATACTTAGTGGAATGTGGATGAATATATTTCTCTTGTTTGCATTTAGTTTAGGTCTGATAAAGACTTTACTGTAATTGTTGAAAGTCATGGGCCATTCTGCAAGTTTACTTTCCTTTCATTTCCTTCTCCTTATTCCATCTGCTGCTATCTGTGTAGTAGAAATTGTAAAATGGTAACTCAACCTTGTTCTCGATTTATCTTATTTCAAGGTTTTTTTTTATAAATTTTGACATCATATATGGCTCATGTAAACACATATGTATACTCGTACCTAAGCTCCAAGATACCTTAGCAACTGTGTGTCTTGCGCTTTTCATAACTTTGGTTATTGGGATTTTTTTGCTGTTGGTCTCTTAGCAGCTATAAATTTTTTATCATTGTTATTGAATAGTATGTACAATTTTTTATTTTCAAGAATATTCTTTTTTTGTCAACAAATTGTTCTCTGTCATCTGTTAATGAGCACTTGGTAAACTAAAATAATGAAGATTTATGTAAGAAAAAGTCATGTGCCTTGGATCTGAGGAATATTTTTGTTTAATCTGGATAGTGTTGTTTTACATTTAGGATCATTCAGCACTCTGGATTTTACCCAGACTTCGATTAAGAGTCATCTGATCTTGCTTCTGGAAGACCAAATGTACAGAATGTCACCTTACTGCTTGGTGATTGGTGGGGATCTGGCATTGTCCATGCAAAGGTCTGGACATCCGATGGCAAAGACATTTATATTGGATCAGCCAACAATGATTAGAAATCTCTCACCCAGGTAACTTAAATGCAGGCAAATATGGCATAAATGTCGTTTTATGAACTTTCTTATTTCGTGATTGTTGTTACATTTTCAATAGTTTGGTAAGTATTATATTATTTAACACCTGTTTGATTGACTCTTTCCATATTTCAAACTCTTATATAGGTGAAAGAAGTTGGGATCTATCTTGTTGGCTGTTCTAGCATAGTAGATGGCTTGAGATCTATTTTAACAACCTGCGGACACTTTCGTCCCTGAATTTCACTGCTTATACAAAAACAGTTTGGGATAAACAATGGCAAGCTAATAGAAAAGTGCCTTGCTGGTCACATTTTATCTATAAAAATGATAGATGCAGGTACATTGCTTCTCACCAACTATAAGATTGGTTGTTCTATTATCCTACAACAACTTGAGGATTTGTTATTTTTTCATATCAATAATACTTCTTTCTTACTTTCAAGTTTCCAACTCCAATTTTTCCAATTTGGCATGCCAAATTGCAGGTGAGCAAATTTATTTTTTTCAAAAGCCAGACAAGATGAACTTACATATTGAATCGAGTATATTGTCTACTATTAGAATCTAGACCCAAAAAAGGTTTGTTGGATACTTCATAAGACCATGTAGTGCTAATAAATATTGTATACAAGTGGAGTGTTCAAAATCTTTATTCAGAATTACAGGAACCACGGTTGCATGGAGAATAAAGATTATTATGGTACAAAGCTTACAACTTTTTATTGTTGTCTGACCAAACAAGAAAATTTTATTTCTGTTTCTTCAATACTTTGTTTGAAGCATCAGTTCACCCTCTTATAACCTTGAAGAGAACCATTTTTATGTGCTAGAATTTATGAAAGACTTTGTTGCCCAGTTCAGAACCTGTTCGTGGAGCAATAGCACGTCTCCATGCTAGTGTAGCACAACAGAGATGTGAGATAGTTTTAACTTCTCCATACTTATGGAATGCTGACTTGCATAACGTATCCTTCTTTGCATGTAAATAATCTTTCATGGATAATATGCAAGTTCATTATTCTGTTTGAATTTAAGTTTCAGAATCTCCATTTGGGAAGCTATCTTCATGAACTTCTTACTTTATGCTAGAAAATAAGTTGGATATGATGTCCTTTCTCACAATGTTGCTGTTAAAGGTTGATCCTTTCAGATTGCAGTATATTTTTAGAATTTTCTCTTTAATCAAAATATGGAGGGAAGTATAGTGTTCTAATCTAACAATGAAAAGAATGTAAGGATAATAATAATGGAGCAAAACAACTTGGTTTAAGGCTTAACATGAATGCTAGCAGTGTCAAATTTCAGTTTCATTTTGGTAAGTAATCTAACTTTATGATGATCTGGAGCCAAGAGAATGTGAACCTTCCTTCGAAAAGGCAAATGCAAGATGATGCTCCTTGCAGGGTCAGTAGTGAGTGATTCATGTGCTATTTTAAGCTATGGCCTTCTCCCAATGTAGGATTATTTCTAGGATATTAAATTCTCGAGTTCATAAAAACTTGACATCCACATTTGGTCTATCCACAATGTCACCAAGTTTACATACTAGTCCACTTGGCTCACTAAAATGGTCATATGGGAAGTGGGATTCTTGAGGCGCCAAGGCCTGTCATGCCATTTGTACTGTCCCTGGTGCCATATCCCTCTATGAGTTGGAGGTTGATTGGGTTGTACAGTAGCTTCACAATTCACATGTCACAACCCACTAATGCTCTTGTATCATATTCAACTTGATCCAGGGTTGCATGTGGACTTCGGTCCAAGAAAGTACTTAAGATGGTGATCTTTGGGGTGCATGGCCATAGCACATGTCCTTTGTGGGAAGTTCTTTAGTATAGTGTTACTCCTTACTCAAATACCTAATATCATCATTAGGCTCACAGAAAAGTTCACTTAGATCACTAGAGGATCCTCACGAGCTCACAGGTATAGTAGGTCTCGACATGACCCACTTGCTACAAGCAATCATAACCATCATGAACCAAACATGAAACCGCATAGGTATTCCTTTCAAGGAGTCTCAAGATAGTGCACTTTAGGGGTTTGCAATGACTCATTATTTCAGGGCTCATACTTGATGTGAAACTATTTAGGAGGTATTGCAATTTCACTTGCATTGATCTTGAAACCATGTGGACCTTGGCAGCTTGTCGTCAAGAAGGAGCTCCAGTGCGTGATAGATTACATACTATCACATTCCATGGCCCAGTAGTTATGTGGATTGCTTTTGTGGGTATTACAAAAGTGTCTGTGAAATTCAAAGTTGTATGTACTATTTTTTTTCACTTGATAAGCATTTAGAAGTGTGACACTGTCCTGTGAATGTCTTTGTATTATAATTTTGCTCGTATTTTCTCCTTCAAGTCATTCAAGTTTCTATTTACCTTTTAATATTAAAATGTATGGTGGAATATTATTTGGTTGTGCAAGTCTTTTTTGTGTCTTCTTTTGTTAGCAGGTCACCACTTCCTCTTTCTGTAAAGACCCCTCGTGTGGATGGCTCCCTAGCATTGTCTGACCTGTGTTTTTTCAATATTCCATTTGAGACTCGAGGATCCAATTTTTCCTCTTTGTCCCATTATTCAAGTTACCTTTCATTTTTCCCTACCAGAGGCAAAATTTCTAATTTCTAATTTCTTTGTCGGTACATGTTTTCTTAAGCTATTAATAATGCAGATAAACTAAAATTTTTGGTTGCTTGATGTACTGCCCAATTATTTTATCTTATCTTGATGAAGCAGCGTTTTTCATATGACCTTCATAATGTATTAGTTCTCTTATAAGAGATCCAATTGTGCATCTCAAACTTGGCCCATCTGGACATGTGATCTGTAGGGTCGGTATTTTGAAAATGGTTGGATCGAATTAAATCTTGGTTACCTCTTTGTTTAGCTTGAGCGAAGAAACTCTATATGAAACAATGTTTTGTTTCTCATATGATCTTTGTATCAATAATATTCTTGTTTCTGCACATCCACATTGTGGTTATATACCTCAGGTTTGGAAGAGCCAGCCATCAATATAGTTCACCTGACCTTATAAGCTGACTATAATGTCTTGAAAGCAAACTCTCGTGTAAGGTAATTGTTGGTGAGAGAGACAGTATGAACTGCTTTTTGAAGTAAGGATGAATGGACGTCCTAAAAGAATATAATTCACTTCATCTAATGCAGATAATCATGGCTAGGTAATCATGATGTTGCTTTCTGCTTTTTGAATCAAGGGAAAGGCACATTAGGAGGAAGTAATCCCAAATCAATTTGTCATGCTTGCAACTGTTGGATATAGGAAATCATAAATACGAAATAGGAAAACAGACAATTATTGAGAATCACTTGATTTATTTGACAAAATTAATATTACTCAAGGTTAATTATTATATTGAAATGGATGAATGAAATTACTAGAAAAGAGAAAATATTATGTTCACATTCATAAATGACTAGGAGTAGCTTCCATAGAAAGATAAAGAAATGGCTGTTTAAGATGAGACTGACAGGGCCATAAAAGACCTTTCGTTGCTCGAGTTATTACAATACAAGTTGATTAAGATTTGTGGTGTGAGAAGAGATACTAGGTCAGCTAATCGGAACCAATCGAGTCCACTTATGATACCTAGACCTTTTTGTGAGGATCTCATGCTCTCGTGGCCTGCATGATTGGTTAAGCCTGATTTCTATATGGGCCCGCCAGATTGGGATCTTTGAGGACCAACCAGAAAATCTTGGTCAGTCTGGTTCATAAAATGTAGCGTTGAAGCTTTGCGACTGTCCTATAGGCTTCCATTTCTTATTCAAGGCTATATAAACTTCAATGAAGATCTTGTTCATTTTCAATATCGGATATCGGATAGAAGAATGGGCTATTTTCTGGCTTCTAGTACTGAATTCTTTTTTTGCTTTTTTGACATGCATCATGCAGCCTTCGTTTCACGAGTTCCAAGCTGCTGGACAGCTGATTAAGACACAAGGAAGGGATTTGGGAGTAAACAACCTTTTTGCGTTGCTGTCGTCACGTGATTGCCTGCAGCGGAGGGATTATGAATTGGGAATCTGAAAGAGATTGCTGCCGTTGTCAACCTTTTCTGTCCCATTTACAATCGCTTAAGAAAATAAAAATAATATAATTTTATTAAATATGATCATTCAATTGTTAATCATATTTTTATTTCTTAGTATCCCTGATTCATCCGTGAATCAATCATCCTCACAAGTGCTAATGTCAGAACTCTTTCTAGAGCTCCTCTCACCATTTTCGAAACCCTAGTTGCATCTGATCATCCTCAAATAAGGGGAAGAAAATGGGAATGAAATGAGTTGAAAATTTTTATTAAAACTAAGTGATAAATTGAGGATGTTTATGTTTATTTACATAAGGCTACATCAAGAATAGTAAGAAACGTTTATGTTTATTTCTAAAATAAGGTTATAAATAACAAAAAGGGATTTCAAATATATATATATATAATCAATTAATGAAGCATTTATTAATTTATAATTGCAAAAATTAAGAAACGTTTCTCATCAACTGTGATGTGGGTTTTTTTGGTTGTACAACTAAACACACAAAAGGGACAATCAGATGATGGGGAGCAGCAACGCCATCCTACAACTGATGATTTGTTTTCCTTGTCCTCTTTCTCTAGTACTGCTTAAGAGGGCTTGAAGCCTTCCTCTAACAAATGGAAGTCACCTGATAAAATTTTAGATGTACTTTTAATGACCAACTTGTGGTGATGGAGCCACACGGAGAACCTGGTAAAGTGGCTTCATGTAACTTTGAACTACATGAATGAAGAAAATAATCTTGTTGAGTAATGAACAAAAAGCAAAGCAAACTCATAAAATTCATACATTGTATGTGATTCAAGAGATGCTATCTATCTCCTTGTTTTGATTAATTCATTCATACAACTTACTCAAAAGAGTTATCTGCACTCTCCGAATGATTTTTTTTTTCTTCTTCTTTTGACCGTGTATAACATTAGGTTTTCGATCTCCATCTTTACTCTTTTCTTGTGTGTAAAAGTATGGTAAGAAAAATACAAGAAGATAAGAGAATAACAATCTTACATCTAGATTTCTTTTATATGACGCGGCAGCACCCAATTGCCAGAACAACTTCGATCGCATTTCGACGAAAGAAATGTGAGCTTAAATGGTGCAATGATCGACTTGGTACCAAATACCAAACCTCCTCCACCACTTGCCAGCATTAGCTTGAGGAACACAGGGAAGAAAGCGAGAAGCAAAGTTGTGGCGCTGCTTCCCCGACTCCATCTGATGATGCACATTTGTCGCTGTAGCACAGGAAAGAGAAAAGGTGGATGCTGCGGTTAGCAGTTGTACCCACGAAAGAGAGAACAAGCCAGGAGAGGTAGAAGAAGGTTTAACCTAATATAGAGCGGTTCCAGGTAGGTACCATGTTCCTGTGAATCAAAAGAGCTACCAAGGCGACAAGTCTAAGGCTATCGTTGCATGGTGATGTGACCAAGGGATGGATCTCTTGCATGTGACCATTGACTGGCCATGCCTAGTCAATAAATAGCATGTGCAACAAGAGTTAATAAATCCCTCATCTCCGGTCGGGTGCCCGTGCAAGTATATATATATATATATATATATATATATATATATATATATATATATATATATATATATATATATATATATATATATATATATATATATATATATATATATTCGGTGAAAAATAATTATTTTTTATCTAAAAAATAAGATTGACGTATCAAATATGTAGTTGACCAAGATCGTATCGTCCATGGACTCGACTCTAGCTCTTTAGTTTCTTTCTAATTTAATGAATTATTATTCGATATATTCTTGTTTTGTCTTTCCTGATCTTGAACTAGGTCTTGTTTTGAATTTGTGTACCCTTCGACAACCTCCAACGCGTCAAGATATGTAGAGCTACTACTGTCGCATGTGAGCTTGGGTTAGATCTAGTCAAATAGAATGGCTTCGACAGATGACAAGAAGAAACATAGGAGAAATTGGTTTATGGATAAGAAATATCTGAGTCATCAAGAAAAGAAATTTCGAGTATCAAGTGAAGGAATCATGATTTTGTTGAATCTCGAATTTTGATGATGAAACTATTGAGCGTATTTAGTTATCTAACTACGTTTTGAGTCATGCAGGTCTACTCTTGATCAGGATTAGACAAACGCAGGAAGAATCGACGTTGTGCTAGAGGAAATCACATCAGGAGATTGGATGTTGAGCCGGAGGTCCGGTCGATGATCGATAAAAGACTTCGAATAAAAAATTGAGCATCGGGCTAAGAGGAGCGGAGTTACGCCAAGGAGATTAGGGCTGCGTGTTAGTTTGGCAAGTCCTTTTAGTCCCACATCGGGAAAACCAGAATTCTTATCCCCTATTGATGTTATAAAAAGGGGTCTAAGCTTTCTAACCAGATGCACCACAGGCACCACAAGCATCATAAGAAAAGCCGCTTTGGATTTAATTTCATTAAGTCCATATTAAACTTTTGGGCTTTTCTTGTTTAGTCGTTTCAGGTGTTTTTGGCCTAGGAACAATTTCCTAAGGCATTTGTAATTGTCTCATTGTTAGTAAAGATTTGCTCCTCCTTTTGTTCGTGGACGTAGGTCAATTGACCGAACCACGTAAATTCTGGTGTCCTTGTCTCCTCTTTTATTTTTCTGTTTATTGTCTTTGTTGCGTTGCCAAATTACCCTGTGGTAATTTCCTGAGGCTAGCTCTAACAAACTGGTATCAGAGCCTGGTTTTGGGATCTTTTGGCGACAATGACAATAACAAAGATTGTTGTCGAGAAATTCGATAGAAATGTCAACTTCGGCATGTGGCAGCTCAAGATGGAGGCCATTCTAGTTCAAGACGGAGTTGATTTGGCACTACAGGGAGCTGAGAAAATTCCAGATGGTATGTCAGAGGAAGATTTTGCAGGTATGGATAAGAAGGCCCGATCTAGTATTATTCTAAATCTTTCTGATGAGGTTTTACGGGAGGTAGCTACGGAGACTACGGCTAAGAGCATGTGGGACAAGCTTAAAGCCTTGTATATGAAGAGGACAGTGGAAAACCGTCTCTACTTGAAACAAAGTTTGTATATGCTTCGGATGATTGAAGGTACATCTATAATCTCACATCTTGATAGATTTGATTCCTTAGTTATGGATTTGGAGAATATAGATGCAAAGATTGATGATGAGGATAAGGCCCTGTTACTTTTGTGTTCTCTCCCCCAATCCTTTAAGTTTTTCCGTGATACAATGATTTATGAAAAAGAAACAATTTCATATCATGAAATTAAATCTGCATTAAAATCTAAGGAGCAGATTGATAGGGATATCACTGGGGAGAATAGAGGAAATCAGGTCGAGGGTCTGGTTGTCAGGGGTAGAACTGATAAAAGAGAATTTGACAGTAGTAGATCTAAATCTAGATCTAAATCTAGATATAAAAATTTGGAGTGCAGATATTGTCATAAAATGGGGCATATTAAGGCTGATTGCTTTAAATTGAAAAATAAATTAAAGCAAAAGGAAAAAATTATCGAGAAAACTCGAGTCATTGAAGCTAGTGTTGCGGTGATGAGAATTTTGGAAATATTTTCTTTGCTCGATGTGGACAAGGTCTAAAAATGAATGGATTTTAGATTCGGGTTGTTCTTATCACATGTGTCCCAATAGGGATTTGTTTTCCACATATGAATCTTGTAATGGTGGAATTGTTTTGATGGGCAATAATGCCGCATGTGATGTTATTGGTAAAGGCACAATCCGAATTAAAATGCATGATGGTATTGTGAGGACGCTCACTAATGTTAGACATGTTCCGATTTAAAAGAATCTAATCTCTTTAGGCACCCTAGAGGCTCTTGGGTGTAAATACACAGCTGAAGGTGGAGTTATGAAAGTTTCTAGAAATGCCCTTGTTGTTATGAAAGCTTGTAGGTCTGGTAGCTTGTATATTTTGCAGGAACTCATCACACAGATCGATTCTTGATAGCCTCGTCATCATCATCATTGTCTGATTCTGACATCACCAAATTATGGCATATGCGTTTGGGTCATATGAGCGAAAAAGGTTTGAGTATATTGAGCAAAAGAGGTCTTCTTTGTCAGATCATCGGGCCACTAGACTTTTGTGAACATTGCATTTTTGGGAAGCAGAAAAGAGTCAGCTTCAATTCTCCGGCAGTTCACAAAACAAAAGGTACTCTTGACTATATTCATTCAGACCTTTGGGGTCCAGCTCGTGTTCAGTCTAAAGGTGGTGCCAGGTATATGTTGACTTTCATTGATGATTATTCCAGAAAAGTTTGGGTTTATTTTCTGAAGCATAAAAATGATGTTTTTCTAACCTTTAAACAATGGAAGGCTTTGATTGAGAAGCAAACAGGTAAACAGATTAAGCGGCTTCGAACAGATAATGGCATGGAATTTTGTGAAGGTGACTTTGATGAATTCTGCAAAAATGAAGGAATTGTTCGGCATCGCACTGTTAGGATGACGCCTCAAAGAAACGGTGTGGCGAACGTATGAACAAAACACTCTTAGAAAGAGCAAGGTGTATGATCTCAAATGCAGGGTTGACAAAAGACTTTTGGGCAGAGGCGATTAATATGGCGGTTACGTTGTCAACCGTGCTCTTCGCAAAGCACTTAATTTTAAAACTCCAGAGGAAGTTTGGTCAGTACTCTGCGATTATTCTGATTTTAAAATCTTTGGGTGTCCAAAGATACATGCATGTAAATGAAGGAAAATTAGAACCTCGAGCTAAAAATGCATTTTCCTTGGGTATGCTTAGGGGTGAAAGGATACAGATTATGGTGTCCGATCCCAAATCTCCAAAATTTATAATCAGTAGAGATGTTACTTTTGATGAATTATCTATGCTATCTTCTAAAGAGGAATCTACTAGTTGTACAAATGATAGTGTGCGTAAGCGAGGTGGAGCTTGAGATTGGTAGTTCGAATCTCTTCACCAAACTCTTCTACTCAAAGAATGCCGTGAGACGGTCCCGAGTCTCATCAAGAAGATAATCCAGAGGAAGAGCAATATTCCATAGCCAAGGATAGACCACGGAGAAATATTCGACCACCACAAAGATATGCAAATTTGGTTGCATATGCTTTGTCATTCTGTGTAAGAAATAGGTGGAGTTGGTGAGCCTACTACCTACTCAGATGCGATTTCTTATGATGATTCCGCTAAGTGGTTGATTGCGATGAATGAAGAAATTGAATCTCTCCATCAGAATAAAACTTGGGACCTTGTGAAGCCGCCTTCGGGTAAGAAAATTATTGGATGCAAATGGGTCTTCAAAAGGAAGGAAGGTATTCCAGGGGTTGAAGATGCAAGGTACAAAGCACGATTGGTTGCAAAGGGCTATAGTCAGGTACATGGTATTGATTTTAATGACGTATTTTCACCTGTTGTTAAACATAGCTCTATTCGTGTTTTGCTTGCTTTAGTTGCCATGTATGATTTGGAATTAGAGCAACTTGATGTCAAGACAACTTTCTTACATGGTGAACTTGAAGAGCAAATTTACATGGAGCAACCTCATGGATTTGAAGTTGACGGTAAGGAAGACCATGTTTGCTTATTAAAGAAATCCTTGTATGGATTGAAGCAGTCTCCAAGACAGTGGTATAAGAGGTTTGATTCATTTATGTTGGGTCATGGTTACACAAGGAGCATGTATGATAGTTGTGTCTACTTCCGGAAGTTAAATGATGGCTCTTTTGTGTATTTGTTACTTTATGTTGATGACATGCTTATTGCAGCTAAGAATTTGTCAGAAATTCACACTTTGAAAATGCAACTGAATAGTGAATTTAAAATGAAAGATTTGGGAGCAGCTAAGAAGATTCTTGGTATGGAGATCAAAAGAGATCGAGGAGTTGGAAAATTATTTCGACCCGAAAAATTACCTCAAAAGGTCTTGAGAGGTTTGGCATGAAAACGCCAAGCCAGTGAGTACTCCTCTTGCTAGCCATTTTCGGCTATCTGCTGCTCAGTCACCAAAATCAATTGAAGAGGAAGAATATATGGTGAAAGTTCCATATTCCAGTGCTATCGGCAGTATTATGTATGCAATGGTATGTACTCGTCCAGATATTTCACAAGCGATTAGTGTGGTTAGTAGATATATGTCTTGTCCGTAAAACACATTGGCAAAGTGTGAAGTGGATTCTCGATACTTGCAAGGGACTTGGATGCTTGTTTGGAGTTTGGAAAAATTCTAACACTTTGATTGGTTTCGTCGACTCGATTATGTCTGCAGATCTTGATAAACGAAGATCCCGACAGCTATGTATTTTGCGTTGGCGGTTGTGCAGTTAGTTGGAAAGCTTCTTTACAACCTGTCGTGGCTTTATCTACTACGGAGGCAGAATATATGGCAGTAACAGAGGCGATCAAAGAAGTTTTATGGTTAAGAGGTTTGTTTAGTGAATTATGTCAAGATCAAGGTGTTACTACAATTTATTGTGACGACCAAAGTGCTATTCATTTGACTAAAGACCAGATGTATCATGAGAGAACGAAACATATCGATGTGAAGTTTCATTTTATTCGGGATACCATTACCGAGGGAAAGGTCCTTGTTCAGAAAATTCATACGAAGGACAATCCAACTGATATGCTTACGAAGTCTCTTCCAGTATACAAGTTCAAGCAGTGCTTGGACTTGATTGGTATTCATTGATGATGATTGCCCGTTGGGGCTTTTATGAAGAAGGTGGAGCAAATTTTGTTGGGACATGCCAAGGTGGAGATTTGTTAGTTTGGCAAGTCCTTTTAGTCCCACATCGGGAAAACCAGAATTCTTATCCCCTATTGATGTTATAAAAAGGGGTCTAAGCTTTCTAACCAGATGCACCACAGGCACCACAAGCATCATAAGAAAAGCCGCTTTGGATTTAATTTCATTAAGTCCATATTAAACTTTTGGGCTTTTCTTGTTTAGTCGTTTCAGGTGTTTTTGGCCTAGGAACAATTTCCTAAGGCATTTGTAATTGTCTCATTGTTAGTAGAGATTTGCTCCTCCTTTTGTTCGTGGACGTAGGTCAATTGACCGAACCACGTAAATTCGGGTGTCCTTGTCTCCTCTTTTATTTTTCTGTTTATTGTCTTTGTTGCGTTGCCAAATTACCCTGTGGTAATTTCCTGAGGCTAGCTCTAACACTGCGGAGGTTAGCTGCTGATTGGATAACAAACTGCAAGAGAGGACGGTGCATCGAAGTGTTGGATGAAGTGCCAATGGACCAATGATGTATCGGGCAACTAATTACGATTCGCGTTGTAATAATTGTCTAGATCGAAGTAGGATTGAGTCAAAATTAAGTTGGTTTTGGGTGAAATAATACCAACTCAATTAGGAGCCAAATGGGCCTAAATTAGGGCTAATTTGGGCTCATTGGGAGGCCCATTTAGTGGCTCAAAAGTTACTGTAGGCAGTGGCACCGCCAAACTGGCGATGGAACTGCCAATGAGCTGAAAAAGTGAAAAAGCATACTTTTCCAAGCTGCAAGCGGTGGTACCGCCCAGTCTGGGTGATGGTACCGCCCAGCATTAAAGCTGCAGCGGTGGTACCATCCCAAGTTGGTGGTAGTACCGCCAATGTCAGAATCAAATTAGTGGTGCTACCGCCAATGTCAAGCGGTGGTATCGCTAGCACTTGGAAATCTGGGATGATTCAAATTTGGAGCTTTGAGGCCTATAAATATCTCTCTTATCCATGGTTGAAACACACACAACCTAAAACGAAAAAGAGAAAAAATTCTATTGTAAACTTGAGAGAAATTCTCCCTTCAAATTCTAAGTGTTGGAAAAGTTCAAGAGAGGGGTGAGAGGCTTTGTAAGGGTTACCTCCTAAGCCCGTCAAAAAGAAAGTACTATAAAAGGGAGTCAATCCTCGCCCGTTGGAAGGAAGATAGCTAGTAGAAAGCCGGTGGCCTCAAGAGAAGAGGAATCGGGAGTGGATATAAGTCGTATGACCGAACCACTATAAAATCGGGTTTGCATTTTCTTATTGTCATTTACATTACTGCAAGCCTTTACTTTACTTGCTCCACTTCCACTTCATCATCCTACATATGTGTTCAAGTTAAATGCAATCGAAATGCTTTTAATTGAAACACTGTTTTGAATTATACGAAGTTTTCGAACTTGTTTTAAATCACCAAAATTTATCATCTTTATTCGTTGCACTAATTCACCCCCCCTCTTAGTGCCGCTCTAGATCCCAACAATTGGTATTAGAGCCTCGTTATTTCTCTTTGGGATTCACACCCATGAGAAATGGCTCTTCACGGCTTTCAAGAGAGTTTTTCGATTGTTCATCCCCTGTTCTTTAATGGTTCGAACTACACATATTGGAAAACTCGAATGAGAGTTTTCTTGCTCTCTATGAATTTGGATTTATGGAATATTATTGAAAACGGCTTTCAACTTCCCTTTAAACCGACGAATGAATGGTCAGACTTGGAGTAAAAATCTTTCTCATTAAATGCAAAGGCTATGAATGCCTTATTTTGTGCTTTAGATAAAAAAGAGTTCAATCAGATTTTTACGTGCGAAACAACTTTTGATATTTAGCGGACACTTGAAATCACGCACGAGGGAACTAGTAGAGTCAAAGACTCGAAAGTAAACCTCTTATTGCATGAATTTGAGCTCTTCCGAATGATACCAAGCGAGTCTATCAATGACATGTACACCCATTTCACGAATGTCGTTAATAGCTTGAAAAGTCTTGATAAATTTTTTTTAAATTTTAAACTTACTAACAAGATCTTAAGATTTCTTCCAAAAAGGTAGGATCTTATTGTTTCTTAGAACATGTTGAACTCGATGAACACATGAACCACCTTCCAAATAATAGGAAGGATTTGATACTTCGAATAAGAGAATACTACTTGAGTGATGAATCAAGTGATGAGGACAATGTTGAGAACGTTGAACTTTTGACATTAAAATTTAAAAGGTTCATTAAACATGAATTAAAGAACATAAATGAAAAGAACACCAACTCTTACTATGAACGTAAGAAACCAAAATGCTCCAAAGACAAGTACACAAAAATGAAGAAGAGAAGCACGCAAAGAAGATGAAGATGCAAACTACGCTTTGACGAGCTTCGATTGCAAGGTAAGCAACTCAACCAAAGCCCCTTTGCTTTATGAACTTATTTGAAATTTTTTATGAGTGCTTAATTTAGATAGTAGGAAATAAAAAATTATTTTCAAAAATTATATTATATTTTTCTTTCTAGTATTTTTGAAAAGTAAAAATTATGAATGATAATTACTTAATTTGTGATAATGCATAAATTCCATGTATGCTTTCCGTATCCGAAATATGCTTTCCGTATCAAATTTCGGTCTTAAACTTAATGCATATCTATGTATGTTATTCTTGAAGGTGTCTTAATGATAAGTGCATCTCATGCTTGTACACCTAACAAGATAAAATCAATGAACATCTATCTTAATGACTTTATATTTTAAAACTATGCATGATGAGCGAATCTTATGTGTTAATGCTTGGCTTTCGTATAAAAATTTTAAAGATGCTTTATGGTATTATGCTTGATCTTTAATTTTTTTGTATCATGCTTAATGATGAATTGAAGTAATGAAAATTGAAATCCTATATTTTGAAATAATGTTTTTTTAGACTCGATGGTTTTCATGATGAAAATTATTTTTCAGATTTATAAAATGATGCATGATTTTAGCAAAAATTTGAGCATTGATCATCTTGTTATAACTAATAAAAGAAAGAATTAAAATGATTTTAATGATGCATTATGAAATCATGCTTAATGATTGTATCATGCTTGATGACTTGAAATCTCACATTTTGAAATAATGTGTATGATGAATCCATGAATCTTAATGGTTTTGATGATGCTTTCGGTTTTAAAGATGATGCATGATATTTTCATATGAAAAATTTAAACATTCATATGAAAGATCACATCACTTAAATTGAAACACATAAAAATTAGAAAATGCACTATTATGATGATTTATGTGTGATGCATTTTATTTTAATAGGTTTGATGACAATACTCATGTTTTGGATTTAAACTTGATACTCATCTTTTAAAACATGAGCACACTTATATGAAACAAACAACTTAAAATAAAACACATTATGTATTATGAGTGACTCACATTTTGAACTAATGTGTATTTGGTCTTAATCATTTTTATGATGAATTTTTATATGATGTGTTATATCTTTTGATTTTAAAAATCTTGATGATGGTTTTTTCCTTTATGTCTTGAACTTTCATGCTTATCTCTATTTAACATTAAAAGACAAAGGCATGCTCATGAATCATAAAATGCAAATGTATTTTCTTGAAATCTTTCTCTCTAGAGTATTTTCGATTTTTTCATAAAAAACAAGTGATGAATTCATTTATGATATTTTGTGAATCACTTGAATTATGAATGAGATTTTGATGATGTGTTAAAAGAATCACTTAAAAAGAAAATGCTTTTCCCATCTTATTGAGATTAATGATTTCATGATATCTTATGAATCTTATAAATTATGAAAGTAATTTTGATGATTTGTTTATGAGTTCGGAGTTGATGAATTGAACTAGAATGAGTCTTATCTATATCATGATCTTGATAACTTGAGTTTTTCAAGATCTCTTACTCCATACTCTTTTATGATTCTCCTATGTTATTGAAGAAAAATGCAAGTGAATCACAAATTATCTTCTCTTAACTATTCGATACTAAACTTGAGAAAATGTGTTTTGATGATTGAAACATTACGTGCGTAATTTGACTTTTCTCCTATGTTTTAATACTTCTTTGTATGCTTCATGACTTGATGATTGAAATGTTGATGTAGACCTTTGATGTATCACTTGTCATGATTTATACAAATTGCTAGCATTTTGAATCTCGAAATGATTTTGATTTGATTATGGGATTCAAGTTGCCAAATTGGTTTGAATGAAATTTTTGTTTTAAGCAAATCATGAACTCTCTAATGAATTCTTGACTTGAGATATTTTATGCAAATTGAAATATTTTTCTCTATGATTACTTCTTTTTTTTTCACTTACTAAAGAGGAAAACAATCTAAGTCTTGATATATCGATAGGTGATACTTGAAATTATTTTTATGATTCATGATGAATTTAGATCTATCATGCTTAAATCAAGTTGTTCCTTTTTACTACCAAATGAATCATGATTTGATCTTTGATATTGATATTTCTTTTATCATGATTCTTAGTTGTATAATTCTTTTATTTTATTAAAAAGATTTATTAAATGAATCATGTCCTTCTTAAATTTTCTTGATGAGGATGACCGCAAATGCGTCAACGAATGTTCTCTCGTCGGGCTTGTCCCGACGACGCCCCAATGTCGGCCCACCCTCGGGGTGGGAGGACGGCGGGGATGAACTACCAACCCCGGCGAAGAGCGCCAAGGAACACAAGCATCGGAGTTGGAGGGGCCTCGTCATGTGCGGGGGAGGCCCCATTCCGACCGTGACCCCATTGGACGACTCTCGGCAACGGATATCTCGGCTCTCGCATCGATGAAGAACGTAGCGAAATGCGATACCTGGTGTGAATTGCAGAATCCCGTGAACCATCGAGTCTTTGAACGCAAGTTGCGCCCGAGGCCATCCGGCCAAGGGCACGCCTGCCTGGGCGTCACGATTTCGACGCTTCGTCGGTACCCCATTCGGCGAATGCGGAGGATGGCCCCCCGTGTCGGAAGGTGCGGTTGGTCGAAGAGCGGGTCGTCGTTGGTTGTCGAACACGACGCGTTGTCACGAACGGTCGTCGCACACCCGCAGCAACTTCGTTCAACGTTCCGTTCGTCGCTTGTCCATGCTTGTACATACCCTTGGCAGCCTGTTTTGCCATGTTTTGGTGTGTTTTTCCTTGTAAAACTACAGAAACAAAGAAATGCAGCAAGCAGCGTAACGATCGTCATTGCATCGCCGTAAATCCAAAAACAGCTCCGTTTTCATGTGCCGCGGGCTGATTTCTCGCAGCGCGCCATGGAAATTTTTGTCACCATCTCAGCCCTTGGAACCACCGGGTGGCACATGGTGGATGGGGCTTCGGTATGTTGTCGGGCGTTGAACATTTTCACAAGTTTGCACGCCACGGCGGAAACTTGCCTCGCGCCCCTAAGACTTGGGGAGTAGTTGTTTGCGGACTTGCAGCTGCTCATTCACCCCTCTAAAGTCCTTGTTTTCCTCCTCTCTTTCTCTACTTTCTTGCACACCAAGTGCTCGCTCAATTGCTTGTAAAGCTTCCCTCTTCGCGAGACGCCGGGACTTGTCCGCCGCTCGCTCCAACAACTAATCAACTTCTCTTTTACAGGTCCTACGGGACCTGACGAGGTTGCGATTCGGTGACCCTTTCATGGACGCCAGTATGTCGCAGGGCGCCTCAAGACTTAGGCAATCCAAGCTAAGTCCGATCGAAGTGGCGCAAAGGCGATTCTTGACTTAGGCAAATTTCAGCTAAGTCGGTGGCTTGTCGCGAGGGTGCCTCACCACTTAGGCAATTCTTGCTAAGGCGCGTGACATTGTGGTATCGAAGGTGCAAGCAATTTGAGCAAGCCGAAGGAATTTCGCAATCTCGCCATGGCGAAACAAGCGTGGTGAATCGAGCAGATGGGGCAAGCCGGAATGTTGCCCCAAGCAGCTACAGGAGGGCTGCATGTGCAAACTCGCTCTCACGCTGCAGGAGCCGCTCATGAGGAGCGGGGCAGTGAGCATGAGGAGCGAGAAGCGGGCTGCTCGCCACGAGCGGAGGAGGCGCAATCTGGTGCGCCAACCGGAAGAAAGACCCATAGAGAAAGGGTCATAGCGGTGGAAACCCGCATGGATGTCCTTGAAGCGAGCTTGGATGAACTCTACCAAGGCCAAAATAGGCTTCTTGGCGTAGAGAGCTCGCAAGAAGAAGCTGAATCCAGGATCGACAAGGTTGAAGCCTTAGTCGACCGACTGTCGGATGACACAAAGGACTCGTGCAACACTTGCAGAAATGGTGACGGAACTCACTTCCAAAGTGGCAATGCTCACAAGGGCGTTGAATGCGGGCAGAGGCAACACCGCGTTGCGCCAACACAAAGCCAGGCACCACCCCACATTGTTATGGGGTGCTAGGGATGCTGAAGGAGCTTGAGAATTTCCTGTTTGATATGGAGCAGTATTTTCGAGCCACGAGGCCAGACTCGAGGACACCAAAGTTTCGATAGCGACAATGTATCTCGAACGGTGATGCAAAGCTTTGGTGGAGAACCCGCTGGGAAGAGATTCAAGCAAGGTCGGTGTCGAGTGGACACATGGGACGACTTGAAGCGGGAGTTGAGAACTCAATTCCTACCCGAGAACACGGAGTTCGTCGCAAGGAGGAAGTTGAGGCAACTCCATCAAACGACTTCATTCGGGACTATGTGAAGCAATTTTCTGCTCTAATGTTGGACATTCAAGATATGTCTGAAAAGATAAGTCGTTCAGCTTTCTTGATGGCCTGAAGCCATGGGCTCAACAGAACTTCATCGACGGAATGTCACCGATTTGGGCGAGCAATTGCAGCCGCAGAAAGGCTTACCGACTTTGCTTCTTCGTGAGGACCCGAGGAAGAAGAAGCGATCCACGGAAATCACCAACCAAGGCACCCTCCTAGGAACGAACCTAGGGGTGACCAAAAGAAGAAGGGTTTCCATAAGGGGCCGAACTCAAACGGCAGGACCTCAAAACCTTGAAATGTTTCTTGTGTGGGGACCACACACGTGTGTATGGGATCGCCCGCAAAAACAGCACTCAATGCCTTGTCTGCTTCCATCAAAACTCCTAAGCCGACAAGGCAAGGCAAGGCCGCCTCGCTCGAGTAGCTCGAATCGGGCAATGACGATGAAAAGTCGCAAGGACCCGAATGGGTGCGATGCGTTGCTTGAATGCCTTGCGGGTCAAGTGGGGGAGAACCTGAAGCCAAAGCAACAAAAAGCAGGGAGCAGTGAGTTGATGTACGTAAACATTAGACTCAATGGCCAAACCACCCGAGCAATGGTGGACACAGGTGCTACCCACAACTTCATCGCCGACCGTGAAGCAAAGCGGCTTGGGTTAATCTTAGAGAAGAACCCAAGTCGGATGAAGGCGGTTAACTCGGAGGCTAAGCGAATCTCTGGTTAGCAAAGGAGTCTCCATCAAGATCGGATCATGGAGTGGGCACACAAACATGATGGCAAAGTGCCCTTGGATGACTTCCAAGTGATTCTTGGAATGGAGTTCATGCATGCAATGAAGTTGGTGCCGATGCCGCTCCTAGACTCCATTTGTCTAATGGGAAGTGACAACCCTCGTGTGGTTTCGCCACTCGAAGAGGAACCCAGGATCCCAAAGCAGCCTATCGGGCGTTGCAATGGTAATCGAAGAAGGGCATACGCAAAGGAGAGTTAACCTTTGTGGCTGCGATGAAGCTTGAAGCACTCGATGGGGAGGCCCGTAGAGAACCTGCTGTGGTGGCAAATGTCCTGAAGGAGTTCGAAGATGTTATGCCACCTGAGTTGCCGAAAATTCTGCCTCCACGAGAGGCGTGGATCATCTTATTGAGTGGAGCCAGGAGTGAAGCCTCCAAATGAGACCACCATACCGCATGCCCCCTCCCGAGTTGGCAGAACTCGTAAAGCGATTAGATGAACGCTAAGCGGTGGTCTCATTCGTAGTTCCAAAGCACCATTCGAGCTCCAGCTTCTCTTCCGAAGAAACAAGATGGGAGTCTCCGACTATGCGCCGATTATCGAGCCCCGAACAAGGTGACTGTGAAGAACAAATATCCCATCCTCTTATTACGGACTTGTTCGATCAACTCGGGCAAAGCAATGTATTTTCGAAACTCGACCTTCTGGTCGGGTATTGGCAAAGTGCGGATTTGTCAAGGTGACGGTTAAGACTACTGTGTGACCAGGTATGGAGCGTTTGAGTTCTTGGTGATGCCTTTCGCTTAACCAATGCTCCAAACCACATCTCGCACTCTTATGAACCAACTATTCAAGGAGTATCTGGATAAGTTTGTGGTTGTCTACTTGGACGATATCGCCGTCTACAAAATACCTAACACTGAGGAGCACATCGAACACCTCCGAACAATCTTCAAAGTTCTCGGGAGAATTCATTGTTCGTAAAAAGAGAGAAGTGCTACTTTGCTCGTAAAGAGATCTTATTCTTGGGGCATCGGATCGGCGACGATTCCATTCAGATGGATAAAGCAAAGGTGCAAGCAGTTGTGGACTAGCAAACTCCAAAGAAGGTGCCTGAACTGAGATCCTTCCTTGGGTTTGTGAACTACTATCGACGCTTCATACTGGGGTATTCGAAGCGTGCGACTCCACTAACAGAGTTCTTTGAAGAAAGAGCAGCCTTGGAGATGGTCCGACAAATGTGAGGCGGCATTCCAAGACCTAAAGGTCGCCATTCGGAAGAACCAAAGTGCTCAAATTGCCGACTATGGGAAGCCCTTCGAAGTCCATACAGATGCTTCAGACTTCGCTATCGGGGGAGTACTTATGCAGGAGGGCCATCCAGTGGCCTATGAAAGCCGAAAACTCAACGAGACCGAGCGGCGGTATCCTGTGCACGAGAAGGAGATGAGCGGCGGTGATCCATCGCTTGCATGAGTGTGGCGACACTACCTTCTCGGATCGCGATTTGTACTGAGGACAGACAACATCGCTTTGAGTTACTTTCAGACTCAAAAGAAACTCTCCCCAAAGCAAGCACGATGGCAGGACTTCCTGGCGAAATTTGACATGGCAATGGAGTACAAGCCCGGAAGAGCAAATGTCGTAGCTGATGCCTTGAGTCGAAAAGTGGAGGCCGTGAATGCGATGCAACTAGAGGGCAGAGGCCAAACAAGTCAGTTGCAATCCAACTTCCTTTCTCGAATCAAGGATGGACTGTGTAGTGATCCCCAAGCAGTAACCTTGATGCAATTAATCCAAGAAGGCAAGGCACGACGATTTTGGGTCCAAGAGGGACTCGTCTACACCAAAGGGAATAGAGTTTATGTTCCTGGCGATAATCTGAGGCGTGAACTTTGAAGGAGTGTCATGATTCCCTTTGGGCAGGACATCCGGTATTCATCGAACATTGGCTCTCATGGAGAGGGCCTTTATTGGCCAAAAATGGGGACAAATGTGGAGGAATATGTTCGGACGTGCCTAACTTGTCAACAAGACAAAGTGGAGCAACGGAAGCCGGTGGGACTTTTAGAGCCGCTGTTCTGTACTCGTAAAGGCCGTGGGAGAGCATTTCTCGGACTTCATATCTAGCTTGCCGACAAGAGGGGACTCGGATCGATACTTGTGGTGGTCGACCGATTTTCAAAGTATGCAACCTTCATTGCCGCACCTCTACACCGCTCGCCAGAGGAAGCGCTGGCTAATGATGAAGAATGTGGTGAAGTATCGGGAGTCCCGCACAACATTATCAGTGATCGAGATGCTCGGTTTCGGGACGATTCGGACCGAGTTGTTCAAATTATTGGGATCAAGCTATACTTCTCCACAAGCCTCCACCCCGCACGGATGGCGGATCGAAGGATAAACTCGCTCCTCGAGCAATACCTTCGGACTACGTGAGTGCCAACCAACGAGATTGGGTGAAGTTGTTGGACATAGCCCAATTCTCCTACAACTGCAAGCGAGCTCTGATCCAACAAGAGCCCCTTTGAGATCATCACCGACAACATGACCATCAACTCCTCACACTTTGGCTATTGGATATACAGGAGTAGTCCGTCCGCGTATCACTTGGCCAAAGAATGGCATCGAAATGCAGATATTGCGCGGGCCTACTTGGAGAAGGCGGCCAGAAGATGAAGAAGTGGGCGGACTTGGGAAGGCGATTCCCAGAATACAAAGTCGGTGATTTGGTGTTGGTGAAGCTCCAACCAAAGATCACCCAATTCTTTAGAAACAAGGTGCATAAAGGATTGGTGCGCAAGTATGATGGCCCCTTCCCAATCATGAGGGTGGGCAATGTTTCCTACAAGTTGCAAATCGCGGCGGCGTGGCTCAAGATTCATAATGTTTTCCATGCCAAAGAACTTGAAAGCCTACCACTCCGACCGCAAGATGCTTTCGAGGCGCTTCAACTCGTCAACCTCCCACAGAGCTTCCTACGAGAAGCGAGTTGAAACAATTTTAGCAGATCGCAGACAACGCTACCCAATGGAGTCGAGCAGATTGAATACTTGGTGAAGTGGCGGAAACTTCCCAAAACCGAAGCCGCTGGGGAGCCGTAAGACACCCTCCGACATGAAGAAACAGCTATCAAAGCCTACAAAGAGTGTCAACGAGGCGTCGACAGCGATCTTAAGTGGGGAGAATATCACGAATTCTTGCGTCAACACCCGCAGAGTGTTTTGTTTTCAAGTTCGTGCGCTTGTCCATGCTTGTGGCGTTCAAACCAAATCCTGTTTTGCCATGTTTTGGTGTGTTTTTCCTTGTAAAACGTCTTAAGGAAATAGCAAAGTGCTATTCTAGTTATTTTATCAATTTTCTATTGATAGGTAATTAGAATAGTTTCCTTACTTCATTCTTGAACGATCCGCCTTGTTTCAATTCGTTGGAGGGTGTCAATTTGCATTCCATATGTATCATAGCTCTTTAGCTATCGGGGTGTATGGTTGCTAAATTGATGATTTCCATCATTTGCTATGATTCGAGGACGAATCCTTTTCAGGAAAGGGGGAATGATATGAACCAGATCAAGCTAGTCAAGACTCAATCAACATTCTATGATTGCAAGAAGATTCTAAAATGGCCAACGTGATCATAAAGAGAGAAGGACAAATTTGAAGACCTCAACTTGAAGAATAAAAGTCCATTCAGCTATGTTTACCAAAATTCATGAATTAGGAATATAAATGTTATTTAATGCATTCATTCTCTTTGTACATTCCTCATACTATATAAATGAGGTTGACTCTCTGATGGAAATCATCAATTTAGCAACCATACACCCCGATAGCTAAAGAGCTATGATACATATGGAATGCAAATTGACACCCTCCAACGAATTGAAACAAGGCGGATCGTTCAAGAATGAAGTAAGGGAAACTATTCTAATTACCTATCAATAGAAAATTGATAAAATAACTAGAATAGCACTTTGAATTCCCTTAAGGCAGATTCCCTTAATAACCCGCGAGTGGCTTAACAAACTAAAAGTCCTGATAAGTCAAAGGAAAAGCAAAGATTTGGTTTGAACGCCACAAGCAGAAAAGCCTGATAAGTTCTAAAGTTCATGCAAGAACTTAAAAACAAAACACTCACCGGTGTTGAAGAATTGTTATCTTTCCAAATTGTCTTTCACTGAGAGTGATATGAACCAGATCAAGCTTGTCAAGACTCAATCAACATTCTATGATTGCAAGAAGATTCTAAAATGGCCAACGTGATCATAAAGAGAGAAGGACAAATTTGAAGACCTCAACTTGAAGAATAAAAGTCCATTCAGCTATGTTTACCAAAATTCATGAATTAGGAATATAAATGTTATTTAATGCATTCATTCTCTTTGTACATTCCTCATACTATATAAATGAGGTTGACTCTCAGTGAAAGACAATTTGGAAAGATAACAATTCTTCAACACCGGTGAGTGTTTTGTTTTTAAGTTCTTGCATGAACTTTAGAACTTATCTTGATTGGTTATTCAAAAGTATTGATGATTTCCATCATTAGATTCTAAAAGAAAATTGACACCCTTGCATGAAAATTGACACCCTTGCATGAATAGCTCTTGCATGACACTCAAAAGAAAAGCCTGATAAGTTCTAAAGTTCATGCAAGAACTTAAAAACAAAACACTCAAAAGAAGAAAGGAAGATTCATGCAAGAGCTATGAATCTAAGAAAGGAAGATTCATGCAAGAGCTATGAGTCTTGACTAGCTTGATCTGGTTCATATCATTAGCTTGCAACCTCATTTCTTGTGCTCTGATACCAAATGATGAAAATCATCAATTTAGCAACCATACACCCCGATAGCTAAAGAGCTATGATACATATGGAATGCAAATTGACACCCTCCAACGAATTGAAAACAAGGCGGATCGTTCAAGAATGAAGTAAGGGAAACTATTCTAATTACTTATCAATAGAAAATTGATGAAATAACTAGAATAGCACTTTGAATTCCCTTAAGGCATACAAACTAAAAAGTCCGATAAGTCAAAGGAAAAGCAAAGATTTGGTTTGAACGCCACAAGCAGAAAAGCCTGATAAGTTCTAAAGTTCATGCAAGAACTTAAAAACAAAACACTCACCGGTGTTGAAGAATTGTTATACTTCCCAAATTTTCTTTCACTGTCAGATTCTATATTCTCATCTTTTATAATCATAACTCTCTTATTTGGACATTCACGTGCTATATGTCCATGTCCAAGGCACTTAAAACACTTAATACCTCTACTTTGATTAGGTTGATTCTCACCTTTACCCTTGCTATCTAATTCATTTTTGCCTTTAATTCCATCAATTTTAGGCTTAACAATGGGTATATCATCCTTTTTACTCCAATTCGGTTTCCAAGTAGAAGAAAAACCCGAATAAGGTTTTGAATCATACCTTGTGCCTTTTCTTTTGAGTTGTCTCTCAATCTTCATGGCCATATTCACCATATCCTCAATCTCCACATAATCTGCAATTCCACAAGATCAGCAATGTTCTTGTTTAATCCACTCAGGAATCGAGCCATTGTAGCCTCACGCTCTTCCTCCACATTAGCCCTTATTATTGCTATCTCCATCTCCTTGTGATATTCATCAACACTCATGGAACCTTGTGTCAAAGTTTGCAGTCGTTGATGCAAATCTCGATAGTAATGACTTGGGACGAATCTCCTCCTCATTATTTGTTTCATCTCCAACCAAGTCTCTACGGGCCTTTCACCATTTCTACGCCTGTCTTTACATAATTGATCCCACCAAATTATAGCATAATCACAAAATTCAACAAAGACTAATTTTACCTTTTTCTCTTCTGGAGTAGTTGTGACATTCAAATATCGGCTCCACTTTTCGTTCCCACTCCAAATAAGTATCTGGATTATTCTTTCCTTGAAAAGAAGGAATTTTCATTTTGATGTCGCCTATGTTTCGTCCACACTATCAAAACGTTCTCTCCTAGTTTGTCTCCTAGAATTAACATTGACCAATTAGAGTGACTTGGTCATCGTCGATGTCATCTCTACCATCATATTCATCTTGCGATGAAATGTGGTTGTCTCTGATAGTGGTTCACCTTGCAATCTATTAATTGCATCATCATGCCTTTCTAGATGATCTCTTACATCTCCTATCACTTTGAACATTCGTTCAAATTGTTGTTACATTGCTTGAAGCAAAATATCATTTGATGAAGAACTCGCTTCTTTATCTTTAGACATGTTTGCAAACCACGAAAGACAAAGTTAGAATAGCCTCACCAACACTCTCTCACGTGTTTTACTCAAGATTTGATTCACTCCACTCGTGTTTTCACACAATGTTTGGCTTTTCTCGATATTGATCTCACCACTCTTGCCTTTTACCTCTTGTTTTGTTCTTTGAGTTCTTAGATTAACTAAAAACTTAAACAAACAATTCAGATTGTGACAATTCAAGGGTATTGAAATTGGACATAAAAGCAAAAAAATGTAAGCCAAATTTATAGGAGTGTATGATGCACTTCAATCATAAGCAAAGATTTGAATTCAAGTATTTTGGAACAAAAAAAATTCCAAACCTGAAACAAGAATTCAAAATAATGAAGAAAGAATTCTGCAATTTGCACGAAGTCCCGAATTCACAATTTTTTTTTAAAATTTCGATCTCTTTCTTTTTTCCTTTTTTTTTACCTTTGATCTTCTCTCTCTCTCTTTTTTTTCTTTGATCTTTGATTTCCTCTTTTTTTTACTTTTGATTTTCTCTCTCTCGTTTTTTTTTAACTTTCTGTTTCTCTTTCTTTTTTTTGACGATAAAGTGAGGGGAAAAAATGAAAAAAACAAACAATAATAGCACAAAAAACACAACAATAAGAAGAAAGGAAGAATAGCAATTATGGATATCGTGATAAGAGAACAGGAAAAAGTTAAAAGATAACAAATAAATGGATAAGCAAACCTCAAACTTGAGCGTGCTCGATACCAAATGATGGAAATCATCAATTTAGCAACCATACACCCCGATAGCTAAAGAGCTATGATACATATGGAATGCAAATTGACACCCTCCAACGAATTGAAACAAGGCGGATCGTTCAAGAATGAAGTAAGGGAAACTATTCTAATTACCTATCAATAGAAAATTGATAAAATAACTAGAATAGCACTTTGAATTCCCTTAAGACGCCACAAACTAAAAGTCTGATAAGTCAAAGGAAAAGCAAAGATTTGGTTTGAACGCCACAAGCAGAAAAGCCTGATAAGTTCTAAAGTTCATGCAAGAACTTAAAAACAAAACACTCAAAAGAAGAAAGGAAGATTCATGCAAGAGCTATGAATCTAATGATTTTCTTTTAGATTCATGCAAGAGCTATTCATGCAAGGGTGTCAATTTTCTTTTAGAATCTAATGATGGAAATCATCAATTTAGCAACCATACACCCCGATAGCTAAAGAGCTATGATACATATGGAATGCAAATTGACACCTCCAACGAATTGAAACAAGGCGGATCGTTCAAGAATGAAGTAAGGAAACTATTCTAATTACCTATCAATAGAAAATTGATAAAATAACTAGAATAGCACTTTGAATTCCTTAAGACTATACAAACTAAAAAGGTCCGATAAGTCAAAGGAAAAGCAAAGATTTGGTTTGAAGTATAACAAGCGTAAAAGCCTTGATAAGTTCTAAAGTTCATGCAAGAACTTAAAACAAAACACTCAATAACAGGTTTGAAGAATTGTTATACTTCCCAAATTCTCTCTTTATGATCACGTTGGCCATTTTAGAATCTTCTTGCAATCATAGAATGTTGATTGAGTCTTGACTAGCTTGATCTGGTTCATATCATTTTTTCGATAAAAGGATTAGTCCTCGAATCATAGCCTCCATCACATTCTAGAGAGAGCAGGGTGATCACATTTTCCTTACCTTTTTTTTTTCTTTGATCTTTGATTTCCTGGGTTTTTTTTTTTTACTTTTGATTTTCTCTCTCATTTTTTTAAAATTTCGATCTCTTCTTTTTTTTTTTTTTTTTACCTTTGATCTTCTCTCTCTCTTTTTTTCTTTGATCTTTGATTTCCTCTCTTCTTTTTTTTTTACTTTTGATTTTTCTCTCTCGTTTTTTTTTAACTTTCTGTTTCTCTTTCTTTTTGACGATAAAGTGAGGGAAAAAATGAAAAACAAACGATGATAGCACAAGAAACACAAAGAATAAGAAGAAAGGAAGAATAGCAATTATGGATATCGTGATAAGAGAACAGGAAAAGTTAAAAGATAACAAATAAATGGATAAGCAAACCTCAAACTTGAGTTAGTGCTCGATACCAAATGATGGAAATCATCAATTTAGCAACCATACACCCGATAGCTAAAGAGCTATGATACATATGGAATGCAAATTGACACCCTCAACAATTGAAACAAGGCGGATCGTTCAAGAATGAAGTAAGGGAAACTATTCTAATTACCTATCAATAGAAAATTGATAAAATAACTAGAATAGCACTTTGAATTCCTTAAGACGCCACAAACTAAAAGTCCGATAAGTCAAAGGAAAAGCAAAGATTTGGTTTGAACGCATACAAGCGTAAAAGCCAAACGATAAGTTCTAAAGTTCATGCAAGAACTTAAAAACAAAACACTCACCGGTGTTGAAGAATTGTTATACTTCCCAATTGTCTTACACGTTGGCCATTTTAGAATCTTCTTGCAATCATAGAATGTTGATTGAGTCTTGATCTAGCTTGATCTTTTGGTTCATATCAGAAACCTCGTCGTTCGGAGTGCGGGGACCATCGCCGCCTCTAGAAAGGCTGATGTTCCTTGAGCTATGGAGCAGCCCCAATAAGCTCTTGCCAATCAGACAGACCAACAGCTTGACTAGTGCGATGAAAGCCATGGCAATGCACTCGGCATAAATCCTGCTAATTGGTCAAATCGCCCCTTCCTAGAGAGAAGAAGGAGCGATGCGTTTTGGAGATGTTGGCCGTGTTTCTCTGTGTGCTTCTTTCGAAAGCCACCCGATACTTACCGCCTCAACTAAAGAGTCCTGATCTTTGAATGTCACAACAACTGGTACAAGAACCCAAAGGTTCAGAAGAGAACCACAAAGACCTCATCTTGAAGAAGATGTTCTCCAGTCTATTGAGCTATGTTTCAAGAAAATTCAGAATCGAGGGATCGCGAGGTTATTCCCTGCATTCTCCGTGCCTTTGTACTATCCTCATACTATATAAATGAGCCGCCGCCTCACGCCAAAGCGTAGAACAGGCGATCATTTGGAGTGCAAGCCCCGATCTGGCCGAGTGTAAGGAAGCCTCCCGATCTCCTCCTCCTCTCGCTTTTCACCGAAGGAACAAAGGAAAGCCAAGTATCTTTGCTTCTGCAGGAACTTATCGCACGCTCTCCTTGAGTCTTGCTTAGGAGAACCGCCACCAGTGCTATTCCGCCCGCATCAGCTTTGCTATTGATAAGTAGGGAGAACCGCCGCTTGAAGCACCACCGCCTGGGGAGAAGTCGCGTGAACACCCCACCCACCACGAGGGGAGAACGCCACCGCCTCACGCCCCAGTGTATGGTTTAAATTGATGAGAAGCATCATTTGGTATGGAAAGCAGCCCCGATCTGGCCGAGGTGAGGCGCCTCCTTGTTCTCCTCCTCCTCTCTTAGGAAAGAGGCGGAGTAGAGGCTTCCTGGATCTGCGGTGTGCTCTGTGCTTTCCGTGCCTCCTCGGTTGTTTGTTCTCTTTTCCCTGCATGCAGATCTGCAGGAACCAAGCACCGTAAGTTAAAAAAAGCGAGAGGAAGAACCACCGTCTTTTGAGGAAATCAAAGATATTGGCAAAGCAAGCTCCGATGGGCCCTTGAGAAGACAAAGGCAAAAAAAAAAGGCCAAGAAAGAGATCGCCCGACCACCGCAGCCACGTGAATTGCAAGCCTTGCACCGTCGCAAAGGCCGCACCGCCTTCGTTATTCGCGGAAGAGCTCTCTCTCTGTTCCCTCAGTGCGTTTGGGAGAGAGAGGCGAGGAAAAATACTTGAAAGCCCTCTCCCTCTGTTGCCCCTACTCCTCTGCGCACCAAGATCTCTCAGCCTCTTCTCACCCTAGAGAGAGAAGAGATTCGCCAGAGAGAGAAGCTCTCGCCTAGAGAGAGAAAAACATTTTTCTTCCTAAAATATAATCTAAGAACTCAAAGAACAAAACAAGAGGTAAAAGGCAAGAGTGGTGAGATCAATATCGAGAAAAGCCAAACATTGTGTGAAAACACGAGTGGAGTGAATCAAATCTTGAGTGAAACACGTGAGAGAGTGTTGGTGAGGCTATTCTAACTTTGTTTTTCAGGTTGCAAACATGTCTAAAGAAAAAGAAGCGAGTTCTTCATCTAATGATCTTTTGCTTCAAGCAATGCAACAACAATTTGAACATATGTTCAAAGTGATAGGAGATGTAAGATATCATCTAGAAAGGCATGATAATGCAATTAATAGATTGGAAGGTGAACCACTTTGCGTAGGAGACAACCAACATTTCATTCACGATGAATATAATGGCGGAGATGAGATGACCTCGACGATGACCAAGTCACTCTAATTGGTCAAGATGTTAATCCTACGAGACAAACTAGGAGAGAACGTTTTGATGGTGTGGACGAAACATAGGCAAGACATCAAAATGAAAATTCCTTCTTTTCAAGGAAAGAATAATCCAGATACTTATTTGGAGTGGGAACTAAAAGTGGAGCTGATCTTTGAATGTCACAACTACTCCAAGAGAAAAAGGTAAAATTATCTTCTTTGTTGAATTTTATGATTATGCTATAATTTGGTGGGATCAATTATGTAAAGACAGGCGTAGAAATGGTGAAAGGCCCATAGAGACTTGGTTGGAGATGAAATAAATCATGAGGAAAAAATTCGTCCCAAGTCATTACTATCGGGATTTGCATCAACGACTGCAAACTTTGACACAAGGTTCCATGAGTGTTGATGAATATCACAAAGAGATGGAGATAGCCATGATAAGAGCTAATGTGGAGGAAGACCGTGAGGCTACAATGGCTCGATTCCTGAGTGGATTAAACAAGAACATTGCTGATCTTGTGGAATTGCAGCATTATGTGGAGATTAAGGATATGGTGAATATGGCCATGAAGATTGAGAGACAACTCAAAAGAAAAGGCACAAGGTATGATTCAAAACTTTATTCAAATTCGTCTTCATCTTGGAAACAGAATTGGAGTAAAAAGGATGATAAACCCATTGTTAAGCCTAAAATTGATGGAATTAAAGGCAAAAATGAATTTGGCAACAAGGGTAAAGGTGATGCGTGCGTGGGCGAGTGACTCCGAACAGAAAATTTCAGGACTGTGCGATTTCGGGAAAATGGGCAGTTCACTACCAAAAATAAAATAGAACGATCTTCTTCCAAGGTATAAAGGCCACGCCACCAACCAAGGATAAGGATCGGGATCTACGAAGTTCACCACCAAGACCTAAAGATTTTACCAGCCAAGGATAAAGGACTTCGGGATAGGAGAAGCTCACCACCAAGGCCTAAAGATATCACTAGCCAAGGATAAAGGGCTTTTGGCTCACCACCAAGGAGGAATCCACGCTCCAAGATTAAAGAGACCGCAAGGAGTTATCCACTCTCCGAAGATATTCACTCACGTAGAGGAAGTCTCACCAATTTTCATTCATTCAACCACCCCTTACAAATGAGAATATGTCTCATTATATAGACATTAGACTCAGAAAACAAACAATGGAACTACCCAACAAACAAAACTGAAATAACGGAACTACCCAAACAAACAATGGAAACTACCCAAACAAACAAGATTGAAATAACAGAACTACCCAAACAAACAATGGGAACTACCCAAACAAACAAGATTGAACTTAATTCGTTCACCAATAATAACCAAAGCAAATCTCCACTTCCAAAGAGCATTAAATCACTTTGGATCTTATCTGAATAACTCCTCTTTGATATAGCATCAATCAGCAACGAATTTTGATATTGGTATATCATTCCTTATCCCATCGAAGTAAGTTTACCGAAGTTAGTTTTGGCGGGAATAAGTCCGATAGTGTTTGTTTTGTAGGAGGAAGGAATCAAAGGACTTAAAGATTGATTAGTAGTCTCGGATGCTCCCGCATCATTCTCCCAAGGATAAGGTTGTTTGAGATTTGTCCTCAAATCTGACAAGTCATCATCATCCAAGTAAGGAGAAAGATCACCTACATTAAAAGTTGCCGAAACTCCATATTCTCCAGGAAGATCAATCTTGTAAGCATTTTCGCCAATTCTCTCGAGAACTGGTTGGAAATGAGTCTTCCTCCGATGCTTATTAGCTTTCTTCCTATAAGACTCCTTGAAAGCTGTTTTCCACTCATCTCCTTTCTGCGTTCAGATCTGGTGATAGCCACTTCGCAAATCTATCTTTGAGAAGACAGTGGAACCATACAATTCATCAAGCATATCATCAAGTCTAGGTATAGGGTACCTATATTTAACGGTGATGTTGTTGATGGCTCGGCTATCAATGCACATTCTGAATGAACCATCTTTCTTAGGTACGAGTAGAGCCGGAATAGAACATGGACTCATGCTTTCTCGAACATATCCTCTGTCGATAAGTTCATCGACTTGTCTTTGCAACTCCTTTGTTTCCTCCGGATTGCATCGATAAGCTGGTTTGTTCGGTAGAGGAGCGCCGAGGATCAAATCAATTTGATGCTCAATACCTCTTGTGGGAGGTAATCCAGGTGGCAAATCCTCCGGGAACACATCTGCAAAATCTTTCCACAAGAAATGCATTTTTGGATGAATGGGTTGCCCCATCTTACTCTTTTTCTCTACCATAAGCAAAGCAAATACATTCTTTTGTTTGCTAATGGCTCTCTCAACCCGTGTTTCATTTAAGAACAAACTTTCCTTAAGTGTTTCCCTTCCGAGGTTGATTTTGATGTATCAATGAAGGATTCAAGGGCAAAAGGGTGATGCCTTTTGTTCTTTCCGAAAGAGTATGTGTTCTTACGACCATCATGCACTGACATTCATATCATATTGCCAAGGTCTTCCTAACAATAAGTGACAAGCATCCATAGGAATAACATCGCATAGAACTTCATCTTGATAATTTTTCCCAATAGAAAATGATATAAGGGCTCGTTTGGTTACCTTCAGATCATTTCCTTGATTGAGCCATTGGAGCTTGTACGGTTGAGGATGTTTCGTTGTCGGAAGCTTCAATTTGTCAACAAGGTTGGTCGAAGCAACGTTGGTACAACTCCCACCATCGATAATCACTGAACATACCTTCCCGTTAATAGTACAACGGGTGTGAAAGATGTTCTCCCTTTGCTCATTATCAAGAGAAACTTCAGTATGCAGTGCTCTTCGTATGATCAACATTTCACCATCATCTGCTTTCTCCATAACTTCTTCTTCTTTTTCAGATTCAGAACCATTTTGGTCTGGATTGCTTTCAGCCTCTTGAAGTGCTGAATTGATCTCCTCAATTTCTTGAAGAGTCATAACTCGCCGATTCGGACAATTTGCTTGAAAATGCCCAAAACCATGGCACTTAAAGCATTTCCTCGTATCGCCTTCAACTTTCTTCCGGAATTCGTTGGAAGGCTTTGCACTCTTCTCCTTTCCTTTGTACTTGGTTGACGTGCTCTCGATCTTGCTTGAGGAAGCATCCTTAAAATAGGATGTCACCTTGGGTGAGGTTACGAGGAAAACCTCTTGCCTTTCGTTGCTTCTCAACTTTTATGGCTAGCTTACAAATATCTTCAAAGGACCAATACGGTTGAAGTTCAACCACATCAAGCAATTTCTCTATTCAGCCGCCAAGGAAATGAGCGACGGTTTGCTCTAGAACTTCTGGAACGTCACATCTCATTTTAAGTTGTTCAAACTCACGGATGTATTCTTCAACACTCATCCCTTGTTGTCTTAGGGAGTTCAGTTTTAGGAAAAGATCTTGTCTATAGTTATCGGGTAAGAACCTCTTCTTCATCAACTTCTTGAGTTTTTCCCAAGACTTGATTTGGTCTTTTCCTTCTCTTGCTCGTTGATGCTTTAGATTCTCCCACCATAGAGAAGCATACTTTGTCAACTTTATGGCAGCAACCTTGCACCTCTCCTTATCCGAGTAGGTCTTGAAGTCAAAAATCCGTTCGATTGTGTGTAGCCAATCCACAAAGTCATCAGGATTGAGATTACCTTCAAATTCAGGAACGTCCACTTTGATGTCTCGATTATTTTCCTTATGCCTCCCTCTTCGTCTTTGGATATGAGAATCAGAATCACTAGAGTTACCCCCAGTGGAATTGGAATCGCCACTATAACTTTGACGAGATTCCAAATTGTCACGCCGACGTCGATCATTCGGACGCCTCTCCGGTTGGCCTTGTCTTGCCGGATCCTCTAGAAGATTGAGGACTCGCTCCATTTGCCTTTGGAGATTCTCTATAGCACGATCTCGCCGTAGGTCGTGCGCTTGCTCCAAAGTCAAGCCTCTTGGAACTTGTTCGTCACTCATGGTAAGTAGAAGATCATGTTGATCAAGAAAAAGTAAAAGTAATTAAAGAGTGGCCAAAACCCACTAGTGTTAGTGATGTTAGAAGTTTTCATGGTCTTGCTAGCTTTTATAGAAGATTTATTAAAGATTTTTCTACCATTTTGCACCATTAATGAATGCATCAAAAGAATATTGGATTAGGATGGGGTAAACAACAAGATGATGCTTTTAACTTGCTTAAAGACAAACTCATTCAGCACCTTTGCTTGCTTTACCTAACTTTGCTAAAACTTTTGAGATTGAGTGTGATGCGAGTGGAGTAGGTATTGGAGGAGTCTTAATATAAGAGGGTCGACCCATTGCATTCTTTAGTGAGAAGCTAAATGGAGCAAGTCTTAACTACTCGACATATGATAAAGAATTTTATGCTCTGGTAAGAGTGTTAGAGACATGGCAAAGCACTATCTTTGGCACAAGGAATTCATTATACATACCGATCATGAGTCTTTGAAATATCTCAAAGGACAAGGAAAGCTAAGTCGTAGGCATGCAAAATGGGTGGAGTTTATTGAATCCTTTCCATACATCATCAAGTACAAACAAGGTAAAGAAAATGTGGTCGCCGATGCTCTTTCTAGAAGGTATGCTCTAATTTCTAAACTTGATGCAAAATTATTGGGTTTTGAATACATTAAAGATTTATACAATTCTGACCATGATTTTGCTAATGTTTATGGGGCATGTGAAAAAGGGGTTTTGATAAGTTCTTTAGGCATAATGGTTTTCTTTTCAAAAAACAATTTGTGTGTTCCTCAATGTTCAATGAGAGAATTACTTGTGAGAGAAGCACATAGTGGAGGTTTAATGGGACATTTTGGAGTCAGAAAAACTTTAGATGTGTTAAGTGATCATTTCTTTTGGCCACACATGAGAAGGGATATTGAAAGATTGTGTGAAAAATGCATCACTTGTAAACAAGCTAAATCTAAAGTAATGCCTCATGGGTTATATACACCACTTCCTATAGCTAGTGAACCTTGGGTTGATATATCCATGGACTTTGTCTTAGGTTTACCTAGGTCAAAAGGAGGGAGAGATTCTATTTTTGTTGTTGTTGATAGGTTTAGCAAGATGGCACATTTCATTCCTTGCCATAAAACAGATGATGCAACATATGTTGCGGGACTGTTTTTCAAAGAAATTGTGAGGTTACATGGCATCCCAAGGACAATTGTGAGTGATAGAGATGTAAAGTTTCTTAGCCACTTTTGGAGAACGCTTTGGAGTAAGTTGGGTACAAGATTGTTGTATTCAACCACTTGTCATCCACAAACAGATGGACAAACGGAGGTGGTAAATCGAACTTTATCAACACTTTTGAGGGCCATAATTCAAAAAAATTTAAAAAATTGGGAGGAGTGTTTGCCACATGTAGAACTCCTATGGATTTGCTACCTTTACCATTGGAAAAGGCCAATTTGGATGGTAAGAAAAAAACTGATTTTGTCAAAGCATTGCATGAAAAAATCCGAACACAAATTGAAAAGAAAACTCTACAATATGAGAAACAACACAACAAAGGCCGAAAACAAGTATTTTTTTGGTAAGTAAATGTAATTGTATTTAGTATAAAGTTTGCACAAAGTAGCTTTGTCTACACAAGCCGTAGACTATAGCCTGAGATCTCTTAGAGCAGTCTCAGGAGAATGCACCCACCTCGTAAAGGTGGAATGGACTCATTCCACCAGACTCGTCTCCAAGAGAACATAGCAAAAAAGTAGTCATAACTACACATGTTGTAGACTATGACGCCTTACGATATTCAATAAATAGCAAATAACCAACCATTCCTAAACGACCTGTGAATACATCACATTGTGGAAACATAGAAATACAAAATACAGCAATCTCAATCTAGAAAGCATTAACGAATAACAAAATTGAATCGATAAAGATATCTTTTCACTACTTGTTAAATGCTTCATTTCCAGATTCTGCTCCATACATGATCTTGAGTCGCTAAGTATCTCAAGCAATAGGTGAGTATTATGTGTGTTGAGGCCCTCAAAGATTCTCGCTACATCTCTCCTCCAAATCCACCAAATAGCACATATGAAGGTAATTTTTGCTAGTTGTGTAAGAAGCCCTTTCTTGAGAAGCTTTTCTTTGCAGTGTTCTAGTTCTGATGCAAGTTTGGCCTTGGTAGCCTATGGAGTTCAAATCTCTTGAGAATCTCCACCCATATCCAATTAGTGTAGTCGCAAGCAAAATAAAGATGATCAATATCTTCTTCCTGTTGCATACAAAAAGAGCATCGGTTAACAATATATATACCTTTTCGCTTCATATTATCCATAGTTGGTAGTTTGGCAAGAAGGGCCTGCCATGTGCATAAGGAATGTCTCTATGAGCCCGGTCTATCCCATGTCCAACTGCTTGGGATCCACTTATTGTCTCTTTGTCTGATTTGATTCTATGCAGATGTAGCACTAAATTTTCCATTATCATGAAGCCAATTAAGCAAATGAGAGAGAGAAAATCAAAAGTAAAAAAAAAGAGAGGAAATCAAAGATCAAAGAAAAAAAAAGTTAGGAAAATGTGATCGGTGATGCTCTCTCTAGAAGGTGATGGAGGCTATGATTCGAGGACGAATCCTTTTCAGGAAAGGGGGAATGATATGAACCAGATCAAGCTAGTCAAGACTCAATCAACATTCTATGATTGCAAGAAGATTCTAAAATGGCCAACGTGATCATAAAGAGAGAAGGATAAATTTGAAGACCTCAACTTGAAGAATAAAAGTCCATTCAGCTATGTTTACCAAAATTCATGAATTAGGAATATAAATGTTATTTAATGCATTCATTCTCTTTGTACTATCCTCATACTATATAAATGAGGTTGACTCTCAGTGTAAGACAGACAAATTGTGAAGTATAACAATTCTTCAACACCGGTGAGTGTTTTGTTTTTAAGTTTTTGCATGAACTTTAGAACTTATCAGGCTTTTCTGCTTATGGCGTTCAAACCAAATCTTTGCTTTTCCTTTGACTTATCAGACTTGTTAGTTTGTGGCGTCTTAAGGGAATTCAAAGTGTTATTCTAGTTATTTTATCAATTTTTTATTGATAGGTAATTAGAATAGTTTCCCTTACTTCATTCTTGAACGATCCGCCTTGTTTTCAATTCGTTAGAGGGTGTCAATTTGCATTCTATATGTATCATAGCTCTTTAGCTATCGGGGTGTATGGTTGCTAAATTGATGATTTCCATCATTTGGTATCAGAGCACGGCTCAAGTTTGAGGTTTGCTTATCCATTTATTTGTTATCTTTTAACTTTTCCCTGTTCTCTTATCACGATATCCATAATTGCTATTCTTCCTTTCTTCTTACGTTGGAGGGTGTCAATTTGCATTCCATATGTATCATAGCTCTTTAGCTATCGGGGTGTATGGTTGCTAAATTGATGATTTTCATCATTTGGTATCAGAGCACGGCTCAAGTTTGAGGTTTGCTTATCCATTTATTTGTTATCTTTTAACTTTTCCCTGTTCTCTTATCACGATATCCATAATTGCTATTCTTCCTTTCTTCTTATTGCTGTGTTTCTTGTGCTATCACTGTTTGTTTTTCATTTTTTCCCCTCACTTTATCGTCAAAAAAAGAAAGAGAAACAGAAAGTTAAAAAAAAACGAGAGAGAGAAAATCAAAAGTAAAAAAAAAAGAGAGGAAATCAAAGATCAAAGAAAAAAAAGAGAGAGAGAGGAGAAGATCAAAGGTAAAAAAAAGGAAAAAAAGAAAGAGATCGAAATTTTAAAAAAAATGAGAGAGAGAAAATCAAAAGTAAAAAAAAAAGAGAGGAAATCAAAGATCAAAGAAAAAAAAAAGTTAGGAAAATATGATCGCTGATGCTCTCTCTAGAAGGTGATGGAGGCTATGATTCGAGGACGAATCCTTTTCAGGAAAGGGGGAATGATATGAACCAGATCAAGCTAGTCAAGACTCAATCAACATTCTATGATTGCAAGAAGATTCTAAAATGGCCAACGTGATCATAAAGAGAGAAGGACAAATTTGAAGACCTCAACTTGAAGAATAAAAGTCCATTCAGCTATGTTTACCAAAATTCATGAATTAGGAATATAAATGTTATTTAATGCATTCATTCTCTTTGTACATTCCTCATACTATATAAATGAGGTTGACTCTCAGTGTAAAGACAATTTGGAAGTATAACAATTCTTCAACACCGGTGAGTGTTTTGTTTTTAAGTTCTTGTATGAACTTTAGAATTTATCAGGCTTTTCTGCTTGTGGCGTTCAAACCAAATCTTTGCTTTTCCTTTGACTTATCAGACTTATTAGTTTGTGGTGTCTTAAGGGAATTCAAATTGCTATTCTAGTTATTTCATCAATTTTCTATTGATAAGTAATTAGAATAGTTTCCCTTACTTCATTCTTGAACGATCCGCCTTGTTTCAATTCGTTGGAGGGTGTCAATTTGCATTCCATATGTATCATAGCTCTTTAGCTATCGGGGTGTATGGTTGCTAAATTGACGATTTCCATCATAGAAGAAATGCATTAGACCAATAAATAGAGTAAGAGAACAGCACAGATCGGATGAGTTCAAGTCGTCCTGCTTTAGAAAGGAGTCTAGTTTTCCAAGAGAAAATTCTATTCTTTATTTTTTTCCAGGATAGGTGATTTAAAGTGGGTTTTGTGAATGCCAGTGGAAATAAGTGGGAGACCTAGATAAGAAAGCGTGAGACATCTCTCGCTAACCCCCAAAGTTTGTATAATAAAGTCTTTATCTTCGATGCAAGGACCCATATAGACTTTACTCTTTGCATGATTTAGCTGAAGGCCAGAAAACAAACCAAAGCCTTTCAGAATAGTAGCCAAATTCCTCACTGAAGTAATGTCATTGCGAAGAAATATAATAAGATCATCTGCAAATGTTATATGGGATATATGAATAGAACCGACTTAGGGTACCTTAATGCTACCATCAAAGACGCCTTTTCTAACATACAAGCTGAGTTCTTCCATGACAATTGTAAAAGATATGGAGAAAGTGGGTCTCCTTGTCGGATGCTATTCGTACTCCCAAAGAAGCCAATGGGTGAACCATTGAAAAGAATCGAAAATTTTGGAGTTTCTAAGCAAAGATCTTGAATCCAATTAACCCATTGTTGAGGGAAGTTCATCTTGAGGAGCATCTTGTAGAGAAAGTGTCTATTAATCGAATCAAATGCTTTTAAGTAAGTCACTTTAAAACATATTTTTGTCCCTCTTGATTTGGAGTGCAGATCTTTGACCAAGTCGTTAGCTTGAGAAGAATATTGTGATGTATACTTCTTCCTTTAATGAAAGCACATGCGGGACTAATGATCTTCAGTATAATCATTTACATTCGATCTGCAAGCAACTTGGATATAATCTTGTAAATAAAGTTGCATAATGAAATGGGCTGTAGTGCTCTAGGAATCAGCCCTGCATTCTTAGGAACTAAAGAAATAAAAGCACAATTTATCTCTTTAAGAAGATGACCGGAAGAGAAAAATCTTGACAAGCTTTAATCACGTCATTTCAATAATCGGCCATGCTATTTGGTAAAATTCATTTGAAACCCATCAGGACCAGGACTTTTATGCTTGGTGACTTAAAGACAACTCTAACAATTTCTTCATCTATAATTGGGGCATTGAGAATCGTGATATCATCCGAATCAAGCTTTCTAGTAGGCTCCACATGAATATTATTAGGCTGCTCTGTTTGATTAAGTAAAGCATAAAAAATTATTCGATGTGGGCTTTAACCTCATCCAAATTCTCAATAAGTGTACCATCTTGGTCTTTACATTTCTCGATCTGATTAACGGCCCGTCTAGTAGCAATGGTGTATAGAAAAACTTCGTATTGGAATCCCCTAGAGTAAGCCAATCTTTGTCTAGACTTACTGTTTTGCAAAACTTTCTTCTTGCTTTAAAGCCTGCATGAATTGATACCTAGCTTCTGCCTCTTTGCAAATAAGATTCTCGTCAAAGGGTTGAAGATGTAGCTCATGTTGCACCGCCATTAGTTCCTTTCTGCTTAACTGGACCCGTGTGGTAATATTGCCAAAGGTGTTTGTATTCCACTCCTTTAGTGCTGCTTTACAAGCTTTAAGCTTTTGACATAAGATGTAAGGGGGAACCATACACATTAACATTCCAAGTGATCGATAACCTCGAGGCGAGGATGGGTACTCCACATATGAAAGAATCTAAATGGTTTCTTGCCTCTGGGTATTACTTTGTCTGCATGTATATACATTGAAGAATGATCAGAAAACAATTGAGCACCATACTCCAGAAGTGAAAACAATCAGGTAAACTGTTAACCATTCTCGATTAATCAGACACCTATCGAGTCGAGCCATTATTTTCCTGTGAGCAGCACCTTGATTATTCCATGAAAGCCAATCCCTCTGATTTCATATCAATCAAAGCAAAGCAATATCTATGTAATCATTGAATCCTTGAAGCTTGCTCTCGGAATTGGTTTACCCCCCACTTTTTCATGTGTGTACCGAACAGTATTGAAGTCACCAAGAACAATCCATGGCACTGTAAGACAGCCATTTGCAACGTTAATCAAATCAGTCCATAGACCGTTTCTTTCCTGCAAACTATTAGAAGCATATACACCAGTAATATAGAATTGACAACCATTCTGTTTATCCTCAGCCTTAAGGTGGATAAATTGTTACAGAGAAATAAAACAAGCACTAACAAAGTTCGGATGCCATAATACCCATATTCTACCATAAGTATCACAAGTATCGTTGGTAAGAAGTTCTGCCTCTGGCCATATTAAATTCTTTTGAACACAAACTCGAGATGATTTAATTTTTGTTTCCACAAGAATAACAATATCACAAGCAAAGCGAGACTGATTACTCTATTGAGCTCTGACATTTCTCAGTTTATTAAGTCCACGAACATTCCAACAGATAATCTTCATAAAAAAGAAAACATATGGGAAATGGAGTAATTCTTCCTAAGTAGAGGGAAGAATGTGTGACTTAGGAAGGATATCCTTTTTCTTCTCCTTAGGTTTGACATTTTCCTCCCGCACTATATCCTTACCTTTCAAGCCTTTATTTCTATATTTTTCGACTTCATCCACAGCTTACAAGTGTTTAAATTTTAATGTACCTTGAGCATCAGGGATAGCTGTGTTCAAAATGTCTTGATTGGTAGGGACATGAGTGGTTGGGACACTATATCCTGGTTAGTACGATGAGTAGAACGTGGAATCCCTGTTGTAGTAGTCACCGGCAATATATGAAGAGATGAAGTTTCCAACTTCTCCTTCTCCTGCTCGCAAGGACCATGAGAAGCGCTTTTGTAGAAGGCTCCGATATAATAGGAAGAGTTAAAGCTCTGATTTATCCCCCTGGCCTGGTCTTTGCCCAAGTGAGTCGAATGCTCACTCATCGTTACTATCTCAAGCGCCTTTGAAGGAGACTCGCTTTGTTCAATAATAGCGATATCGACCCTATGTTGAGGTGTTTGGCGTTGCCGATAAACCTGAGTAATTGGCTTCGAATTTCTTTGACAAGCTCCATGTGCATGACCAAAAGAGGAGCAAATATTACATCGTTGTGGTTTCGGGAATATGAAACATGTACCTTACGGGTGGTACCATCTAAATCACGATAAAAAGCCTCATTAGGAAGATCACCATCAGAAGAAATCATAACACATTCTCGTGCAAAAGCCAATCTCGCTCATACGGCTACTTTGTTGCCTTGTCGATATACAATGGCTGTCCTAGGGTCTTTGCATAACTTAGCAATAAAACGTCTACTCCAAAGATGTAATGGAAGACCATGAAAAGATACCCATAAGGGAATAGATTGTAGGTTGTCTAACTCCAAACGGACATCGGGACCGGCGTCGTAATATCATCGGATGGCGCGAATAGTCCAAAACCCTTCAAGAATCCGTTGTAAATCCTCTTGAATAGAGTTTGCATACAAAAAAACCATTCTCCAAAGATATGAAGATCGAATGCCGATATTCCCCATCGAGTTTTGATGAATGAAGATAATGGAAAGTAGGGCGTCTTTAGACCGACCACATATCCAACAAGCGCCCTGGACCATGTCTCAATCACTCTGTAGAATCGGCAGCCTCTCATACACAAGAATCTTCCAGTCCGCCTGAGTTTTCGGAGCAAAGAAATCTAGGCTAAGATCCGGACTTCCAACCGAGCCTTGAAGAGGCTAGTCCAAGGTCGAGGATCTTTAGAAATAAGAGCGAGGAGGCGCGATCTAGAACGCGACCTACCTCTATTTGCATCATCAAGAAGCGTCTCGTCGGGATGAAGATAGCAAAGGTTGAGACGTAAGGACAGGAACTTCGTCATCGGAATAGGGACCATCACGCCCAGTAGCTGCGTTCCTATGGACTGCACGTGAGCCTAAAAAGCTCGCCGCGCTGCCCAACGAAGCGGCAATGCAGTGAAGCAGAAACCTGCGGCGTCGCCCCTTTCTAGAGAGAAGGGGCGATGCAGGTGATGCGTTGGTGGGTGAGTAATTCTGGATCGGGTAACTTCCTTTGGATTTTCCTGAATGTTATGCTTGGAGATAACGGAGTCACCAGATGTTATCCTTGGTGTAACTGAATGGTTGTTCAGTTATCACCTCAAGCAAGACTGCATTATCTTTCCAGTTCAAAAAAATGAATCAAAAAGATAACAACTGGTCGACGATAATTGGAATGGAGTGTAGGAGGAAGGAAATGAAGAAAAGACGTAAGAAAGAATAAAAGTAGAATAGAACGATCTTCTTCCAAGGTATAAAGGCCACGCCACCAACCAAGGATAAGGATCGGGATCTACGAAGTTCACCACCGAGGCCTAAAGATTCCACCAGCCAAGGATAAAGGACTTCGGGATAGGAGAAGCTCACCACCAAGGCCTAAAGATATCATCGGCCAAGGATAAAGGGCTTTTGTGATGGAAATCATCAATTTAGCAACCATACACCCCGATAGCTAAAGAGCTATGATACATATGGAATGCAAATTGACACCCTCCAACGAATTGAAACAAGGCGGATCGTTCAAGAATAAAGTAAGGGAAACTATTCTAATTACCTATCAATAGAAAATTGATAAAATAACTAGAATAGCACTTTGAATTCCCTTAAGACGCCACAAACTAACAAGTCTGATAAGTCAAAGGAAAAGCAAAGATTTGGGTTGACGCATACAAGGTAAAAGCCTGATAAGTTCTAAAGTTCATGCAAGAACTTAAAAACAAAACACTCACCGGTGTTGAAGAATTGTTATACTTCCAAATTGTCTGTCTTACACTGAGAGTCAACCTCATTTATATAGTATGAGGAATGTACAAAGAGAATGAATGCATTAAATAACATTTATTTTTCTAATTCATGAATTTTGGTAAACATAGCTGAATGGACTTTTATTCTTCAAGTTGAGGTCTTCAAATTTGTCCTTCTCTCTTTATGATCACGTTGGCCATTTTAGAATCTTCTTGTAATCATAGAATGTTGATTGAGTCTTGACTAGCTTGATCTGGTTCATATCATTCCCCCTTTCCTGAAAAGGATTCGTCCTCGAATCATAGCCTCCATCACCTTCTAGAGAGAGCATCAGCGATCACATTTTCCTTACCTTTTTTTTCTTTGATCTTTGATTTCTCTCTTTTTTTTACTTTTGATTTTCTCTCTCTCTTTTTTTTAAAATTTGATCTCTTTCTTTTTTCCTTTTTTTTTTACCATTGATCTTCTCCTCTCTCTTTTTTTTCTTTGATCTTTGATTTCCTCTTTTTTTTTACTTTTGATTTTCTCTCTCGTTTTTTTAACTTTCTGTTTCTCTTTCTTTTTTGACGATAAAGTGAGGGAAAAAATGAAAAACAAACAGATGATAGCACAAGAAACACAATAATAAGAAGAAAGGAAGAATAGCAATTATGGATATCGTGATAAGAGAACAGAGAAAAGTTAAAAGATAACAAATAAATGGATAAGCAAACCTCAAACTTGAGCCGTGCTCGATGCAAATGATGGAAATCATCAATTTAGCAATCATACACCCCGATAGCTAAAGAGCTATGATACATATGGAATGCAAATTGACACCCTCCAACGAATTGAAAACAAGGCGGATCGTTCAAGAATGAAGTAAGGAAACTATTCTAATTACCTATCAATAGAAAATTGATAAAATAACTAGAATAGCACTTTGAATTCCCTTAAGACGCATACAAACTAACAAGTCCGATAAGTCAAAGGAAAAGCAAAGATTTGGGTTGAACGCCACAAGCAGAAAAGCCTGATAAGTTCTAAAGTTCATGCAAGAACTTAAAAACAAAACACTCACCGGTGTTGAAGAATTGTTATACTTCCCAAATTGTCTTTCACTGAGAGTCAACCTCATTTATATAGTATGAGGAATGTACAAAGAGAATGAATGCATTAAATAACATTTATTTTTCTAATTCATGAATTTTGGTAAACATAGCTGAATGGACTTTTATTCTTCAAGTTGAGGTCTTCAAATTTGTCCTTCTCTCTTTATGATCACGTTGGCCATTTTAGAATCTTCTTGCAATCATAGAATGTTGATTGAGTCTTGACTAGCTTGATCTGGTTCATATCATTGAAACAAGGCGGATCGTTCAAGAATGAAGTAAGGGAAACTATTCTAATTACTTATCAATAGAAAATTGATGAAATAACTAGAATAGCACTTTGAATTCCCTTAAGACGCCACAAACTAAAAGTCTGATAAGTCAAAGGAAAAGCAAAGATTTGGTTTGAACGCCACAAGCGTAAAAGCTCTGATAAGTTCTAAAGTTCATGCAAGAACTTAAAAACAAAACACTCACCGGTGTTGAAGAATTGTTATACTTCCCAATTGTCTGTCTTACACTGAGAGTCAACCTCATTTATATAGTATGAGGAATGTACAAAGAGAATGAATGCATTAAATAACATTTATTTTTCTAATTCATGAATTTTGGTAAACATAGCTGAATGGACTTTTATTCTTCAAGTTGAGGTCTTCAAATTTGTCCTTCTCTCTTTATGATCACGTTGGCCATTTTAGAATCTTCTTGCAATCATAGAATGTTGATTGAGTCTTGACTAGCTTGATCTGGTTCATATCATTTTGGCTCACCACCAAGGAGTAATCCACGCTCCAAGGATAAAGAGACCGCAAGGAGTTATCCACTCTCCGAAGATATTCACTCACGTAGAGGAAGTCTCACCAATTTCATTCATCCAAAGTTTTTTTTTTTTTTTAGAGGAAGTCTCACCAATTTTCATTCATTCAATCACCCTTACAAATGAGAATATGTCTCATTATATAGACATTAGACTCAGAAAACAAACAATGGAACTACCCAAACAAACAAAACTGAAATAACGGAACTACCCAAACAAACAATGGAAACTACCCAAACAAACAAGATTGAAATAACAGAACTACCCAAACAAACTCCAGGATTGAGAAAGTTACGCCCATGACTCAGCAATGCCAATCAGCAACGAACAAACTCCAAGATTGAGGAAGTTACGCCCATGACTCAAGGATTGATCAGTAGTCTCGGATGCTCCCGCATCATTCTCCCCGGGTTGTTTGAGATTTGTCCTCAAATCTGACAAGTCATCATCGTCCAAGTAAGGAGAAAGATCACCTACATTAAAAGTTGCCGAAACTCCAAACTCTCCAGGAAGGTCAATCTTGTAAGCATTGTCGCCAATTCGCTTGATAACTTTAAACGGACCATCAGCTTTCGGCATGAGCTTGTTCTTGCGTCGAGATGGAAATCTCTCCTTCCTTAAGTGAAGCCACACAAGATCACCTGGTTGGAAATGAGTCTTCCTCCGATGCTTATTAGTGATGTTGTTGATGGCTCGGCTATCGACACACATTCTGAATGTTCCATCCTTCTTTGGTACGAGTAGAGCCGGAACAGAACATGGGCTCATACTTTCTCGAACATATCCCTTGTCAATAAGTTCATTGACTTGTCTTTGCAACTCCTTTGTTTCTTTCGGGTTGCATCTATATGCTGGTTTGTTCGGTAGAGGAGCGTCGGGGATCAAATCAATTTGATGCTCAATACCTCTTATGGGAGGTGATCCAGGTGGCAAATCCTCCGGGAATACATCTGCAAAATCTTTCCACAAGCGATGCATCTTTGGATGAATGGGTTGCCCCATCTTACTCTTTTTCTCTACCATAAGCAAAGCAAATACATTCTTTTGTTTGCTAATGGCTCTCTCAACCCGTGTTTCATTTAAGAACAAACTTTCCTTACCAGTGTTTCCCTTCCCAGGTTGATTTCGATGTATCAATGAAGGATTCAAGGGCAAAAGGGTGATGCCTTTTTGTTCTTTTCGAAAAGAGTATGTGTTCTTACGACCATCATGCACAGCATTCATATCATATTGCCAAGGTCTTCCCAATAACAAGTGACATGCATCCATGGTAATCACATCACACAGAGCTTGATCTCGATAGTTCATCCCAATCGAAAACGATATAAGAGCTCGTTTGGTTACCTTAAGATCATTTCACCATTTCACCATTTCAATATAAGAGCTCTTCGTATGATCAACATTTCACCATCATCTGCTTTCTCCACAACTTCTTCTTTTTCAGATTCAGAACCATTTTGGTCTGGATTGCTTTCAGCCTCTTGAAGTGCTGAATTGATCTCCTTAATTTCTTGAAGAGTCATAACTCGCCAATTCGGACAATTTGCTTGAAAATGCCCAAAACCATGGCACTTAAAGCATTTCCTTATATCGCCTTCAAGTTTCTTCCGGAATTCGTTGGAAGGCTTTGCACTCTTCTCCTCTCCTTTGTACTTGGTTGACGTGCTCTCGATCTTGCTTGAGGAAGCATCCTTAAAATAGGATGTCACCTTGGGTGAGGTTCTGGAGGAAAACCTCTTGCCTTTCAGTTGCTTCTCAACTTTTATGGCTAGCTTACAAATATCTTCAAAGGACCAATACGGTTGAAGTTCAACCACATCAGCAATTTCTCTATTCAGGCCGCCATGGAAACGAGCGACGGTTTGCTCTGGAACTTCTAGAACGTCACATCTCATTTTGAGTTGTTCAAACTCACGGATGTATTCTTCAACAGTCATCCCTTGTTGTCTTAGGGAGTTCAGTTTTAGGAAAAGATCTTGCCTATAGTTATCGGGTAAGAACCTCTTCTTCATCAACTTCTTGAGTTTTTCCCAAGACTTGATTTGGTCTTTTCCTTCTCTTGCTCGTTGATGCTTTAGATTCTCCCACCATAGAGAAGCATACTTTGTCAATTTTATGGCAGCAACCTTGCACCTCTTCTTATCCGAGTAGGTCTTGAAGTCAAAAATCCGTTCGATTGTGTGTAGCCAATCCACAAAGTCATCAGGATTGAGATTACCTTCAAATTCAGGAACGTCCACTTTGATGTCTCGATTATTTTCCTTATGCCTCCCTCTTCGCCTTTGGATATGAGAATCAGAATCACTAGAGTTGCCCCCAGTGGAATTGGAATCGCCACTATAACTTTGACGAGATTCCAAATTGTCACGCCGACGTCGATCATTCGGACGCCTCTCCGGTTGGCCTTGTCTTGCCGGATCCTCTAGAAGATTGAGGACTCGCTCCATTTGCCTTTGGAGATTCTCTATAGCACGATCTCGCCGTAGGTCGTGCGCTTGCTCCAAAGTCAAGCCTCGTGGAACTTGTTCGTCACTCATGGTAAGTAGAAGATAACAACACAAAGGAATCACTCAAGATAAGTTCAAACCTTGAGCTCTGATACCAATTTGATGCGTTGGTGGGTGAGTAATTCTGGATCGGGTAACTTCCTTTGGATTTTCCTGAATGTTATGCTTGGAGATAACGGAGTCACGGATGTTATCCTTGGTGTAATGAATGGTTGTTCGATTATCACCTCAAGCAAGACTGTATTATCTTTCGAGTTCAAAAAAGAATAAAAAAGATAACAACTGGTCGACGATAATTGGAATGGAGTGTAGGAGGAAGGAAATGAAGAAAAGACGTAAGAAAGAATAAAAGTAGAATAGAACGATCTTCTTCCAAGGTATAAAGGCCACGCCACCAACCAAGGATAAGGATCGGGATCTACGAAGTTCACCACCGAGGCCTAAAGATTCCACCAGCCAAGGATAAAGGACTTCGGGATTGGAGAAGCTCACCACCAAGGCCTAAAGATATTACCGGCCAAGGATAAAGGGCTTTTGGCTCACCACCAAGGAGTAATCCACGCTCCAAGGATAAAGAGACCGCAAGGAGTTATCCACTCTCCGAAGATATTCACTCACGTAGAGGAAGTCTCACCAATTTCATTCATCCAAAGTTTTTTTTTTTTTTTTTTAGAGGAAGTCTCACCAATTTTCATTCATTCAATCACCCTTACAAATGAGAATATGTCTCATTATATAGACATTAGACTCAGAAAACAAACAATGGAACTACCCAAACAAACAAAACTGAAATAACGGAACTACCCAAACAAACAATGGAAACTACCCAAACAAACAAGATTGAAATAAAGAACTACCCAAACAAACTCCGAGATTGAGAAAGTTCGCCCATGACTCAACAATGCCAATCAAAGAACGAACAAACTCCAAGATTGAGGAAGTTCGCCCATGACTCAAGGATTGATCAAGAGTCTCGGATGCTCCGCATCGCCAGGGATCCGCCGTGCCTCCTTCCGGTGAAGCACACCCATGCCAGGCCTAAGGTCCTGCTGCTGCTGCAAAAGCGGCGCAGCAACTCAGCCTGCCGAGCCCAAGCAGCTGCAGCAAGCTGGCTGAGAACGTGGGTCGCGAGACGATGCAGGAACCAAAGAGCCACCCGATCTGGGTGAGGACGCCTCCCTCCTTTGTTCTCCTTGCGCGCAGCTTGAGATCGGTAGCAGTAGGGGCGAGGGCGCGATGGGCTTGCTCGCCACGCGCAGCCTCACCCGCCCACCGACCACGTCCTGGCAGCGCGCCGCGCTCTCCTCGATGCAGAAGAAAGCGAGGAGAGGGGCGTGCCCTAGGTTGCCGCCCGCCGAAGTTCCTGGTCACGGTGAGCCCACCGCCGCCACCGTCACCTGGGATCCTCGCAGCACCCCGTGCGAGAGCAGCGCGCGGATTGCAGCCTTCCCGCTCTCCAGTACGTAGCAGGGGAACCAGCGGCCGCCTCCGTCGCCTTTTCTTGCCCTAACTGCAGTCTCGTGGCTTCACTTTCCCCAACGCGTTTGCACATGGAGGAAGGGAAGAACCACCACCCAAGGGAGAAGAAGCAGATCCACAGCGTCCTGCAGCCACCGCCTCTTTTCTCCCTAGAGAGAGAAGAGAATCGCCTAGAGAGAGAAACTCTCGCCTAGAGAGAGAAACTCTGCCTTAGAGAGAGAAACTCTGCCTAAGTATGGGTACACTTAAGGAAGGAAAGATTTCCTAGTCATAGGAAGTCTAAACTAATGCCAAGAGAAGATGGTCCATTTCAAGTCCTTCAAAAAATCAATGACAATACATATAAGCTGGAACTACCAGGTGAGTATGGCAACATTAATGCAACATTCAATGTTTTTGATCTATCTTTATTTGATGTAGGTGATGGAGGCTATGATTCGAGGATGAATCCTTTCCAGGAAAGGGGGAATGATATGAATCAGATCAAGCTAGTCAAGACTCAATCAAGATTCTATGATTGCAAGAAGAACCTAAAATGGTCAACATGATCATGAAGAGAGAAGGACAAATTTGAAGACCTCATCTTGAAGAATAAAAGTCCATTCAGCCATGTTTACCAAAATTCATGAATTAGGAATATGAATGTTATTTAATGCATTCATTCCCTTTGTACTATCCTCATACTATATAAATGAGGTTTACTCTCAGTGTAAGACAGATAATTGGGAAGTATAACAATTCTTCAACACCGGTGAGTGTTTTGTTTTTAAGTTTTTGCATGAACTTTAGAACTTATCAGGCTTTTCTGCTTGTGGCGTTCAACCCAAATCTTTGCTTTTCCTTTGACTTATCAGACTTGTTAGTTTGTGGCATCTTAAGGGAATTCAAAATGCTATTCTAGTTATTTTATCAATTTTCTATTGATAGGTAATTAGAATAGTTTCCCTTACTTCATTCTTGAACGATCCGCCTTGTTTTCAATTCGTTGGAGGGTGTCAATTTGCATTCCATATGTATCATAGCTCTTTAGCTATCGGGGTGTATGGTTGCTAAGTTGATGATTTCCATCAGTCCTGCTTTGGAAAGAAGTCTAGTTTTCCAAGAGGAAATTCTATTCTTTATTTTTTGCAGGATAGGCTGACAGTGAATTTTATGAATGCCAGTGGATAAGAGTGGGAGACCCAGATAAGGAACTGGTAGACTTCCCTCGCTAACCCCCAGAGTTTGTATAATAAAGTCTTTATCTTCAACGCAAGAACCCATATAGACTTTACTTTTTGCAAGATTTAGGTGAAGGCTAGAAACCAAACCAAAATCTTTCAGAATAGTAACCAAATTCTTCACTGAAGTAATGTCATTACGAAGGAAGATAATAAGATCATCTGCAAATGTTATGTGGGATATATGAATAGAACCAGTATGGGGTACCTTAATGTTACCATTAGAGACTGCCTTTTCTAACATACAGCTGAGTCCTTCCATGACAATTGTAAAAAGATATGGAGAAAGTGGATCTCCTTGTCGGATGCTATTCGTACTCCCAAAGAAGCCAACGGGGGAACCATTGAACAAAACTGAAAATTTTGGAGTTTCCAAGCAACACTGAATCCAATTAACCCATTGTTGAGGGAAGTTCAAGCGAGGAGCATCTTGTAGAGAAACTGTCTATTACCGAATCAAATGCTTTTAAGTAAGTCACTTTAAAACATATTTTCGTCCCTCTTGATTTGGAGTACAAATCTTTGACCAAGTCGTTAGCAAGAAGAATATTGTGATGTATACTTCTTCCTTTAATGAAAGCAGCCTGAGTATGACTAATAATCTTATGCATAATCATTTGCATTCGATCTGCAAGCAACTTAGAGATGATCTTGTAAATAAAGTTGTATAAAGAAATGGGCCTGTAGTGCTCTAGTGAATCAGCCCCTGCATTCTTAGGAACCAAAGAAATAAAAGTACAATTTATCGCTTTAAGAATATGACCTGAAGAGAAAAAATGCTGACAAGCTTTAATCACATCATTTCCAATGATTGGCCATACAATTTGGTAAAATTCAGCTGGAAATCCATCTGGACCAGGGCTCTTGTGCTTTGGTGACTTGAAGACAACTCGTACAATTTCTTCATTTGTAATTGGTGTATTAAGAATCGTGATGTCATCCGAATCAAGCTTTCGAGTAGGCTCCACATGAACATTATTAGGCTGCTCTGTTTGATTGAGTAAAGAATAAAAAAATTATTCGGTGTGTGCTTTAATTTCATCCAAATTCTCAATAAGCGTACCATCTTGGTCCTTACATTTTCTGATACAATTAACAGTCCTTCTAGTAGCAATGGCTGCATAGAAAAACTTCGTATTGGAATCCCCTAAAGTAAGCCAATGCTGTCGAGACTTCTGTTTTGCAAAACTTTCTTCTGCTTTAGGGCTGCATGAATTGAGATCTAGCTTCGCCTCTTTGCAAATAAGATTCGTCGAAAAGGGTGAAGATGTAGCTCATGTTCGCCGCCATTAGTTTCTTTTTGATTAATCGAACTCGGGTGATAATATTGCCAAAAGTGTTTGTATTCCACTCCTTTAGTGCTGCTTTACATGCTTTAAGCTTTTGGCATAAAATGTAAGGAGGTGATCCATGCACATTAACATTCCAAGCAGATCTAATAACCTCAAGAAACTGAGAATGGGTACTCCACATGTTAAAGAATCTAAATGGTTTCTTGCCTCTGGGTATTACTTTGTCTGCATGTATATACATTAAAAGAGTGATCAGAAAACAATTGAGATCCATACTCCAGAAGTGAATCAGGGTAAACTGTTAACCATTCGCGATTAATCAGACACCTATCAAGTCGAGCCATTATTTTCTGTGGCGACACCTTGATTACTCCATGAAAGCCAATCACCTACAGATTTCATATCAATCAATGCAGCGATACCTATGTAATCGTTAAAACCTTGAAGCTTGCTCTCTAAAAGTGGTTTACCCCCCACTTTTTCATGTGTGTACCGAACAGTATTGAAGTCACCAAGAACAATCCAAGGCACTGTAAGACAGTCATTTGCAATGTTAATCAGATCATTCCATAGAACATTTCTTTCCTGCATACTATTAGAAGCATATACGCCAGTAATATGGAATTGACAACCATTCCTTTTGTCCTCAGCTTTAAGATGGATGAATTGTTCTGTAGCAGAAATAAAGTAAGCACTAACAGAGTTCGGATGCCATAATACCCATATTCTACCATAAGTATCACAAGTATCGTTGGTAAGAAGTTCTGCTTCTAGCCATATTAAATCTTTTTGAACACAAACCCGAGATGGTTTAATTTTTGTTTCCATAAGAATAACAATATCACAAGCATCAGACTTGATTGTTCTATTAAGCTCTCGACATTTCTCAAATTTATTCAGTCCACAAACATTTCAACAAAGTATCTTCATCAGAATCAAAACAGGTTAGAAAGGAAATAAATGACTCTTCCTAGGTAGACGGAAGTATGTGCAACTTACCAGTTCCATCCTTCTTCTTATCCTTGGGTTTTGCAATATCCTCCCGTATAATATCTTTACTTTTTAAAGCTTTATTTCTATTTTTATCCACTTCATCCACAGCTTGCAAATGCTTAAACTTTGAAATACCCAAAATATCTAGGTTGGCAGTGTTTGTTGAAGGTTGTTGAGGTTGAATATCCTGACTGGCGAAGTTTGTTGGGATTACAATATCCTGGTTAGCACGATGAGGCTGAATATCTTGACTGGCAAGGTTTGTTGGGATTGGTTGAGATACATTATCCTGGTTAGCACGATGAGTGGGACGTGGAATCCCCGTTGTAGCAACTCCTGTCGGTGTAGGAAGAGATGAAGCCTGGAAAATTGTTGTTGTGGAAGGGGCTATAATAGGAAGAATTAAAGTTCCTGATGTATCCTTTTGTTCGTGTTGTTGCCCAAGCGAGTAAGAATGCTCTTTCGTCATCGTCGGTGCTACTGCTTCGGGAGATGCACCTTGTTCATCGGTTGTCATAGCAGCATCAACTTGAGTTGCTTAGCGTTGTCGGTAAACTTTGAGTGATCGTTCTTTGCGTTTCTTTGACAAGCTCCATGTGTATGACCGAAAGAGTGACAAATTTTACACCGCTGTGGCTTCCAGGAATATGAAACATGCACCTTACGAGTAGTCCCCTCAAGATCCCTATAATAAACCTCATCCGGAAGATCGCCATCGGAAGAAACCATAACACATGCTCGTGCAAAAGCCAATCTCGTCTGCGCTGCTGTTGCCTTATCAATATACAATGGCTGTCCCAAGGTACTGCATAACTTAGCAATAAAACGTCGACTCCAAAGATGCAGGGGAAGACCATGAAAGGAAACCCATCATGGAATAGACTGGAGGTTGTCTAACTCCAAACGGACATCAGGGGACCAGCGTCGTAGTATCATCGGATGACCACGAATGGTCCAAAACCCTTCTAGAATCCGTTGCAGATCCTCTTCAGAATAGAGTTTGCATACAAAAAAAATCGTTCTCTAGCATATGCAGATCAAATGCTGATGTTCCCCATCGAGTCTTAATGAACGAGGATAACGGGAAATAGGATGTCTTTAGTCCGACCACATAACCAACCAGCGCCATGGACCATGTCTTAACCAGCTCTTCAGAATCAGCAGTCTCATACACAGCAATCTTATGATCATTCGGGTTTTCGGAGCAAAGAAGTCCAAGCTAAGATCTGAACTTCCAACCGGAGCCTTGAAGAGGCTTGTCCAAGGTCGAGGATCTCTAGAAATGAGAATAGGAGGTCGTAATCTAGAGCGCGACCTTCCTCTATGCTGCGGCATCAAAGGACCATCTCGTCGGGAAGAAGAAGCAACTTGAGCAGAAGCCTCTTTGGATCAACCCCTGCCATCGTCAACAACCATTCTCGAGTTGCGCTGCCCCAACTCAAGAGGAAATGTTCAAAAAATTTGGAGGGAGAGGGGTGCAAACACGCCAGCCGAGTGGCAAGTGGCGCTGCCAGCAGCCGCCGCCTGGCCTCACCTAACTGTCGTCGCAGATCAGGCCGCACCTCGTGCGTGCGAGGAGAGAAGGCGGCCCCTTGCGAAGGGTGCATGGGAGCGCCAGCCAGCCTCGCCTCCTACTCCCTCGCAGAAAGCCGCTGCCGTCGTTTCCCTACCGCTCACCCCTCCACTTGAAAAGCGCAGGGAATCTCTGTGGGTGCTCGCCGAAGAAGCGACCACGATCCCACCGTAGAGAAAACCCCTTGCGCGCTGCAGCCCTTTCGTGCAGCAGAGGAGGGGGTGCGCCCTAGGAAGAAAAGGCTCCCTTCAGTTGGAACCCTCTCCTCCTCTGTTCGCAGATCTCACCAGCCTGGTCACGGCGAGCCCCGATCTCGACGTCACCGTTGTCGCACCGATCGCAGCACTGCCAGCAGCCGCCCTATGCAGAACAGAACAGGGGAGCCATTGCCTAGCAGCCGTCGTCTCTTCTCGCCCTAACCTTCTCCGTGACTTCACTTTCTCCCAACGCATTCCACGTGGAGAAAGGGAAGATCCACCACCCAAGGGAGAAGAAGCAAATCTACCGCCTCTTCTCACCCTAGAGAGAGAAGAGAATCGCCTAGAGAGAGAAACTCTCACCTAGAGAGAGAGAGAGAACTATTTAAACTTCGGCCAGAAAATTTTGTTCAACTGTTATAAAGTGATTATTTCCCCTTTTTCCCATGTATTTAGGATATTTGCAAGCTTCTTGTCATCACAAACATGCATCTCTGTTGGTGACTTTGGAATCCTATAGCTTCAAAAGATTGCAGTTGGGTGAGCATTATGTTCTTCTTCTCTCAATTGATGCAGCCATATGACCACTAAATCCGATTCTGTCGTTTCTTTAATCTAAGTTGATAAGAAAAGCCCAGAATGCATCCAAAGCAATAATCTATGAAAATTTAGAGTGCAGTACAATGTAAGAGTAATGCTTCCCCCACTCACTTCATGAATACCTAAGATGCTGAAGTAATTAATTGGATGGCACAAACCTTTTCATTTATCCCCTCTAAGGAGGTTTAAGAATAAAGTTTGTTTACAGTAGACCTAATGATGGGTTGCTGCACATGTTGATGATAGAAGCATACTAAATTCCATTAGGTAGACACTTTATCAAGTATTCCGTTGAATACCTTGTTTCCGTGACATGGCTAGCGAAAGGATCTCGTTCGACCGCTACATGGGTGGGATCGGCATGCGCGATCCGGCTCCTGTTGCGTGTTAGCAACCAGTGGACCCACCTAGACTGCTCGACTAAGAAACGTCTTGCATGGTCCCTTTTTGCCTGTTGCTTTGCAGCCAATCCCGAGGGAGGTCTTACATAAGCCCACTTTATCGGCTCCGAAAATGCCACGTGACACCGTGCCCAACCCAAAATCTTCCGTAGGCCACACATTTTTCATGTACGTTCTAGCTTCAGAACCCGGTGGACCTCACCTAAAGCTCCCGGCAAAGAATTCCTTCACAAGTAACATAAACCAACCCCTGTTGTGCTGTCTCTTATAATTGGGTTTGCATGGTTAATTTCAGATAACAACATTGGACATGAATGGTGACGAGACAAATGTGATGTTTCAGCTTGCAATGCGATGTATGTACATTTGGATTGTCTCAACTTTAGATTGAATGTGCACACACAGGCATGATCAAGTTGGGACATTTCACAATGGTTTGCAAGTGAGGCCTATAACTTTTCCAAAGTGATATCTATCATACACATCGAACCGATATCATACACAGTATCGGTTAAAATCAAAATCAAACTTTCCACAACATTAGAATCCACTTGAATACAAAGAAACATGAAGGTAGTGGTAGGAACAGACTACAACCTTCCCAGTTACCCTTTTTGCTCATGTTTAGACCTAAATAATCACAACCTATTGATTGTTTGAAAAAGACTTATGGAAGTAGCTTAATTGTTATTATGGAAGCCTGGAAGAAGAGAAGTCAAGAACCCAACAACAAACAATTGAATCTCTTTCACCACTCCCCAAAAATTGTTTCCGTGTCGTTCACGTTCTGGATGATTGTCATTGGTATCTGGTTGCTCCTGGTTTTCGGCTGGTTGGTTCTGATTCTGATCGTCAACACCATGATTTTCAACTGCAGCCATTAAAAGGACATGCTTTAGTACAGAAAAAACACATGGTTCCAGCTCAACTTTGTTTGAAATGGCTTTCCAGAATTTGCAATAGAGGTCCATCGACAAAGTAGCAATTGCATAATCTACAAAGGAAAATTTGGTACCATGAGTACAATTATCTCAATGATTCACTTAGTTGATGTTCCCAAAACTCGTTGGCATGATGTTATAGCTTGAGATGAAGAAAAGCAAAATAGTAGTTAAGACTTAAAGAGGACATCAAGGAACATACTCTTCACAGGTTTAGGAGCGTACCAGGTTGAGAATTATTCTGACCATCACATCCAACAGGAGGGCCATTCTGTAGCTGTATAGGAGCTTGCAATCGAGGAGGAGCTCCTGCTTGCTGAAGCCATTGTATAAAAGGAGCAAGAGCTCCAGTTTGATATCTATGAATTAGGAAGGCATAAAGAAATTAGAAGTCGAGACAAACAATCCACCACAAAAGCTATTAAGACACCAGCCAAAACTCTGCTATCACATTTAAATTTCTGATAATAGCCAAAGGATTGTAGATTGATGGTGATTGACTGGGACTAAATGCAAACTGTGGCAAATGAAAGCACAAATATATTCCAGGTATTATAGTGAAAGAATTGATCTCACATATAAACCAATGATGCAAAGAAAATAAGGAGAACAAGCTTTTGTGGTGATCCATGCTGACTGAGAAGAAAGACCATAGCCGCCAACTTGATGATCAGACCCAAGTCAAGCTGAAATGCAAAGTGAAATCTCCTTACTGCTACTTGTCTTTGAGGGCCATGTTGCTGCTTCACTTCCTGCCCATGCTCATTACTAGCTCCTCCAGAACTTGGCCTCCTGAAAGATGCACAAAAGATATAAGAAAAGAATGTGTTCACATTATTGTTTCGAGTATACTTTCACTCTGTTTATGACATAGACCAACAAGCATAGTTGCAGTTTCGGCCAATTTTAGCACAGTACATCTGATTCCTCATCCAAGACTAATCTGTTGTAATTGATTTGTCAACCTTATAGCCAGAAATAGGTTGGAATTGGCCAGAATCAATCAAATGCAACCGAAGTTCTCTGATTTTGAATATTCGTAGCTGATTTGACATCCTCAAAAGAGTAACGAAGAGGGAAGAAAGAGCAGAAGGATTCTAAGATGAAAGAAAGGCAAAAAAGAATTCTGTTCAGCCAAGTATGTAAATATTATAAAACTTATAATCCTTCAGCAAAATCGTGATAATAAAGTGAAACGGTCAAAAGGTATGATTCTGCAAAGCAATAGGTGTTCTATTTTCATGGTAGTTATTTAGTGATGCGGGAGCATCCGAGACTACTGATCCATCCTTAAGTCCTGAGCTGATTCCTTCGGCAAAACAAACACTATCGGTACTTATTCATGCCAAAACTAACTTTGGTTACAACTTACTTCGATGGGACAAGGAATGATGATACCAATATCAAAATTCGTTGCTGATTGGCATTGCTGAGTCATGGGCGTAACTTCCTCAATCCTGGAGTTTGTTCGTTGCTGATTGGAATTGCTGAGTCATGGGCGTAACTTCCTCAATCCTGGAGTTTGTTTGTTGCTGATTGGAATTGCTGAGTCATGAGCGTAACTTCCTCAATCCTGGAGTTTGTTTGAGTAGTTCCGCTATTTCAGTCTTGTTTGTTTGGGTAGTTCCCATTGTTTGTTTGGGTAGTTCCGCTATTTCAGTCTTGTTTGTTTGGGTAGTTCCTGTTTTCTGAGTCTAATATCTATATAATGAGACATATTCTCATTTGTAAGGGGGTGGTTGAATGAATGACAATTCCTCTTGTGAGTTGAATTTTATCTCGATTCTTTATCCAACATCGTTGGTGGTGAATCAAACAGTTCTTTATCCTTGGCCGGTGGAATTTCCTTTAAGCCTTGGTGGTGAACTGCCCATTTTCCCGAAGTCGCGCAGTCCTGAAATTTTCTGTTCGGAGTCACTCGCCCACGCACGCATCAAGTTGGTATCAGAGCTCAAGGGTTGAACTTGTTTGAGTGATTCTTTTCTATTTTTCCAATCCTTATTCAATATGGATGATCGGGTTCCAAGAGGCTTGACTTTGGAACAAGCACACAACAAAAGCGGGATCGTGCTATCCAAGACCTTCAAAGAACAAATGGAGCGAGTCCTCAATCTTCTAGAGGATCCGGCAAGACAAGGCCAACCGGAGAGGCGTCCGAATGATCGGCGTCGGCGGCGACAATTTGGAATCTCGTCAAAGTTATAGTGGCGATTCCAATTCCCTTTCGGGGCAACTCTAGTGATTCTCGATTCTCATATCCAAAGCGAAGAGGGAGGCATAAGGAAAATAATCGAGACATCAAAGTGGGCGTTCTTGAATTTGAAGGTAATCTCAATCGATGACTTTGTGGATTGGCTACACACAATCGAACGGATTTTTGACTTCAAGACCTACTCGGATAAGAAGAGGTGCAAGGTTGCTGCCATAAAGTTGACAAAGTATGCTTCTCATGGTGGGAGAATCTAAAGCATCAACGAGCAAGAGAAGGAAAAGGCCAAATCAAGTCTTGGGAAAAACTCAAGAAGTTGATGAAGAAGAGGTTCTTACCAGATAACTATAAGCAAGATCTTTTCCTAAAACTGAATTCCCTAAGACAACAAGGGATGAGTTGTTGAAGAATACATCCGTGAGTTTGAACAACTCAAAATGAGATGTGACGTTCGAAGTTCCAGAGCAAACCGTCGCTCGTTTCCTTGGCGGCATGAATAGAGAAATTGCTGATGTGGTTGAACTTCAACCGTATTGGTCCTTTGAAGATATTTGTAAGCTAGCCATAAAAGTTGAGAAGCAACTGAAAGGCAAGAGGTTTTCCTCCAAAACCTCAACCAAGGTGACATCCTATTTTAAGGATGCTTCCTCAAGCAAGATCGAGAGCACGTCAACCAAATACAAAGGAGAGGAGAAGAGTGCAAAGCCTTCCAAAGAATTCCGGAAGAAACTTGAAGGCGATACAAGGAAATGCTTTAAGTGCCATGGTTTTGGGCATTTTCAAGCAAATTGTCCGAATCGGCAAGTTATGACTCTTCAAGAAATTAAGGAGATCAATTCAGCACTTCAAGAGGCTGAAAGCAATCCAGACCAAAATGGTTCCGAATCTGAAAAAGAAGTTGTGGAGAAAGCAGATGATGGTGAAATGTTGATCATACGAAGAGCACCTTTGCATCTTGAAGTTTCTCTTGATAATGAGCAAAGGAGAACATCTTTCACACCCGTTGCACTATTAACGGAAGGTATGTTCGGTGATTATCGATGGTGGGAGTTGTACCAACGTTGCTTCGACCAACCTTGTTGACAAATTGAAGCTTCCGACAACGAAACATCCTCAACCGTACAAGCTCCAATGGCTCAATCAAGGAAATGATCTTAAGGTAACCAAACGAGCTCTTATATCATTTTCTATTGGGATGAACTATCGAGATCAAGCTCTGTGTGATGTGATTCCCATGGATGCATGTCACTTGTTATTCGGGAAGACCTTGGCAATATGATATGAATGCTGTGCATGATGGTCGTAAGAACACATACTCTTTTCGGAAAGAACAAAAATGCATCACCCTTTTACCCTTGAATCCTTCATTGATACATCGAAATCAACCTGGGAAGGGAAACACTGGTAAGGAAAGTTTGTTCTTAAATGAAACATGGGTTGAGAGAGCCATTAGCAAACAAAAGAATGTATTTGCTTTGTTATGGTAGAGAAAAAGAGTAAGATGGGGCAACCCATTCATCCAAAGATGCATCGCTTGTGGAAAGATTTTGCAGATGTGTTCGGAGGATTTGCCACTGGATTACCTCCCATAAGAGGTATTGAGCATCAAATTGATTTGATCCCCGGCGCTCCTCTACCGAACAAACCAGCTTATCGATGCAATCCGGAGGAAACAAAGGAGTTGCAAAGACAAGTCGATGAACTTATCGACAGAGGATATGTTCGAGAAAGCATGAGTCCATGTTCGCTCGGCTCTACTCGTGCCTAAGAAAGATGGTTCATTCAGAATGTGCATTGATAGCCGAGCCATCAACAACATCACCATTAAATATAGGTACCCTATACCTAGACTTGATGATATGCTTGATGAATTGTATGGTTCTACTGTCTTCTCAAAGATAGATTTCATGAGTGGTTATCATCAAATCAAAATGCGAGAAGGTGATGAATGGAAGACGACTTTCAAAACCAAGGGAGGCCTTTATGAGTGGTTGGTAATGCCATTCGGGTTATCGAATGCTCCAAGTACCTTCATGAGACTTATGAACGAGATTCTTCGTTCGTTTATTGGTCGATTTGTCGTTGTTTATTTCGACGATATTCTTGTTTATAGCGAGGAATGAGGAGGAGCATATCTCTCATTTAGAAAGCAGTCTTTAAAGTCTTGAGAGAACAGAAACTCTATGCCAAAATGGAGAAATGCGAGTTCTTCTCTCCAACCATTGTGTTTCTTGGTTATGTAATTTCCAAAGGTGGAATTTCCGTAGATCAATCCAAGGTGGAAGCTATGAAGACTTGGCGGTTCGAAGTCCATTTTTGATGTAAGAAGTTTTCATGGACTTGTTTCTTTCTATCGACGGTTTGTTAAAAATTTCAGTACCATCATGGCTCCTATAATCGAATGCATGAAGAAGGGAGTTTTGAATGGACAAAGGCGGCTCAAAATGCTTTTGAGGTAATCAAGCAAAAACTTTGTGAGTTCCCTATTCTTGCCCTTCCTGATTTTGATAAAGTATTTGAAGTTGAGTGTGATGCAAGTGGAGTTGGCATTGGTCTTTGTTCTTGTGCAAGCACAAAAACCTTTGGCATATTTCAGCGAGAAGTTGACTGACTCGAAAAAGAATTATTCAACTTATGATAAAGAGTTTTATGCCATTATTTGAGCGCTTGATCATTGGAGTCATTATTTAAGACCAAAGCAATTTATCCTTCATTCTGATCATGAAGCTCTCAAATTCATTAGCGGCCAACGCAAGCTTAATTCGAGACATGCAAAATGGGTAGAATTTCTTCAATCATTTTCTTTTGTCTCTAAGTATAAACCTGGACACATTAATGTTGTAGCAGATGCTTTATCAAGGAGATATTCTATGCTTCTTTGTTTTGGACTCTAGGATTCTTGGATTTCAATTGATGAAAGAACTTTATTCTGAAGATGCTGAGTTCTCGTCAACCATCGACAATTGTAAGCGAGGAGTTCAAGGTACATATTCCTTACAAGATGGGTTTCTTTTCAAAGGAAATCGATTATGTGTGCCAAAGAGTTCTTTTCGCGAATTGCTAATTCGAGAAGCACATGGTGGTGGAATGGCTGGTCATTTTGGAGTTAACAAAACTCTTGAGGTTCTTCAAGAACATTTCTATTGGCCAAAGATGAATGGAGATGTGCATGCTATTATCTCGAGGTGTGTAACTTGTCAAAGAGCAAAAAGTCAATTCCATCAAGGGTTGTATACTCCACTTCCTGTTCCATTGCAGCCCTGGGAAGATGTTAGCATGGATTTCGTTGTGGCTCTATCGAGAACTCAAAGGGGAAAAGATACCATCATGGTGGTTGTCGATCGGTTCTCTAAAATAGCTCATTTTGTGCCATGTCACAAAACCGATGATGCATCTCATGTTGCTGACTTATACTTCAAGGAGATTTGATATGAACCAGATCAAGCTAGTCAAGACTCAATCAACATTCTATGATTGCAAGAAGATTCTAAAATGGCCAACGTGATCATAAAGAGAGAAGGACAAATTTGAAGACCTCAACTTGAAGAAGAAAAGTCTATTCAGCTATGTTTACCAAAATTCATGAATTAGGAATATGAATGTTATTTAATGCATTCATTCCTTTTGTACTATCCTCATACTATATAAATGAGGCTGAATCAAAGTGTACACAGACAATTGGGAAGTATAACAATTCTTCAACACCGGTGAGTGTTTTGTTTTTAAGTTCTTGCATGAACTTTAGAACTTATCAGGCTTTTCTGCTTGTGGCGTTCAACCCAAATCTTTGCTTTTCCTTTGACTTATCAGACTTGTTAGTTTGTGGCGTCTTAAGGAAATTCAAAGTGCTATTCTAGTTATTTTATCAATTTTCTATTGATAGGTAATTAGAATAGTTTCCCTTACTTCATTCTTGAACGATCCGCCTTGTTTCAATTCGTTGGAGGGTGTTAATTTGCATTCCATATGTATCATAGCTCTTTAGCTATCGGGGTGTATGGTTGCTAAATTGATAATTTCCATCATTTGGTATCAGAGCACAGCTCAAGTTTGAGGTTTGCTTATCCATTTATTTGTTATCTTTTAACTTTTCCATGTTCTCTTATCACGATATCCATAATTGCTATTCTTCCTTTCTTCTTATTTTTGTGTTTCTTGTGCTATCATTGTTTGTTTTTCATTTTTTCCCCTCACTTTATCGTCAAAAAAGAAAGAGAAACAGAAAGTTAAAAAAAACGAGAGAGAGAAAATCAAAAGTAAAAAAAAGAGAGGAAAGCAAGATCAAAGAAAAAAAAAGAGAGGAGAAGATCAAAGGTAAAAAAAAAAAGGAAAGAAAGAAAGAGATCGAAATTTTAAAAAAAAATTGTGAATTCGGGGACTTCGTGCAAATGCAGTGCAATTCTTTCTTCATTATTTTGAATTCTTGTTTCAGTTTGGAATTTTTTTCATTCCAAAAATACTTGAATTCAAATCTTTGCTTATGATTGAAGTGCATCATACACTCCTTTAAATTGGCTTACATTATATTTGCTTTTATGTCCAATTTCAATACCCTTGAATTGCCACAATCTGAATTGTTTGTTTAAGTTTTTTTAGTTAATCTAAGAACTCAAAGAACAAAACAAGAGAGATAAAAGGCAAGAGTGGTGAGATCAATATCGAGAAAAGCCAAACATTGTGTGAAAACACGAGTGGAGTGAATCAAATCTTGAGTAAAACACGTGAGAGAGTGTTGGTGAGGCTATTCTAACTTTGTCTTTCAGGTTTGCAAACATGTCTAAAGATAAAGAAGCGAGTTCTTCATCAAATGATATTTTGCTTCAAGCAATGCAACAACAATTTGAACGAATGTTCAAAGTGATAGGAGATGTAAGAGATCATCTAGAAAGGCATGATGATGCAATTAATAGATTGCAAGGTGAACCACGGCAAGAGAGACAACCACCTTCGTCAAGATGAATATGATGGTAGAGATGACATCGGCGATGACCAAGTCACTCTAATTGGTCAAGATGTTAATTCTAGGAGACAAACTAGAGAGAACGTTTTGATAGTGTGGAGCGAAACATAGGCAAAGATCAAAATGAAAATTCCTTCTTTTCAAGGAAAGAATAATCCAGATACTTATTTGGAGTAGGAGCGAAAAGTGGAGTGATATTTGAATGTCACAACTATTAGAAGAGAAAAAGGTAAAATTAGCTCTTTGTTGAATTTTGTGATTATGCTATAATTTGGTGGGATCAATTATGTAAAGACAGCGTATAAATGGTGAAAGGCCCGTAGAGACTTGGTTGGAGATGAAACAAATAATGAGGAGGAGATTCGTCCCAAGTCATTACTATCGGGATTTGCATCAACGACTGCAAACTTTGACACAAGGTTCCATGAGTGTTGATGAATATCACAAGGAGATGGAGATAGCAATGATAAGGGCTAATGTGGAGGAAGACCGTGAGGCTACAATGGCTCGATTCCTGAGTGGATTAAACAAGAACATTGCTGATCTTGTGGAATTGCAGCATTATGTGGAGATTGAGGATATGGTGAATATGGCCATGAAGATTGAGAGACAACTCAAAAGAAAAGGCACAAGGTATGATTCAAAACCTTATTCGGGTTTTTCTTCTACTTAGAAACCGAATTGGAGTAAAAAGGATGATATACCCATTGTTAAGCCTAAAATTGATGGAATTAAAGGCAAAAATGAATTAGATAGCAAGGGTAAAGGTGAGAATCAACCTAATCAAAGTAGAGGTATTAAGTGTTTTAAGTGCCTTGGACATGGACATATAGCACGTGAATGTCCAAATAAGAGAGTTATGATTATAAAAGATGGGAATATAGAATCGAAAGTGAAAGAGAGGATGATGATGACATTCCGGAGGATACTAGTGACGTAGAGTATGCTAAAGGTGAAATTTTGGTTATTCAACGCACACTTAGTTTGCAAAGTAAAAATGATGAACATGGTGAACAACGTGAAAATCTGTTTCATACTCATTGTTTGATTGATTGCTAACAAGTTGTGCAATGTGATTGTTGATAGCGGAAGTTGTACTAATGTGGCAAGTACCTTGCTTGTGGAGAAAGCGAAATTGCCTACTATCAAACATCCGAAACCTTACAAGTTGCAATGGTTGAATGATAGTGGTGTAGTAAAGGTAAATCGCAAGTGTTAGTTCATTTTTCAATTGGTAGATATAAGGATGAAGTTTGGTGTGATGTGGTACCTATGTATCTTTGGTCACATGTTGTTGGGGAGACCATGGCAATATGATCGTAGGGTAACACATGATGGGTTCAAGAACCGTTATTCCTTGATCATGGATGGACAGAAATATCGGCTTGGACCGTTGCCTCAGAAGACAATTCTTGAAGACCGGATCGCATAAGACAACAATATGAGGAGCTTGAGTCTTCATTAACCAAAACTTTTGGGAGGGAGCAAGAAAGAGAGAAAAAAGAAAAAGATGAGATGAGTGATAAAAATAAGAGTATTGGGAAACACAAGGGGAGAGAAAACAAGGAAGGCTTGAGTGAAAGAAAAATGAGTGTTTATGCCAAAATGAGTGATGTAAAAGAGGCCTTAACCATGAGGCAACCCTTACTTGTACTTATGTACAAGGTCATTTTGATTTCTTCTAACAAAATTGACAAAAGTTTGCCTAGTGTTATTGTTGATCTTTTGCAGGAAAATGAGGACATCTTTCCCGAAGAAGTTCCCAATGGTTTGCCACCAATTAGAGGAATTGAGTATCAAATTGATTTCATTCCAAGTGCAAGCATACCAAATAGGCCAGCATATAGATGTAACCCCGAAGAGACCAAGGAAATCTTAAAGCTAAGTCGTAGGCATGCAAAATGGGTGGAGTTTATTGAATCTTTTCCATACATCATCAAGTACAAACAAGGTGATGGAGGTTATGATTCGAGGACTAATCCTTTCAGAAAGGGGAATGATATGAACCAGATCAAGCTAGTCAAGACTCAATCAACATTCTATGATGATTGCAAGAAGATTCTAAAATGGCCAACGTGATCATAAAGAGAGAAGGACAAATTTGAAGACCTCAACTTGAAGAAGAAAAGTCTATTCAGCTATGTTTACCAAAATTCATGAATTAGGAATATGAATGTTATTTAATGCATTCATTCCTTTTGTACTATCCTCATACTATATAAATGAGGCTGAATCAAAGTGTACACAGACAATTGGGAAATATAACAATTCTTCAACACCGGTGAGTGTTTTGTTTTTAAGTTCTTGCATGAACTTTAGAACTTATCAGGCTTTTCTGCTTGTGGCGTTCAACCCAAATCTTTGCTTTTCCTTTGACTTATCAGACTTGTTAGTTTGTGGCGTCTTAAGGAAATTCAAAGTGCTATTCTAGTTATTTTATCAATTTTCTATTGATAGGTAATTAGAATAGTTTCCCTTACTTCATTCTTGAACGATCCGCCTTGTTTCAATTCGTTGGAGGGTGTTAATTTGCATTCCATATGTATCATAGCTCTTTAGCTATCGGGGTGTATGGTTGCTAAATTAATGATTTCCATCAAGATTATTCGTCTCCATGGAGTACCGAAAACCATTGTGTCGGATCGTGATTCCAAGTTCTTAAGCTACTTCTGGAAGACACTATGGAGAATGCTTGGTACCAAACTCTTATTCAGCACTACTTGTCATCCTCAAACCGATGGCCAAACGCGGAGGTAACCAATCGTACTCTTACCACTCTTCTTCGTTGCTTGGTGAGTAAATCTTTGAAAGAATGGGATTTGAAGCTTGCGCATGCTGAATTTGCTTACAACCGATCACCAAGTTACACTACTGGACGATCACCATTTGAAGTTGTTTATGGAATCAATCCTCTCACACCCATCGATTTGATTCCAATTCCATCGACTCTCAAGTAAACTTTGATGGCAAAGATAGAGTGAGTCGATGAAGAAGCTTCATGAGCAAATTCGATCAAAGATCGAGAAGGCCAACGAGTCTTACGGAAGAAAGCAAATCGGCTTTCGGAAGAAGGCCCAATTTCAAAAGGGTGATCTTGTGTGGCTTCACTTACGGAAGGAGAGATTTCCATCTCGACACAAGAACAAGCTCATGCCGAAAGCGATGGTCCGTTTAAAGTTATCAGTTTAATTGGCGAAAATGCTTACAAGATTGATCTTCCTGGAGAATATGGAGTTTCGCAACTTTTAATGTAGGTGATCTTTCTCCTTACTTGGACGATGATGACTTGTCGATTTGAGGACAAATCTCAAACAACCCGGGGAGAATGATGCGAGAGCATCCGAGACTACTGATCCATCCTTAAGTCCTGAGCTGATTCCTTCGGCAAAACAAACACTATCGGTACTTATTCATGCCAAAACTAACTTTGGTTACAACTTACTTCGATGGGACAAGGAATGATGATACCAATATCAAAATTCGTTCTTTGATTGGCATTGAGTCAGTCATGGGCGTAACTTCCTCAATCCTGGAGTTTGTTCGTTCTTTGATTGGAATTCTTTGAGTCATGGGCATAACTTCCTCAATCCTGGAGTTTGTTTGTTCTTTGATTGGAATTCTTTGAGTCATGGGCGTAACTTCCTCAATCCTGGAGTTTGTTTGGGTAGTTCCGCTATTTCAGTCTTGTTTGTTTGGGTAGTTCCCATTGTTTGTTTGGGTAGTTCCGTTATTTCAGTCTTGTTTGTTTGGGTAGTTCCTGTTTTCTGAGTCTAATATCTATATAATAAGACATATTCTCATTTGTAAGGAGGTGGTTGAATGAATGACAATTCCTCTTGTGAGTTGAATTTTATCTCGATTCTTTATCCAACATCGTTGGTGGTGAATCAAACAGTTCTTTATCCTTGGCCGGTGGAATTTCCTTTAAGCCTTGGTGGTGAACTGCCCATTTTCCCGAAGTCGCGCAGTCCTGAAATTTTCTGTTCGGAGTCACTCGCCCACGCACGCATCATTTAGGCAGACGGATGCTGTTTGAATACTCTACCTGTTTAAATAACATGCTAATGCACAATAGCAATGTAAATTTATATGGTTACCAATTGTATAATTAATAATATTTAGACTGAATATAGTCCATTCTTCACATTCTTATATCTTGCTTTTTAAGAAACAGTATCTTGCAAAAAAAATTTCAAAAGATGGACATTGATTTATAAGACGGATTAACAAATGATAATCAGAAAAAATAAGGTTCAGTTGGATTAATGCCACCAAAACCAAGGACAAAACGGCAAGGAAAATAATAGTAACAATGTTCTAACTAACAGAAAACCTCTCTGACAAATTGGCAAAAGTAAATTACCAGAAAAAGCATCAGCTATTACAGTGAAAAATAATTCAACAAAAATATGTTCTCAAGTTTATGTGTGCACTTAAGTTTAACAAAGGATCAAATGGGCAATACTGCTTAAAAGTAAATTTTTCTCAAAGAAGAACCTCAACATTGTATCTAGAAATTGAAAATTATTGATTGAATACAAACATGACAAAGCTACACCTCATTTTATATCCAGTTTTAGGCAATTATCTTTACAGTGCGGAGGCTTCACAGGTAAGCCTGGTTCCTTGCTTTTAACAACACAAATATCAGGGGGAAGTCTTAAGAAACTAAAAGAGACTCGATTTAAATGCCTACAATTTGATTAAACCCAAAAGAAAAGATGATATGATTTTAGCAGAAGGAAATAAAAGCGTACGTTGGTATGTTATACTTTAATGGAATGAGAGCATTAGGAGAAAACCCAGCCATTGGCCTCGTGTATGGAAGATATGGAATAGCATAAATTCCCGATCCATGTTCATTGTAATCTGGATTTTGGATAGGAAGCATTCCAGGCAAAATGAGTGGAGACACCGGGAAGCCAGAAATACCAGGTACCTGAATTGCCAACACATATGAGGTCAGTAACCATCAAAAGACAAAATAATTGGGCCCTTCTTTGAGGAATTAATTTCTCCAATGCAATTAATAGTGCATAGAAAAGAGATGTGCACTAAAAAAAAATCCAACCTTAACATCTATGTTGAAGAATTTACACTAGATGATATATTATATTTTCCTCGAGAAGAGGGGAAATTATCACTTTGCTTCAGATGGTTACTTACCGCCCATATGGCTCATATATTCCCGAATGACACCAATTACCCATCACAAACGAGATGTAACTATAAAAGGGATGAAAATGACTAAATCTTTAACGCTTCCAAACTCCAGTTATAAACCAATGACTCAGAGAAAACACGGGAACCCAGATGTCAATTCCCAGGACCAAAGTCACCAAACGCAGAGTTGAACGAATGGAAGCGAGAAGTATAATCATAAAATTCCGAAATGGACAAGAAAGCAGAATAATCGTGCTTCACCCACATGTCGGCAGACACAAACCGTACCTCTAACGAAACCGATCCGATCCAGCAAATGAATCAAAAAGAGACGGCCAAGCCATGGGCGGAATCGAAGGGATCCAACCGATTACACGCACCTGAGGTGTAACAGCGCTATTCGTGGTTGAAGGTGTCGGATGGGGATGAGAGCGATCAGTTTGGGGTTCTTCCGCCATTGCCGAAGGGAAAACGGAAAGGATGTGTTTCTCGGTGACGAGACAGGGAGCGAGTTGAGCGGTATGGTGTTCCCTCAGCAGCAGCTATAATAAGTCAAGCCCGACACGTCACACAATTGATCTGTACCGTCCATGTTTCGGAACACGGGCTGATGCACGGTCGTTGCCGCCAGCGACGCAAAATCCGTCGCGAACGCCAACGATTCGTGAACGTGCAGATTGCTATCGGATCGGATCTCAATGAATGCCCAAATCCAAGTCCGGTAAGAAACATGCGACCCGAATATGAATCGAAATATGAGAATTTTCGAATTCAGATCAGAAACTGGGGTCGTGGATCCGCAAAGTCCGCCTCTTTTGGGTTATCTCGATTTATCGGGTTAGGGATTTGAGCTATGGTGGTGCTCCAACGGCGCTGCGAGCGTTCTACAACGAGATCAAGGGGATGAAGGTGAGGGAGCTTCCCTCGTACCCGAAGCCCAAGCTGTCATGGGATCACATCAAGAAGAGCACGGACCGGGCAGTTGATCGCTACATCTGGAAGTACATCGAGACAAGCTCCATGCAGCCGCTCTACCATGTCTGCTTCGGTGGCTTGATCTTCTCCTACCTCGTCGCCCTCCTCGAGGAGCGCCGCCACCTCGAGCACCAGCAGCACGCCGCCGCCGCCGGCCGCCACTGATGGCTGCCGCCCACCGATCCTCCCAGGTCGACCCGTATCTCTGTCCTTGATGTTCCGTCATGGTTTTGGAGTTAAAAGGAAGTCTATTATCATTAACCTAAAAGTTCTAACTGGTCTTATAATCAACCGAAATATGTTTGATTGCAAGATTTGGGTTACAGCTTATGGATCGATTTTGCTTTATTCTTATTGCTAAAATAAGAATTAAGAGTTATAGTTTTCAATACTGTTCCAATCCGCCGGGAACAGAAATTATCATCTGAGGAAAGGGTTAAAGATCATCATGCATTGCAGTTGCAAACTAGTTGAGTAGTTGGATTATTTTTAGCTTATCTAGATTCCCCATTCCTGAGTCCGTTAAGTATTTTGACTGCAGCTAAAATGACATACATTTTGTAGGGGAAACAACAAAGATTGGCATGAAAATATTTATATTGGAATAGTAGCTTTATCCTTGTAATATTTATATTGGAATAATAGCTTTATCCTTGTAACCCAATCTACGGAGTCTTAGCTGCTAAGTTGACTTGAAAATTAATTATCTGGCATACTGGTAGAATGTTGTCTTCAGAATAAGCTCAAATTATCATGTGTGTGGAAGCATTTCTGGGTAAATTTCAAGTTCTATCTGCTTTCTGTTGAATCTCCATTTTGGGCCTGCTCAGGTTCACACAAGGATATGTTATGTTCTTTGTACTCAAAACATAGCAACTTGGTTATTTGAACCCTTTTTTTTTTTTTTTTTTTTTTGCTTTTGCGCTCCCATTTTTATTGAATGCTCCATGGCAAGGAAAATAATCTTTCTTGAGTGAGATCTAATACCAACCATAGTCATTGACAAAGCACTAGAAAAAGTTAATCAAGTGATTCTGGTGTTATAAATGACATATTACATGCAGTGTAAATTATAAATCAAATGCAATGCACTCTGATTTTTAGTGTCCATTATTTTCTTTTGGACCTCACTCAATATCATTTTTGTTCATGTCAGGGTTGAAGAGCTTTCATTTGGTAGAAGAGGAATGGACACCTACACTCCTTTTCTACTTACCTAAACCAAGTTGTTTGTGATTTATTTGCAGCTGCAGAATTGAAACAACAGTATGTTATGATTTTTTTCCTGAATTTAATTGTCATGGACAACTATGTCTATGATCATGATGCAAAATATTTTCTGATTTTATGGCAAAAACAGCATTATTCACCAGTGCAAAAGTATGCATTAGTACATTTTTGTAAATAAATTTCTGAATTTTTTTTATTAAGGTAATTTCTGAGTGTTTTATCTCTGCCATTATGGAAACTGAAGTACGTAAATTGCCTTGCTATTAAGTGGTCCTTATCTGCATTTATGTCTTGGTACCTTTTTGCCTTTTTAAACAATCATGCAAAACCGGATGCAAAATCATGCAGAAGGGGAAGTAGGAAGAAGAAATAAAAGACATTAATACCTTTTGTCCATGACAGGTGATAAATAATTCCACAGCCATGTTCACTCGTTAGTCTATCTCTAAGTCTATCTCTATCCCAAAACAATGATATGCTAATGAAATGTCATATGACCAACAGTTCATTTCCTCTTTACAAGCACAACCAGGACCAACTTTGGTAACTTCATAGCAAAATTTGCCTGTAACACTTTGTGGATGATACTGTATATGAAAAAGTTGAAAGAATTCGAAAAACATCTTTCTGTGACATTGATTGAGACAAGATATTGGCCATATACTTTCCATTTCCTTCCTTCCCCAGAATTTAGATATGACCCATTCAGATAAGAGAAGGATGAAGGTGAAACAGTAAGTTTATAATATATATATATATATATATATATATATATATATATATATATATATATATATATATCATATGTTCTTCAACATTTTGAAAATTCAGATTAGGTGAAAATCTAAATATTTATGGTAACTAGAGTTCAGGTCGTGCAATTATGTGAAAATACTTGGCTTTCTGCATTGCTTGATCACAATTAACTTGTGTGGATACACCAATGTGTGTGTTGAAAGCTGAAAACAGAAATGTTAAGACTTGGAATAGGCATGTACTTATGTATTCAAATAAAGCAGGTTATGGTTGCTGCCCACCATGAATAATTGGATGGTAGCCCTTTTCCTGTGTGTTTTTGTTGGAGTATTATGCAATTTTGCTTTGCTGAATTAAGCATTATCAGTGATACACAGCTGTGTCATTTGACCCACAGTAGATTAGAAGATAATTAAGACTTTTTGTTTTGAAATACAATGATAGTGTTGGGAGGATACACAGAGTAGGCACCTTTTCAAGCTTTCAATAGATAGCATCAGAGTATTCATAAAATGATTACAGTAAGCTATATATAAAAAGCTCCCAAACACCGGTATTTTAAGAAGTTTATATCCGCTAATCAATGAAGTAGTAGTGTGTTAGAAGTAACATAGGACCACCTCAAATCGTTTACTTTAGTCACTTGCTGGGCTTTCCAGATCTGCCAGTTTCACAAGGAACAGTTATCTGTATCCTTAGCAACTAGACTGTTAGTATGATAAATCATGAAGTGGATGAGAACTTTTAGACAAGCTCAATGCTAGAGTAGTCCATCAAGAAGGTAGTCAAAAGAGGAAGATGATGACTTTAGTTTTGTCAGACCAGGCCATCAGGGAAGAAGCTAGCTAGTTTGGTCTTTTTGAGACTTGCCCACTAGAACGAAGCATTAAATGCCTGTGAACCAAGCAGAAATCCTAATGTTATTACTGTCTTTCTGCAGATTGAATCTGGTTGTCCGAGGCTCCGGAACCAACCCTGGTTTTTGTCAAAGTATTACTGTGAAGCCGGTGTTGGGATTGATGTAGTTGCGCAAAGACTGATTCGTGGTGCACCTAACAAAAACTCTCGTTCGATGTTTTAGTGTTGAAAAATTAACAAGAATAATCAAGGATTTGGAAGATTTATAACCGTCGAGAGGAACTGAGTTAACATTTAGGCATGGTTATCATTGATGTTACTTGGACGTGAAGAGTTGATCGAACCATGGACATTGTGGTTGCAATTTGACGTCGTTGTACATCATGTTGTGTCGAAGAATTTGATGGAACATACTGGTAATGATGTGGCGTTCGGATGTCGATGTGTTAGATCTTGTCAAGCTCCCGGTTTCGAATTTCATGCAAGCTCCAGCAGTCCATGTCATCTAGCTTGTGATTTCATTTCACGCCTGCGTTGTATGTGTTTCAACATATCCCGAGATTATTCTCTCATTTCGTTCTAGTCAAAACAAAAAAAAAAAAAGAATTTCTTTTCCAGTTCAGACAAACCAACGTCCGACTTAAATGATTGATTTACTTGGGTAAATTGCGGTATCTCTTGTTTGACACAGTTACCACCTATTGCCATCATTTTATGGGAAAATGATTTTGGCTCGAGGAAAGTGGAGAGTTCCAATTGAACAAGCTAAATCTCAAAAGGTTGATCCAGCCTCCATGATTCATAACTTGATCTATCATCTTCCACAGAGGTCTTAATCTTCAAAACTCATGTATGGTCAAATCTTTACATGCTGAATCAATCACATTCTGATTTTTGGTACAATATTTCTCTTATTATATTATATATATCAAACATGTATGTGTACGTCTCTTACTCGGGTGATATAATGACCACAAACATTTAGAGACTAGTAAACCACCACAGTTGTCTATGTGTCAATCACTCGTTTATATAACCCACCAGAAACTGTATAGTAGTATTATTATGGCCATGTTTTCCCTTGAATAAGAAAGGACTTGGGAGATTAATTAGTAAAAAAAGTTGCACGTGGACAGGATCGTTCGGCTACGTGCACTCGGCCCAGCCCTCCTTGGCGACTTGGACTTCGCGCTCGGCGACCCGGGCGATCCGCGACGCGGTGGCGGCGATTAGCCTCGCAGGCACTCCGGAGCACGCCTCCAGTCGCCGGAGCGCCGCCCAACTGCCCCTTTCCGCTGCCGCATCCTGCTTCCGGAGCTTGATGGCGAACCACAGCGCGGCCGCGAGGGCCACCGGTAGTGGCAGGGCCGCGGCCGTTTCCAGGTGCGGGCCAACCACGCGGGCCGCCGCTTCCACGCACCGCCATCCGCTCCGCAACCCCATCCTCCGGCTCCAGCTTAGCAGGACGGCCTCCACCCTCTCCTCAACCACCCCGCGCCGCCGCTTCGTGGCCGTCCGCCGAGGATCTGCGGGCTTCTTCGCCCGAGGCGCTGCCGTGGACTCGGAGGTGGAGAGGCTAGAGCTAGAGGACGAGGAGGCCACGGAGTGCGAAGGGGAAGCAGCAGGATCGGGATTGCAGGAAGCACAGAAGGGGCGGACCCGCTGCGGACCTGCGCCGGAGACGCGGCAGCCAGCGTCGACGGAATGGCAAGCGGCACATGTGGCCTGGCGGACGTGGCGAGCCACGAGGAAGTTGGCGCCGTGGACGGACGCGTCGCAGGCCCAACAAAGGAAGGCCGCGTCCGGCTCGCAGTAGACCGCCGCCTCGCCCCCGCAGAGCGCACAAGCAGGCCGCTGCTTCATCTCCGAAACTCCCGGTGCAGGAGGCGGAGGTGGGAATCCTTTGCAGGGCGGAGGAGTGGTGTTTGGTAGGGATGGCTTGGCTTCTGGGAGCAGGAGCTTATTTGCCTGTAACAGCTGGCGTTAGGTGGCAATACAAGGGAATGATGTTTGATATCTATATCTATAGACAGAGATACAGTCGAAAAATGGACTTGGGTTCGTGGTAGAGCCACCCCTGTCCCGTCCTGTCCAGGTACCGCGTTCCCCTCTAACTGTTCATTTTCCTTCTTTTATTATATCTTTTTTATTCGTTTCCAAAAAAATTCCCCCAATGACTTAACTCATTTTTTTTTGTTATTTCAATAATTTTATATTTACTAATCTTCTGTGGTGCTTGATCACTTCGTTAACCCTCGGGATGATTGATTCGTCACAGGTGACGGGCCCCTCACAGCGAAACCACCGGTAATTCCAGTCAAGAAGCAGGTAGGAGATTCGGGAAACTTTAAATCATTTAACAAAACGACACCCCGCTCGGGGCCCAGCAAGTCTCGGCCACGGGTACGCGTCTATTTCTGACCGCGAGACAAAATATCTGCCGACGGGCCCCACGGGTGAGGGAACACGTGGCCGATCCTTGTGGCGCCGCGAACCGCCTGTCTACTTCGACCGACGAAATCACCATCGCGGGAGACCACAGGCAGAGTTGATGTGGGCCCCGTTGGCCACACGAACATGTGGCCGTTCTTTGTGGCTCGGCGAAGAGGAAGCTGACCTTCGCCTGCTTCTACTGGCGGAAACACCCCCGCAACCGACGTTAGAAGGGGAAGGCGCGCGTGGCATTAAAGGCAGCGACTCATCACGGCCACTCGTTTGGCGACGCGATGAGGTCGTCGTACGACGGCGCAGCATGGCGCCACGCGTGCGAGTGGCAGCGGCGCGGGCGAACACGTGATACTGGAGATCTCCACGTGTGCTCACATTATAGTCGTATCACTTCATCATCTCACGTTCCTAACGACCACAGAAATGAATTAAAGATATATCATGTTGGAGGACCTCAGCGATGAGAGAGAGAGAGAGAGAGAGAGAGAGAGAGAGAGAGATTTTGTCAATTTGCAGATCAACAGGGGATGGGAAAGCAACGCCAGCTCCGCAGATGAGTGGTTGTGGTTCTCGAATACTTTGGATGTGATGTGCAACTCGGAACAAGATCATCCGTCGGGATAAATAGGCCTTAATAGTAGTTATACCATCATACCGAATGTGCAATTAGTGTTGACGTTGGTCATCATCAATTTGGCTTGGCAGAATAGATCCGACCTAAGAAAATCTAGCTTGAGAAGATCTAATACACTCGCTATGCTGTTCATCTAACATTCACGTCAGTAAAATATTTAAAACTAGTTCACGATGGGACTGACTCCACATGTATAACACATTAGTCATATAAAAAAAATGGATATTAATTTTATGATTAGGAAAATATTTTCTCGATCAATCAGAGATATGTCCATTACTTGATTGGATTGGATAAAAAATATGAATCATATTAAAAAGCATTGATTTTAATCTTGTTGTAAGAAATACTTTCACAAGGTAAAAAGATCAAATACCCTGACAAGCAGAGCACCAATGCAGACAGGACACCTCATCAGGCAGCACATCGCAAAGTTACTCAGCAATTAGGGTTGGTTGCAGGCACATAGCAATGTTCAAAGAACGAGATTAAGATTTACGATTTGTGGAATTGCATTCTCTATCCCCACCTGATAGATAGATATATTATAGCCTTTTCAAGCTCTTCCTCGCATCAAGCTTCTGCTTATCCACCTGAGCTTTCTTTCAGGTTAAGTGACAATAAATTGCCAGTGCTCTTCTTCCTCGCATCAATCTTCTTCTTATCAAACCTCGTCCCTCAGGCAGAGCCTGTTGTTGGAGCACTGGCAATTGGCCGTCACTTTTCAAGCTCTTCTGAATTGCCAATGCTCCAACAACAGGCTCCACTTCTGTGACTATGACAGCATTCTGATCTTGTACGTTTGTATACCTGGTACTTTGGAAGACATGGAGAATGGGGTGGGAGGCAAGGGGCTCTTTGCCGCTGGATTCCGTGTTTCTCTGATTCACATTTAAAGCCATGGTTGATGAAAATCATCAATTTAGCAACCATATACCCCGATAGCTAAAGAGCTATGATACATATGTAATGCAAATTGACACCCTCCAACGAATTGAAAACAAGGCGGATCGTTCAAGAATGAAGTAAGGGAAACTATTCTAATTACCTATCAATAGAAAATTGATAAAATAACTAGAATAGCACTTTGAATTCCCTTAAGACGCCACAAACTAACAAGTATGATAAGTCAAAGGAAAAGCAAAGATTTGGGTTGAACGCCACAAGCAAAAAAGCCTGATAAGTTCTAAAGTTCATGCAAGAACTTAAAAACAAAACACTCACCGGTGTTGAAGAATTGTTATACTTCCAAATTGTCTCTCTTACACTGAGAGTCAACCTCATTTATATAGTACGAGGATAGTACAAAGAGAATGAATGCATTAAATAACATTTATATTCCTAATTCATGAATTTTGGTAAACATAGCTGAATGGACTTTTATTCTTCAAGTTGAGGTCTTCAAATTTGTCCTTCTCTCTTTATGATCACGTTGGCCATTTTAGAATCTTCTTGCAATCATAGAATGTTGATTGAGTCTTGACTAGCTTGATGGTTCATATCATTCCCCTTTCTGAAAAGGATTCGTCCTCGAATCATAGCCTCCATCACCTTGTTTGTACTTGATGATGTATGGAAAAGATTCAATAAACTCCACCCATTTTGCATGCCTACGACTTAGCTTTAAGATTTCCTTGGTCTCTTCGGGGTTACATCTATATGCTGGCCTATTTGGTATGCTTGCACTTGGAATGAAATCAATTTGATGCTCAATTCCTTTAATTGGTGGCAAACCATTGGGAACTTCTTCGGGAAAGATGTCCTTATTTTCCTGCAAAAGATCAACAATAACACTAGGCAAACTTTTGTCAATTTTGTTAGAAGAAATCAAAATGACCTTGTACATAAGTACAAGTAAGGGTTGCCTCATGGTTAAGGCCTCTTTTACATCACTCATTTTGGCATAAACACTCATTTTTCTTTCACTCAAGCCTTCCTTGTTTTCTCTCCCCTTGTGTTTCCCAATACTCTTATTTTTATCACTCATCTCATCTTTTTCTTTTTTCTCTCTTTCTTGCTCCCTCCCAAAAGTTTTGGTTAATGAAGACTCAAGCTCCTCATATTGTTGTCTTATGCGCATCTGGTCTTCAAGAATTGTCTTCGGAGGCAACGATCCAAGCCGATATTTCGTCCATCCATGATCAAGGAATAACGGTTCTTGAACCCATCATGTGTTACCCTACGATCATATTGCCATGGTCTCCCCAACAACATGTGACCAAAGCATACATAGGTACCACATCACACCAAACTTCATCCTTATATCTACCAATTGAAAAATGAACTAACACTTGCTGATTTACCTTTACTACACTATCATTCAACCATTGCAATTTGTAAGGTTTCGGATGTTTGATAGTAGGCAATTTCAGTTTCTCCACAAGCAAGGTACTTGCCATATTGGTACAACTTCCGCTATCAACAATCACATTGCACAACTTGTTAGCAATCAAACAATGAGTATGAAACAGATTTTCACGTTGTTCACCATGTTCATCATTTTTACTTTGTAAACTAAGTGTGCGTTGAATAACCAAAATTTCACCTTTAGCATACTCTACGTCACTAGTATCCTCTGGAATGTCATCATCATCCTCTCTTTCACTTTCAGATTCTATATTCCCATCTTTTATAATCATAACTCTCTTATTTGGACATTCACGTGCTATATGTCCATGTCCAAGGCACTTAAAACACTTAATACCTCTACTTTGATTAGGTTGATTCTCACCTTTACCCTTGCTATCTAATTCATTTTTGCCTTTAATTCCATCAATTTTAAGCTTAACAATGGGTATATCATCCTTTTTACTCCAATTCGGTTTCCAAGTAGAAGAAAAACCCGAATAAGGTTTTGAATCATACCTTGTGCCTTTTCTTTTGAGTTGTCTCTCAATCTTCATGGCCATATTCACCATATCCTCAATCTCCACATAATGCTGCAATTCCACAAGATCAGCAATGTTCTTGTTTAATCCACTCAGAATCGAGCCATTGTAGCCTCACGGTCTTCCTCCACATTAGCCCTTATCATTGCTATCTCCATCTCCTTGTGATATTCATCAACACTCATGGAACCTTGTGTCAAAGTTTGCAAGTCGTTGATGCAAATCCCGATAGTAATGACTTGGGACGAATCTCCTCCTCATTATTTGTTTCATCTCCAACCAAGTCTCTACGGGCCTTTCACCATTTCTACGCCTGTCTTTACATAATTGATCCCACCAAATTATAGCATAATCACAAAATTCAACAAAGACTAATTTTACCTTTTTCTTCTTGAGTAGTTGTGACATTCAAATATCACTCCACTTTTCGCTCCCACTCCAAATAAGTATCCTGGATTATTCTTTCCTTGAAAAGAAGGAATTTTCATTTTGATGTCTTTGCCTATGTTTCTATCCACACTATCAAAACGTTCTCTCCTAGTTTGTCTCCTAGAATTAACATCTTGACCAATTAGAGTGACTTGGTCATCGTCGATGTCATCTCTACCATCATATTCATCTTGGACGAAGGCTGGTTGTCTCCTGCGCCGTGGTTCACCTTGCAATCTATTAATTGCATCATCATGCCTTTCTAGATGATCTCTTACATCTCCTATCACTTTGAACATTCGTTCAAATTGTTGTTGCATTGCTTGAAGCAAAATATCATTTGATGAAGAACTCGCTTCTTTATCTTTAGACATGTTTGCAAACCTGAAAGACAAAGTTAGAATAGCCTCACCAACACTCTCTCACGTGTTTTACTCAAGATTTGATTCACTCCACTCGTGTTTTCACACAATGTTTGGCTTTTCTCGATATTGATCTCACCACTCTTGTCTTTTATCTCTCTTGTTTTGTTCTTTGAGTTCTTAGATTAACTAAAAAAAACTTAAACAAACAATTCAGATTGTGACAATTCAAGGGTATTGAAATTGGACATAAAAGCAAATATAATGTAAGCCAATTTAAAGGAGTGTATGATGCACTTCAATTATAAGCAAAGATTTGAATTCAAGTATTTTTGAATGAAAAAAATTCCAAACTGAAACAAGAATTCAAAATAATGAAGAAAGAATTCTGCAATTTGCACGAAGTCCCTGAATTCACAATTTTTTTTTTAAAATTTCGATCTCTTTCTTTCTTTCCTTTTTTTTTACCTTTGATCTTCTCCTCTCTCTCTTTTTTTTTTCTTTGATCTTTGATTTCCTCTCTTTTTTTTTACTTTTGATTTTCTCTCTCTCGTTTTTTGATATAAACCAGCAAGTTGATCATAATTCGATTAAAGACCCTTTAACTATTCATGGAGGACCAATGACGAGAGCTAAAGCTAAGAGGATGAAAGAAGCTTTAACCTGTTTATTGGAAAACATTTGGAAGGATCAAGCTAGTCAAGACTCAGTCAAGATTCCAAGGTTACAAGAAGAGCCTAAAATGATCAACTTGATCATGAAGAGAGAAGGACAAAGTTAAAGACCTCATCTTGAAGAAGAAAAGTCTATTCAGCTATGTTTACATTCATGAATTAAGAATATGAATGTTATTTAATGCATTCATTCCTTTTGTACTATCCTCATACTATATAAATGAGGTGAATCAAAGTGTAGACAGACAATTGGGAAGTATAACAATTCTTCAACACCGGTGAGTGTTTTGTTTTAAGTTCTTGCATGAACTTTAGAACTTATCGAGCTTTTCTCGCTTGTGGCGTTCAAACCAAATCTTTGCTTTTCCTTTGACTTATCAGACTTTTAGTTTGTGGCGTCTTAAGGAATTCAAAGTGCTATTCTAGTTATTTTATCAATTTTCTATTGATAGGTAATTAGAATAGTTTCCTTACTTCATTCTTGAACGATCCGCCTTGTTTCAATTCGTTGGAGGGTGTCAATTTGCATTCCATATGTATCATAGCTCTTTAGCTATCGGGGTGTATGGTTGCTAAATTGATGATTTCCATCATTTGGTATCAGAGCACGGCTCAAGTTTGAGGTTTGCTTATCCATTTATTTGTTATCTTTTAACTTTTCCCTGTTCTCTTATCACGATATCCATAATTGCTATTCTTCCTTTCTTCTTATTATTTTGTGTTTCTTGTGCTATCATCTGTTTGTTTTTTTTTTTTTCCCCTCACTTTATCATCAAAAAAAGAAAGAGAAACAGAAAGTTAAAAAAAAACGAGAGAGAGAAAATCAAAAGTAAAAAAAAAGAGAGGAAATCAAAGATCAAAGAAAAAAAAAGAGAGAGAGGAGAAGATCAAAGGTAAAAAAAAGGAAAGAAAGAAAGAGATCGAAATTTAAAAAAAAAATTATGAATTCAGGGACTTCTTGCAAATTGCATAATTCTTTCTTCATTATTTTGAATTCTTGTTTCAGGTTTGGAATTTTTTTTCATTCCAAAAATACTTGAATTCAAATCTTTGCTTATGATTGAAGTGCATCATACACTCCTTTAAATTGGCTTACATTTTTTTTTGCTTTTATGTCCAATTTCAATACCCTTGAATTGCCACAATCTGAATTGTTTGTTTAAGTTTTTAGTTAATCTAAGAACTCAAAGAACAAAACAAGAGGTAAAAGGCAAGAGTGGTGAGATCAATATCGAGAAAAGCCAAACATTGTGTGAAAACACGAGTGGAGTGAATCAAATCTTGAGTGAAACACGTGAGAGAGTGTTGGTGAGGCTATTCTAACTTTGTTTTTCAGGTTGCAAACATGTCTAAAGAAAAAGAAGCGAGTTCTTCATCTAATGATCTTTGCTTCAAGCAATGCAACAACAATTTGAACGTATGTTCAAAGTGATAGGAGATGTAAGAGATCATCTAGAAAGGCATGATGATGCAATTAATAGATTGGAAGGTGAACCACGGCGTAGGAGACAACCAGCATTCATCCACGATGAATATAATGGCGGAGATGACCTCGACGATGACCAAGTCACTCTAATTGGTCAAGATGTTAATCCTACGAGACAAACTAGGAGAGGACGTTTTGATGGTGTGGACAGAAACATAGGCAGCATCAAAATGAAAATTCTGTCCTTTCAAGGAATGAATAATCCATATACTTATTTGGAGTGGGAACGAAAAGTGGAGCTGATCTTTGAATGTCACAACTACTCCGAAGAGAAAAAGGTAAAATTAGCTGCTGTTGAATTTTGTGATTATGCTATAATTTGGTGGGATCAATTATGTAAAGACAGGCGTAGAAATGGTGAAAGGCCCATAGAGACTTGGTTGGAGATGAAACAAATCATGAGGAGGAGATTCGTCCCAAGTCATTACTATCGGGATTCATCATCAACGATCGCAAACTTTGACACAAGGTTCCATGAGTGTTGATGAATATCACAAAGAGATGGAGATAGCCATGATAAGAGCTAATGTGGAGGAAGACCGTGAGGCTACAATGGCTCGATTCTGAGTGGATTAAACAAGAACATTCTTGATCTTGTGGAATTGCAGCATTATGTGGAGATTGAGGATATGGTGAATATGGCCATGAAGATTGAGAGACAACTCAAAAGAAAAGGCACAAGGTATGATTCAAAACCTTATTCAAATTCGTCTTCATCTTGGAAACAGAATTGGAGTAAAAAGGATGATAAACCCATTGTTAAGCCTAAAATTGATGGAATTAAAGGCAAAAATGAATTTGGCAACAAGGGTAAAGGTGAGAATCAACCTAATCAAAGTAGAGGTATTAAGTGTTTTAAGTGCCTTGGACATGGACATATAGCACGTGAATGTCCAAATAAGAGAGTTATGATTATAAAAGATGGGAATATAGAATCTGAAAGTGAAAGAGAGGATGGTGATGACATTCCAGAGGATACTAGTGACGTAGAGTATGCTAAAGGTGAAATTTTGGTTATTCAACGCACACTTAGTTTGCAAAGTAAAAATGATGAACATGGTGAACAACGTGAAAATCTGTTTCATACTCATTGTTTGATTGCTAACAAGTTGTGCAATGTGATTGTTGATAGCGGAAGTTGTACCAATGTGGCAAGTACCTTGCTTGTGGAGAAACTGAATTTGCCTACTATCAAACATCGAAACCTTACAAGTTGCAATGGTTGAATGATAGTGGTGTAGTAAAGGTAAATCGCAAGTGTTAGTTCATTTTTCAATTGGTAGATATAAGGATGAAGTTTGGTGTGATGTGGTACCTATGTATGCTGGTCATATGTTGTTGGGGAGACCATGGCAATATGATCGTAGGGTAACACATGATGGGTTCAAGAACCGTTATTCCTTGATCATGGATGGACAGAAATATCACTTGGACCGTTGCCTCGAAGACAATTCTTGAAGACCAGATGCGCATAAAACAACAATATGAGGAGCTTGAGTCTTCGTTAACCAAAACTTTTGGGAGGGAGCAAGAAAGAGAGAAAAAAGAAAAAGATGAGATGAGTGATAAAAATAAGAGTATTGGGAAACACAAGGGAGAGAAAACAAGGAAGGCTTGAGTGAAAGAAAATGAGTGTTTATGCCAAAATGAGTGATGTAAAAAGGCCTTAATCATGAGGCAACCCTTACTTGTACTTATGTACAAGGACATTTTGATTTCTTCTAACAAAATTGACAAAAGTTTGCCTAGTGTTATTGTTAATCTTTTGCAGAAAATGAGGATATCTTTCCGAAGAAGTTCCCAATGGTTTGCCACCAATTAGAGGAATTGAGCATCAAATTGATTTCATTCCAGGTGCAAGCATACCAAATAGGCCAGCATATAGATGCAACCCAGAAGAGACCAAGGAAATCCAAAAGCAAGTCAGTGAGCTTATGGAAAAGGGGTATGTCTTGAGAAAGCATGAGTCCATGTGCAGTTCCTGTTCTTTTGGTGCCTAAAAAGGATGGATCTTGGAGAATGTGTGTTGATTGCAGAGCTATCAACAAAATCACGGTAAAGTATCGACATCCTATTCCTAGGCTAGATGACATGTTAGATGAATTGCATGGTTCTTGTCTATTTTCAAAAATTGATTTGAAATCTGGATATCATCAAATAAGAATGCATGAGGGTGATGAATGGAAAACTGCTTTCAAAACTAAACATGGTTTATATGAATGGTTAGTGATGCCTTTTGGCCTAACTAACGCACCTAGCACTTTTATGAGATTGATGAACCATATTTTGCGTGCTTACATTGGAAAGTTTGCAGTGGTTTATTTTGATGATATACTTGTGTATAGCAAAAGTTTAGATGAGCATGTAACACATTTAAAAGCTATTTTTGATGTGCTTAGAAAAGAAAAGTTATATGCTAATCTCAGAAATGTACTTTTGCACTAATGAAATTACTTTTCTTGGATATGTTGTAAACGATAATGGAATACATGTTGATCAAGAAAAAGTAAAAGTAATTAAAGAGTGGCCAAAACCCACTAGTGTTAGTGATGTTAGAAGTTTTCATGGTCTTGCTAGCTTTTATAGAAGATTTATTAAAGATTTTTCTACCATTGCTGCACCATTAACTGAATGCATCAAAAGAATATTGAATTCAGATGGGGTAAACAACAAGATGATGCTTTTAACTTGCTTAAAGACAAACTCGATTCAAAGCACCTTTGCTTGCTTTACCTAACTTTGCTAAAACTTTTGAGATTGAGTGTGATGCGAGTGGAGTAGGTATTGGAGGAGTCTTAATACAAGAGGGTCGACCCATTGCATTCTTTAGTGAGAAGCTAAATGGAGCAAGTCTTAACTACTCGACATATGATAAAGAATTTTATGCTCTGGTAAGAGTATTAGAGACATGGCAAAGACTATCTTTGGCACAAGGAATTCATTATACATACCGATCATGAATCTTTAAAATATCTCAAAGGACAAGGAAAGCTAAGTCGTAGGCATGCAAAATGGGTGGAGTTTATTGAATCCTTTCCATACATCATCAAGTACAAACAAGGTAAAGAAAATGTGGTCGCCGATGCTCTTTCTAGAAGGTATGCTCTAATTTCTAAACTTGATGCAAAATTATTGGGTTTTGAATACATTAAAGATTTATACAATTCGACCATGATTTTGCTAATGTTTATGGGGCATGTGAAAAAGGGGGTTTTGATAAGTTCTTTAGGCATGATGGTTTTCTTTTCAAAGAAAACAAGCTGTGTGTTCCTCAATGTTCAATGAGAGAATTACTTGTGAGAGAAGCACATAGTGGAGGTTTAATGGGACATTTTGGAGTCAGAAAAACTTTAGATGTGTTAAGTGATCATTTCTTTTGGCCACACATGAAAAGGGATATTGAAAGATTGTGTGAAAAATGCATCACTTGTAAACAAGCTAAATCTAAAGTAATGCCTCATGGGTTATATACACCACTTCCTATAGCTAATGAACCTTGGGTTGATATATCCATGGACTTTGTCTTAGGTTTACCTAGGTCAAAAGGAGGAGAGATTCTATTTTTGTTGTTGTTGATAGGTTTAGCAAGATGGCACATTTCATTCCTTGCCATAAAATGATGATGCAACACATGTTATGGACTGTTTTTCAAAGAAATTGTGAGGTTACATGGCATCCCAAGGACAATTGTGAGTGATAGAGATGTGAAGTTTCTTAGCCACTTTTGGAGAACGCTTTGGAGTAAGTTGGGTACAAGATTGTTGTATTCAACCACTTGTCATCCACAAACAGATGGACAAACGGAGGTGGTAAATCGAACTTTATCAACACTTTTGAGGGCCATAATTCAAAAAATTTAAAAATTGGGAGGAGTGTTTGCCACATGTAGAGTTTGCTTATAATAGAAGTGTGCATGCTACAACAAATCATTCCCCATTTGAAGTTGTGTATGGGTTCAATCCATTAACTCCTATGGATTTGCTACCTTTACCATTGGAAAAGGCCAATTTGGATGGTAAGCAAAAGCTGATTTTGTCAAAGCATTGCATGAAAAAGTCCGAACACAAATTGAAAAGAAAACTCTACAATATGAGAAACAACACAACAAAGGCCGAAAACAAGTATTGTTCGAACTGGTGACTGGGTTTGGGTACACTTAAGGAAGGAAAGATTTCCTAGTCATAGAAAGTCTAAACTAATGCCAAGAGTAGATGGTCCATTTCAAGTCATTCAAAAAATCAATGACAATGCATATAATTTGGAACTACCAGGTGAGTATGGCAACATTAATGCAACATTCAATGTTTCGATCTATCTTTGTTTGATGTAGGTGATGGAGGCTATGATTCGAGGACTAATCCTTTCCAGAAAGGGGGAATGATATAAACCAAAGCAAGTTGATCATAATTCGATTAAAGACCCTTTAACTATTCATGGAGGACCAATGACGAGAGCTAAAGCTAAGAGGATGAAAGAAGCTTTAACCTGTTTATTGGAAAACATTTGGAAGGATCAAGCTAGTCAAGACTCAGTCAAGATTCCAAGGTTACAAGAAGAGCCTAAAATGATCAACTTGATCATGAAGAGAGAAGGACAAAGTTAAAGACCTCATCTTGAAGAAGAAAAGTCTATTCAGCTATGTTTACCAAAATTCATGAATTAAGAATATGAATGTTATTTAATGCATTCATTCCTTTTGTACTATCCTCATACTATATAAATGAGGCTGAATCAAAGTGTAGACAGACAATTGGGAAGTATAACAATTCTTCAACACCGGTGAGTGTTTTGTTTTTAAGTTCTTGCATGAACTTTAGAACTTATCAGGCTTTTCTGCTTGTGGCGTTCAAACCAAATCTTTGCTTTTCCTTTGACTTATCAGACTTTTAGTTTGTGGGCGTCTTAAGGAATTCAAAGTGCTATTCTAGTTATTTTATCAATTTTCTATTGATAGGTAATTAGAATAGTTTCCCTTACTTCATTCTTGAACGATCCGCCTTGTTTCAATTCGTTGGAGGGTGTCAATTTGCATTCCATATGTATCATAGCTCTTTAGCTATCGGGGTGTATGGTTGCTAAATTGATGATTTCCATCATTTTTTTTTAACTTTCTGTTTCTCTTTCTTTTTTTGACGATAAAGTGAGGGGAAAAAATGAAAAACAAACAGTGATAGCACAAGAAACACAGCAATAAGAAGAAAGGAAGAATAACAATTATGGATATCGTGATAAGAGAATAGGGAAAAGTTAAAAGATAACAAATAAATGGATAAGCAAACCTCAAACTTGAGTCGTGCTCTGATACCAAATGATGAAAATCATTAACTTAGCAACCATACACCCCGATAGCTAAAGAGCTATGATACATATGGAATGCAAATTGACACCCTCCAACGAATTGAAAACAAGACGGATCGTTCAAGAATGAAGTAAGGGAAACTATTCTAATTACCTATCAATAGAAAATTGATAAAATAACTAGAATAGCACTTTGAATTCCCTTAAGATGCCACAAACTAACAAGTATGATAAGTCAAAGGAAAAGCAAAGATTTGGGTTGAACGCCACAAGCAAAAAAGCCTGATAAGTTCTAAAGTTCATGCAAGAACTTAAAAACAAAACACTCACCGGTGTTGAAGAATTGTTATACTTCCAAATTGTCTCTCTTACACTGAGAGTCAACCTCATTTATATAGTATGAGGATAGTACAAAGAGAATGAATGCATTAAATAACATTTATATTCCTAATTCATGAATTTTGGTAAACATAGCTGAATGGACTTTTATTCTTCAAGTTGAGGTCTTCAAATTTGTCCTTCTCTCTTTATGATCACGTTGGCCATTTTAGAATCTTCTTGCAATCATAGAATATTGATTGAGTCTTGACTAGCTTGATCTGGTTCATATCAATGGTACTTGCAGATTGCTGCTGTCTTGGCCTTCGACTTAGGTCAAAGAACGTGTATTCCAGTATATAACCTGCATAGGTGCAACATTAAACCATGAGAAATCTACATCCTTTGCAGTTATCGAAAACCAACTCTCTCCGTCCTCTGCAGTTACCGAAAACCAACCCAAAGTGGATGAGCATACTTCCATAATATTTGATCCATGCCAAAAAGTAGCAGAGACAAATTCTACCACCTATTAATGCATTTTGAGTGTTCCATTCACTCTGGTAGTGAGTGCAACAATGAGAAAGATAATGCAAATTACCTTGCATGCCTAAGCATATACAGCTCGTAGTTTGATGACAGCATTCTGATCTTGTGCGTTTATATACCTGGTACTTCGGAAGACATGTAGAATGGGGTGGGAGGCAAGGGGCTCTTTGCCGCTAGATTCCGTGTTTCTCTGATTCACATTTAAAGCCATGGTAGACTTGCAGATTGCTGCTGTCTTGGCCTTCGGCTTAGGTCAAAGAACATGTATTCCAGTATATAACCTGCACAGGTGCAACATTAAACCATGAGAAATCTCCATCCTTTGTAGTTATCGAAAACCATCTCTCCATCCTCTGCAGTTACCGAAAACCAACCCAAAGTGGATGCGCACACTTCCATAATATTTGATCCATGCCAAAAAGTAGCAGAGACAATTCTACCACCTATTAATGCATTTTGAGTGTTCCATTCACTCTGGTAGTGAGTGCAACAATGAGAAAGGTAATGCAAATTACCTTGCATGCCTAAGCATATACAGCTCGTAGTTTTAAGCAATATCTACAATTTCGTATCGTATCGGAGTTTCGACACTTCTTCGGTACAGTATGGTACCATATACCGAACTGTCACGTGGTCATTATTTTCTCCCCGCAAAACCGGTCCATTGGGGTGTGCAATGCCAAAGCTTATAAGGCTCAAGACCTCCCCTTTCCTTACCAATGTGGGACTAAATGCACCTTGCCTATCTCCTCTTAGGGTGCACCTCCTTTGGAGTGCACGACTGCCTACCTCCTCTAGGCGCACCCACACCTGGGGTGCTCGGCGTGATACCCCCTCTAGGGTAATCACCGTGACATCCTTGAGAATTCACCCTGCCTACCCCCTTTAGGACGCTTGGCGTGACATTCTCTCCCATCCAATCTCATGACGTCTGCATCACGGATTGGCCACTCTGCCTACCCCCTCTGAGGCTCTCGGCGTGGACACCCCCTTTGAGGTGATTGGTGAAGGCCAGGAGTTGCTCTAATACCTCTTGTCACGTGACCATTACTTTCTATTGGGGTGTGCAGCGCCAACACTTATAAGGCTCAGGACCTCCCCTTTCCTTACCAATGTGGGACTAAATGCACCTTGCCTACCCCCTCTTGGGGCGCACCATCTTTGGGGTGCACGACTACCTACTCCCTCTGGGGCACACCCCCACCTGGGGTGCTCGACATGATACCTCCTCTGGGGTGATCACCGTGACATCCTTGAGAATTCACCTTGTCTACCCCCTTTGGAGCGCTTGCGTGACAGAAGAGTACATTTCGATATACCATTCGGTGTATATATATATATATATATATTACTGGCAACGTCGTCAAGGCGACGTCGCATATTTAAAAACAAAAAGCGATGTCGCGTCACTTCTCGGGCAACGTCGTCAAGGCGTCGACAATATCGCATATTAAAAAAAAGAAAAAAACAACATCGCATATTAAAAAAATAATAAAAAACGATTTTTTATTAAAAAAATAAAAAAATTGATACCGAGTGGTAACGGGTGGTCCGCGTATCGGTATCCTGTCGGACTGGTACATACCGCCCATACCGGATGATATCATTCGGTATTGCAGATCATGGTTTTAAGCAACATTTTACCGACCTGTTCATTTAGTGTGGATTCTGGAAATGGTTCTTTGAGCAGGCATCTGAGTATCTGTTGTAAGCAGTAAAATGGATCACATTGGTACATGAATAACATACAGAAATCTTAGTTTTCACTCATGGGATCTTACAGATAACATCAAGACAGCCAGTTAAGTCTTGAGACAAACATCAACAACAGAGATTGCTCTAAAAAGAACATATTCAAGTGGTTAGATGATTCAACAGTATCGTCTTCTCAATGGCTCTAGCTTTTCAACATATCCAGACCTGGAGTGACTGTAGCGATTAACAGAACATGAAGATAGATCAGGAGTGCTTGGAACTTACAAGCAACACATGTCTTAAACCAAGGTTTGGATTCCAGTCCCTTTTAAGTGTGTTGACACAAATTTCACCATGGGTCGCAATGTTTGGATGGAAAATTTTGGAAGTCTTAATTTGTTGCAATTAAAAACAGCATGACTTGCTAAATTAGATAGCAGTAACATAATACCTTACAAGACAACAAAAGCTTCATGAGAATCACACCATTATCATATGGAGTTCCGGCTGCTGTTTTCGTGTGGTACAAACTTATCAACTGTCATTTTTCATGCTAAAAACTATATGGAAAGATATTGTCTACTATCACGTACCAGGACACTCAATATCAGCAAATATAGTAAAAAATTCATCATAGTTTACAACCACTTTAATGCCTTCGGGAGGTGAATCATCTAAACTCTTTAGTTCCTTAGCAAGTTTTATTTAAAAAAAAAATCGGAATACATTTTCATTACAATAAATGAAGTACATGACGCTCGCAGGTGGGCTTCAACTTGAAACTTATTACTTTGTGTAACTATGCACTAACCAACTTGGATGCCTCAAGACACTTCCTTAGCAAGTTACTTAATAACATTTGATAGAAGATTCTCATTCGATAGAAGAATGCCTTAACAGAGACACTTAGCAACATGGATGAACTTACTAGTTACTACTTACATGATAGACCTCTCTGGTGCATTTTATTTGCTGATGATATCGTCTTGGTTGATGAAAGCCTAAGTTGAATTAATTATAAACTTGAGCTATAGAAGCAATCCTTAGAAACCAAAAATTTTAGATACAATTCTAGGAATATATGAGAAGTTGAATTAAGTTAGATGGATAAAAAGTTCCTCTAAGTAAAAGCTTTAGATATCTTAAATTAATTATTCAACAAGATAGAAAGATCGATGAAGATATTATTCATAAAGTAAAAACAAAATGATTAAAATGACAAGAGGCATTATCTTGTGTGATCATCATATATATTTGAGATTTAAAAAAAATTTATACGATAGTTATGAGACTAACGATGCTTTATGGCCCTAAGTGTTAGGCAGTTAAGAAACTACATATATAAAAAATTTATATTGACGAGATGAGAATATTAAGATGGATATGTGGAGTTACTAGGAAAGATAGAAAAAGAAATACTTTTATTCATGAAAAACCAAGTATCACTTCGATAGAGAATAAGATGAGAGAATATCATTTAAGATGGTACCGGCATGTGTTTAGAAGACCTCCAGATGCGATAATCAGAAGAGGTAAAATGATTAGTGTTAGTGGTACAATGAGAGGTAGAGGAAAACCTAAAAAGACATTAATAGAAACTATAAATAAAAATTTAAGCACTCTGAACCTAATTAAACATATTAATACTTACAGATCTCAATAGTGGCAAAAGATCCATATAGCCGAACCCGAAATAGCTGGGACTTATGGCCTTATTGTTGTTGTTGTTGTTGTAGTAGAAGATTCTCATTGGTTAGTTGCATAAAATAACTGAATACAAAGTGGAAAAAAAAAAAACTAATCAGCAGCTATACCAAGCCCAAGTACAATTTTGAATTAAAAAATTTTCAACATCACACTTACCATTGTTGGAGAACAGACTACAAAAGGGTGTAACTTGGACTGTTGATATGAGCTGTCAATCAGGTTGCTGTATCCACTCAATGTTTAAGAGTATCACTTCCAACTGCACCAATCTGCAGAAATGGTTCATAAGAGTTGGGTTGATATTTCTCCAAAAGTATCATAGTATTAGTAGTTAGTTCTTTATGATATAAAACAGTGGCAATCAGAATATCACAGTAAGTTTGGGATAAAAGGTTACAGTACATAGCTACCATAGTAGTTGACTGAAAAAAGTGGATCTGAAATATTATGAATCACCTAGGGGAGATATGATATGTAACAAGAAGTTCTTTTAGTTGCGTGATCCAAAAGAAACAAAGATATCACAACTTAATTGAAAAAAGGAATCTAAATCTACACGAGCGGAGTTAAACTGTTAAATAAGTTCTCTTTAGTGACATGAGAGGTCCTAAATCAAATCATTCATGCTAAAGATTATAACTACAAGATACTGTGATGAAAATTTTAGGCTCCCAATGCTCATAAGTACCTCAAAGGTTCCAGTTTCACCATCCCCAAAAGTTGATAACCACAGTTAAGCTTTCAGATATACAACTATACAAATCCTACTCAATCCATATATCTTCAAAAATGAGAAGTATCATAATATATTACAATCATGTGCATTAGGTAATGCCCAGTATCATAATATATTACACTCAACAGGCAATGCATCTTCAACTGCATGCTGCCAGAAGTCAGGTCAAATACCACAACATAATTTAAAAATTGCACTTGGACAAACAGAAAGCATATGCAAAAGGCAAAATTATCCCAGCACCGTATTTTGACTGCTATAGGATGAAAGGTAAGAGGGAAGAAACCTTGCAAAGTAGCTCATTTAATGGGTTAATTTAATGGATAGCTCATACAAACATATCATGCAATCATTACAAGGCATACATAGGTATGAGTGCTTTTCTTTGCCAAAAGAAAAAAGAAAAGCAACTGCCATTCTTTCCAAATTGCACACAGGCTAGGTGTATTGTTCATCACATTTCAGACAAAATGCATTTTGTAGGTTGGACGTGTATAACTGTGCGTCCAAACTTTTCCAATGGTCACCTGCGTAATTCTACTCAGCTGTCTCACAGAACTAAAGGAATCAACTACTTGTCAAAAATGTCATTTTTGGAAATATCAAGGATTTGTTGTAGCATTCCAATCCAGAAACACTATAATGAAGGGCAATGTGCTTCTTAGCATGTCCATCCAACGAAGTAGACAATTCTAAAACCTTTAAAGGTCACTTAGATGCCCCCTAAAAATCTTTGTATTACAAAGGATATGATTAAACATAAATCTTATTTCCTCGAACATTTCTTTCATGAGCACAGCCGTTCATGCACCGCTTGATGATCCACTCTAAGCTCAGTGCAAAATTGTTTGAGAATCTAACTAATCGTCCTCCAAGACAACTAAAACCCTCCAGCTCGTAAATCCACATCGGCGCAACCATCGGAATCTAAACACTACAATGACGAATCTCCGAAATCAACCTTTATCAATAAAAGCAAACGAAGCCGGTTCAAAGGCAAGCAAAAGGTATCATCTTGCAAGTCCTATACACCCAAGTCCAGATCTTGCAAGAAGACCAAAGACAAACAACTGAAACAAATGCTAAACCCACAAAACCCAAACGACTACGAAATCAACAGCGACAACACGAGGAATCGATTCATCGAAAGAAATCGAAAGGGGAGAGAAAGACACTTGGATCCATCACAGAAGAGGAAAGCATCGAGAGAATGGAACCCTCACCTTCGGGCGCTTGAGATCCTTGGGGGAAGAATCAGAGATGGGGAGATTGATGATGTGAGTCGGGATGTGTCGACTTTCATGAAGGAATATTTTTTGTGACGTCACTGCCCTTATTTTGATCGCATAACTCTTCCGAGAACGTGAGGCCTATGTGATAATTTACAAATAAGAGAGGGGTAGATTCGTCATGAAGCTGAGTCCACTTGACTGTTGCCGCCAGTGAGTTGGACCAATCGGTTTGAATGAACCGGAATAGACGGGACGCCGGTTTAATTTTTATTTGTTTTTTGTTTTTGTCCAATGAGGAACAACATAGAGAATGAATTCTTGTGTGCTCTTCTGTCCATGTAAGAATCAGTAATAAAAATATTGAGATGGTAGAGATTGCAAGCACAAATGGACGTATGGTTTTTATTGGCTATACATTTCTTTTCCTTTTTATTTTTATTTTTCTTGATAATAATTGGACATGCGATTTTTATAAACCCTCCTTGCCTTCTTCATAGCTAATATATGAAGTCAATGAACCATCATCAACCATGGCATTTGATCTAAACCTCATACTGACTTGAAACTAGCATCCTTTTTTTTTCTTTTTTTTTTTTCGGTGGAAGCATGCAGAAGCCCAGGCTATCATGTGCAGATCGTACATGAAGTATTCAGCACTGGTCATGGTCTCGGTCTAGAGGAGGTTAATACTGACAAAAATTCTGTGAATATAGGAACATAAATGACCAAAAAGATGATCAAATCTCGAAGAGGATATTAACGATGAAAGCGGCAAAAAACAAACATAACTATTAATCCTACAAAAACATGAAACAAGCAAAAACAAACAAATACAGAAATGTTCAACTCCTGAGTCACAAAAATCAACATAAACATTACCGCAACTATGAATTCTACCATCGTGAAAGAGACCAAGTTAGTATCAGTGAATAGGTGAAACAAAATAAAATTGAACAGCATCAACATCTTTTCAGTCTCCACTTTTCACTACGACCGAGATCCAAAATTAAAGTTTCTTTTCTCCTCCTAACATAACACATCTAACATAATCTCACGTATTCATTTCATCCTTCTGATTGAGCTCATCGTTGTAATCCTCACGGTTTCGGCATCACCTCCCTCCACATAGTGGTTTCTCCTTCTTTAGACTACCCAATGGTGCCTTCAACTTGAAGGGCCACAAGAAATTGTTAGCCTTCTCCAACCCAACGGTTATGATCTCATGAACAAGATCTTCAATGCAGATGATACCATTATTTCCCCAGTCGCTGCAACTAAAGAAAACTCACGTAAACTTGAGAAACTTGGTTGGGACAACTTGAAACACCCACAGTTACGATACCTAAATCGAGCATGTGATAACCATATTTCCCCGGTCGCTGCAACTTCCCATACCCTCCCTTGTAAATCAGCTCCCTAACACTCGAGTTAGGATACCTAAACCATTGAATCTTCAGTTCATATAACAACAATGCATCGATTTTATCTACTTGGAGCAAATAATGGTAGAACAATATAAGAAAGGGCAGCACTCCATACCCCTATGCAACATGTTCATCAAAGCCTTGTTTGTTAGCATAAAATCTGAAATCATGTTATCTGTTATGTGAAATTTTTTTTTATCAAAATCTGAAATCAAACAATAATAGATCTAAATAATATTATGATGTGTACTTTTCATTATTGTTCAGAAAAATAAATTTTATCTGATTTATAAGCATATTATTATCGGATCTGAGATGTCAATCTATAAGAAGAATTAGATTTACCTTATACTCTCTTCATATTCTTTCACAGGACCATTATAATTGATGGATTCAGGAATACAAGAATATAAGAGAAGATTTGTAATCTCTCATCGACTTATTCACGTGACTAGAGGGAGATGGAGAGAAAAACTATAATCTCTCCACTATATCATGCACTTTTATATTGTTATATTCTCATTTTTTATGTCCCTATGAGGTCCTATCTATTTATAGGTAAGAGCAAAGAGTCTAAGATAAGTAATTAGAAGAATTTCTCCCATCAAGGGCGTCTCCTAATGAATCATATCTTAATTTGACTTCCTTTCTATTAGCCAATAATTACAATCAGAATTCAATCATATCCATAATATATCTTACCTAATTAAATAAAGCCACATAATCTAATATTCTCCCACGTGGCTCATTAATTAGTACGATAAAAAAGGATTTAAAATAAATAAATAAGTAAATAAAATTTATTTGAAAATAATTTTACATAATTGGATTCAAATTTTAAAATTTTAAAAACTATTTACACGTATGAATTTTTAAAAGATAAGCCAATAAGTCCAATAAATACAATAATACTATATTAAGTATGACTAGTAATACGAGTCATAATGATTATATATCATCAATATCATACTTTATTTTATGTACTATAATATTATTAATCTTTCTTAATGTAGTCTAAAATGACCCTTGTAATTTGTCTTATCAAGACAATTATGTCGTCACATTCGACCATAATATGTACATACATAACTATAAACAAGATAATAGAAATAAATAACTTTAAGTATATAAACAAGAATGTTAATTATAATGTCCAATCAAACATGCATCATCATATCTTTTATGGGTTGTTTATAAACCTAATTATAAGAATATATTCTTTTAAAACACTCTAAATCGTAAGTCTTAAGTGAATGGATCAACAATCAATATAATAAAACTCAAGTAATTAATACATTTGGACTCGTCTTCTCTTACCATTAAGTACTTTATACCATAATGTATAAAGATGCAATAGTACTTATTATTCATAGAGAAAAAAACTAATGCAATATCATAAAATATCTTCAGCGACCTAGCAATTGAGTCTGACCATACTAAGTCCTAAGATAAAATTTCGTAGTTATAAAGTTTGATCAATAGCCTCAAAACATACCACAAAATCAACTTTTATTATTAATAATGTAATAATAAATTATCTCTCTAATTGATATAGATATTAACTATAAGGTGAACTTCCTATTATCGAGGTAATTTATAGAATCAGTATCTGAAAAACACCATCATTTCAAGCTGATATAATTTCATACATGTGAGCATATAATTCTTTGTCCTTTCCAGATATCTTATTACTTTTCTTTGCAGTCCTTTAGTATTTTCACTTCTGGGTAACTCCAATATCTTCTTAGTATTTTAATTATAAAAATTGATATTTATTCTGATACAGGCTTTAGCATAGATTTCTAACTACGTATATATAAAAAATATTCTCTTTATCTGATTCTCTTCAAGTTATTTTAAAATATTTACTTTTGACTAAAATTTTATTTTTATGATTTACTGAACAAAGCTGTATATTAAATCTTTTTAAGGCTTGATCAATATATCATTTTTAAAACAGTCTTAACAATCATTAAGAGCTATCCTTGAATATCTAAATACTAATAATATAAGATGTTTTATTCATATCAACCATCTTAAAATTCTTAGTGATAATTTCTTGATTTAGTATAATAAACTAAGATCACTATTGGCAATGTAAAATATTATCAACATATGTGACCAATATAATAAACTTACTCCCATTAATCATTAGATATAAATACTGATCAATAGTATTTTTCTTAAATCTGAAGAAAGTAATGATGTCAAGAATATTTATATATCATTATCTTAAAGTTTGTTTAAGGTCATAAATGGATTCCTAAATTTACATAACAAATTTTATATTTCTTTCATTTTCTCTATAAATCGTTTAGAGTAACCTATATAAAGCTAGATACTTAATCAAAAAACTTATTTTCATATTATATCATTATGATGTAATTCAAACTCATAATGAGTCACTAATATCATGATAATTATTATCAAGTTCATTTAAAAACTAAATATCTTATTATAGTCGATATATTCTTTATGAGTAAAGCCTTTGACCATAAGTTTGACTATTATATCGTTCGACATTATCCTTTGAGACATATTTATATAACAGACTCTTTTATAATTATTGGACAATTCGATGAATTCATCAGACACCATTTTGGTTATTGATTTTAACTTTTCTTTTATTGCATCATATTACTTTTCAAAATCATTATTTTTCATGACCTATGAAAACAATGAGGGATCTATTCTGATTCCTATATCAAAATATAATTCTTGTAGATATACCACATAATAACCATAAATGATAAGATTCCTTTCCCTTTGAGATATTCCTAAGGCTGTCAATTATGATTGTTCTACTAAACCATTAACAACAATATCAATATAATATAAGAATTTAGTAATGTTATTTTGTTGTTTACTTTTATCAAATAATTTAATGATTTGAGTAACAACTGTTAGGGATCGAATGGCCCTAAGAGGGGGAGGGGGGTGAATTAGTGCAGCGATAAAGAATGATAAATTTCTGTGATTTAAAATAACTTTCGAAACTTCGTACGATATAAATCACGTTTTTGACTAAAATCAATTTCGATTAAAGCGTAATAGAAAATGCTTAAAGTAAGGAGTGATTATAGAGGAAGAAGGTAGTGATGAGTAAGTTGAGCAGCGAAGAAAAGGTGGTTTGCAGAAAGGTAAATGCAAGAACATAAACAAAAATCATTTTTATAATGGTTCGGTCATCCGACTTACGTCTACTCCCGATTCCTCTTTGCTTGAGACCATCGGCTTTCCACTAGATATCCTCCTTCCAACGGGCGAGGATGAACTCCCTTACAACACCTCTCCTTTTGACGGGCTTAGGAGGCAACCCTTACAAGGCCTCTCAACCCTCTCTAAGGCTAGATCACACTTTGGAATAAGAGGGAAGATTTTGACACCATTTCAATAAAGTTTTCCCTTCTTCTTTCTTAGTTTTTGTGTCTTTGATCCATGGATAAGAGGGGTATTTATAGACCTCAAGAGGATTCAAATTTGGAGCCCAAATTTGAATCACTTTTCGTTTTCCCAATGCTGGCGGTGCCACCGCCTGTCAGTCTGTCACTAACAGTGTACTGGGCGATGCCATCGCTTGGGCTTGCTGCCCAGCGGTAGTACCACCGCCAAGCCCGGTAGTGCCACCGCTTGGGCTCTCGGGACCTGGGCACTGCCACCGCCCCAGCCAGTCGGTGCCACCACCTGGGCTCTCGGGTCCTAGGTGGTGCCACCGCTAGACACTTCCAGTTTCACTGGTTGGGCCTTAAACTCGACCTAAACCAGTCCGTTATCAGGCCCAATTGGCCCCTACTTGGGTTATAGGATTAATACATAATCCTAACCTAAATTATTATGCTAACTATGAAACTAAAGACATTTCCTAAGCTGTTACAAAGTCCGACAAGTCAAGACTTCTTCCGGCGAGCTTTCGGTGAACTTCCGGCGATCTTCCAATGAACCCTCAGAAACCATTCTACGGACTCTCGGCAAGCTCCTGGACTTCACGATGATCTTTTTTTTTTTGGGTAAGTATCTTCACGATGATCTTGGCGAGTTCCAACGAGCTTCTTTAGCAAGCTCTGATCTTTCTTGGCAAGCTTCGCAAACTTCTAAAAACCCTTCGGCAAGCTCTTACTCATTCGTGGCCAGTTCCGGCAGCACTCCCAATGAATCTTCGGACTTCCGTCGAACTCTCGAACTCCCAATGATCCGTCACACTTATCTTCCAGTACTTTGTTTCGCTTTACGTTTTCATCGTTATTGTAGTTAATCCTGCACACACATAAACAAAAACTCTACTTCGATCTAGATAGTTATTACAACGCGAATTGACATTCAGTTGCTCGGCACATCATTGGTCGACGCTTCATCCGATTCTTCGGTGCATCATCCTCTCTTGCATATTGTTGCCTAATCGGTGGTTGACCTCCACAACCCTGATATTCTTGGCGCAACACGCTCTTCTTAGCCCGATGTCCAACGTACGAAGCCTTCTACTAATTGTCGATCGAATCTCTGGTTCGACATTCAATATCCTGCTGGCGAATCTCTTCTCTCTCTAGGGTGAGAAGAGGCTGAGAGATCTTGGTGCGCAGAGGAGTAGGGGAACAGAGGAGAGGGCTTTTGCTCCCTTCCTCGCCTCTCTCTGCTGCCGCACGCAGGGAACAGAGGAGAGGCTCTTCCGCGACGCACGAGGCGGTGCGGCCTTTAGCGACAGTGCAGAGGCTTGCGGACATGGCTGCGGTGGTGGCGGCGAGGGCGGTGGCCGGACGAGGCTGCGTGCTTAGGTGTGCTGCAAGGGCCCATCGGAGCTTGCCGGTGGCTGGGTTCACGAAAGCGACAGCGGTGGTTCTTCCTGTTTTGAACGAAGCGGTGAGCGGGTTCCCTGCAGAGATCTCTGCAAGCAAGGAGAACAAAGGACCGAGGAGGCACGGCGAGCGAGCACACTGCAGATCAGAGAGCCTCTACTCCACCTCTTTCCGTAAGAGGAGGAGGAGAACAAGGAGGCATCCTCACCTCGGCCAGATCGGGGGCTGCGCTGTCCCCCATGACGCCCTCGCTTTGGGGCGTGAGGCGATGGCGGTTCTCCCCTGCGGTGGGCTGGGTGTTCACGCGACTTCTCCCCCTGGAGGCGGTGGGCTGGCTGGCGGCGGTTCTCCTGTTCTACTCACGGAGAGCAGCAACAGTGAGTGGCGGCGGTGTTGGTGGCGGTTCTCCCTCGCAAGACGGAGAGAGCGGGGTTCCCTGCAGAACCGACTCGCCCTTTCCTTTGTTCCTTCGGTGAACAGAGGAGGAGGAGATCGGGGGAGGCTTCCTTACCTCGGCCAGATCGGGGCTGCACTCCTGCACGCCCCGCTGCTTTGGGGCGTGAGGCGGGCTGGCTTGCACGCACGGAGAACGCGAGGAGGCGTCCTCGCGATCCCTGCCTGCATGCTGCAGCAAGCCTGCAGCTCGCTGTTGGGGGTTTGCGGTAGCGATTTGTGGTCGCTTCTGCTTTTGGGCTGCAGCAGCAGGACCTCTCTGGAGGCGGTGGGTGGGTGGCACGCACGACGAGAGAAGGCACGGCGGTATCATCTCCCTGCATCGCCCCTTCTTCTCTCTAGGAAGGGGCGGCGGCTGCGAGGTTTCTTGAGTGCGGTGTGGCTTCGCTGCTGCAGTTGCTTCTGTTGGGGTTGAGGCGGCAGTTTATTGGGGCTGCTCCATAGCTCAAGGAACGCAGCTACCAGGGCAGCGATGGTCCCAAGCCCGACGACGAGGTTTCCTGCCCCTACGTCTCAACCTTCCCGACGAGTCGCTTCTTCGATGATGCAGCATAGAGGTAGGTCGCGCTCTAGATCGCGGCCTCCTGCTCTTATTTCTAGAGATCCTCGGCCTTGGACTAGCCTCTTCAAGGCTCCGGTTGGAAGTCTGGATCTTAGCCTAGATTTCTTTGCTCCAGAAATTGAGGCGAGACAGGAAGATTCTTTGTGTACGAGGCTGCGATTCTGCAGAGTGATTGAGACATGGTCCGGGCGCTTGTTGGTTATGTGGTCGGTCTAAAGACATCCTACTTTCCATTATCTTCATTCATCAAAACTCGATGGGGAATATCGGCATTCGATCTTCATATCTTTGGAGAATGGTTTTTTTGTATGCAAACTCTATTCGAAGAAGATTTGCAATGGATTCTTGAAGGGTTTTGGACTATTCGTGGCCATCCGATGATATTACGACGCTGGTCCCCTGATGTCCGTTTGGAGTTAGACAGCCTACAATCTATTCCCTTATGGGTATCTTTTCATGGTCTTCCATTACATCTTTGGAGTAGACGTTTTATTGCTAAATTATGCACACACCTAGGACAGCCATTGTATATCGACAAGGCAACAAAGAATGAGACGAGATTGGCTTTTGCACGAGCATGTGTTATGATTTCTTCTGATGGTGATCTTCCTAATGAGGTTTTTTATCGTGATTTAGATGGTACCACCCGTAAGGTACATGTTTCATATTCCTGGAAACCACAACGATGTAATATTTGCTCCTCTTTTGGTCATGCACATGGAGCTTGTCAGCAAATTCAGAAGCCAATTACTCAGGTTTATCGGCAACGTCAAACACCTCAACATAGGGTCGATACTGCTATTATTGAACAAAGCGAGTCTCCTTCAGTGGCAGTTGAGACAGTAACGATGAGTGAGCATTCTGACTCACTTGGGCAGCACCAAGGCCAGGGGGATAAATCAGGAGCTTTAACTCTTCCTATTATATCGGAGCCTTCTACAAAAGCAGTTTCTCATGGTCCTCGCGAACAGGAGAAGGAGAAGTTGGAAACTTCATCTCTTCATATATTGCCAGTGACTACTACAACAGGGATTCCACGTTCTACTCATCGTACTAACCAGGATATAGTGTCCCAACCAGCTCATGTCCCTACCAATCAAGACATTTTGAACACAGCTATCCCGGATGCTCAAGGTACATTAAAATTTAAACACTTGCAAGCGGTGGATGAAGTCGAAAAATATAGAAATAAAGGCTTGAAAGGTAAGGATATAGTGCGGGAGGAAAATGTCAAACCTAAGGAGAAGAAAAAGGATATCCTTCCTAAGTCACACATTCTTCCCTCTACTTAGGAAGAATTACTCTATTTCCCATATGTTTTCTTTTTTATGAAGATTATCTGTTGGAATGTTCGTGGACTTAATAAACCTGAGAAATGTCAGGAGCTCAATAGAGTAATCAGGTCTGCTGCTTGTGATATTGTCATTCTTGTGGAAACAAAAATTAAACCATCTCGAGTTCGTGTTCAAAGGAATTTAATATGGCCAGAGGCAGAACTTCTTACCAACGATACTTGTGATACTTATGGTAGAATATGGGTATTATGGCATCCGAACTTTGTTAGTGCTTGTTTTATTTCGCTCTGAACAATTTATCCACCTTAAAGTGAGGATAAACAGAATGGTTGTCAATTCTATATTCTTGGTGTATATGCTTCTAATAGTTTGCAGGAAAGAAAGCGGTCTATGGGTGATTTGATTAACGTTGCAAATGGTGTCTTACGATTGCCATGGATTATTCTTGGTGACTTCAATACTTTTCGGTACACACATGAAAAAGTGGGGGTAAACCAATTCCGAGAGAGCAAGCTTCAAGGATTCAATGATTACATAGATATTGCTTTGCTTTGATTGATATGAAATCTGTAGGGGATTGGCTTTCATGGAGTAATCAAGGTGTTGCTCACAGGAAAATAATGGCTCGACTCGATAGGTGTTTGATTAATCGAGAATGGTTAACGATTTACCTAATTCACTTACGGAGTATGGTGCTCAATTATTTTTCGATCATTCTTCAATGTATATACATGAGACAAAGTAATACCCAGAGGCAAGAAACCATTTAGATTCTTTCATATGTGGAGTACCCATCCTCGATTTCGAGGTTATCGAGATCGACTTGGAATGTTAATGTGTATGGTTCTCCCCCTTACATCCTATGTCAAAAGCTTAAAGCTTGTAAAGCAAGCACTAAAGGAGTGGAATACAAACACCTTTGGCAATATTACCATGCGGGTCGATTAAGCGAAAGGAACTAATGGCGGTGCAACATGAGCTACATCTTCAACCCTTTGACGAGAATCTTATTTGCAAAGAGGCGAAGCTAGGTATCAATTCATGCAGGCTTTAAAGCAAGAAGAAAGTTTTGCAAAACAGAAGTCTAGACTGCATTGGCTTACCCTAGGGGATTCAATACGAAGTTTTTCTATACACGACCATTGCTACTAGGCGAGCGGCCGTTAATCAGATCGAGAAATGTAAAGACCAAGACGGTACACTTATTGAGAATTTGGATGAGGTTAAAGCCCACACTTTGAACAATTTTTTATGCTTTACTTAATCAAACAGAGCTGACCTAATAATATTCATGTGGAGCCTACTAGAAAGCTTGATTCGGATGATATCACGATTCTCAATGCCCCAATTACTGAGATGAAGAAATTGTTAGAGTTGTCTTTAAGTCACCGAAGCACAAAAGTCTGGTGGGATGGGTTTCAGCTGAATTTTACCAAATTGCATGGCCGATTATTGGAAATGACGTGATTAAAGCTTGTCAAGATTTTTCTCTTCTCGGTCACCTTCTTAAAGAGATAAATTGTACTTTTATTTCTCTAGTTCCTAAGAATGCAGGTGATTCCTAGAGCACTACAGGCCCATTTCATTATGCAACTTTATTTACAAGATTATATCCAAGTTGCTTGCAGATCGAATGCAAATGATTATCTGAGAAGATCATTAGTCTGCACATTTGCTTTCATTAAAGGAAGAAGTATACATCACAATATTCTTCAAGCTAACGACTTGGTCAAAGATCTGCACTCTAAATCAAGAGGGACAAAAATATGTTTTAAAGTGACTTACTTAAAAGCATTTGATTCGATTAATAGATATTTTCTCTACAAGATGCTCCTCAGTATGAACTTCCCTCAACAATGGGTTAATTGGATTCAGTGCTGCTTGGAAACTCTAAAATTTTCGATTCTCTTCAATGGTTCACCCATTGGCTTTTTTGGGAGTACGAATGGCATCCGATAAGGAGATCTACTTTCTCCATATCTTTTACAATTGTCATGGAAGGACTCAGTTGTATGTTAGAAAAGCAGTCTTTGATGGTAGCATTAAGGTACCCTAAGTGGTTCTATTCATATATCCCACATAACATTTGCAGATGATCTTATTATATTTCTTCGCAATGACATTACTTGATGAGGAATTTGGCTACTATTCGAAAGAATTTGGTTTGTTTTCGGCCTTCACTAAATCATGCAAAGAGTAAAGTCTATATGGGTCCTTGCATCGAAGATAAAGACTTTATTATACAAACTTTGGGGTTAGCGAGGATGTCTCGCGATTTCTTATCTAGGTCTCCCACTTATTTCCACTGGCATTCACAAAACCCACTGTCAACCTATCCTGGAAAAAATAAAGAATATAATTTTCTCTTGGAAAACTAGACTCCTTTCTAAAGCAGGACGACTTGAACTCATCCGATCGGTCTTTGTTCTCTTACTCTATTTATTGGTCTAATGCATTTCTTCTACCTGTTGGACTTCTTCAGGATATTGAGCAATTTGTTGAAAAACTTTTTCTGGAATGGTACGGATGGTAAGGCAATGCATATGGTAAATTGGGATAATATCTGCAGGCCTAAGGATGAGGGGGGACTGAATCTGCGAAATCTGAGAGACTAGAATAAAGCTTGTTTGGTACAAAAATTGTGGGATCTTTTGCAAAACAAATCTTTATGGTCACAATGGGTTTCTGCTAGGTACCTATCAAAGGAATCAATCTGGGAAGTTTCAGCAAAACCATATCATTCTGCTGCTTGGAAAGGAATTTTGACGGCAAGAAATTGGCTAACCAAACATATTTCTTATACAATCTCTTCTGGAACAAGAATTAATATGTGGTATGATCCTTGGGTGAATGGAAAGAGTATATTTCAATTGTATGGCGATAGAGTACGAAGAGATCTTGGGGCCTCTAACGATTGGACGGTTTCTGAGTTCATTGTTAACGGCACTTGGTGTCTTCCTAGTCCTATTTCTCCTGATATGCTATCACTTTGGCCGATTATTACAACTCTTCCAATCAAGAACAACTCCTCAGATATGCTTGATTGGCTTCATGACAATGGAAAATTTAGTGCTACATCTGCATGGAATCAAATCAGACAAAGAAACAACAAGTGGATCCCAAGCAGTTGGATATGGGATAGACCGGGCTCACAGAGACATTCTTTATGCACATGGCAGGCCCTTCTTGCCAAACTACCAACTATGGATAATATGAAGCGAAAAGGTATATATATTGTTAACCGATGCTCTCTTTGTATGCAACAGGAAGAAGATATTGATCATCTTTATTTTGCTTGCGACTACACTAATTGGATATGGGTGGAGATTCTGAAGAGATTTGAACTCCATAGGCTACCAAGGCCAAACTTGCATCAGGAACTAGAACAGCTGCAACAAAGCTTCTCAAGGAAAGGGCTTCTTACACAACTAGCAAAAATTACCTTCAGATGTGCTATTTGGTGGATTTGGAGGGAGAGATGTAGCAGAATCTTTGAGGGCCTCAACACACACAATACTCACCTATTGCTCGAGATACTTAGCGACTCAAGATCATGTATGGAGCAGAATCTGGAAATGACGCATTTAACAAGTAGTGAAAAAGATATCTTTATCAGATTCAATTTTGTTATTCGTTAATGCTTTCTAGATTGAGATTGCTGTATTTTGTATTTCTATGTTTCCACAATGTGATGTATTCACAGGTCGTTTAGGAATGTTATTTGCTATTTATTTAATATCGTAAGGCGTCATAGTCTACAACATGTGTAGTCATGACTACTTTTTTGCTATGTTCTCTTGGAGACGAGTCTGGTGGAATGAGTCCATTCCACCTTTCTGAGGTGGGGTGCATTCTCCTAGACTGCTCTAAGAGATCTCAGGCTATAGTCTACGGCTTGTGTAGACAAAGCTACTTTGTTACTAAATACAATTACATTTACTTACCAAAAAAAAAAAAGACATTCAATATCCTGACGTGATCACCCAACGCAACGTCAATTCCTCCAATATCAACTGTCTAATCCTGATTGATAGTAGACCTACGTAACTTAAAACGTAGTTAGACAATAAAACATAATCAATTAGTTTCATAATCAAAATTCGAGATTCAACAATCTCCCCCTTTTTGATGATGGTAATTAATTGATGACTAACGGAGTTAACCTTAACTCCTCGAAGTTTAACCAAACTCCCCCTATTAATATGCCATTGATAGAATACTTGGATTATCCTAAATCCAAGCAACATTCATCACAAATTAAGAGAAATCATCAATTTATCATGTAAATATATAAAATATTCAATTCAATGCATGAAGTCATTAATCTACTTCTCCCCCTATGTCATCAACAAAAAGGAGAAGTTGCATCATAACTAGTTTAAAATATATACAAATTTTACAATCATACTAGCTATCAATCAGGATGTTCAACATATATCACATTTAATCATAGCAAGTTTTTTAAATTCTTTCTAAAGATGAGTAAGATAGCAATTTTTCATCACTTGCTTCTTGTGCAAGTTTGCACTTTGCTTTTGTAGTATGCTAGCAACTTTTGAAATGTTCATGATAGGATGTTCCTTCATTTCAATGATCGAGCTAGCAAATTTTTTATTGAAGTCATAAGTTAGCAATAAATCTTCTCCCCCTTTATTTTTGTCAAAAAGAAGGGAAGATGATAGAACCCGAGAGGAATTCTATGAAAATTGATCTTTGAGGGGGATCAACCCTTGGAACGCTATAGGGGTTCCACCCTCTAAGTAGCCTGGTGGCTGCAATTGTAGATTGATATTTCTTGTTCCAAAGAGGTGGAGGCTACAAGCTTATATAGAGCTCCAAACCCTAGTCCTAGGGGTTGCTTCCTAAGTGAACTACCCAATTTACCCTCAACTTTAGCCGACCGGCCCAATAACAAGAGGGGCGACGGCTAAGAGGCCCAATAGCCCAAATATAAACCCTAGCCTCTCTTCTTTATATGATAGATGTGGCTATGTGAGATTTATTACACTTACAGGGTTTTTATTAGCTGCTACTTAGTTGAGTAGGACCTAACCCTGCTAGGGTCCTATCAAGCCCGCCCTCTTCCAATCAGCCTTGTCCTCAAGGCTGAGGTTCCATGAATTCAGGGAACTGGGTCTTCAGCTCCTTATATGATTCCCATGTGGCATCTTTGGGTGGTAAATTATTCCAATGCACTAGTACTTCAATAGAGGGACATCGGCGATGCATGATGATTTTGTGGTCGAGAATGGCTTACAGTTGGGCTTGGATATTCCATCATTAGTAGTATTGGGCAGTTGAATCTAGGGTGACTCGTGTTCTTCCAACTTAGGCTTCAAGCATGACACGTGGAAGACAGGGTGAATTTTGACATCCTCAGGCAATTTAAGTCTATACGCCACAGCTCCAATACGCTCTGCGATCTGATAGGGCCCATAAAAATGTGGAGATAGCTTCATGGAGGCTCGTGTGTTGATAGATAATTGTTTGTATGGCTGTAGGCGAAGATAAACCCAATCTCCTACTAAAAATTCTCTTTCGCTTCTTCGTGTGTCAGCTTGCTACTTCATTCTGGCTTGAGCAGTAGAGAGATTATCCTTTAGCAACTGTAGGAGTTTGTCTCTGTCAATTAAATCCTGATCGACCTGATCTACCTTAGCCGAGTCAGTTACATACTTTGGAATCATAAGAGCCGACCGACCATATAATGCTTCATATGGGGTACATTTTGTAGATAAATGATATGTAGTATTGTACCACCATTCGGCCTAAGGGAGTCATTTCATCCACTCCTTTGGCCGATCACTGGTGAAACACCGAAGGTACATCTCTAAACACCTGTTCACTACTTCTATTTGGCCGTCAGTTTATGGATGATATATTATGCTCATCTTGAGTTTGGTGCCCTGCAATTGAAATAACTTGGTCCAAAATTTACTAGTGAAGACCATGTCATGATCACTTACAACGAACCTTGATATCCCATATAGTTTAACAATATTTTCTGTGAAAATCTAAGCAATACTAACAGCAATGTAGGGATTTTGCACAGCACAAAAATGAGCATATTTCGTAAGTCGATCAACCACTACAAGTATTGTGCTTTTACCTTTGGAAGGTGGCAGCTCTTTGATGAAGTCCATGGAGATGTCAGTCCACACCGAGTCTAGTATGGGTAGTGGTTGTAGTTTTCCTGGACTCGCCACTATTTCACTTTTTGACATACATCACATTGTGCTACGTATTCGAAAATAATTTTTTTTATCCCTCTCTAATAAAAGTTTTGCTTCACTCTTTTGTAGGTTCTTAGAAATCCGAAGTGCCCTATTGAAGGTGTGGAGTGTATTTCGTGCAGAATAACTTTGATGCAATGGGAGTTTGGTATAAGCACAATACGACCTTTGTAGCGTAGATCCCTCGAATCTCAATTATAGTGAGCTATTGTGCTTGGATCCTCCTTTAATTTTTTGATGATGTTGCTGGTTTCTGGATCCTTCTTCCATTCCTCTCTAATATCCTTAAGGAAGCTGGTGGTAGGAAGAGAGATGGCTGAAAATTCAGCTTGCTCAGTTAGCCGTGAGAGTGCATCTGCAACAACATTTTCTTTCTCTTTTTCATAAATAATTTCATAATCAAATCCTAGAAGTTTGGTTACCTATTTTTGCTATTTCGGGGATGATATCTTCTGCTCCAAAAAGTACTTAAGGCTTCTATGGTCGATTTTAATATGAAATCATCGGTCAATCAGGTAGGGTCTCCACTTTGTTAATGCGTGCACAATAGCGAGCATCTCCTTATCATAGATAGATTTTTTTTTATGGGAGGGAGACAACGCCTTGCTGGTGTATGTGAGTGGTCAACTATCTTGTATGAGAATGGCTCCAATTCAAACTCCAGATGCATTGACCTCAATGATGAAGGGTCGGCTGAAATCTGGTAGCGCTAGCACCAGTGTGGAGTAGGGGCTGTAGCTTGGCCGAATCACCCCTGTTTTGAGCATCTCCTTCACGATCTTCTCAATTTCATCCTTCTGAAGGTGAGGAGGATAGTGGTAAGGCCAAGTGTTTGCTGGTGGTTTACTCGGAAGGATTGGAATTCGGTGGTCCTGTTGCCAAGTAGGAGGAAGACCGCGCGGTTCAGTAAAAACATCGTTAAATTCAACAAGCAGTTGGGTGAGATTTTGATCTTTAATTTCTGTTTTCTTCCCCTCTAGTTGCTGCTGGAGATGCATAAGAAAGCCACCATTTATCTTGTGTAAAACTTTCTCTATTTGTTGGGTTAAAATGGTGGTTACGTTGCTTTCGCGCTTTCCGCGTAGGGTGACCTGTTTGCCTTTGCAATAGAATTTCATAATCAATTTGGAAAAGTTTCAAGAGACGTCACCTAGCATCGTCAGCCATTCTATGCTTAGCACAGCCTCATAATCATCAATTGATAGGAGGAAGAAGTCGACAATAATTTCTTGGCCCTACAGTAATAGTTTCACCTGTGGGCATCTTTGGTCGCATTTTAGGATTCGATCGTCGGCGACCTTTATATCAAACTTGCTGCAACCTTCGATATGGTGCGCCATCCGAGCAGCAACCTTACTGTTTAGAAAGTTATTAGTGCTATCTGTATCGATGAGAATGGTAATCGGTTGTTGTTTGAGCAAGCCTCCAACTTTCATCGTTTGCGGATTTGAGTAGCCGGCTAGTGCATGTACCATAAAGTCGGTCGATTGTAGCTCTTCTTCCACATCTTTGTCCTCATGTTCAAAACTCTCTTTTGGCTATTCATTGATCTCTTCTTCTACTGGTTCAATCATAAGAAGTCTCCCTTTTTTACAGCGATGCTCGTGGCTCTACAGCTTGTTACAATGCCAACATAACCCCTTGGCAGATCGGTCTCGAAGCTCTTCTCTTATCAATCTTTTTGGTGCAGGAGCTCAGCTAATAGTAGGGGGGGCTGAGGGCTTCGATGTTGCTGGTCGAGGAGTGACCCTAGTCCTTTGGTCTTTGTGGTTCAATCGCTCCTCCTGAAGTCGTGCGAAAGAGATGACTGCCATAAGTGTGTATGGTTGTCGCGCTTTAACTTCTCCCCGGATCTCTGGCTTCAAGCCCTCAATAAATGTTCCCAATAACTATTTTTTAGATTAATCATGAGTTTGATTAGATAACCTTTCAAACTTGGTTTGATACTCCTGGATGGTAGAGGTTTGTCGGATCTTTGCTAGTTGTCCGTCGATGTTCTCGTAATCGGTTGGTCCGAAACGGATCAGCAGTCCTTCTTTGAATTGTCACCATGAGAGGACTCCATGAGTGTATTCAAACCAATTAAACCATTGTATGGCATCCCCTTCAAGATGTATAGCTGTAATTTCTACCATAGATGCATCTGCGATTTTGTGGTACCAAAAATATCGCTCCGCGCGTGAGATCCAACCAATCGGGTCTCCTTCCCATCTAGGAAAGTCCACCCTCATGCGTGGATAGTGGGGATCGGTCATAGAGCCTCCCCTCTTTTGGAAGTCATCTCTTTGATCAGAGCTTTCTCCTTGATGTGATTTCTTTGGGCTCGGTAGTCGACCTAAACTAAGTTCGGCAAAGAGAGTCTGAATCTTCTCTTCTATTCATGTCTCGAAGGCTTCGAATTTAGCATCAACTGTCTCCTCGAATGCCATAGCATATGTCTCCAAATCTGTAATATTAAGATCTCTTTTTTGCTATCGAGTTAAAGACATATATTGGTTGAGAAAAGTGGTGGCTGAAATGGTTAGTGGATTGGTGGATGTAGGCTACGGTTTAGGCTTGTTTTGTGACTGTTTTGGGTGCAGTTTGGGGCTGTAGTTTGATGGATTTTTTGGGCTATGATGGTAGTGGATGAAGGTAGGGAAGAGGGTTTTAGATCTATGGTAGATCACAGCAAAAATTTGACAAAAATCAGTAGAAATTATCGCCTATATGCGCTATCTCGTAAGAGCAGAATTATTGTCGAAGAAATAGCGATTTCTCGACGAAATTTCTAGTGAAAACTTAGGGATTTGAGGAGGAGGTTTAATGGTAGAATCTTAGTTTAGATAATAGCAAGGATAACAAATTGGATCAAGAAATTTTGACAGCAAAACAATAAAGAAATCAGTGCAAGTTGCGATAGCAGAATTCTCGTCGAAAAATTTCAACAGTTTGCGATGAGAGATTGCAGCAACACACAAAATTTTTTTTTGATGAATTCGATGATAGATCTTTTATGGATGAGAGCCAAGATGATCTATGAGGTGCACAAGAAATTTTGTTCAAAAAGGATAACAATTAGATCGGTTAAAGGCAGCAACACGCGGTTGAAATTTTCTGCAGCGATCCTTCGTTCGCAAAGATGGTAACTTTTGCGATGCAAGGAATTCGCAGGCAAGGGATAGATAGAAAAACTTTTTTTTTGGTATTTTAGATGAAAAATTATAGCAGCAAAGGGTATTGGTGATTGAAAAATACCAGATCTCTGATGCAATTAGAGGTGGCGACTGTAGATTGAATTAATCTACGTCAGGAGATGACGGTGGAGATGACGGCGTCAAGAGCAATTATGGAAGTTGCTTGGTTGATGGTGGGCGGCGGGGATGGCAGCAAAAGCAACAAGATCACTGCTTTGATACCAGATTATAGAACCCCAGAGGAATTCTATGAAGATTGATCTTTGAGGGTGATTAACCCTCGGAACGCTATAGGGGTTCCACCCTACAAGTAGCCTGGTGGCTGCAATTGTAGATTGATATTTGTTGTTCCAAAGAGGTGGAGGCTACAAGCTTATGTAGAGCTCCAAACCTTAGCCCTAGAGGCTGCTTCTTAAGTGAACTACCCAATTTACCCTCAACTTTAGCCGACCGACCTAATAATAAGGGGGGGGTGGCGGCTAAGAGGCCCAATAGCCCAAATATAAACCCTAGCCTCTCTTCTTTATAGGATAGAGGTGGTTAGGTGGGATTTATTACACTCATAGGGTTTTTATTAGCTGCTACTTGGTTGAGTAGGACCCAACCCTACTAGGGTCCTATCAGAAGAGTGCAATTCTTTTCCCTTTACATGAATTTTGAAACTATGACAATCAATAAAGATAAAAGAGAAGGTTTATATATCCATGAATTTATCAAGCAAATTTCATTCAAGAATAAGACAACAAGATCACGATATAGATAACAATTTTCTTAAAAGGATCTTTATTAAAAAAGGAATTCAAGTTGTTAATCCAAGAGATCAAGATCATGAATTGTAAATATTCTCTTTAGCATCAATTTTCAATTCATAATAAAGGGTATACAACCAAGAATCATGATATAAATATACCGTCTTGATTCAATGATTCATCATAAAGCAAATTAATTTTCAATCATCACTACAAGGAAGTTATGTCATGAAGAATTAATTCATGAATAAACAAGAATTATATATATTTATCATGAAGAAAATCTTGACTTATATGTAGGAGTTTTCTAATCATTACGATGATGATTTCATAAAAAAACTCTCAAATATATAGTTCCAAGAAATGAAAATCATGATTTATAAGACTCATACAAATCATCAAAATTACTCTTAAGAGATTCATATAAGGTCATGAATTCAATAAAATTTCTTTATAGCAAAATGAAATCTTTTAGAACTTGATTCAAGCATTAAATACATCTTAACAAGTCATAATTCTAAAAGATTCAAGAATCACTAAAAGAAAAATCATTCAAGTTCAATTTGACAAATCAAGACTCATAATCAAATTATCATTTTTAATATTCATAACATGAACAAAGTTATTACCATATCATCAAAATCTCATTCATAATTCAAGTTATTTACAAAATATCATATATGAATTTATCACTTGTCTTTTATTTGAAACATCCAAAACTTTAGTGAAAGAAAAATTTTCAAGATCATGCATTTCTTTTTTATGATTTACTTCAAATAAGCATGCTTTTGTCTTTTAATGTCAAATTGAGACAATCATGAAAGTTCAAGATGTAAAAGGCAAAATCTCATAAAACAACACATCAAGCATGATTTTAAACATCCATTTTCAAGCCAAAAATATAGCACATTACACATAAGGCACATTTCAACAAAAATTCGATTCAACATGATAATATGTTTCATTTTAAGTTGTATGTTTCATGTAAGTGTGATTAAATCCTTTTTGTATAAGGGATGTGTATCAAGTTTAAAACCTAGACACGTTTCATTATTAAAAATATGATATGTCATCTAAAAAATTTTGTTATGAAATTGATAAGACCAAAAGCACAATAGTTCAAGATGTAAAATTCACTCATCATGCATAATGTGTTTCATTTTAAGTTATTTGTTTTATATGAGTGTGCTCATATTTTAAAAGATGAGTATCATGTTTAAAACCAACACATGAGTTTCGTCATCAAAATATGATATCATAAAGTCTTTAAGCATGATAACAACCTTTTAACATTTTCATTTTATCATTATCAATGATGATTTCATAAGGTATGTTCAAATTTTCATGTAAAGACCATGCATTATTTTTAAAACCGAAAACATCATCAAAACCATTAAGATTCATGGATTCATCATACACATTATTTCAAAATATGAGATTTCGACAAAGGACGAATGTTTCTCTCTCTAGGTGAGAGTTTCTCTCTCTAGGCGAGAGTTTCTTTCTTTAGGCGATTCTCTTCTCTCTCTAGGGTGAGAAGAGGCGGTGTGGATCTGCTTCTTCTCCCTTGGGTGGTGGTTCTTCCCTTCCTCCACGTGGTGTAGGAACTCGCTGCTGCTACACAGTTGTGAGATCGAACAGCGTTGGGGAAAGTGAAGCCACGGAGAAAGGCTAGGGCGAGAAGGGACGGCGGCTGCTGGGCGACGGTTCTCCCTGCGCACGGAGATCTGTTTCTCCCTTGGGCGAGTCGCTGCTCTGCGGACAAGGATCTGCATCTACACACGGAGGGGAGGCGGCGGCGGGGCTCCATCCTTTGCCTCTCTCTGTTGCTGCGAAGAACAGAGGAGGCGACGATTGCTGCTCCCTCACTGCTCTGGGCGGAGGGCGAGAAGGGGCGGCGGCTACCCGCACACGGAGATCTGCTTCTCCCTTGGGCGAGTCGCTGCTCTGCGGACAAGGAGGGCGTCGCTTCTGGGAGGCGGCGGCGGCGGCGGTGTTGGGCTTTGGCTGCTTGGCGGCGATTGAGGGTCTTCTCCCTCGGGCGCGCTCCAGCCTTTCTCTGCTGCTGCGAAGAACAGAGGAGGCGACCCTCACTGCTCTGTACCAGGCGGAGAAGAGGGGGGGAAGAGGTGCGGCTGCAGAAGCGCTCTCCACCCTTTGCTTCGCCCACAGGGTCTGCGCACGAACGGAGAGGCGAAGGCTGCTTCTCTGTTCGAAGAGTTCTGCAGAAGCGCTCTTTCCCAGCATCGCCGTCTGTGCGGTTGCTGGGTGAGGAGCGGCTGCTGGGCAGTTCTCGGAGCCTTGCGGCTGCAGCATCCAACATTGACAGGGGTGCTGCTACTGTATGATAGTTGTGGCAACGCAAATCGAGAATGGCTGGTGACGGTGGCAGCAGGGTTGATTCGAAGATGAGGCCTCCTTCTCAAGTTGCTTCTGGTTCTTTGAGGATGCAGCATAGAGGTAGGTCGCGTTCTAGATCGCGGCCTCCTACTCTCATTTCTAGAGACCCTCGACCTTGGACAAGCCTCTTCAAGGCTCCGGTTGGAAGTGCGGACCTTAGCTTGGATTTCTATGCTCCAGAAACCCAGGCTGATCAGAAGATTGCTGTGTATGAGACTGTTGATTCTGAAGAACTGATTAAGACGTGGTCCATGGCACTTGTTGGTTATGTGGTCGGTTTAAAGACATCATATTTTCCATTATCCTCGTTCATCAAGACTCGATGGGGCACATCGGCATTTGATCTGCATATGCTAGAGAATGGTTTTTTTGTATGCAAACTCTATTCTACAGAGGATTTGCAGCGAATCCTTGAAGGGTTTTGGACTATTCGTGGTCATCCGATGATTCTACGGCGTTGGTCTCCTGATGTCCGTTTGGAGTTAGATAGTCTACAGTCTATTCCTTTATGGGTATCCTTTCATGGTCTTCCCTTGCATCTTTGGAGTCGACGTTTTATTGCTAAGTTATGCAGCACCTTGGGACAACCATTGTATATTGACAAAGCAACAGCAGCACAGACGAGATTGGCTTTTGCACGAGCATGTGTAATGGTTTCTTCTGATGATGATCTTCCAAATGAGGTTTTTTATCGTGATCTTGATGGGACCACCCGTAAGGTGCATGTTTCATATTCTTGGAAACCACAGCGTTGTAAGATTTGCAACTCTTTTGGTCATGCACATGGAGCTTGTCAGCAAACTCAGAAACCAATTACTCAGGTTTATCGCCAACGCCAGTCATCTCAGCACGGGGTTGATAGCACTATTATGACTACTAACGAGCAAGGCGGGGCTCCTTCAGTGGCAGTAGTACCGGTGAAGATGAACGAGCATTCTGACTCGCTTGGGCAGCATCACAATCAGAAAGATAAATCAGGAACTTTACCTCTTCCTAATATATCAGAGTCTTTCACAACAACAGCTTCCCAGGTTACTCACACACAGGAGAAAGAGAAACCTTCATCTCTTCCTATATTGTCAACAGGGATCCCACGTTCCACTCATCGTGTTCTCCAGGATATTGTGTCTCAATCACATGCCCCTGCACACCTTACCAACCAGGACATTCTGGATCCAACTAACCAAGACGCTCAAGGTGCTTTCAAATTTAAACATTTACAAGCTGTGGATGAAGTGGAAAAAAATAAGAATAAAGGCTTGAAAGGTAAGGATATGGTGCGGGAGGACAATGTGAAATCTAAGGATAAGAAAAAGGAGGTACTTCCTAAGATCCCTTCTACTTAGGAAGAATTATTTTCCTTTCCTTCTATTTTATTTCTGATGAAGATAATATGTTGGAATGTTCGTGGACTTAATAAACCTGAAAAATGTCGGGAGCTCAATAGAATAATCAAGTTTGCTGCTTGTGATATTGTTATACTTGTGGAAACAAAAATTAAACCATCTCGGGTTCGTGTTCAAAGGAATTTAATATGGCCGGAGGCAGAACTTCTTACCAATGACTCTAGTGACACTTATGGTAGAATATGGGTTTTATGGCATCCCAATTCTGTTAGTGCATGGTTTATTTCTGCTACTGCACAATTCATCCATCTTAAGGTAGAGGACAAAAAGAATGGCTGTCATTTTCATATTACTGGTATATATGCTTCGAACAGTATGCATGAAAGAAATGCACTATGGACTGATCTAACTATCATTGCAAATGGTTGTCTTACAGTACCTTGGATTGTTCTTGGTGACTTTAATACTGTTAGGTACACAAATGAAAAAGTGGGGGGCAAACCACTTTCAGAAAGCCAGCTTCATAATTTTAATGATTACATAGATACTGCTGCATTGATCGATATGAAATCTGTAGGGGATTGGTTTTCATGGAGTAATCAAGGTGCTGCCCACAGGAAAATAATGGCTCGACTTGACAGGTGTCTGATTAATCATGCATGGCTAACAGTTTATCCTGATTCACTTCTGGAGTATGATGTTCAGTTATTCTCCGATCACTCTTCAATGTATATACACGCGGACAAAGCAACGCCCAAAGGCAAGAAACCATTTAGATTCTTTAACATGTGGAGTACTCATCCTCAGTTCCTTGAGATTATCAGATCAGCTTGGAATGTTACTGTGCATGGTTCTCCTCCGTACATTTTATGTCAGAAGCTAAAAGCACTATAAAGCAGACTTAAGCAGTGGAATACAAACATCTATGGCGATATTAACACCCGAGTTAAATTAAGCAAAAAGGAGCTAATGGCAGTGCAACAAGAGCTGCATCTCCAACCCTTTGATGAGAATCTTATTTGTAAAGAGGCAGAAGCCAGGCATCAGTTCATGCAAGCCTTAAAGCAGGAGGAAAGTTTTGCAAAACAGAAATCTCGACAGCACTGGCTTACTCTAGGGGATTCCAACACTAAGTTTTTCTATGCTGCCATTGCTACTAGAAGGGCCATTAACTGCATCAAGAAATGTAAAGATAATGACGATAATCTTATTACGAATTTGGATGAGGTTAAAGCACACACTGAACAATTTTTTTATTCTCTACTCAATAAAGAGGAGCAACCTAATAATATTCAGGTGGAGCCTACTAGAAAGCTTGATTCGGATGCCATCGCGATTCTCAATACACCAATTACAGATGAAGAAATTGTAAGAGTAGTCTTTAAGTCACCGAAGCACAAAAGCCCTGGTCCAGATGGATTTCCAGCTGAATTTTATCAAATTGCATGGCCTATCATTGGTGATGACGTGATTAAAGCTTGTCAGCATTTTTTCTCTTCAGGACATATTCTTAAAGAGATAAATTACACTTTTATTTCTTTAGTTCCGAAGAATACAGGGGCTGATTCACTAGAGCATTACAGGCCCATTTCATTATGTAACTTTACTTACAAGATCATATCCAAGTTACTTGCAGATCGAATGCGACATATTATGCACAAGATCATTAGTCCGACTCAGGCTGCTTTTATTAAAGGACGAAGTATACATCACAATGTTCTTCTTGCTAATGACTTGGTCAAGGATTTGCATTCCAAATCAAGAGGGACAAAAATCTGTTTTAAGGCTGACTTAAGAAAAGCATTTGATTCAGTTAATCGACACTTTATCTACAGGATGCTTCGCAGTATGAACTTCCCTCAACAATGGGTTAATTGGATTCAATGTTGTTTGGAAACTCCAAAATTTTCGATTCTCTTTAATGGTTCCCCTATTGGTTTTTTTGGAAGCACGAATGGCATTCGACAAGGAGATCCACTTTCTCCGTATCTTTACACAATTGTAATGGAAGGACTCGGTTGTATGTTGGAGGAGGCGAGTCATTCTTTGGCAGTATTAAGGTACCCATGCGGGTTCTCTTCATATATCTCATATAATATTTGCAGATGATCTTATTATATTTCTTCGCAATGACTCTACTTGATAAGAAATTTGGCTACTATTCTGAAAGATTTTGGTTTGGTTTCGGCCTTGACTCAATCATGCAAAAAGTAAAGTCTATATGGGTCCTTGCATTGCGAGATAAAGACTTTATTTTGCAAACGTTGGGGTTAGCGAAGGAAGTATGCGGTTCCTTATTTGGGTCTCCCACTCATATCCACTTGGCATCCGCAAAATCCTTTGTCGACCTATCCTGCAAAAAATAAAAAGTAGAATTTCCTCTTGGAAAATTAGACTTCTTTCTAAAGCGAGGCGACTTGAACTCATCCGATCGGTGTTGTTCTCTTACTCTATTTATTGGTCTAATGCATTTCTTTTGCCTGTTGGACTTCTTGAGGATATTGAAAGACTATTTAAGAACTTCTTACGGAATGAATACGGATGGTAAGGCAATGCATATGGTAAATTGGGATAACATCTGCAGACCGAAAGATGAGGGGGACTGAATTTGAAATCTGAGAGATTGGAATAAAGCTTGTTTGGTACAAAAATTATGGGATCTTATGCAAAACAAATCCTTATGGTCACAATGGGTTTACGCTAGGTACCTATCAAAGGAATCAATCTGGGAAGTTTTAGAAAAAACATATCATTCTGCTTTGCTTGGAAAGGAATTTTGAAGGCAAGAAATTAGTTTGTCCAAACATATTTCTTATACAATCTCTTCTGGAACGAGAATTAATATGTGGTATGATCCTTGGGTGAAGGGAAGAGTATATTTCAATTGTATGGCGATAGAGTACGAAGAGATCTTGGGGCCTCTAAAGATTGGACGATTTCGAATTCATTGTTAACGGCTTTGGTGTCTTCCTAGTCCTATTTCTCCGATATAATATCACTTTGGCCGACTATTACAACTCTTCCAATCAAGAACAACTCCTCGAGATATGCTTAATTGGCTTCATGACAATGGAAAATTTAGTGCTACATCTGCATGGAATCAAATCGAGACAAAGAAGCAACAAGTGGATCCCAAGCGGTTGGACATGGGATAGGCAGGGCTCAGAAACATTCTTATGCACATGGCAGGCCCTTCTTGCCAAACTACCCACACTTTGGATAATATGAAGCGAAAAGGTATATATATTGTTAACCGATGCTCTCTTTGTATGCTGTGGGAAGAAGATATTGATCATCTTTATTTTGCTTGCGACTACACTAATTGGATATGGATGGAGATTACGAAGAGATTTGAACTCCATAGACTACCAAGGCCAAACTTGCATCAGGAACTAGAACAGCTGCAGCAAAGCTTCTCAAGAAAAGGGCTTCTTACACAACTAGCAAAAATTACTTTCAGATGTGCTATTTGGTGGATTTGGAGGGAGAGGTGTAGCAGAATCTTTGAGAGCCACAACACACACAATACTCACCTATTGCTCGAGATACTCAGCGACTCAAGATCATGTATGGAGCAGGATTTGGAATTGAAGCATTTAACAAGTAGCGAAAAAGATATCTTTATCAGATTCAATTTTGTTATTCGTTAATGCTTTCTAGATTGAGATTGTTGTATTGTGTGTTTCTATGTTTCCACAATGTGATGTATTCACAGGTCGTTTAGGAATTACATTTTGCTATTTATTGAATATCGTAAGGTGTCATAGTCTACAACATGTGTTGATGGAAATCATCAATTTAGCAACCATACACCCCGATAGCTAAAGAGCTATGATACATATGGAATGCAAATTGACACCCTCCAACGAATTGAAACAAGGCGGATCGTTCAAGAATGAAGTAAGGGAAACTATTCTAATTACTTATCAATAGAAAATTGATGAAATAACTAGAATAGCACTTTGAATTCCCTTAAGACGCCACAAACTAAAAGTCTGATAAGTCAAAGGAAAAGCAAAGATTTGGCAACGCCACAAGCGTAAAAGCCTGATAAGTTCTAAAGTTCATGCAAGAACTTAAAACAAAACACTCACAGGTGTTGAAGAATTGTTATACTCCAAATTGTCCTTCTTCGAGAGTCAACCTCATTTATATAGTATGAGGAATGTACAAAGAGAATGAATGCATTAAATAACATTTATATTCCTAATTCATGAATTTTGGTAAACATTGAATGGACTTTTATTCTTCAAGTTGAGGTCTTCAAATTTGTCCTTCTCTCTTTATGATCACGTTGGCCATTTTAGAATCTTCTTGCAATCATAGAATGTTGATTGAGTCTTGACTAGCTTGATGGTTCATATCATTCCCCTTTCAAAAAAGGATTTGAGAGCCCAAATCATAGCCTCCATCACCTTCAAGAGAGCATCGATCACATTTTCCTTACCTTTTTTTTTCTTTGATCTTTGATTTCTCTTTTTTTTTTTTTACTTTTGATTTTCTCTCTCTCGTTTTTTTTAAAATTTCGATCTCTTTCTTTTTTTTCTTTTTTTTTACCATTGATCTTCTCCTCTCTCTCTTTTTTTTTTCTTTGATCTTTGATTTCCTCTCTTTTTTTTTACTTTTGATTTTCTCTCTCTCGTTTTTTTTGAACTTTCTGTTTCTCTTTCTTTTTTTGACGATAAAGTGAGGGGAAAAAATGAAAAACAAAGCGATGATAGCACAAGAAACACAATAATAAGAAGAAAGGAAGAATAGCAATTATGGATATCGTGATAAAAGAACAGGAAAAAGTTAAAAGATAACAAATAAATGGATAAGCAAAAAGTGCTCGATACCAAATGATGGAAATCATCAATTTAGCAACCATACACCCCGATAGCTAAAGAGCTATGATACATATGGAATGCAACGAATTGAAACAAGGCGGATCGATTGAGAATGAAGTAAGGGAAACTATTCTAATTACTTATCAATAGAAAATTGATTAACTAGAATAGCACTTTGAATTCCTTAACACAAACTAAAAGTGATAAGTCAAAGGAAAAGCAAAGATTTGGGTTGACGCATACAAGGTAAAAGCTTGATAAGTTCTAAAGTTCATGCAAGAACTTAAAAACAAAACACTCGGTGTTGAAGAATTGTTATACTTCCCCAAATTGTCCTTGATGAGTCAACCTCATTTATATAGTATGAGGAATGTACAAAGAGAATGAATGCATTAAATAACATTTATATTCCTAATTCATGAATTTTGGTAAACATAGTCTGAATGGACTTTATTCTTCAAGTTGAGGTCTTCAAATTTGTCCTTCTCTCTTTATGATCACGTTGGCCATTTTAGAATCTTCTTGCAATCATAGAATGTTGATTGAGTCTTGACTAGCTTGATCTGGTTCATATCATGTGTAGTCATGGCTACTTTTTTGCTTATGTTCTCTTGGAGATGAGTCTGGTGGAATGAGTCCATTCCACCTTTCTGAGGTGGGGTGCATTCTCCTAGACTGCTTTAAGAGATCTCAGGCTATAGTCTACGGCTTGTGTAGACAAAGCTACTTTGTGCAAACTTCATACTAATACAATTACATTTACTTACCAAAAAAAAATATGAGATTTCAAGTCATCAAGTATGATACAATCATTAAGCATGTTTTCATAATGCATCATCAAAATCATTTTAATTCTTTCTTTCATTTGTTATAACAAGATGATCAATACTCAAATTTTTGCTAAAATCATGCATCATTTTATAAATCTGAAAAATAATTTTCATCATAAAAATCATCAAGTCCAAATATAATACAAGGCAACATCAAAACCACATTTCTTTCATTTGAAAAATTTGTGGGTTAGGTCTTTTGATTTTATGAAGACAAGTATCATCTAAAAATTTTATCATAAAAAAAAGGGTTAAGACCCATTAATCCAAGATAGAAGTTTTCAAATCAACATCACTTCAAAAAACTCATGCATGATATAAAATCGTCAAGTATCATGTTTAGAGATAATGTAAAACATCAAGATACACATGCATGGGTTAATCCTATTAGGTGCACAAACATTATCACAAATCATACAATCATCATTCATAATTTTTACTTTTAAAAAATACTAGAAAGAAAAGCATGATATATTTTTTTTAAAAATTATTTATTTCCTACTAACTAAGTTAAGCAATTCATGAAAAATATATCAAATAATTTCATAACAACGTACAAACATTTCGGGTGAGTTTCTTACCTTGTTGTCGAAAACCATTTTTTTTGGTAAGTAAATGTAATTGTATTAGTATGAAGTTTGCATAAAGTAGCTTTGTCTACACAAGCCGTAGACTATAGCCTGAGATCTTTTAGAGCAGTCTAGGAGAATGCACCCCACCTCAGAAAGGTGGAATGGACTCATTCCACCAGACTCATCTCCAAGAGAACATAAGCAAAAAAGTAGCCATGACTACACATGTTGTAGACTATGACGCCTTACGATATTCAATAAAAATGCAATTCCTAAACGACCTGTGAATACATCACATTGTGGAAACATAGAAACACACAATACAACAATCTCAATCTAGAAAGCATTAACGTTGTCGAAAACCATCAAAGCATAGTTTACGTCTTCATCCTTTTTGTGCGCTTTCCTCTTCTTCATTTTTGTGTGCTCATCTTTGGAGTATTCCGGTTTCTTGCGTTCATAGTAAGAGTTAGTGTTCTTTTCATTTGTATTCTTTAACTCATGTTTAATGAACTTTTTAAATTTTAATGTCAAAAGTTCAACGTTCTCAACTCCTCATCACTTGAGTTATCACTCAAGTGGTATTTTATAGTCCGAAGTGCCAAATCCTTCCTGTTCTTTGGAAGGTGATCCATGTGTTCATCAAGTTCATTATGTTCCAAGAATGTCATTTCATAGGCATTAAAGACCCAATGAGTTCTTCAAGAGATAAGTCATTTAAATTTTTAGCTTCTTGTATATTCCTTACTTTTGGATCCCACCCTTTTGGAAGGGATCTTAAAATCTTGTTTACTAAATCAAAACTCAAAAGAGATTTATCAAGACTTTTCAAACTATTGACGACATCCGTGAAACGGGTGTACATGTCGCCGATAGTTTCACTTGGTTTCATTTGAAAAAGCTCAAAATCGTGTATCAAAATATTAACTTTCGAGTCCTTGACTCTACTCATTCCTTCGCATGTGACTTCAAGTATATACTAAATATCAAAAGCCGTTTGGCATGTAGAAGTTCGATTGAACTCAGTTTTATCTAGAGTGCAAAATAAGGCATTCATAGCCTTAGCATTCAAAGAAAAAGACCTTTTCTCCAAATCCGACCATTCGTTCGTCAGTTTAGAGGGAAGTTGAAAATGGTTTTCAATAACATTCCACAAATCTAAATCCATTGAAAGCAAGAAAACTCTCATTCGAGTTTTCTAATAAGTGTAGTTCGATCCGTTAAAGAACGATAGACGAACAACCGAAAAGCCCTCTTGAAAGCCATGAAGAGCCATTTCTCACGAGTGTGTGAATCCAAATAAGAAATAATGAGGCTCTGATATCAATTATTAGGGATCGAGTGGCAATAAGAAGGGGGGGGGGTGAATTAGTGCAGCGATAAAGAACGATAAATTTCTACGATTTAAAACAACTTCTGAAACTTTATACGATATAAATCATGTTTTTGACTAAAATCAATTTCAATTAAAGCGTAATGGAAAGTGCCTAAAGTAGGGAGTGATTAGAAAGGAAGAAGATAGTGATGAGTAAGTTGAGTAGTGAAGAAAAGGCAGTTTGCAGAAAGGTAAATGCCAGAACATAAACATAAACTGTTTTTATAGTGGTTCGGTCATCCGACCTACGTCCACTCCCGATTCCTCTTTACTTGAGGCCACTGGCTTTCCACTAGCTATCCTCCTTCCAATAAGCAAGGACGAACTCTCTTACAACACCTCTCCTTTTGACGGGCTTAGGAGGTAACCCTTACAAGGCCTCTCATCCCTCTCTATGGCTAGATCATACTTTAAAATAAGAGGGAAGGTTTTGATATAATTTCAACAAAGTTTTCCCTTCTTCTTTCTTAGTTTTTGTGTGTCTTTGATCCATGGATGAAAGAGGTATTTATAGGCCTCAAGAGGATTCAAATTTGGAGCCCAAATTTGAATCACTTTTGATTTTCTCGGTGTTGGCTGTGCCACCGCTTGTCAGTGGCAGTTCCACCACCTATCAGTTTGTCATTGATAGTGTACTGGGTGGTGCCACCGCCTGGGCTTACTACCCAGCGACGGTACCACCGCCCAGCCCGGTGGTGCCACTGCTTGGGCTCTCGAGACCTGGGCGATGCCACCGCCCCAGCCAAGCGGTGCCACCGCTTGGGCTCTCGGGTCCTGGGCGGTGCCATCACCTAGCTTGGGCAGTGCCACCGCCAGACACTTCTAACATCACTGGTTGGGCCTTAAACTCGGCCTAAACTAGTTCATTATCGGGCCCAATTGGCCCATACTTGGGTTATAGGATTAACACCTAATCTTAACCCAAATTATAATACTAACTATGAAATTAAAGATATTTCTGATAGGACCCTAGTAGGGTTGAGTCCTACTCAACCAAGTAGCAGCTAATAAAAACCCTATGAGTGTAATAAATCCCATCTAGTTGCCTCTATCCTATAAAGAAGAGAGGCTAGGGTTTATATTTGGGCTATTGGGCCTCTTAGCCGTCGCCCCTCTTGTTACTGGGCCAGTCGACTAAAGTTGAGGGTAAATTAGGTAGTTCACTTAGGAAACAACCCCTAGGGCTAGGGTTTGGAGCTCTATATAAGCTTGTAGTCTCCACCTCTTTGGAATAAGAAATATCAATCTACAAATACAGCCACCAGGCTACTTGGAGGGTGGAACCCCAATAGCGTTCCGAGGGTTGATCCCCCTCAAAGATCAATCTTTATAGAATTCTTATGGGTTCTATCATCTGGTATCAGAGTAGCGATCTTGCTGATTTTGCTGCCATCTCTGTCACCCACCATCAGCCAAGCAATTCTCATAATTGCTCTTGACGTCGTCGTCTCCACCGTCATCTCCTGACGTAGATCAATTCAATCTACTATCACCACCTCTAATTGTATCAGAGATTTGATATTTTTCTACCACTAATACCCTTCGCTACTATAATTTTTCATCTAAAATACCAAAAAGAAGTTTTTCTATCTATCCCTTGCTTGCGAATTTCTTGCGTCGCAAAAGTTACCATCTTTGCGAATGAAGGACCACTGTAGAAAAATTCAACCGCGTGTTGCTACCTTTAACCGATCTAATTATTATCCTTTTTGAATGAAATTTCTTGTGCATCTCTTAGATCATCTTGGCTTCCATCCATGATTGATCTATCATGGCATTCATCTTAAAGAAAAAAAATTTGTGTTGCTGCAATCTGTTGTCGCAAACTGCTGAAATTATTTGATGAGAATTCTGCAATCACAACTTGCACCGATTTCTTTACTATTATGTTGCCAAAATTTCTTGATCCAAATTATTATCCTTGTTGTTATCTAAACTAAGATTCTACCGTCAAACCCCCTCTTCAAATCCCTAAGTTTTCGCTGGCAATTTCATCGAGAAACCACTATTTCTTTGACGATAGTTCTGCTCTTACGAGACATCGCATATAGGCAGCAATTTCCACTAATTTTTGTTAAATCTTTGCTGTGATCTACCACAGATCTATGTTGGGAAATCCTTCAGGGGAGTGACATCACATGCACAGCGGAAGAACAAAAAACAAAACCCAGATTTTCTGTAAAAGGTTTCCATCATCGTGCGAAGATCGATGCATAAAAAACAAATCCGCAAAACTGCACGTGTAAAAGAAGATACCTAGGGAGATCGTATATCCCTGAATTCCTGTAGATCTGTGGGAGAGGATGAAGGAGGTCAGGCGTCCTCCTCTCTAGCGGTATCCATACGGTAGAGATTGCAACGATGCACCTCTCTCTCTGGGGAGAGGAGAACAGGAGGTGGCTACCAAAAGAAACCCCAAGCCTATAGAGCTTTGGTTTCCTCCTATTTATAGAGGCCCCTTGAAAACCCTAATATCTTTTGCCCTATTGGGTATTGGATCTCTATCCAATTACCCAAGCCTCTTGGATTAGTGGGTCTTTGCCCAATAATCTCTTATTAGCAATTATTGGATCTCATCTTAGGATCCAATAATTCAAGGGCTTAATGGATATCCAATAAGATAGGGAGTTCAACAGATATCTCATATCCGAACCTCTACTCGTCACAACACCTATCATATGTGTGTGACCATTTAGGCCCAATATCGAGCTGGCCGTGAGTCATACTTGTCAGAACTCCTTCTGACATAGTGAATTATCATCTCTATAATGATTCACCCAACTCATCGACTATGGACGTACCAGGCCACTACGCCGCGGCCCTCAGACGATACAGGGGAATCCAATCCTTTGAACATATCTGTCCTCAGTTACCATGTATCTATAGTCCCTCATCCATCCAATATCCCAGAGACTCTATAGTGGGCATGGTGCTGTCAGGCCCATACGGTCTCTCCTCGAGTCTTGCTCTTGTCGGATTCTTCCGGAGAACTCTTTCTCTCTTAATCTGAATAACCTAGGCCAAGGATTTGTTTGAGCAAGAATACATGGGATATTCCTCTTATGATACTGAGAGCGGATGAACCTCTATTGATACTCAATAGCTCTCATAAGGTTGGTTACCACTCCAAAAAATCGGTTGTACTAGATCTGAAACTTTCCAAACCTATAAGTCTGGTATCAAAGAGTGGAGTACTCATATAGGACATCCTTGGTGTCTCAAGTTTAAGGACCAAATACACTACTGGGACTACGAAATCATTGTCTGACGTGAGGTATCAATAACCATCCAGCATTCCGTAGGCGGATCAATCAGTGAACTCATTCCCTAATGAGCACCTGCACTGTACCCTTAGTGTCCCCACACGAGTAGCTATAAGACCAGCTACCTCCATCATATGGATGGGTATTGATATGAACCCGCAAGTTGATCATAATTCGATTAAAGACACTTTAACTATTCATGGAGGACCAATGACGAGAGCTAAAGCTAAGAGGATGAAAGAAGCTTTAACCTGTTTATTGGAAAACATTTGGAAGGATCAAGCTAGTCAAGACTCAATCAAGATTCTAAGGTTACAAGAAGAGCCTAAAATGATCAACTTGATCATGAAGAGAGAAGGACAAAGTTAAAGATCTCATCTTGAAGAAGAAAAGTCTATTCAGCTATGTTTACCAAAATTCATGAATTAGGAATATAAATGTTATTTAATGCATTCATTCCTTTTGTACTATCCTCATACTATATAAATGAGGCTGAATCAAAGTGTAGGGAAGACAATTGGGAAGTATAACAATTCTTCAACACCGGTGAGTGTTTTGTTTTTAAGTTCTTGCATGAACTTTAGAACTTATCAGGCTTTTCTGCTTGTGGCGTTCAAACCAAATCTTTGCTTTTCCTTTGACTTATCAGACTTATTAGTTTGTGGCGTCTTAAGGGAATTCAAAGTGCTATTCTAGTTATTTTATCAATTTTCTATTGATAGGTAATTAGAATAGTTTCCCTTACTTCATTCTTGAACGATCCGCCTTGTTTTCAATTCGTTGGAGGGTGTCAATTTGCATTCCATATGTATCATAGCTCTTTAGCTATCGGGGTGTATGGTTGCTAAATTGATGATTTCCATCAGGTATACAGCACATCAATCTATCCGGTTATCTCAATGTCCTTCTTGAGTAACTTATGACCAGGATAATTCAGGGTCTGTGTTTAAAGGTGAATCGGTCTCATTATCGTGATCTCATCACGATTCGATTCCCATTGCGTAGATCCAAGGACATCACAATATATGCAACACGCAAGATAAAGTGATAAAAAGCCTAATAATAAGCAAAGAGAAAAAGTGCATATCAAGCTACAAGTGCCATCACTCATGTGATTGGCTTGCAGGGCACATATGACTAGCAATCTCCCACTTGACCTAAAGCCAATCACCAGCATGTCTGATCCCCATCAGACCTCTGTGATGCTCAAAGACAATCTGAGTCAATGGCTTTTGTTAGTGGATCTGCAATGTTATCTTCGGATGGAACTCTTTCCACTACTACATATCTTCGGGCCACGATATCTCTAATAAGTTGGAACCTCCTCAGAATACTTTTGATGAGACCTGGGTTCCCTTATTTGAGTAATCGTCCCGTATTTGTCGCAATATAAAGGAATCAGCTCTTTCCTTCTCGGGATGACTCCTAGATCTGTGATGAACTTCTTCATCCAGACTCCCTCCTTTGCTGCCTCTGCCGCAGTAATGTATTCCGCCTTTGTGGTCGAGTCAGTAGTAGTGTCTTACTTGGAACTCTTCCAGCATACTGCTCCTCCATTCAGGGTGAACACATACCCTGAATTAGACTTGCTATCATCGACATCGAACTGGAAGCTCGAGTCCATGTAGCCCTCAACCCTGAGGCTACTACCTCCATATACTAGTAAAAGATCCTTAGTCCTTCTCAAGTACTTAAGGATACTTTTTACTGCTTTCTAGTGCTCCAAGCCTAGATCTACCTGATATCTGCTCATGACACTTAGAGCATGCACTATATCAGGCCTGGTACATAGCATAGCATACATGATAGATCCTATCGCTGATGCATATGATATCATATCTATGTGTGCCATTTCTTTAGGAGTCTTTGGGGACATACTCCTAGAAAGTGATATTCCATGTCTCATTGGTATGAGACATCTCTTGGAATTTTTCATGCTAAACCTTTTGACAATGGTGCCTATGTATGTACCTGGACTGGGACAAGCCAAGTATCCTCTTGGATCTATCTCTATAGATCCGTATCCCCAATATGCAGGATGCTTCCCCTAAGTCCTTCATGGAGAAGTGCCTAGATAACCAAGTCTTTACTGTGGAGAGCATTCCTACATCATTCCCAATGATCAGGATGTCATCCACATATAATACCAAAAAGGTGATGGTGCTCCTACTTACTTTCCTGTACACACAAGGCTCATCTTCGTTCTTAACGAAGTCATAAGATCTGATCACCTCATCAAATCTTATGTTCCAACTTTGGGAAGCTTTCTTCAATTCATAAATTGATCTAAGCAACTTGCACACCAAATCTGGATTATCCCTGGACACGAATCCCTTAGGCTACATCATATACACCTCCTCGAGGTTATCATTCAGGAATGCAGTTTTGACATCCATCTGTCAGATCTCATAATCATAGCGTGCTACAATAGCCAATAGAATTTGAATGGATTTTAGCATGGCTATAAGTGAGAAAGTTTCGTCATAGTCAGCACCTTACCTTTGACGATACCCCTTAGCTACTAGCCTTGCTTTATAGGTCTCTACCTTTCCATCTACTCCAATCTTCTTTTTGAAGATCCACTTGTAGCCAATGGGTACAATACCCTCGGGTGCATTAACTAGGTTCCAAACCTTGTTGGAGTACATGGAATCCATTTCTGAATTCATGGCTTCTTGCCATTTCCCGGAGTCTATGCTCATAATAGCCTCCTCGTAGGTCTGAGGATTAATATCCTCAACATCCTCTCTTCTGATATGTTCTACATATCTCTCAAGAGGATATGATACTCTATCTATCAGACCTACATAAAGTTGGAACTTGTGGGTTAGGTATCTGAAAAGACTATGGCTGTGGAATGATGCTTGAGCTAGGTTCTCCAACTTCACTCAATTCTATCATGCTCCCACTGTCTTCATCAAGAATATGTTCCTTCTCAAGGAACACTGCTCTCTTGGCTATAAAGAGCTTTTGGTCCTTAGGGTGATAGAAATAATACCTACAAGTTTCCTTGGGGTATCCCACGAACTTGCACCGTTCCGTTCTAGATACCAACTTGTCAGGGTTGTGTCTCTTAACATGGGCAGGGCAGCTCCAAATCTTAACAATATTAAGATCAGACATCTTTCCATTTTATATCTCATATGGAGTAGACATCACTGACTTGGTTGGAATTCTGTTCAGAAGGTAAGCTACGGTCTCTAGGGCATATCCCCAGAATAAGATGGGTAGGTCGGTAAAACACATCATGGAACGTACTATGTCTAACAGTGTATGATTCCTCCTTTCTGATACACTATTAAGCTGTGGTGTATAAGGATGTGTCTTTGAGGAACTGGGTGAACTCTGTACTCAAGTACTCACCTCCTCGATCTGATCGAAGGGTTTTAATACTCTTTCCTGTTTGGTTCTCCACTTCATTTTTATATTCCCTGAATTTCTCAAAAGCTTTAAACTTGTACTTCATCAAGTACACATATCCGTATCATCAGCGAAAGTAATGAAGTAGGAGTAACCACCTATGGCATGAGTCGACATGGGACCACATACATCACTATGTATGAGTTCTAGTAACTTAGTGGCTCTCTCTCCAGTTCCACTAAATGGAGAGTTGGTCATCTTTCCCCGAAGGCAAGGTTCACATGTCGCATATGACTCATAGTCAAATGAATTTAGTATCTATCTTTTGACAACTTTTGAATCGTTCCCTCGTAGATGTGACCTAGCCTACAATGCTAAAGATATACATTGTTCACCTGATGGAAATCATCAACTTAGCAACCATACACCCCGATAGCTAAAAAGCTATGATACATATGGAATGCAAATTGACACCCTCCAACGAATTGAAAACAAGGCGGATCGTTCAAGAATGAAGTAAGGGAAACTATTCTAATTACCTATCAATAGAAAATTGATAAAATAACTAGAATAGCACTTTGAATTTCTTTAAGACGCCACAAACTAACAAGTCTGATAAGTCAAAGGAAAAACAAAGATTTGGGTTGAACGCCACAAGCAGAAAAGCCTGATAAGTTCTAAAGTTTATGCAAGAACTTAAAAATAAAACACTCACCGGTGTTGAAGAATTGTTATACTTCCCAAATTGTCTGTCTTTCATTGAGAGTCAACCTCATTTATATAGTATGAGGATAGTACAAAGAGAATGAATGCATTAAATAACATTTATATTCCTAATTCATGAATTTTGGTAAACATAGCTGAATGGACTTTTATTCTTCAAGTTGAGGTCTTCAAATTTGTCCTTCTCTCTTTATGATCACGTTGGCCATTTTAGAATCTTCTTGCAATCATGGAATGTTGATTGAGTCTTGATTAGCTTGATCTGGTTCATATCATTCCCCCTTTCCTGAAAAGGATTCGTCCTCGAATCATAGCCTCCATCACCTTGTTTGTAGTTGATGATGTATGGAAAAGATTCAATAAACTCCACCCATTTTGCATGCCTACGACTTTGCTTTAAGATTTCCTTGGTCTCTTCGGGGTTACATCTATATGCTGGCCTATTTGGTATGCTTGCACTTGGAATGAAATCAATTTGATGCTCAATTCCTCTAATTGGTGGCAAACCATTGGGAACTTCTTCGGGAAAGATGTCCTCATTTTCCTGTAAAAGATCAACAATAACACTAGGCAAACTTTTGTCAATTTTATTAGAAGAAATCAAAATGACCTTGTACATAAGTACTAGTAAGGGTTGCCTCATGGTTAAGGCCTCTTTTACATCACTCATTTTGGCATAAACACTCATTTTCTTTCACTCAAGCCTTCCTTGTTTCTCTCCCTTGTGTTTTCCAATACTCTTATTTTTATCACTCATCTCATCTTTTTCTTTTTTCTCTCTTTCTTGCTCCCTCCCAAAAGTTTTGGTTAATGAAGACTCAAGCTCCTCATATTGTTGTCTTATGCACATCTGGTCTTCAAGAATTGTCTTCGGAGGCAACGGTCCAAGCTGATATTTCTGTCCATCCATGATCAAGGAATAACGGTTCTTGAACCCATCATGTGTTACCCTACGATCATATTGCCATGGTCTCCCCAACAACATGTGACCAGCATACATAGGTACCACATCACACCAAACTTCATCCTTATATCTACCAATTGAAAAATGAACTAACACTTGCTTTGATTTACCTTTACTACACCACTATCATTCAACCATTGCAACTTGTAAGGTTTGGATGTTTGATAGTAGGCAATTTCAGTTTCTCCACAAGCAAGGTACTTGCCACATTGGTACAACTTCGCTATCAACAATCACATTGCACAACTTGTTAGCAATCAAACAATGAGTATGAAACAGATTTTCACGTTGTTCACCATGTTCATCATTTTTACTTTGCAAACTAAGTGTGCGTTGAATAACCAAAATTTCACCTTTAGCATACTCTCGTCACTAGTATCCTCTCTGGAATGTCATCATCATCCTCTCTTTCACTTTCAGATTCTATATTCCCATCTTTTATAATCATAACTCTCTTATTTGGACATTCACGTGCTATATGTCCATGTCCAAGGCACTTAAAACACTTAATACCTCTACTTTGATTAGGTTGATTCTCACCTTTACCCTTGCTGCCTAATTCATTTTTGCCTTTAATTCCATCAATTTTAGGCTTAACAATGGGTATATCATCCTTTTACTCCAATTCGGTTTCAAGAAGAAGAAAAACCGAATAAGGTTTTGAATCATACCTTGTGCCTTTTCTTTTGAGTTGTCTCTCAATCTTCATGGCCATATTCACCATATCCTCAATCTCCACATAATGCTGCAATTCCACAAGATCAGCAATGTTCTTGTTTAATCCACTCAGGAATCGAGCCATTGTAGCCTCACGGTCTTCCTCCACATTAGCCCTTATCATGGCTATCTCCATCTCCTTGTGATATTCATCAACACTCATGGAACCTTGTGTCAAAGTTTGCAGTCGTTGATGCAAATCCCGATAGTAATGACTTGGGACGAATCTTCTCCTCATGATTTGTTTCATCTCCAACCATGTCTGTACGGGCCTTTCACCATTTCTATGCCTGTCTTTACATAATTGATCCCACCAAATTATAGCATAATCATAAAATTCAATAGCAGCTAATTTTACCTTTTTCTCTTCGGAGTAATTGTGACATTCAAAGATCAGCTCCACTTTTCGTTCCCACTCAAAATAAGTATCTGGATTATTCTTTCCTTGAAAAGAAGGAATTTTCATTTTGATGCTGCCTATGTTTCTGTCCACACCATCAAAACGTCCTCTCCTAGTTTGTCTCGTAGGATTAACATCTTGACCAATTAGAGTGACTTGGTCCTCGTCGAGGTCTTCTCCGCCATTATATTCATCGTGGATGAATGCTGGGTGTCTCCTACGCCATGGTTCACCTTCCATTCTATTAATTGCATCATCATGCCTTTCTCGATGATCTCTTACATCTCCTATCACTTTGAACATACATTCAAATTGTTTGATATGAAATAGATCAAAGCTAGTCAAGACTCAATCAAGATTCTATGGTTGTAAGAAGAGCCTAAAATGGTCAATATGATCATGAAGAGAGAAGGACAAATTTGAAGACCTCATCTTGAAGAATAAAAGTCCATTTAGCCATGTTTACCAAAATTCATGAATTAGGAATATGAATGTTATTTAATGCATTCATTCTCTTTGTACTATCCTCATACTATATAAATGAGGTTGACTCTCTTTGTAAGACAGACAATTGAAAAGTATAACAATTCTTCAACACCGGTGAGTGTTTTGTTTTTAAGTTCTTGCATGAACTTTAGAACTTATCAGGCTTTTACGCTTGTGTGGCGTTCAAACCAAATCTTTGCTTTTCCTTTGACTTATCAGACTTTTAGTTTGTGGCGTCTTAAGGGAATTCAAAGTGCTATTCTAGTTATTTTATCAATTTTCTATTGATAGGTAATTAGAATAGTTTCCCTTACTTCATTCTTGAACGATCCGCCTTGTTTCAATTCGTTGGAGGGTGTCAATTTGCATTCCATATGTATCATAGCTCTTTAGCTATCGGGGTGTATGGTTGCTAAATTGATGATTTCCATCATTTGGTATCAGAGCACGGCTCAAGTTTGAGGTTTGCTTATCCATTTATTTGTTATCTTTTAACTTTTCCCTATTCTCTTATCACGATATCCATAATTGCTATTCTTCCTTTCTTCTTATTGTTGTGTTTCTTGTGCTATTATTGTTTGTTTTTTTCATTTTTTTCCCCTCACTTTATCATCAAAAAAGAAAGAAAGCAGAAAGTTAAGAAAAAGAGAGAGAGAAAATCAAAAGTAAAAAAAAAGAGGAGAGGAAATCAAAGATCAAAGAAAAAAAAAGAGAGAGAGGAGAAGATCAAAGGTAAAAAAAAAGGAAAGAAAGAAAGAGATCAAAATTTTAAAAAAAATTGTGAATTCAGGGACTTCGTGCAAATTGCAGAATTCTTTCTTCATTATTTTGAATTCTTGTTTCAGGTTTGGAATTTTTTTTTCATTCCAAAAATACTTGAATTCAAATCTTTGCTTATGATTGAAGTGCATCATACTCCTTTAAATTGGCTTACATTATATTTGCTTTTATGTCCAATTTCAATACCCTTGAATTGCCACAATCTGAATTGTTTGTTTAAGTTTTTTTAGTTAATCTAAGAACTCAAAGAACAAAACAAGAGAGATAAAAGACAAGAGTGGCGAGATCAATATCGAGAAAAGCCAAACATTATGTGAAAACACGAGTGGAGTGAATCAAATCTTGAGTAAAGCACGTGAGAGAGTGTTGGTTAGGCTATTCTAACTTTGTCTTTCAGGTTTGCAAATATGTCTAAAGATAAAGAAGCGAGTTTTTCATCAAATGATATTTTGCTTCAAGCAATGCAACAACAATTTGAACGAATGTTCAAAGTGATAGGAGATGTAAGAGATCATCTAGAAAGGCATGATGATGCAATTAATAGATTGCAAGGTGAACCACGGCGGAGGAGACAACCAGCCTTCATCCATGATGAATATGATGGTAGAGATGACATCGACAATGACCAAGTCACTCTAATTGGTCAAGATGTTAATTCTAGGAGACAAACTAGGAGAGAACGTTTTGATGGTATGGACAGAAACATAGGCAGCATCAAAATGAAAATTCCTTCTTTTCAAGGAAAGAATAATCAAGATACTTATTTGGAGTGGGAACGAAAAGTGGAGTGATCTTTGAATGTCACAATTACTCGAAGAGAAAAAGGTAAAATTAGCTGCTTTGTTGAATTTTGTGATTATGCTATAATTTGATGGGATCAATTATGTAAAGACAGCGTAGAAATGGTGAAAGGCAGTAGAGACATGGTTGGAGATGAAACAAATCATGAGGAGGAGATTCGTCCCAAGTCATTACTATCGGGATTTGCATCAACGATTTGCAAACTTTGACACAAGATTCCATGAGTGTTGATGAATATCACAAGGAGATGGAGATAGCCATGATAAGGGCTAATGTGGAGGAAGACCGTGAGGCTACAATGGCTCGTTTCCTGAGTGGATTAAACAAGAACATTGCTGATCTTGTGGAATTGCAGCATTATGTGGAGATTGAGGATATGGTGAATATGGCCATGAAGATTGAGAGATAACTCAAAAGAAAAGGCACAAGATATGATTCAAAACCTTATTCGGGTTTTTCTTCTTCTTGGAAACTGAATTGGAGTAAAAAGAATGATATACCCAATGTTAAGCCTAAAATTGATAGAATTAAAGGCAAAAATGAATTAGGCAGCAAAGGTAAAAGTGAGAATCAACCTAATCAAAGTAGAGGTATTAAGTGTTTTAAGTACCTTGGCCATGGACATATAGCACGTGAATGTCCTAATAAGAGAGTTATGATTATAAAAGATGAGAATATAGAATCTGAAAGTGAAAGAGAGGATGATAATGACATTCCAGAGGATACTAGTGACGTAGAGTATGCTAAAGGTGAAATTTTGGTTATTCAACGCACACTTAGTTTGCAAAGTAAAAACGACGAACATGATGAACAACGTGAAAATCTGTTTCATACTCATTGTTTGATTGCTAACAAGTTGTGCAATATGATTGTTGATAGCGGAAGTTGTACCAATGTGGCAAGTACCTTACTTGTGGAGAAACTGAAATTGCCTACTATCAAACATCCAAAACTTTACAAGTTGCAATGGTTGAATGATAGTGGTGTAATAAAGGTAAATCAGCAAGTGTTAGTTCATTTTTCAATTGGTAGATATAAGGATGAAGTTTGGTGTGATGTGGTACCTATGTATGCTGGTCACATGTTGTTGGGGAGACCATGGCAATATGATCGTAGGGTAACACATGATGGGTTCAAGAACCGTTATTCCTTGATCATGGATGGACAGAAATATCAGCTTGGACCGTTGCCTCCGAAGATAATTCTTGAAGACCAGATGCGCATAAAACAACAATATGAGGAGCTTGAGTCTTCATTAACCAAAACTTTTGGGAGGGAGCAAGAAAGAAAGAAAAAAGAAAAAGATGAGATGAGTGATAAAAATAAGAGTATTGGGAAACACAATGGGAGAGAAAATAAGGAAGGTTGAGTGAAAGAAAAACGAGTGTTTATGCCAAAATGAGTGATGTAAAAGAAGCCTTAACCATGAGGCAGCCCTTACTTGTACTTATGTACAAGGATATTTTGATTTCTTCTAACAAAATTGACAAAAGTTTGCCTAGTGTTATTGTTGATCTTTTGCAGGAAAATGAGGATATCTTTCCCGAAGAAGTTCCCAATGGTTTGCCACCAATTAGAAGAATTGAGCATCAAATTGATTCCATTCCAGGTGCAAGCATACCAAATAGGCCAGCATATAGATGTAACCCCGAAGAGACCAAGGAAATCCTAAAGCTAAGTCATAGGCATGCAAAATGGGCGGAGTTTATTGAATCTCTTCCATACATCATTAAGTACAAACAAGGTGATGGAGGCTATGATTCGAGGACGAATCTTTTCCAGGAAAGGGGGAATGATATGAAACAGATCAAAGCTAGTCAAGACTCAATCAAGATTCTATGGTTGCAAGAAGAGCCTAAAATGGTCAATATGATCATGAAGAGAGAAGGACAAATTTGAAGACCTCATCTTGAAGAATAAAAGTCCATTCAGCCATGTTTACCAAAATTCATGAATTAGGAATATGAATGTTATTTAATGCATTCATTCCCTTTGTACTATCCTCATACTATATAAATGAGGTTGACTCTCTTTGTAAGACAGACAATTGGGAAGTATAACAATTCTTCAACACCGGTGAGTGTTTTGTTTTTAAGTTCTTGCATGAACTTTAGAACTTATCAGGCTTTTCTGCTTGTGGCGTTCAAACCAAATCTTTGCTTTTCCTTTGACTTATCAGACTTTTAGTTTGTGGCGTCTTAAGGGAATTCAAAGTGCTATTCTAGTTATTTTATCAATTTTCTATTGATAGGTAATTAGAATAGTTTCCCTTACTTCATTCTTGAACGATCCGCCTTGTTTCAATTCGTTGGAGGGTGTCAATTTGCATTCCATATGTATCATAGCTCTTTAGCTATCAGGGTGTATGGTTGCTAAATTGATGATTTCCATCATTGTTGTTGCATTGCTTAAAGCAAAAGATCATTAGATGAAGAACTCGCTTCTTTTTCTTTAGACATGTTTGCAACCTGAAAAACAAAGTTAGAATAGCCTCACCAACACTCTCTCACGTGTTTCACTCAAGATTTGATTCACTCCACTCATGTTTTCACACAATGTTTGGCTTTTCTCGATATTGATCTCACCACTCTTGCCTTTTACCTCTTGTTTTGTTCTTTGAGTTCTTAGATTAACTAAAAAAACTTAAACAAACAATTCAGATTGTGACAATTCAAGGGTATTGAAATTGGACATAAAAGTAAAATAAAAAATGTAAGCCAAATTTTGAGGAGTATATGATGCACTCCAATGATAAGCAAAGATTTGAATTCAAGTATTTTTTGGAATGAAAAAAATTCCAAACCTGAAACAAGAATTCAAAATAATGAAGAAAGAATTCTGCAATTTGCACGAAGTCCTTGAATTCATAATTTTTTTTTTAATTTTGATCTCTTTCTTTCTTTCCTTTTTTTTTTACCTTTGATCTTCTCCTCTCTTTTTTTTTTCTTTAATCTTGCTTTCCTCTCTTTTTTTTTTACTTTTGATTTTCTCTCTCTCGTTTTTTTTAACTTTCTGTTTCTCTTTCTTTTTTTTGACGATAAAGTGAGGGGAAAAAATGAAAAACAAATAGTGATAGCACAAGAAACACAGCAATAAGAAGAAAGGAAGAATAGCAATTATGGATATCGTGAAAAGAGAACAGGGAAAAGTTAAAAGATAACAAATAAATGGATAAGCAAACCTCAAACTTGAGCCGTGCTCTGATACCAAATGATGGAAATCATCAATTTAGCAACCATACACCCCGATAGCTAAAGAGCTATGATACATATGGAATGCAAATTGACACCCTCCAACGAATTGAAAACAAGACGGATCGTTCAAGAATGAAGTAAGGGAAACTATTCTAATTACCTATCAATAGAAAATTGATAAAATAACTAGAATAGCACTTTGAATTCCCTTAAGACGCCACAAACTAACAAGTCTGATAAGTCAAAGGAAAAGCAAAGATTTGGGTTGAACGCCACAAGCAGAAAAGCCTGATAAGTTCTAAAGTTCATGCAAGAACTTAAAAACAAAACACTCACCGGTGTTGAAGAATTGTTATACTTCCCAAATTGTTTGTCTTACATTGAGAGTCAACCTCATTTATATAGTATGAGGATAGTACAAAGAGAATAAATGCATTAAATAACATTTATATTCCTAATTCGTGAATTTTGGTAAACATAGCTGAATGGACTTTTATTCTTCAAGTTGAGGTCTTCAAATTTGTCCTTCTCTCTTTATGATCACGTTGGCCATTTTAGAATCTTCTTGCAATCATGGAATGTTGATTGAGTCTTGATTAGCTTGATCTGGTTCATATCATCACCTCTTCTCATTTCCTCTTAGACTCACTTACACTCATGATATGTGGAGCTATATCTAGCATTAATAAACCATTATGCAATGTTTCTCTCGAAATGATCTGATCATCTAATATTATTTAACAACCATTGTTCTCAAAAACTAATTTATATCCAATAACTGTCAAACATGAAATGGAAATAATGTTTTTGATAATAGAAGGAACATAATAGCAAGCGTCTAATGCAATAATAGCTCTGCTAGGCAGATATAAGGTGACCTTGCCAACAGCCACTGTAGCAACCTTTGCTCCATTGCCCATCTTAAGGTTCATCTCGCCTCTGTTCAATCTCCTAGGTCTTGCTAGAACCTGCAACAAATTGCAAATATGATAAGCACTCCCGGTATCCAATACCCATGTGTTATCAAAAGATTCTAACAAATGGAGACTGATCATGAATGTACCTGAAGCTTCTGCAAGCTTCTATTTCGCCCTCTCTGCAAGGTATAAGTTCCTCTTCCAATGCCCATTTTTGCCGCAGTGGAAGCACTGGCCTTTGTCCTTTGTTGAGTCTTTCTTGGCAACCTTTGCCTTACCCATTTTGCCCTTACCCTTGCCCTTCTTAAGGGTCTTCTCAGCCTTCCTTTTCTTTCTGGTCTCACCAGTATAAAGAATTAGCTTCTCTTTCTTGATGGTGTTCTCTGCTTCTCTCAACATATTGAGGAGCTCTGGGAGGGTCACCTCAAGTTTGTTCATATTAAAATTCATTATGAACTGAGAAAAGGAATCTGGTAGGGACTGAAGCACAAGATCCACACATAGGTTATCCTCTAGGACCATTGCTAGACTTGTAATTTTCTCGATCCACTCAATCATCTTAAGGACATGGTTCTGAACCGGTGTCCCCTCAGTCATCCTGGTACGGAAAAGACTCTTTGATATCTCATATCGCTGAGTTCTTCCCTATTCCTCAAACAGTTTACGGAGATATAGGAGTATGGAATTAGCATCCATATTTTCATGCCGTCGTTGTAACTCAGTAGTCATAGAGGCCAACATATAACACTGAGCAAGAGTGAAATCATCTAAGTACTTCACATAACGAGTGATCTCATCCTCGCTTGCCCCTTCGTCGGGCGTAGGGATCACTATATCAAGGACATACGTGATTTTCCCCACCATGAGAACGTTTCTCAGATTGCGAAGCCAATTCGTATAATTTGGACCAATGAGGCGATTGGCATCAAGTATGCCATGTAAAGGATTTGAAAGCGATATATTCTAAAATTAAAGATATAGCAGAAATAAATAACATGCAGACTTTGCAAAAATTAAACAGTTAAGATAAGGACTTCTATTTTAATGTACTTTTTCGTGAGACACACAACACCCTCTGGTATGTGAATCGGAGACCCCCGACGGATCTCTAGTGGGGATCAGGATCCATTCGGTATCTGAACGTAACCTCGAGGGACTCGACTAATCACGTTAAGCCCGTAAAGGTAGGCAACTCTTGTCAATCACAACTCTTTGTGATTCCCATCCTGTTCGGTCTCCGAACCACCATGGCCTCGAGGGACTCGACCAACCATGATGTTCGGTTAAGTCATCACCATCGTTACAAGATGAGTCTGATTCGGTGATATACTCTCGAGAGACTCGACTAAGCATACCATGTCCTCAGGTCACTGGTGACATCTCTGTCATATATAAGATAGCTAAGCGTGATATAGGTGAGTTTCGAGGGACTCAACCAACTCAACATACACCGGGAATCGGTTCCTAGCTATAACGATGGAAGGCCATGTGGGTCAATCTAATTGCTTCACGTTTACCGACTTAATATTATTAATGGAGAGAATTTTTGGTTTGGTCTCCTAATATAATGTGTCACACACATACGTATTTTTAATATATATATCTACATCGCATGCAAATATATATATATATATATACATATTTAGTAGGTGTATATCTAATCACATATCACATGAGCAATCACACTAGATGATCATGGACTACATCCTAATGTGATCAGGCCCGAGCCAGTGGGCCCAATCACTCACATTAAGATCTATGTGTACTTCGGCGCATCTCTATGCCCTGTGATCGTCCATCTCGCTTCGTTGGATCCGTCGGCATCTTAATGCATCTCCATGCGTCGGATCGTCCGTCTCGGCCTCGTGAGCCACGCTACCACTGCGCCTCTGATATAATTACAACATGATTACAGGCACGCAGGCTCGACAATAAATGAGAAAAGAATAGAGGCTCGCAGGCCCTAATAATAATAATCACATGTACACACATCACATCACAAGTCCATGATCATCTGTCCACATGATACATCACATATATATGTTATTTTATAGGACTACTAGATAAAAATAATAGTTAATTAAACTATTTAATTAACATATTTAATTTTCTAAAATCAGGGACATAAAGGGAATTTTTAAATTCTCAGGGGTATTTCGATAATTCAGCCAAATGGGTATTTTGGTAATTCTGTCAAAGGGGATAGAATCTGGAATTTCTAAAATTAAGAGGGGTATTTTGGTAATTTTATCAAAAGGGGCAGAATTTGGAATTTCTAAAATTCCGACGGGAAAAACCATCTTTTGCCCTAAAACCCTAACTCCTTACCCCTAGCTGCTTGCGTTGTGACTGCGGCCGTCGCCACCTTGCCGGCGGTGACCCCTGCGCGCGGGGAGGGCGTCGGGGTGGCAGCGCCTATCGTCCATACGGGCGGCGCTGCCATTGCCCTCGGGCGCAGCGCCCGCAAGTGCTGCCCTATAGGCACCCCGCCAATGCCCGCGCAATCCGCCGGCCGATGGTCGCCGCTCTCTAGGCAACAGGTGCAAGCAAGCGACCTTGCGGCGATCGTTGCCGACGAACACAAAGCAAGGGCAGCAATAGTTGCTGTCCTTCCTGGCCCTTTTGTGCCAATAATTTTGGCGTCAAAAGGAGATCCAAAACACAACACACGTAGTTTAAGATCCGATCTTCGCACGAACAACCTGGCTCTGATACCATTATTGGAAAATCCTTCAGGAGAGCGACATCACATGCGCAGCGGAAGAACAGAAAACAAAACACTAGATTTCCTGTAGAAAGTTTCCATCGTCATGCGAAGATCGGTGCGTCAAAAACAAATTCGCAAAATTGTATGTGTAAAAGAAGATACCTAGGGAGATCGTATATCCCTAAATTCCTACAAATTTGTGGGAGAGGATGAAGGAGGTCAAGCGTCCTCCTCTCTAGTGGTATCCACATAGTAGGGATTGCAACGATGCACCTCTCTCTCTGGGGAGAGGAGAACAGGAGGTGGTTACCAAAAGAAACCCCCAACCTATAGAGCTTTGGTTCTCTCCTATTTATAGAGGCCCCTTGAAAACCCTAATGGATCTTTTGCCCTATTGGGTATTGGATCTCCATCCAATTACCCAAGCCTTTTGGATTAGTAGGTCTTTACCTAATAATCTCTTATTAGCAATTATTGGATCTCATCTCGGGATCCAATAATTCAGGGGCTTAATGGATATCCAATAAGATAGGGGATTCAGCGGATATCTCATATCCGAACCTCTACTCATTGCAACACTTACCATATGTGTGTGACCCTCTAGGCCCAATATCGAGTTGGCCATGAGTCATACTTGTCAGAACTCCTTCTGACTTAGTGAATTATTATCTCTATAATGATTTACCCAACTCATCGACTACGGATGTACCAGGCCACTACGCCACGGTCCCCAAACGATACAAGGGAATCCAATCCTTTGGACCTATCTATCCTTAGTTACCATGTATTTATAGTCTCTCATCCATCTAATATCCTAGAGGCCCTATAGCGGGCATGGTGCTGTCAGGCCTATACGGTCTCTCCTCGAGTCTTGCTCTTGTCGGATTCTCCCAGAGAACTCTTTCTCTCTCAATCCGAATAACCTTGGCCAAAGAGTTGTTTGAGCAAGAATATATGAGATATTCCTCTTATGATACCGAGAGCGGATGATCCTCTATTGATACTTAATAGCCTTCGTAAGGTTGGCTACCACTCCCAATAACCGGCTGTACTAGATCTGAAACTTTCTAAACCTATAACTCTGGTATCAAAGAGTGGAGTACTCATACAGGATATCCTTGGTGTCTTAAGTCTAAGGACCAGATACACTACTGGGACTATAGAATCGCTGTCTGACATGAGGTATCAATAACCATCCAACATTCCATAGGCGGATCAATCAGTGAACTCATTCCCCAATAAGCACTTATACTGTACCCTTAGTATCCCCACACGAGTAGCTATGAGACCAGCTACCTACATCATATGGATGGGTATATAGCCCACTCTATCCGATTGTCTCGATGTCCTTCTCGAGTAACCTATGACCAGGATAATTCAGGATCTATGTTTAAAGGTGAATCGGTCTCATTATCATGATCTCATCATGATCTGATTCCTATTGCACAGATCCAAGGACATCACAATATATGCAACACGCAAGATAAAGTGATAAAACGCCTAATAATAAGCAAAGAGAAAAAGTGCATATCAAGTCACAAGTGCCATCACTCATGTGATTAGCTTGCAGGGCACATATGACTAGCAATCTAAAACCCTCTTCCCTAACCTTTATCTACTACCATCACAGCCCAAAAACTCTATCAAACCATAGCCCCAAACTGCACCCAAAATAGCCACAAAACAAGCCTAAACCATAGCCTACATCCACCAATTCACCAACCCTTTCAGCCACCATTTCTCTCAACCAATACATGGCTTTAACCTGATAGCAAAAAAGAGATCTTAATATTACAGATTTGAAGAATATGCTATGGCATCCGAGGAGGCAATTGATGCTAAATTCGAAGCCTTCGAGACACGAATGGAGGAAAAGATTCAGACTCTCTTTACCGAACTCAGTTTGGGTCGACCACCGAGCCCAAAGAAATCACATCAAGGAGAGAGCTCTGATCGAAGAGATGACGTCCAGGAGAGGGAAGGCTCTATGACCGATTCCCACTATCCACGCATGAGGGTGGACTTCCCTAGATGGGACGAAGGAGACCCGATTGGTTCGATCTCATGCGGGGAGTGATATGTTCGATACCACAAAATCGCAGATGCATCTATGGTAGAAATTATGGCTATACATCTTGAGGGGATGCCATACAATGGTTTGATTAGTTTGAACACACTCATGGAGTCCTCTAAGAGCAACAATTCAAAGAAGGACTACTGATCAGCTTCGGACCAACTAATTATGAGAACATCAACGGACAACTAGCAAAGATCCGACAAACCTCCACCATCCAGGAGTATCAAACCAGGTTTGAAAGGTTATCTAATCAAACTCATGATTAGTCTGAAAAACAGTTATTGGGGACATTTATTGAGGGCTTGAAGCCAAAGATCCGGGGAGAAGTTAAAGCGCGACAACCGTACATGCTTATGGCAACCATATCTTTCGCACGACTTCAGGAGGAGAGATTGAACCATGAAGCCCAGAGGATTAGGGTCACTCCGAGCTCTTGCACTAAAAAGGTTGACAAGAGAAAGAGCTTTGAGACTGATCTGCCAAGGGGTTATGTTGGCATTGTGACGAGCCGTGGAGCCGCGAGCATCGCTGTAAAAAAGGGAGACTTCTTGTGATTGAACCAGTGAAAGAAGAGATCAGTGAATAGCCAAAAGAGAGTCTTGAACATGAGGACAAAGATGTGGAAGAAGAGCCACAATCGATCGACTTTATGGTACATACGCTAGCCGGCTACTCAAATCCGCAAACGATGAAAGTTGGAGGCTTGCTCAAACAACAACCAATCACTATTCTCATCGATACAGGCAGCACTAATCCTAAAATGTCACTGCTCAGATGGTGCTCCACATCGAAGGTTGCAGCAAGTTCGACATAAAGGTCGTCGACGGTCGAATCCTAAAATGCGACCAAAGATGCCCGCAGGTGAAACTATTACTACAGGGCCAAGAAATTGTTGCCGACTTTTTCCTCCTACCAATTGATGATTATGAGGCTATGCTAGGCATAGAATGGCTGACGATGCTAGGTGACGTCTCTTGGAACTTTTCCAAATTGATTATGAAATTCTATTGCAAAGGCAAACAGGTCACCCTATGGGGAAGCGCGAAAGCAATGTAACCACCGTTTTAACCCAACGAATGGAGAATGTTTTACACAAGATAAATGGTAGTTCTTATGCATCTCCAGCAGCAACCAGAGGGGAAGAAAACAGAAATTAAAGATCAAAATCTCACCCAACTGCTTGTTGAATTTGATGATATTTTTGCGGAACCGCGCGGTCTTCCTCCTACTCGGCAACATGACCATTGAATTCCAATTCTTTCAGGCAAACCACTAGCAAACACTCGGCCTTACCACTATCCTCACCTCCAGAAGGATGAAATTGAGAAGATAATGAAGGAGATGCTCAAAACATGGGTGATTCGGCTAAGCTGCAGCCCCTACTCCTCACCGGTGCTACTTGTGCGCAAGAAAGACGGAACTTGGCAGATGTGCATCGACTGCCGAGCTCTAAATGATATCACCATCAAGGATAAGTACCCAATACCAGTGGTGGATGAGCTTCTTGATGAATTAAAAGGAGCTCGAGTTTTCATAAAGTTGGACCTCCGATTCGGTTACCACCAAATTCGGATATGTGAAGGCAACATCCCAAAAACTGCTTTTTGCACTCATAACGGCCATTATGAATTCTTGATAATGCCCTTTGGACTCACTAATGCTCCTTCAACCTTCCAAAGTCTCATGAATAATATTTTTCGGAGCTTTCTTCACAAATTTATGCTGGTATTTTTTGATGATATTCTCATTTACAGCCCATCTCTTGAGACTCACTTTCAGCACTTGCGATTTATTCTGATGATCCTTCCGGAAAATACTCTTTTTGTTAAGCTATCAAAGTGTAGCTTTCTCCAGCAAAAAGTAGAGTACCTTGGGCACATAATATCAGAAGAAGGAGTGCCGTAGACCCAACAAAAATTAAAGCAATGTAAGGCTGGCTGAAACCTACAAATGTGAAATTACTGCGTGGGTTCCTTGGACTAACGGGCTACTACCGAAAAATTGTGAAGGACTATGGGAAGATTAGTGCCCCCCTCACTTCTCTACTGAAAAAAGATGCCTTCCAATGGTCGAACAAAGCCTTCACTGCCTTCGATAGACTTAAGGTAGCCATGACAATGACACCGGTGCTAGCGTTACCAGATTTCAATCGACCCTTCATCATTGAGGCCGATGCATCTAGAGTTGGAATTGGAGTCGTTCTCATGCAAGATGGTCGACCACTCGCATACACCAGCAAGGCATTGTCTCCCTTCTATCAAAAAATATCTATCTATGATAAGAAGATGCTCGCCATTTTTTTTGGTAAGTAAATGTAAGTAGATTTAGTATGAAGTTTGTACAAATTAGCTTTGTCTACACAAGCCATAGACTAAAGCCTGAGATCTCTTAGAGCAGTCTAGGAGAATGAACCCCACCTCAGAAAGGTGGAATAGTCTCACTCCACCGGCACTCGTCTCCGAGAGTAGTTAAACAGAAATCATGACTACACATATTATAGACTATGACGCTACCATAGGCAACAAGAGTAGAATGTAATAACCAAGCATTAAAGAATTGTAAAATTGAATCTGAGGAAGATCTCTTTTTCTCAACTTGTTAAATGCCTCATTTCCAAATCCTGCTCCATGCATGATCGTGAATCACTAAGTATCTCAAGCAGAAGATGAGCATTGTGTGTGTTGTGACCCTCAAAAATTCTGCTACACCTCTCCTTCCAAATCCACCAAATAGTATATCTGAAGATAAGCTTTGCCAGTTGTGTCAGAAGCCCTTTTCTTGAGAAGTTTTGCTGTAACTGTTCTAGTTCCTGATGCAAGTTTGGCCTTGGTAGCCTATGGATTTCAAACCTCTTCAGAATCTCCTCCCATATCCAATTAGTGTAGTCGCAAGCAAAATAAAGATGATCAATATCTTCTTCCTGTTGCATTCAAAGAAGATGCTCGCCATTGTGTACATAGTAACAAAGTGGAGACCCTACCTGATTGACCGATGATTTCATATTAAAACCGATAATATAAGCCTTAAGTACTTTTTAAAGCAGAAGATATCATCCCCGGAGCAACAAAAATGGGTAACCAAACTTCTAGGATTTGATTATGAAATTATTTACTAAAAGGGGAAAGAAAAAGTTGTTGCAGATGTACTCTCACGGCTCCCTCAGCAAGCTGAATTTTTAGCCATCTCTCTTCCTTCCTACCCCTGGCTTCCTCGAGGGCATTAGGGAGGAATGGAAGAAGGATCTAGAAACCAGCAACATCATCAAAAAATTAGAGGAGGATCTAAGCGCAATAGCTCACTATACTTGGGATTCGAGGGATCTATACTGATATGAATCAGATCAAGCTAGTCAAGACTCAATCAAGATTCTATGATTGCAAAAAGAGCCTAAAATGGTCAACATGATCATGAAGAGAGAAGGACAAATTTGAAGATCTCATCTTGAAGAATAAAAGTCCATTCAGCCATGTTTACCAAAATTCATGAATTAGGAATATGAATATTATTTAATGCATTCATTCCCTTTGTACTATCCTCATACTATATAAATGAGGTTTACTCTTAGTGTAAGACAGACAATTTGGAAGTATAACAATTCTTCAACACCGGTGAGTGTTTTGTTTTTAAGTTCTTGCATGAACTTTAGAACTTATCAGGCTTTTCTGCTTGTGGCGTTCAAACCAAATCTTTGCTTTTCCTTCGACTTATCAGACTTTTAGTTTGTGACGTCTTAAGGGAATTCAAAGTGCTATTCTAGTTATTTCATCAATTTTCTATTGATAAGTAATTAGAATAGTTTCCCTTACTTCATTCTTGAACGATCCGCCTTGTTTCAATTCGTTGGAGGGTATCAATTTGCATTTCATATGTATCATAGCTCTTTAGCTATCGGGGTGTATGGTTGCTAAATTGATGATTTCCATCATTTGGTATCAGAGCATGGCTCAAGTTTGAGGTTTGCTTATCCATTTATTTGCTATCTTTTAACTTTTCCCTGTTCTCTTATCACGATATCCATAATTGCTATTCTTCCTTTCTTCTTATTGCTATGTTTCTTGTGCTATCATCTGTTGTTTTTCATTTTTTCCCTCACTTTATCAAAAAAGAAAGAGAAACAGAAAGTTAAAAAAAAAACGAGAGAGAGAAAATCAAAAGTAAAAAAAAAGAGAGGAAAGCAAGATCAAAGAAAAAAAAAAGAGAGGAGAAGATCAAAGGTAAAAAAAAGGAAAGAAAGAAAGAGATCGAAATTTAAAAAAAAATTATGAATTCAGGGACTTCGTGCAAATTGCAGAATTCTTTCTTCATTATTTTGAATTCTTGTTTCAGGTTTTGAATTTTTTTTTTCATTCCAAAAATACTTGAATTCAAATCTTTGCTTATGATTGAAGTGCATCATACACTCCTATAAATTTGGCTTACATTTTTTTTGCTTTTATGTCCAATTTCAATACCCTTGAATTGCCACAATCTGAATTGTTTGTTTAAGTTTTTTTTAGTTAATCTAAGAACTCAAAGAACAAAACAAGAGAGATAAAAAGCAAGAGTGGTGAGATCAATATCGAGAAAAGCCAAACATTGTGTGAAAACACGAGTGGAGTGAATCAAATCTTGAGTGAAACACGTGAGAGAGTGTTGGTGAGGCTATTCTAACTTTGTTTTTCAGGTTGCAAACATGTCTAAAGAAAAAGAAGCGAGTTCTTCATCTAATGATCTTTTGCTTCAAGCAATGCAACAACAATTTGAACGTATGTTCAAAGTGATAGGAGATGTAAGAGATCATCTAGAAAGGCATGATGATGCAATTAATAGATTGGAAGGTGAACCACGGCATAGGAGACAACCAACATTCATCCACGATAAATATAATGGCGGAGATGACCTCGACGATGACCAAGTCACTCTAATTGGTCAAGATGTTAATCCTACGAGACAAACTAGGAGAGGACGTTTTGATGGTGTGGACAGAAACATAGGCAGCATCAAAATGAAAATTCCTTCTTTTCAAGGAAAGAATAATCCAGATACTTATTTAGAGTGGGAATGAAAAGTGGAGCTGATCTTTGAATGTCACAACTACTCCGAAGAGAAAAAGGTAAAATTATCCGCTGTTGAATTTTGTGATTATGCTATAATTTGGTGGGATCAATTATGTAAAGACAGGTGTAGAAATGGTGAAAGGCTCGTAGAGACTTGGTTGGAGATGAAACAAATCATGAGGAGGAGATTTGTCCCAAGTCATTACTATCGGGATTTGCATCAACGACTGTAAACTTTGACACAAGGTTCCATGAGTGTTGATGAATATCACAAGGAGATGGAGATAGCCATGATAAGGGCTAATGTAGAGGAAGACCGTGAGGCTACAATGGCTCGATTCCTGAGTGGATTAAACAAGAACATTGCTGATCTTATGGAATTGCAGCATTATGTGGAGATTGAGGATATGGTGAATATGGCCATGAAGATTGAGAGATAACTCAAAAGAAAAGGCACAATGTATGATTCAAAACCTTATTTGGGTTTTTCTTCTTCTTGGAAACCGACTTGGAGTAAAAAGGATGATATACCCATTGTTAAGCCTAAAATTGATGGAATTAAAGGCAAAAATGAATTAGGCAGCAAGGGTAAAGGTGAGAATCAACCTAATCAAAGTAGAGGCATTAAGTGTTTTAAGTGCCTTGAGCATGGACATGTAGCACGTGAATGTCCTAATAAAAGAGTTATGATCATAAGGGATGAGATTATAGAATCTGAAAGTGAAAGAGAGGATGATGATGACATTCCAGAGGATACTAGTGATGTAGAGTATGCTAAAGGTGAAATTTTGGTTATTCAACGCATACTTAGTTTGCAAAGTAAAAATGATGAACATGGTGAACAACGTGAAAATCTATTTCATACTCATTGTTTGATTGCTAACAAATTGTGCAATGTGATTGTTGATAGCGGAAGTTGTACCAATATGGCAAGTACCTTGCTCGTGGAGAAACTGAAATTGCCTACTATCAAACATCCAAAACCTTACAAGTTGCAATGGTTGAATGATAGTGGTGTAGTAAAGGTAAATCAGCAAGTGTTAGTTCATTTTTCAATTGGTAGATACAAGGATGAAGTTTGGTGTGATGTGGTACCTATGTATGTGATGCGGGAGCATCCGAGACTACTAATCAATCTTTAAGTCCTGGGCTGATTCCTTCGGCAAAACAAACACTATCAGGACTTATTCCTGCCAAAACTAACTTCGGTTACAACTTACTTCGATGGGATAAGGAATGATATACCAATATCAAAATTCGTTGCTGATTGATGCTATATCAAAGAGGAGTTATTCAGGATAAGATCCAAAGTGATTTAATGCTCTTTGGAAGTGGAGATTTGTTGGTTATTATTGGTGAACGAATTCTGTTTAATCTTGTTTGTTTGGGTAGTTCCCATTGTTTGTTTGGGTAGTTCTGTTATTTCAATCTTGTTTGTTTGGGTAGTTTCCATTGTTTGTTTGGGTAGTTCCGTTATTTCAGTTTTGTTTGTTGGGTAGTTCCATTGTTTATTTTCTGAGTCTAATGTCTATATAATGAGACATATTCTCATTTGTAAGGGTGGTTGAATGAATGAAAATTGGTGAGACTTCCTCTACGTGAGTGAATATCTTCGGAGAGTGGATAACTCCTTGCGGTCTCTTTATCCTTGGAGCATGGATTCCTCCTTGGTGGTGAGCCAAAAGCTCTTTATCCTTGGCTGATGACATCTTTAGGCCTTGGTGGTGAGCTTCTCCTATCCCGAAGTCCTTTATCCTTGGCTGGTGAAATCTTTAGGCCTTGGTGGTGAACTTCGTAGATCCCGATCCTTATCCTTGGTTGGTGGCGTGGCCTTTATACCTTGGAAGAAGATCGTTCTATTTTATTTTTGGTGGTGAACTGCCCATTTTCTCGAAATCGTGCAGTCCTGAAATTTTCTGTTCTGAGTCACTCGCCCACGCACGCATCAAATTGGTATCAGAGCTCAAGGTTTGAACTTATCTTGAGTGATTCCTTTGTTTTATTATCTTCTACTTACCATGAGTGACGAACAAGTTCCACGAGGCTTGACTTTGGAGCAAGCGCACGACCTACGGCGAGATCGTGCTATAAAGAATCTCCAAAGGCAAATGGAGCGAGTCCTCAATCTTCTGGAGGATCCGGCAAGACAAGGCCAACCGGAGAGGCGTCCGAATGATCGACGTCGGCGTGACAATTTGGAATCTCGTCAAAGTTATAGTGGCGATTCCAATTCCACTGGGGGTAACTCTAGTGATTCTGATTCTCATATCCAAAGACGAAGAGGGAGGCATAAGGAAAATAATCGAGACATCAAAGTGGACGTTCCTGAATTTGAAGGTAATCTCAATCCTGATAACTTTGTGGATTGGCTACACACAATCGAATGGATTTTTGACTTCAAGACCTACTCGGATAAGGAGAGGTGCAAGGTTGCTGCCATAAAGTTGACAAAGTATGCTTCTCTATGGTGGGAGAATCTAAAGCATCAACGAGCAAGAGAAGGAAAAGACCAAATCAAGTCTTGGGAAAAACTCAAGAAGTTGATGAAGAAGAGGTTCTTACCCGATAACTATAGACAAGATCTTTTCCTAAAACTGAACTCCCTAAGACAACAAGGGATGAGTGTTAAAGAATACATCCGTGAGTTTGAACAACTCAAAATGAGATGTGACGTTCCAGAAGTTCCAGAGCAAACCGTCGCTCGTTTCCTTGGCGGCCTGAATAGAGAAATTGCTTGATGTGGTTGAACTTCAACCGTATTGGTCCTTTGAAGATATTTGTAAGCTAGCCATAAAAGTTGAGAAGCAACTGAAAGGCAAGAGGTTTTCCTCCAGAACCTCACCCAAGGTGACATCCTATTTTAAGGATTCTTCCTCAAGCAAGATCGAGAGCACGTCAACCAAATACAAAGGAGAGGAGAAGAGTGCAAAGCCTTCCAAAGAATTCCGGAAGAAACTTGAAGGCGATACAAGGAAATGCTTTAAGTGCCACGGTTATGGGCATTTTCAAGCAAATTGTCCGAATCAGGCGAGTTATGACTCTTCAAGAAATTGAGGAGATCAATTCAGCACTTCAAGAGGCTGAAAGCAATCCAGACCAAAATGGTTCTGAATCTGAAAAAGAAGAAGAAGTTATGGAGAAAGCAGATGATGGTGAAATGTTGATCATACGAAAGAGCCTTGCATCGAAGTTTCTCTTGATAATGAGCAAAGGGAGAACATCTTTCACACCCATTGTACTATTAACGGGAAGGTATGTTCAGTGATTATCGATGGTGGGAGTTGTACCAACGTTGCTTCGACCAACCTTGTTGACAAATTGAAGCTTCCGACAACGAAACATCCTCAACCGTACAAGCTCCAATGGCTCAATCAAGGAAATGATCTGAAGGTAACCAAACGAGCCCTTATATCATTTTCTATTAGGAAAAATTATCAAGATGAAGTTCTATGCGATGTTATTCCTATGGATGCTTGTCACTTATTGTTAGGAAGACCTTGGCAATATGATATAAATGCTGTGCATGATGGTCGTAAGAACACATACTCTTTTCGGAAAGAACAAAAATGCATCACCCTTTTACCCTTGAATCCTTCATTGATACATCGAAATCAACCTGGGAAGGGAGACACTAGTAAGGAAAATCTCTTCTTGAGTGAAACACAGGTTAAGAGAGCCATTACCAAACAGAAAAATGTATTTGCTTTGCTTATGGTTGAGAAAAAGAGTGAGAAAGAGCGACCTATACATCCGAAAATGCATTCCTTGTTAAGAGACTTTGCAGATGTATTCCCCGAAGAATTGCCATCTGGATTACCTCCCATAAGAGGTATTGAGCATCAAATTGATTTGATCCCCGGCGCTCCTCTACCGAACAAACCAGCTTATCAATGCAATCCGGAGGAAACAAAGGAATTGCAAAGACAAGTCGATGAACTTATCGACAGAGGATATGTTCGAGAAAGCATGAGTCCATGTTCTGTTCCGGCTCTACTCGTGCCTAAGAAGGATGGAACATTCAGAATGTGTGTCGATAGCCGAGCCATCAACAACATCACTATTAAGTACAGGTATCCTATACCTAGACTTGATGATATGCTTGATGAATTATATGGTTCTACTGTGTTTTCAAAGATAGATTTGCGAAGTGGCTATCACCAGATCCGAATGCGAAAGGAGATGAGTGGAAAACACTTTCAAGACTAAGGAGGTTTATATGAATGGTTGGTTATGCCATTCGGACTTTCTAATGCTCCAAGTACATTCATGAGGCTTATGAACGAGGTTCTTCGTTCCTTCATTGGTCGATTTGTTGTTGTATACTTTGACGATATCCTTGTTTATAGTCAAAGCGAGGAGGAGCATATTTCTCATTTGAAACAGTCTTTAACGCCTTGAGAGAATGAAGCTTTATGCCAAAATGGAGAAGTGTGAGTTCTTCTCTTCCAAAGCATTATATTCCTTGGATATGTGGTTTGAAGGATGGAATTTCCGTTGATCAATTGAAAGTGGATGCAATGAAAACCTGGCGGTTCAAATCCATCACCGATGTAAGGAGTTTTCATGGCCTTGCTTCTTTCTATCATCGTTTTGTGAAGAACTTCAGTACAATCATGGCCCCTATCACCGAATGCATGAAGAAGGGTTCTTTTGAATGGACAAGAGCTGCTCATGCCGCTTTTGAACTCATCAAAAATGAAGCTATGTGAGTCCCCGTTCTTGCCCTTCCTAATTTTGATAGAGTATTTGAAGTTGAATGTGATGCAAGTGGAGTTGGCATTGAGCTGTTCTTGTTCAAGAACAAAGGCCATTGGCATATTTCAGTGAAAAGTTAACCGATTCGAAGAAAAACTACTCAACTTATGATAAGGAGTTCTACGCCATTGTGAGAGCTCTTGATCATTGGAGTCACTATTTAAGGCCTAAACAGTTTGTACTTCATTCTGACCATGAGGCTTTGAAATTTATTAGTGGCCAACGCAAGCTCAACTCAAGGCATGCCAAATGGGTAGAATTTCTTCAATCCTTTTCTTTCGTTTCGAAATATAAACCTGGCCATACTAATGTTGTTGCGGATGCTTTATCAAGAAGATACTCTATGCTTGTTGTTCTTGATTCTAGAATTCTTGGTTTTCAATCCATGAAAGAACTATATTCTGAAGACCCGGAGTTCTCTACTATTATTGACAATTGCAAACATGGAATTCAAGGTACATATTCTGTCCAAAATGGTTTTCTTTTCAAGGGAAATCGATTATGTGTGCCGAAGAGTTCATTTAGAGAATTGTTGATCCGAGAAGCACATGGTGGAGGTCTGGCTGGTCACTTCGGCATGAACAAAACTCTTGAAATCCTTCAAGAGCACTTTTATTGGCCAAAGATGAGTGGAGACGTACATGCTATCATCTTGAGGTGTGCAACTTGTCAAAGAGCAAAGAGTCATTTCCACCAAGGGCTGTATACTCCCCTTCCAGTACCATTACAGCCTTGGGAAGATGTGAGCATGGATTTTATTGTGGCTCTTCCAAGAACTCAGAGGGGAAAAGATGCCATTTTGGTGGTTGTTGATCGATTTTCTAAAATGGCCCATTTTATTCCATGCCACAAGACGGATGATGCATCTCATGTGGCTGATCTTTATTTCAAGGAGATCATTCGCCTTCATGGAGTACCAAAGACCATTGTATCTGATCGTGATTCTAAATTTTTAAGTTATTTCTGGAAGACCTTATGGAGAATGCTTGGAACCAGACTTCTATTCAGCACCACTTGTCATCCTCAAACCGATGGCCAAACTGAGGTAACCAATCGCACTCTCACTACGTTACTTCGAGGAATGGTTAGTAAATCCCTAAAAGATTGGGATTTGAAGCTTGCACATGCTGAGTTCGCTTATAATCGATCGCCGAGTTATACTACTGGTCGATCACCCTTCGAAATTGTATATGGAATCAATCCGCTCACACCGATTGATTTAATTCCTATTCCATCCAATTCACAAGTGAACTTTGATGGCAAAGAGCAAGCTGAATCAATAAAAAAACTTCATGAGCAGATTCGAAGTAAGATCGAGAAGGCTAACGAGTCTTATAGGAAGAAAGCTAATAAACATCGGAGGAAGACTCATTTCCAACCAGGTGATCTTGTGTGGTTACATTTAAGGAAGGAAAGATTTCCTTCTCAGCGGAAGAATAAACTTATGTCCAGAGCTGACGGCCCATTTGAAGTTCTCGAGAGAATTGGCGAAAATGCTTACAAGATTGATCTTCCCGAGAATATGGAGTTTCGGCAACTTTTAATGTAGGTGATCTTTCTCTTACTTGGATGATGATGACTTGTCGATTTGAGGACAAATCTCAAACAACCGGGAGAATGATGCGGGAGCATCCGAGACTACTAATCAATCTTTAAGTCTGGGTGATTCCTTCGGCAAAACAAACACTATCGGGACTTATTCCCGCCAAAACTAACTTCGGTTACAACTTACTTGATGGGATAAGGAATGATATACCAATATCAAAATTCGTTGCTTTGATTGATGCTATATCAAAGAGGAGTTATTCAGGATAAGATCCAAAGTGATTTAATGCTCTTTGGAAGTGGAGATTTGCTGGTTATTATTGGTGAACGAATTCTGTTCAATCTTGTTTGTTTGGGTAGTTCCCATTGTTTGTTTGGGTAGTTCTGTTATTTCAATCTTGTTTGTTTGGGTAGTTTCCATTGTTTGTTTGGGTAGTTCCGTTATTTCAGTTTTGTTTGTTGGGTAGTTCCATTGTTTGTTTTCTGAGTCTAATGTCTATATAATGAGACATATTCTCATTTGTAAGGGGTGGTTGAATGAATGAAAATTGGTGAGACTTCCTCTACGTGAGTGAATATCTTCGGAGAGTGGATAACTCCTTACGGTCTCTTTATCCTTGGAGCATGGATTCCTCCTTGGTGGTGAGCCAAAAGCTCTTTATCCTTGGCTGGTGATATCTTTAGGCCTTGGTGGTGAGCTTCTCCTATCCCGAAGTCCTTTATCCTTGGCTGGTGAAATCTTTAGGCCTTGGTGGTGAACTTCGTAGATCCCGATCCTTATCCTTGGTTGGTGGCGTGGCCTTTATACCTTGGAAGAAGATCGTTCTATTTTATTTTTGGTGGTGAACTGCCCATTTTCTCGAAATCGCGCAGTCCTGAAATTTTCTGTTCGGAGTCACTCGCCCACGCACGCATCAGTATGCTGGTCACATGTTGTTGGGGAGACCATGGCAATATGATCATAGGGTAACACATGATGGGTTCAAGAATCGTTATTCCTTGATCATGGATGGACAGAAATATCATCTTGGACCGTTGCCTCCGAAGATAATTCTTGAAGACCAGATCGATCATAAAACAACAATATGAGGAGCTTGAGTCTTCATTAACCAAAACTTTTGGAGGGAGCAAGCAAGAAAGAGAAAAAAGAAAAGATGAGATGAGTGATAAAAATAAGAGTATTGGGAAACACAAGGGGAGAGAAAACAAGGAAGGCTTGAGTGAAAGAAAAATGAGTGTTTATGCCAAAATGAGTGATGTAAAAAAGGCCTTAACCATGAGGCAGCCCTTACTTGTACTTATGTACAAGGACATTTTGATTTCTTCTAACAAAATTGACAAAAGTTTACCTAGTGTTATTGTTGATCTTTTGCAGGAAAATGAGGATATCTTTCCGAAGAAGTTCAATGATTTGCCACTAATTAGAGGAATTGAGCATCAAATTGATTTCATTCGAGGTGCAAGCATACCAAATAGGCCAGCATATAGATGCAACCCCGAAGAGACCAAGGAAATCCAAAAGCTAAGTCGTAGGCATGCAAAATGGGTGGAGTTTATTGAATCTTTTCCATACATCATCAAGTACAAACAAGGTGATGGAGGCTATGATTCGAGGACGAATCCTTTCCAGGAAAGGGGGAATGATATGAATCAGATCAAGCTAGTCAAGACTCAATCAAGATTCTATGATTGCAAGAAGAGCCTAAAATGGTCAACATGATCATGAAGAGAGAAGGACAAATTTGAAGATCTCATCTTGAAGAATAAAAGTCCATTTAGCCATGTTTACCAAAATTCATGAATTAGGAATATGAATATTATTTAATGCATTCATTCCCTTTGTACTATCCTCATACTATATAAATGAGGTTTACTCTCAGTGTAAGACAGACAATTTGGAAGTATAACAATTCTTCAACACCGGTGAGTGTTTTGTTTTTAAGTTTTTGCATGAACTTTAGAACTTATCAGGCTTTTCTGCTTGTGGCGTTCAAACCAAATCTTTGCTTTTCCTTTGACTTATCAGACTTATTAGTTTGTGGCGTCTTAAGGGAATTCAAAGTGCTATTCTAGTTATTTCATCAATTTTCTATTGATAAGTAATTAGAATAGTTTCCCTTACTTCATTCTTGAACGATCCGCCTTGTTTCAATTCGTTGGAGGGTGTCAATTTACATTCCATATGTATCATAGCTCTTTAGCTATCGGGGTGTATGGTTGCTAAATTGATGATTTCCATCATATACTACAAAGGTCGTATTGTGCTTATACCAAACTCCCCTTGCATCAAAGTCATTCTGCATGAAATGCACTCCACACCTTCAGCAGGGCACTTCGGATTTCTAAGAACCTACAAAAGAGTGAAGCAACACTTTTATTGGAGAGGGATGAAAAAAATCATTTTCGAATACGTAGCACAATATGATGTATGTCAATAGCAAAAAGGTGAAACAGTGGCGAGACTAGGAAAACTACAACCATTACCTATACTAGACTTAGTGTGGACTAACATCTCCATGAACTTCAATGAAGAGCTACCACCTTCCAAAGGTGAAAGCACAATCCTTGTAGTGGTTGATCGTCTTACGAAATATGCTCATTTTTGTGCTATGCGAAATCCCTACACTGCTGTTAGTATTGCTCAGATTTTCACAAAAAAATATTGTTAAACTGTATGGGATGCCAAGGTCCATTGTAAGTGATCGTGATAGGGTCTTCACTAGTAAATTTTAGACTGAGTTATTTCAGTTGTAGGGCACCAAACTCAAGATGAGCATAGCATATTATCCACAAACTGATGGCCAAATAGAAGTGGTGAACAGGTGTTTAGAGACATACCTTCGGTGTTTCGCCAGTGATCGGCCAAAGGAATGGACAAAATGGCTCCCCTGGGCCGAATGGTGGTACAATACTACATATCATTCATCTATAAAATGTACCCCATATAAAGCATTATATGGTCGGTCGGCTAAGGTAGATCAGGTCGACCAAGATTTAATTGATAGAGACAAACTCCTACAGCTGCTAAAGGATAATTTCTCTACTGCCCAAGCCAGAATGAAGCAGCAAGTGACACACGAAGAAGCGAAAGAGAATTTTTAGTAGGAGATTGGGTTTATCTTCACCTACAGCCATACTGTTAGGTTTGGCAAGTCCTTTAGTCCCACATCGGGAAAATCAGTTTTGCTATCCCCTATTGATGCTATAAAATGGGTCTAAGCTTCGAAGACAGATGCACCAGATGCACCACATCACACCACAAGAAAAGTCGCTTTGGATTTAATTTCTATTAAGTCCACATTAAGTTAAATATTTGGGCTTTTCTTGTTTAGTCGTTTCAGGTGTTTTTGGCTTAGGAACAATTTCCTAAGGCATTTGTAATTGTCTCATTGTTAGTAGAGATTTGCTCCTCCTTTTGTCCGTGGACCTACGTCAATTGACTGAACCACGTAAATTCTGGTATCCTTGTCTCTTCTTTTATTTTTCTGTTTATTGTCTTTTTGGGTTGCCAAATTACCCTGTGGTAATTTCCTGGGGCTAGCTCTAACAAACTGGTATCAGAGCCTGGTTTTGGGATCTTTTGGCAACAATGACAATAACAAAGATTATTGTCGAGAAATTCGACAGAAATATCAACTTCGGCATGTGGCAGCTCAAGATGGAGGCTATTCTGGTTCAAGACGGAGTTGATTTGGCACTACAGGGAGCTGAGAAAATTCCAGATGGTATGTCAGAGGAAAATTTTGCAGGTATGGATAAGAAGGCTCGATCTATCATTATTCTAAATCTCTCTGACGAAGTTTTACGGGAGGTAGCTACGGAGACTACGGCTAAGAGCATGTGGGATAAGTTTAAAGCCTTGTATATGAAGAGGACAGTGGAGAACCGTCTCTACTTGAAGCAGAGTTTGTATATGCTTCGGATGAATGAAGGTACATCTATAATCTCACATCTTGATAAATTTGATTCTTTAGTTATGGATTTAGAGAATATAGATGCAAAGATTGATGATGAGGATAAGGCCCTATTACTTTTGTGTTCTCTCCCCCAATCTTTTAAGTATTTCCGTGATACAATGATTTATGGAAAAGAAACAATTTCATATCAGGAAATTAAATCTGCATTAAAATCTAAGGAGCAGATTGATAGGGATATCACTGGGGAGAATAGAGGAAATCAGGCCGAGGGTCTGGTTGTCAGGGGTAGAACTGATAAAAGAGAATTTGACAGTAGTAGATCTAAATCTAGATCTAAATCCAGATATAGAAATTTGGAGTGCAGATATTGTCATAAAATGGGGCACATATTAAGGTGATTGCTTTAAATTGAAAAATAAATTAAAGCAAAAGGAAAAATTTGTTGAGAAAACTCATTGAGTCATTAAGCTAGTGTTGTAAGCTGATGAGAATTTTGGAAATATTTTCTTTGCTACTGATGACAGGACAAGGTCTAAAAATGAATGGATTTTAGATTCGGGTTGTTCTTATCACATGTGTCCCAGTAGGGATTTGTTTTCCACATATGAATCTTGTAATGGTGGAATTGTTTTGATGGGCAATAATGCTGCGTGTGATGTTATTGGTAAAGGCACAATCCGAATTAAAATGCATGATGGTATTGTGAGGACGCTCACTAATGTTAGACATGTTCCTGATTTGAAAAAGAATCTCATCTCTTTAGGCACCCTAGAGGCTCTTGGGTGTAAATACACAACTGAAGGTGGAGTTATGAAAGTTTCTAGAAATGCCCTTATTGTTATGAAAGCCTGTAGGTCTGGTAGCTTATATATTTTGCAGGGAACTCTGTCACACAGATCGATTCTGATCTAATCTCATCATCATCATTGTCTAATTCTGAAAAAGGTTTGAGCATATTAAGCAAAAGGGGTCTTCTTTGCAAACAGAATACTGGGCCATTAGATTTCTGTGAACACTACATTTTTGGGAAGCAGAAAAGAGTCAGCTTCGATTCTCCTGAGTCTACTGATAAAGATATTCCAGAGGAAGAGCAATATTCCATAGCCAATGATAGACCACGGAGAAATATTCGACCACCACAAAGATATGCAAATTTGGTTGCATATGCTTTGTTTGTTGCAGAAGAAACTAGTGGAGTTAGTGAGCCTACTACCTACTCAAATGCAGTTTGTTGTGATAATACCATTATTGAGGGAAAGGTCCTTGTTCAGAAAATTCATACGAAGGACAATCCAGTTGATATGCTTGCGAAGCCTCTTCCGGTTTACAAGTTCAAGCAGTGCTTGGACTTGGTTGGTATTTATTGTTGATGATTGCCCGTTGGGGCTTTTGTGAAAAAGGTAGAGCAAGTTTTGTTGGGACATGCCAAGGTGGAGATTTGTTAGGTTTGGCAAGTCCTTTAGTCCCACATCGGGAAAATCAGTTTTGCTATCCCCTATTGATGCTATAAAAAGGGGTCTAAGCTTCGAAGACAGATGCACCAGATGCACCACATCACACCACAAGAAAAGTCGCTTTGGATTTAATTTCTATTAAGTCCACATTAAGTTAAATATTTGGGCTTTTCTTGTTTAGTCGTTTCATGTGTTTTTGGCTTAGGAACAATTTCCTAAGGCATTTGTAATTGTCTCATTGTTAGTAGAGATTTGCTCCTCCTTTTGTCCGTGGACGTAGGTCAATTGACTGAACCACATAAATTCTGGTGTCCTTGTCTCCTCTTTTATTTTTCTGTTTATTGTCTTTTTGGGTTGCCAAATTACCCTGTGGTAATTTCCTGGGGCTAGCTCTAACACATACAAACAACTATCCATCAACACACGAGCCTCCATGAAGCTATCTCCATATTTTTATGGGCCCTATCAGATCATAGAGCATATTAGAGCTATGACATATAGACTTAAATTGCCTGAGGATGCCAAAATTCACCCTGTCTTCCACGTGTCATGCTTGAAGCTCAAGTTGGGAGAACACGAGTCACCCTAGATTCAACTGCCCAATACCACTAATGATGGATATATCCAAGCCCAACCGTAAGCCATTCTCAACCGCAAAATCATCATGTGTCACAGACGTCCCTCTAATCTTCCACGGCCTCTACCAATGGGGGCAATCGCTGCGCGGTGCGGCTACCGGCATTTGTGGCCACCGCCCTTGTGTAGGGCCCTTTTTGAGGCAGGTGCCACCATTACGCATGAGGGCGACCGCCAGTGCGATCGTCGACTTCACACGGTGTGTAGTCGTCGCCTTCCGTGGTCGTTGCTTTCACACGTGATGCGGCACTTGCTTTCATGCATGGTGTCATCGACATCCGTACGCAACTGTTGACCATGTGCAACCATCGAGCCATCGACTGTGTGGGTGTCGCGATACGTAGCCACCGCGACGCACGGTTGGTCGCTGGCGACTGCTAGCAACTGTTGTTGCTACTGCGATATGTGTGTTACGTGGTGCAGTCGCCTCTCACAAGCATATTTGTTGGAAAACTTGAGGCGAAATCTTATGCACAGTGGAAGCATATAGATTTTCAACAACAAAAAGGTTTCTTATCATCGTGCAAAAGTTGATGCTCAAAAACCCAAAAAATTGAAAAACTACGTGTAAGATAATTACATAGGGAGATCATATATTCCTGAATTCTTACATATCTATAAGATTGGATGAAGGAGTTCAAGTGCCCTCCTCTCTAGTGGTGATCCACATGACAGGAGCTACGATGTCGCTCCTCAAATCATTGCTCAAATCTCCTTACTACGCGCACCACACAATTAAGAAGGGGCTGACCCTTCTTGCTGTTCATATGCCCTAAGGATGGGCTATTGTTGAGGAGAAGAGAAGAAGAGGAGAATAGGAGGTGGTAGCCAAAAAGCTTTAGCTTATAGGTATTTAGTTTTCTCCTATTTATAGAGGCCCTTTAATAACTTAACCCTAATGGATCCTACCTTATTGGGTATTGGATCTCTATCCAATTACCCAAGCCTCTTAGATTAGTGGGTCTCTACTCAATAATCTCATATTATCTCTCATTGGATCTCATCCATAAGATCTAATAATTCATGAGCGTAATGGATATCTAATAAGATAGGGGCCCTAATGGATATCTCATATCCAAACCTCTACTTGTCGTAACTCCTACTATATATGTGTGACCCTCTAGGCCCAATATTGAGTTGGCCATGAGTCATACCTGTCAGAACTCCTTCTAACTTAGTGAATTATTATCTCCATAATAATTCACTCGACTCATTGACTGCGAATGTACTAGACCACTACACTGTAATCTTCAAACAATACAAGAAAATCAAATCCTTTGGATTTATTTATCCTCAGTTATTATTTTCATATAGTCCCTTATCCATCTAATATCTTAGAGACTATATATTGGGCATGGTGCTATTAGGCCCATACGATCTCTTCTTGAGTCTTGCTTTAATCGGATTCTCCCAAAGAACTCTCTCTCTCAATTCGAATGACCTTTGCTAAGGATTTGTTTGAGCAAGAATACATGAGATATTCCTCTCATGACACCGAGAATGGATGATCCTTTATCAATACTCAATAGTCCTCGTAAAATTGGCTATCACTCTCGATGATCGGCTGTACTAGATCTGAAAATTTCAAGCCTATAAGTTTGGTATCAAAAAATGGAGTATTTATATGAGATATCCTTGGTGTCTTAAGTTTAAGGATCAGGTATACCACTAGAATGATAGAATAGCTATTTGATAATGAGGTAATCAATGAACTCATTCTCCAATAGGCATATGTACTGTATCCTTAGTGTCCTCACACGAGCAACTATAGGATCAGTTGCCTCCATCATATGGACAAGTATATAATACACCAATCTGTCCGATTATCTCGATATCTGTCTTAAGCAACCTATGATCAGGATTATTTAGGGTTTGTGTTTAAAGATAAATCAGTCTCATTATCATGAACTTATCACGATCTGATTCTCATTGCACAGATCCATAGACATCACAATATATGTAATATGCAAGATAAAATAATAAAATATCAAATAATAATAATAAGCAAAAAGAGTACATATCATGTCACATGTGTCATCACTCACGTGATTAGTTTGCAAGGCACTTGTGACTAGCAATCTCCCATTTGACCTAAAATCAATAACCTACGTATTTGATCTTTATCAAACCCTTGTGATACTCAAAGACAATATTAGACAATGGCCTCATCAGTGGATCTACGATGTTATTTTCGGATAGAACTCTTTCCACTACTACATCTCTTCGAGTAACGATCTCTCTAATCAGGTGGAACCTTCTCAGAACATGCTTTGACTTCTGATAAGACCTAGGTTTCTTTACTTAAGCAATCACCCTATTATTATCGCAATATAAGAGAATTGGCTCCTCGCTGCCCGATATGATTCATAGATCTATAATGAACTTCTTCATTCATACTCCTTCCTTTGCTACCCTTTTTATAGCAGTGTACTCCGCCTCAATGGTCGAGTCAGTAGTAGTGTCTTGCTTGGAACTCGTTCAGCACATTGCTCATTCATTCAAGGTGAACATATCCAAAATTAGACTTACTATTATCGACATCAAACTGGAAGCTCGAGTCCGTGTAGCCCTCAATCTTGAGGCTGCTTCCTCCGTATACTAGTAAAAGATCATTAGTCCTTCTTAAATACTTAAGAATACATTTTATTATTTTCTCATGCTCCAAGCTTGGATCTGCTTGATACCTGCTCATGACACTCAGAGCATGCACTATATCAGGCCTGATATATAGCATACCATACGTGATAGAGTCTATCGTTGAGGCAAAGGGTATCCTATTCATGTTTGTCCTTTTTCTCAGAAGTCTTTGGGGACATACTCCTATAAAGTAATATCCCATGTCTCATCTGTATAAGACATCTCTTAGAATTTTTCATGCTAAACTTTTTGACAATGGTGTCTATGTATCTGGACTGGGACAAGCCAAGCATCCTCTTGGATCTATCTCTATTGATCTGAATCTCCAATATATAGGATACTTCCCCTAATTCCTTCATAGAGAAGTATCTAGACAGCCAAACCTTTATTGAATCTTAGATTTTGATGATGAAACTAATTGATTATGGTTTATTATTTAAGTGTATTTTGAGTTACGCAGGTCTACTATCGATCAGGATTAGACAATTGACGCTGGAGAAATTGACGTTACGTTGGGTGATCACGTCTGGATATTGGATGTCGAGCCGGAGGTTCGATCGACAATCGGCTGAAGGCTTCGTACGTCGGGCATCGGGCCAAGATGCATGTTGCACCAAGGATATTGGGGTTGCGGAGGTCATCCGTCGATTGGGCAACGGACCGCAAAAGAGGATGATGTACCGAAGGATCGGACGAAGCGCCGACCAATGACATGCCGGGCAACTGAATGTCAATTCGTATTGTAATAACTGTCTAGATCGAAGTAGAGTGTTTGTTTGTTTATGTGCAGGATTAACTACGATGATGATGAAGATGTAAAGCGAAACAAAGTGCAGGAAGACAAGTGGAATGGATCATTGGGAGTTCGAGAGTTCGATGGAAGTCTGAAGATTCATTAGGAGTAGTTACCGGAACCGACCGAGAATGAGTAGGGAGCTTGCCAAAGGGTTTTCGAAAGTTCGCCAGAAGGTTCGTCGAAAGTTCACGGAGCTTGCCAAGAAAGATCAAAGCTTGCCAAAGAAGCTCGATGGAACTCGCCAAGATCATCATGAAGTCCGGGAGCTTGCCGGGAGTCCGCATAATGGTTTCCGAGGGTTCGTCGGAAGACCGCCGGAAGTTCGCCGAAAGCTCACCGAAAGAAGTCTTATCTTATGGACTTTGAATAGCTTAAAAAATGTTTTTAAAATTTATAGTTAGCACATAATTTGGTTTACGATTAGGTGTTAATCCTATAAACCAAATTTGAGCCAATTCGGACTTCGTTTGGACCGGTTTCGGCCGAAACCACTATCTTTGAAAATATGACACTGGGCAATTTGAATCGTTTCAGTGGCGTGTGCACCGCCCAGAGGCCAAGAGCTGGGCGGTGGAACCACTTCAGTTGGTGTAGCACCGCCGCTGTTGTGTCGATCTGCCAGATCTGCCCGGATCATGAGATCGACAGTTGCACTGCCTGATAGGAGCAGGCGGTTGAACCGCCCAACACCGAGAAACTCAAAAAATTTAAATTTGGGCTCCAAATTTGAATCACTTTGAGGCCTATAAATACCCCTCACATTCTTGGATGAAAGGAGTCTAGAACTGAAAAAAAAGGGAAACTCTCTTGAAAGTGTGTCAAATCTTCCCTCTAAGTCTTAATAGTGTTCTAGTCCAAGAGAGGGGTAAGAGTGCTTTGTAAGGGTTATCTCCTAAGCCCGTCAAAAGGAGAGGAGCTACGAGGGAATTCATCCTCACCCATTAGAAGGAGGATAGCTAGTGGAAAGCCGGTGGCCTCAAGCAAGAGGAATCAGGAGTGGACGTAGGTCGGATGACCGAACCACTATAAAAATCTGGTTTGCATTTACGTTCTTGCTATTTACTTTGCTGCAAATCCTCTTCATTTGCTGCCTTATTTACTCAACTTCCTCTTCATCTTCTTACATATGTTTTAAAGTTAAAACGTAATCTTTCCGGGTTCAAACGAAACATTGCATTCATTCGTACGAAGTTTCCGAACTTGTTTTAATCGCTGAAAAATTTATCATTCCTTATTGCTGCACTAATTCACCCCCCCCCTCTTAGTGCTACTCGATCCCTAACAATTGGTATCAGAGCTACGTTCTTTCTCTTTCGGATTTACACCCGTGAGAAATGGCTCTAAATGGTTTTCAAGAGGGCTTTTTGGTTTTTCATCCACCGTTCTTTAACGGTTCGGACTACACATATTGGAAAACTCGAATGAGAGTTTTCATACTTTCAATAGATTTGGATTTGTGGAACATCATCGAAAATGACTTTCAACCTTCCTCTAAACCGACGAACGAATGGTTGAATTTGGAGAATAGGTCATTTTCTTTAAACGCAAAGGCTATGAATGCCTTATTTTGCGCTTTAGATAAGAACAACTTCAATCGGATTTCAATGTGTGAAACGGCTTTCGATATTTGGCGAACACTTGAAATCACGCACGAGGGAACTAGTAGAGTTAAAGACTCGAAAGTAAACCTCTTATTGCATGATTTTGAGCTCTTCCGAATGACACCAAACGAAACTATCGACGATATGTATACCCGCTTCACGGATGTCGTCAATAGCTTGAAAAGTCTTGGTAAATGTTTTTCGAACTTTGAACTCACTAACAAGATTTTAAGATCCCTCCCAAAGAGTTGGGATCCAAAAGTAACCGCAATACAAGAGACTAAAAATTTAAATGATTTTTCATTGGAAGAACTAATCGGTTCATTAATGACATATGAAATGAGTTTCTTCAAACATTTGGAATATGATGAACATATGAACCACCTTATAAAGAACAAGAAGGATTTGGAACATCGGACAAATGAATGCCACTTGAGTGATGACTTAAGTGATGAGGACATTGAACACATAACAATGAATGTTAACAAGTTCATTAAACAAAAATTAAAAAACACAAATGAACTTGAATGGAGAAAGAGGCTAAAGAAGAAGAAGAAGGGTTACAAAGAAGAATCAAGTAAAGAAGAGGCGAAATGGGCTTTGATGATTTTCGACAATGAGGTAAGAAACTCACCCAAGTTGTTCTTACCTTACTTTGAAATTACATGATCCTTTCATGAGTTGCTTGAAATAGTTGGTAGGATTTTTTTTATGCTTTTTCCTTCCTAGTATTTTTGAAAAGTAAAAATTATGAATGATATTTGCATGATTTGTGATATTGCCTAGAATTAATCCATGCATGTGTATCTTGATGTTTTATATTTCATTTCTAAACATGATGCTTGATGATTTTGTAACATGCATTAGTTTTTGAAGTAATGTTGATTTGACCCTATGTTGTGGATTAACGTATTCTTGGTCTAATTGTTTTTATGACAAATTAAGATGACATTTTAAGATGATGAAATTTCATGTATACTTTCCATATCGATTTTTTAATCTTAAACATGATACATATCTATGTATGAATTTCTTGAAAATCTTTTGATGATAGATGTATGTATCTTGATTATAATTTGAAAACTTCCATCTTGGCTTAGTGGGTTTTAACCCTTTTTAATGATGAAATTTTTATTGATACATGTCTTCATGAAATCAATTATAAAGACCCAACCCACAAATTTTCAAAATGAAAGAAATGTGGCTTTGATGTTGCCTTGTGTTATATTTGGACTTAATGGGTTTCATGACGAAAGTTATTTTTCAGATTTTTAAAATGATGTATGATTTTAGCAAAAGTTTGAGCATTGATCATCTTGTTATAACAAATGAAAAAAAGAAGTGAAATGATTTTAATGATGAATTCATTTCTAAATATGATGATGCTCTCATGTTTAAATATGATGCATGACATTGATCATTCTTATGAAAGATCAAATCATGTAAATTGAAACTCTTAAAAATAAGAAAATGCACTATCATAATGTTTAATTTTTGATGTGTTTGGTCTTAATGGTCTTTATGACGAAACTTACGTCTTGCTTTGAAAAGTTGATATATGCTTACATGTAATTAATATATGTTGCTCTTATTAAAATTTTCGAATGAAAGATTTTGATGCATTTGATCTTAATGGGTTAAATGACAAGCTTATATTTTGAATTTATACAATGATGGTTTCCGAATAAATATTTGAACATACATTATGAAATCATCATTAAAATGAAAATATTAAAAGTTTGTTATCATGCTTAATGACTTTGTGATATCATATCTTGATGACAAACTCATGTTTTGATCTTAAATTTGATACTCATCTTTTGAAATATGAGCACACTTGTTTGAAACAAAATGAAACATATTATCATGAAAAATTGAATATCATATCTTGAAATAATGTGTTATATTTTTGTCTTGACGATTTTTATAATGAAGTTTGCCTTTGGTTTTTTAAATACGTATTTTGATTTGGTATAAAAAGACAAAGGCATGCTTATATAAAATAAATGAAAATCACTAAAAGAGAAATGCATGTTTCTTGAACATCTCTCTTTCTCTAAAGTTTTTGATTTTCCATGTAAGACAAGTGATAAATTCATTTATGACATTTTGTGAATCACTTAAATTATGAACAAGATTTTGATAATGTGTTAAAAGAATCACTTAATGCTTTTATCATCTTATCGAGATTAATGATTTCATAATATCTTAAGAATCTCATAAATTATAAAAGTGATTTCGATGAATTGATTATGAGTTGATAAATTGAACTAGAATGAGTTTTATTTATATCAGGATTTTGATAACTTGAGCTTTTCATGACCTCTTACTTTATACTATGATTTTCTCATGTTATTAAAGAGAAATCCAAATGAATCATAAGTTATTTTCTCTTGACTTATTGATACTCAACTTGAGAAAATGTGTTTTGAATGTTGAAACATTACATGTGTAATTTGAACATTTCTCTCATGTTTTAATACCACTTTGTATGCTTCATGACTTGATGATTGAAATATTGATGTAGACTATTGATGTATCACTTGTCATGATTAATGCAAATTGCTAGCATTTTGAATCTCGAAAATGATTTTGATTTGATTATGGGTTTCAAGTTGTCAAATTATTTTGAATGAGATATTTTCAAGTGAATCATGAATTCTCTCTTAAATTCTTGACTTGAGATATCTTTGTGAATCAAAATATTTTCCTCTTTGATTGCTTCCTTTTACCATTAACTAAAGAGGAATACAATCCAAGTCTTGATATCTCGATAATTGATACTTGAATGAATTTGTGTACTTGATATTTGATACTTGAAATTTCTCATGAAATGTAATCTTGATGAGAATTCCTATGATCTTTTCAAATGAATCATGAGCCTTGACATCATATCTTGCATGATATTAAAATAACAAGAATTCTTTGGCTTGTATGCCTTATGTGGCAATTGAAGAATTGATATAAAAGAAATTTGCCTTATGATGAATCAATGAATCATGATTTGAACCTTAATATTGATGTGCTTTTATATATCATGATTCTTGGTTGTATGACATTTATCTTGAATTGAAAATTGATAAATGTGAATTTTGATCTTGCTAAAAAGAAAGTTATGAACCATTAATGATAATTTTTGGTTTTGATCCTTGTTGAATTTTCATATTGATATCCTTCATGACATGATAACTAATGTATATTTTGATGCAAATTTATATTGATATGAGAAGTGGATGAAATTGAAATTTTTTAGCAATTGAGTCCTCAACTTCTTTTCGATAATGATAAAAGGGTGAGTTAAATTGCTAGCTTATGCATCAAAAGAGAAATATTTGCTAGCTTAAACATTGAGAAGCAAAAATTTGATGTCTCAAGAGAGGCAAAAATCTTGATTAACTTCACATTTCAACAAATTGCTTGCATCTTTGTTACAAATTATTGTTGAATCTCATGCAAGTTTATTTGAAGTATTAATCCTCCCTTTCTTTTTTACATTGATAAAGGGGGAGAAAGTTTTTGCTAGCTTGCATATTACAAATAAATGCAAAAGTCCTAGCATGCAAAGAAAGTAAAAGTTGCAAGCTTGCTCTTCTCAAAAGAGAAGAAAGAAATTAAAATTGCATGCATATCGCCAAGGAAGATAAGAAAATGCACATCTTTGAATACAATTTGCTTGCACTTCTCAAAGGAACATAAAAAAAAACTTGCTATCATCACGACAAGTGCTATCTTGCCTATCATGATAAACTTGCGATGCTTAAATGTTGTATGATGTGATTAATAGCTAGTATGATTGTAAAATTTATAAATTCTTTTAAACTAGCTATGATGTTACTTCTCCATTTTGTTGACGACATAGGGGGAGAAGTAGATTGATGACTTCATGCATTGATTGAATATTTTATATATTTGCATGATGGTTTGATTGATTCTCTTAATATTGTGATGAATGTTGCTTGGATTTGGGATAATCCAAGTGTTTCTATCAATGGCATATTGATAAGGGGAGTTTGGTTAAACTCCGGGGAGTTATGGTTAACTCCGTTAGTCATCAATTAGTTTTCATCATCAAAAAGGGGAAGATTGTTGAATCTTAGATTTTGATGATGAAACTAATTGATTATGGTTTATTATTTAACTGTGTTTTAAGTTACGCAGGTCTACTATCGATCAGGATTAGATAGTTGATGCTAGAGAAATTGATGTTGCGCCGGGTGATCACGTTTGGATATTGGATGTCGAGCCAGAGGTTCGATCGACAATCGGCTGAAGGCTTCGTACGTCGGGTATCGGGCCAAGATGCATGTTGCCCCAAGGATATTGGGGTTGCGGAAGTTATTCGTCGATTGGGCAATGGACCACAAAAGAGGACGATGTGCTGAAGGATCGGACGAAGCGCCGACCAATGACGTGCCGGGCAACTGAATGTCAATTCATGTTGTAATAATTGTCTAGATCGAAGTAGAGTGTTTGTTTGTTTGTGCAGGATTAACTACGATGTCGATGAAGACGTAAAGCGAAACAAAGTACCAAAAGACAAGTAGGATGGATCGTTGGGAGTTCAAGAGTTCGATGGAAGTCTGAAGATTCGTTGGGAGTCTTAGTTCTTAGGAACAGGCCGAGAATGAGTAGGAGCTTTTAGAAGGGTTTTGGAAGTTATTTGGAAGGTTCGTTGGAAGTTCACGGAGCTTGCCAAGAAAGATCAGAGCTTGCCAAAGAAGCTCGATGGAACTCGCCAAGATCATCATAAAGTCCGGGAGCTTACCGGGAGTCCGCAGAACAATTTCCAAGGGTTCGTCGGAAGACTGCCGGAAGTTCACCGAAAGCTCACCAAAAGAAGTCTTATCTTATGGACTTTGAAATAGCTTAAAAATATCTTTAAAATTTGTAATTAGCATATAATTTGATTTAGGATTAGGTGTTAATCCTATAAACCAAATTTGAGCCAATTCGGACTTCGTTTGGACCGATTTCGGCCGAGTTTTCAACCGAAACCACTGTGCTGAAAAGATGACCTGGGCGGTTGAACCGCCCCAAGCTGGGCGGTGGCACCGCCCAGAGGCCAAGAGCTAGGCGGTGGAACCACCCCAGGCTTGTGGTAGCACTGCCCCTGCTGTGTTAGTCTGCCAGACTGACAAGCGGTTGCACCGCCTTTGACAGGCGGTTGCACCGCCTCTGACAGGCGGTTAAACCGCCCAACACCGGGAAACTCAAAAAATTCAAATTTGGGCTCCAAATTTGAATCACTTTGAGGCCTATAAATACCCCTCACATTCTTGGATAAAAGAAGTCTAAAACTAAGAAAAGGGGAAACTCTCTTGAAAATGTGTCAAAACTTCCCTCTAAGTTTTAAGAGTGTTTTAGTCCAAGAGAGGGGTAAGAGTGCTTTGTAAGGGTTATCTCCTAAGCCCATCAAAAGGAGAGGTGCTGTGAGGGAGTTCATCCTCGCCCGTTGGAAGGAGGATAGCTAGTGGAAAGCTGGTGGCCTCAAGTAAGAGGAATCGAGAGTGGACGTAGGTCGGATGACCGAACCACTATAAAAATCTAGTTTGCATTTACGTTCTTGCTATTTACTTTGCTACAAACCCTCTTAATTTGCTGCCTTATTTACTCAACTTCCTCTTCATATTCTTACATATGTTTTAAAGTTAAAACGTAATCTTTCCGGGTTCAAACGAAATGTTGCATTCATTAATACGAAGTTTCTGAACTTGTTTTAATCGCTGAAAAATTTATCGTTCCTTACCGCTGCACTAATTCACCGCCCCCTCTCTTAGTGCCGCTCGATCCCTAACAACCTTTACTATAGAGAGCATTTTTACATCATTCTTAATGATTAGAATGTCATCCACATATAGCACCAAAAAGGTGATAATACTCCCACTTACCTTCATGTACACACAAGGCTCATCTTCGTTCTTAACGATGTCAAAATATCTAATGTACACACAAGCCTTATCAAATCTTATGTTCCAACTTTGGAAAGCTTGCTTTAGTCCATAGATGAACCTAAGCAACCTACACACCTTATCTGGACTGTTCTTAGACACAAATCCCTAAGGTTGTATCATATATACCCCCTCTTCGATGTTGTCGTTGAGGAATGCTATTTTCACGTCAATCTACTAGACCTCATAATTATAGTATGCTGTAATAGCCAATAGAATTCAAATAGATTTTAGTATAGCTATGGGTGAGAAGGTTTCATCATAGTTAACACATTGCCTTTGATGATATCCCTTAGCTACTAGTCTTGCTTTATAGGTCTCTACATTTTCATCTACTTTAATCTTCTTCTTGAAGATCCACTTGCAGTTAATGGGTATGATACCCTGGGTGCATTAACTAGATTCTAAACCTTGTTGGAGTACATGAAATCAATCTCTGAATTCATTACTTCTTACCACTTCCTAGAGTCTATACTTATAATAGCCTCTTCGTAAGTCTGAGGATCAATATCCTCAATATCGTCTCCTTTGATATGTCTTATATATCTCTAAGGAGGATGAGATACTCTATCGAACCTATGTAAAGTCAAAACTTATGTGCTAGGTACTTGAATAGACTCTCAAGGAACACTGCTCTCTTAGCTACAAAGATCTTTTGGTCCTCAGGGTAATAGAAATAATACCTACAAGTTTCCTTGGGGTATCTTACGAACTTGCATCATTCTGTCCTGAATTCCAACTTGTCTAGGTTGTATCTCTTAATGTGGGCAGGATAGCCCCAAATCTTAAGATCGAGCTTTTTCCTTTTTCATATCTCATATGGTGTTGACACTATCGACTTAGTTGGAATTCTGTTCAAAAAATAAGTTGTGGACTTTAGAGCATATCCCCAGAATTAGATGAGTATGTTGGCGAAACTTATCATAGACTGCACCATATCTAACAATGTGTAATTCCTCCTTTCGGATACACCATTGAGTTGGGCTGTATAAGAAGGTGTCCACTAGGATAGAATCCCATGGTCCTTGAGAAATTAGGTGAGCTCTGTACTCAAGTACTCACCGCCTCGATCTGATCGAAGAGTCTTGACACTCTTTCTAGTCTGGTTCTTCACTTCATTCTTATACTTCCTGAATTTTTTGAAGACCTTGGACTTATACTTCATCAAGTACATATGTCCATACCTTGAGAAATCATCAATAAAAATAATAAAATAGGAGTAACCACCTATGGTATGAGTTGATATGGAACCATATATATCACTATGTATAAGTTCTAATAACTCAGTAGCTCTCTCTCCAGTTCTTCTAAATGGAGAGTTAGTCAGTTTTTCACGAAGGTAAGGCTCGCAAGTTGCATATGACTTATAGTCGAATGGATCTAGATATTTATCCTTTAGTAACTTTTGAATCATTCCCTCATGGATATAACCTAACCTACAATGAATGCCACAGATATACATTATTCATCTCATATCATTTTCTCTTAGACTCAGTTACACTCATGATGTGTGGAGCAGTGTCTAGCATAAATAAGCTATTATGTAATATTTCTCTCATGATGATCTTATTATATAATAATATTAAATAATTATTATTCTTAAAAACTAATTTATATCTATTAAGTGTCAAACATAAAATGAAAATAATATTTTTAATAATAAAAAGAATAAAATAGCATCTAATATAATAATAGCTCCACTAGACAGATCTAGGGTGATATGAACCAGATCAAGCTAGTCAAGACTCAATCAACATTCTATGATTGCAAGAAGATTCTAAAATGGCCAACGTGATCATAAAGAGAGAAGGACAAATTTGAAGACCTCAACTTGAAGAATAAAAGTCCATTCAGCTATGTTTACCAAAATTCATGAATTAGGAATATAAATGTTATTTAATGCATTCATTCTCTTTGTACTATCCTCATACTATATAAATGAGGTTGACTCTCAGTGTAAGAGAGACAATTTTTAGAAGTATAACAATTCTTCAACACCGGTGAGTGTTTTGTTTTTAAGTTCTTGCATGAACTTTAGAACTTATCAGGCTTTTCTGCTTGTGGCGTTCAACCCAAATCTTTGCTTTTCCTTTGACTTATCAGACTTATTAGTTTGTGGCGTCTTAAGGGAATTCAAAGTGCTATTCTAGTTATTTCATCAATTTTCTATTGATAAGTAATTAGAATAGTTTCCCTTCATTCTTGAACGATCCGCATTGTTTCAATTCGTTGGAGGGTATCAATTTGCATTCCATATGTATCATAGCTCTTTAGCTATCGGGGTGTATGGTTGCTAAATTGATGATTTCCATCATTTGGTATCAGAGCATGGCTCAAGTTTGAGGTTTGCTTATCCATTTATTTGTTATCTTTTAACTTTTCGCTGTTCTCTTATCACGATATCCATAATTGCTATTCTTCCTTTCTTCTTATTGCTGTGTTTCTTGTGCTATCACTGTTTGTTTTTCATTTTTCCCCTCACTTTATCGTCAAAAAAGAAAGAGAAGCAGAAAGTTAAAAAAAAAGAGAGAGAAAATCAAAAGTAAAAAAAGAGAGGAAAGCAAGATCAAAAAAAAAAAAAAGAGAGGAGAAGATCAAAGGTAAAAAAAAAAAAAAAAGGAAAGAAAGAAAGAGATCGAAATTTTAAAAAAATTGTGAATTCAGGGACTTCGTGCAAATTGCAGAATTCTTTCTTCATTATTTTGAATTCTTGTTTCAGTTTGGAATTATTTTCATTCCAAAAATACTTGAATTCAAATCTTTGCTTATGATTGAAGTGCATCATACACTCCTATAAATTTGGCTTACATTTTTTTTGCTTTTATGTCCAATTTCAATACCCTTGAATTGCCACAATCTGAATTGTTTGTTTAAGTTTTTTTAGTTAATCTAAGAACTCAAAGAACAAAACAAGAGGTAAAAGGCAAGAGTGGTGAAATCAATATCGAGAAAAGCCAAACATTGTGTGAAAACACGAGTGGAGTGAATCAAATCTTGAGTGAAACACGTGAGAGAGTGTTGGTGAGGCTATTCTAACTTTGTTTTTCAGGTTGCAAACATGTCTAAAGAAAAAGAAGCGAGTTCTTCATCTAATGATCTTTTGCTTCAAGCAATGCAACAACAATTTGAACGTATGTTCAAAGTGATAGGAGATGTAAGAGATCATCTAGAAAGGCATGATGATGCAATTAATAGATTGGAAGGTGAACCACGACGTAGGAGACAACCAACATTCGTCCACGATGAATATAATGGCGGAGATGACCTCGATGATGACCAAGTCACTCTAATTGGTCAAGATGTTAATCCTACGAGACAAACTAAGAGACGACGTTTTGATGGTGTGGACAGAAACATAGGCAGCATCAAAATGAAAATTCCTTCTTTTCAAGGAAAGAATAATCCAGATACTTATTTGGAGTGGGAGCGAAAAGTGGAGTGATCTTTGAATGTCACAACTACTCAAGAGAAAAAGGTAAAATTAGTCTGCTGTTGAATTTTGTGATTATGCTATAATTTGGTGGGATCAATTATGTAAAGACAGGCGTAGAAATGGTGAAAGGCCCGTAGAGACTTGGTTGGAGATGAAACAAATAATGAGGAGGAGATTCGTCCCAAGTCATTACTATCGGGATTTGCATCAACGACTGCAAACTTTGACACAAGGTTCCATGAGTGTTGATGAATATCACAAGGAGATGGAGATAGCAATGATAAGGGCTAATGTGGAGGAAGACCGTGAGGCTACAATGGCTCGATTCTGAGTGGATTAAACAAGAACATTTGATCTTGTGGAATTGCAGCATTATGTGGAGATTGAGGATATGGTGAATATGGCCATGAAGATTGAGAGACAACTCAAAAGAAAAGGCACAAGGTATGATTCAAAACCTTATTCGGGTTTTTCTTCTACTTAGAAACCGAATTGGAGTAAAAAGGATGATATACCCATTGTTAAGCCTAAAATTGATGGAATTAAAGGCAAAAATGAATTAGATAGCAAGGGTAAAGGTGAGAATCAACCTAATCAAAGTAGAGGTATTAAGTGTTTTAAGTGCCTTGGACATGGACATATAGCACGTGAATGTCCAAATAAGAGAGTTATGATTATAAAAGATGGGAATATAGAATCTGAAAGTGAAAGAGAGGATGATGATGACATTCCAGAGGATACTAGTGACGTAGAGTATGCTAAAGGTGAAATTTTGGTTATTCAACGCACACTTAGTTTGTAAAGTAAAAATGATGAACATGGTGAACAACGAAAAATCTGTTTCATACTCATTGTTTGATTGCTAATAAGTTGTGCAATGTGATTGTTGATAGCGGAAGTTGTACCAATGTGGCAAGTACCTTGCTTGTGGAGAAACTGAAATTGCCTACTATCAAACATCCGAAACCTTACAAGTTGCAATGGTTGAATGATAGTGGTGTAGTAAAGGTAAATCAGCAAGTGTTAGTTCATTTTTCAATTGGTAGATATAAGGATGAAGTTTGGTGTGATGTGGTACCTATGTATGCTGCTCACATGTTGTTGGGGAGACCATGGCAATATGATCGTAGGATAACACATGATGGGTTCAAGAACCGTTATTCCTTGATCATGGATGGACAGAAATATCAGCTTGGACCGTTGCCTCCGAAGACAATTCTTGAAGACCAGATGCGCATAAGACAACAATATGAGGAGCTTGAGTCTTCATTAACCAAAACTTTTGGGAGGGAGCAAGAAAGCGAGAAAAAAGAAAAAGATGAGATGAGTGATAAAAATAAGAGTATTGGGAAACACAACGGGAGAGAAAACAAGGAAGGCTTGAGTGAAAGAAAAATGAGTATTTATGTCAAAATGAGTGATGTAAAAGAGGCCTTAACCATGAGGCAACCCTTACTTGTACTTATGTACAAGGTCATTTTGATTTCTTCTAACAAAATTGACAAAAGTTTGCCTAGTGTTATTGTTGATCTTTTGCAGGAAAATGAGGACATCTTTCCCGAAGAAGTTCCCAATGGTTTGCCACCAATTAGAGGAATTGAGCATCAAATTGATTTCATTCCAAGTGCAAGCATACCAAATAGGCCAGCATATAGATGTAACCCCGAAGAGACCAAGGAAATCTTAAAGCTAAGTCGTAGGCATGCAAAATGGGTGGAGTTTATTGAATCTTTTCCATACATCATCAAGTACAAACAAGGTGATGGAGGCTATGATTCGAGGACGAATCCTTTTCAGGAAAAGGGGAATGATATGAACCAGATCAAGCTAGTCAAGACTCAATCAACATTCTATGATTGTAAGAAGATTCTAAAATAGCCAACGTGATCATAAAGAGAGAAGGACAAATTTGAAGACCTCAACTTGAAGAATAAAAGTCCATTCAGCTATGTTTACCAAAATTCATGAATTAGGAATATAAATGTTATTTAATGTATTCATTCTCTTTGTACTATCCTCATACTATATAAATGAGGTTGACTCTCAGTGTAAGAGAGACAATTTTTGGAAGTATAACAATTCTTCAACACCGGTGAGTGTTTTATTTTTAAGTTCTTGCATAAACTTTAGAACTTATCAGGCTTTTCTGCTTGTGGCGTTCAACCCAAATCTTTGCTTTTCCTTTGACTTATCAGACTTATTAGTTTGTGGCGTCTTAAGGGAATTCAAAGTGCTATTCTAGTTATTTCATCAATTTTCTATTGATAAGTAATTAGAATAGTTTCCCTTCATTCTTGAACGATCCGCCTTGTTTCAATTCGTTGGAGGGTATCAATTTGCATTCCATATGTATCATAGCTCTTTAGCTATCGGGGTGTATGGTTGCTAAATTGATGATTTCCATCATAGGGTGACCTCGTCAACAACCAATATGACAACTTTTGCTCCATTACTCATCTTGAGGTCTATCTCACCTCTCTCCAATCTCCTAGGTCTTGCTAGAACCTATAATGAATTACAGATGTGATAAGCACTATCGGTATCTAATACACATGTGTTATCATAAGATTCTGATAAATTGAGATTTATCATGAATGTACCTGAAGCTTCTTCAAGCTTTTGTTTCGCCCTCTCTACAATGTACTCTTTGTAGTTCCTCTTCCAGTACTCATCTTTATTGTAGTAGAAGTACTGACCATTGTCCTTTGTTGGGTTCTTCTTAACAACCTTTGTTTTACCCGATTTGTCCTTGCCCTTATCCTTTTTAAAGGACTTATCTATCTTCCTTTTTTTTTCGATCTCACTAGCATAGAGAATTGACTTCTCTTTCTTGATAATACTCTATGCTTCCTTCAATATATTGAGGAGCTCAAGGAGAGTTACCTCAAATATGTTTATATTAAAATTTATTATAAATTAAGAAAAAAAATCTGGTATGGACTAAAGCATAAGGTCCATATATAGGTTATCATCTAGGACTATTCCTAGACCTGTGAGTTTTGTTAGGATCAAAAACGACACTGAGGGGGGGAGAGGGGGGGGGGGTGAATTAGTGTAGCGAATAAACTCGATGATTTAAATGATTTCGGAAAACTTCATACGATAAAAATTTTTCGTTCGACGAAAACCATTTCGGAAAGACATTGACTCGAGTGAGTTTGTAAGAGAGTAGAGAAGAGGAGTTTGAATAGTTGCAATGAAGTATAATTTGAATGCAGCAAAAGTAAATTATACACCAAGTGAAGAATGCACCAATTTTATAGTGGTTCTGTCATCCGACCTACATCCACTTTCGATATCTCCTCCGATGAGGTCATGGTTTCCACTATCGATCTTTCTTGAAGGGCAAAGATCAATCACCCATTTATAGAGCTTTTACAAGTGGCTCACTCTCCGTTTACAAACTTTTACACTTTGAAATGGTGGAGGTGAACTCTTAAATTTTTAAAAGCTATTTCACTATAGTTTCGATTCCAACTTGTTCACTTCTCTATATATAAGCAGTTGAGAAGTAAGAGGTCTTTATAGGTCTCAATTGGTTTTAAAAATAAAGCCAAAATTTAAATTTTTGAGTCTTCCGGGTATGGGCGATACCACCACCTACAGCTTGAAAAAGTATGCTTTTTCACGTTTCCAGCTCATAAGCGGTTCCACCGCTAGTTTGACGGTACCACCGCCTGCAGCAACTTTTGGGCCACTAAATGGGCATCCCATTAAGCCCAAATCAGTCCCAATTTAGGCCCAATTGGCCTCTAATTGAGTTGGTATGATTACAACTAAAATCAACTCAATTTTGACCTAACTTTCGATAATTAAGATATAAATAACTACAAGACATGAATCTAAGTTATCCGGCACGTCATTGGTTCTCTTAGTGATCTTCTGGTGATCTTTTGGTAAACTTCCGGTGAACTTTGATGGTGCCACCACCTGTAGCAACTTTTGGGCCACTAAATGGGCATCTCAATAAGCCTAAATCAGTCCCAATTTAGGACTAATTTGTCTCTAATTGAGTTGGTATGATTACACCCAAAATCAACTCAAATTTGACCTAACTTTCGATAATTAAGATATAAATAACTACAAGACATGAATCTAAGTTATGATTACACTTCTTCGGAAATGAAGTCATTTAAAAAAGTACTTTTGATATCCATTTGAAATAACTTAAAATTATTACTACTACCATAGGTAAGGAGCATCCTTATGACTTCTAATCTTGTCATAGGAGCGAATGTTTCTTCATAATCGATATCTTCTTTTTGGTTGAAACCCTTAACCACTAATATAGCTTTGTTTCTAACCACAATACCAAATTCATCTTGCTTGTTTCTAAAGACCTATTTAGTACCAATAACTAAATGGTCACTAGGTTTAGGAACGAGCTTTCATACCTCATTTCACTCAAATTGGTTCAATTCCTCTTGCATTGCGATAACCTATGAATTATTTTTCAAGGCTTCGTCAATACATTTAGGTTCAATTTGAGAAAGAAAAGCGACGTTGGCACAAATTTTTTTAAAAGAAGAATGAGTTTAAACTCCTTTTGATATGTCTTCTATAATTAGCTCCTTAGGATAGGCATCTACATACTTCCATTCCTCATGTAAGGAAGTTTTAGAAGAAGATGCATCCAAGTTGCTATTTAGAGAAGATGTTTCAATCAAATTCAAACCATTAAAATCAAGATCACCATCAAAATTATTTTTCTTAAATTCGAAAACTTCATTGAAAACAACATGAATATATTCTTCTGCAACTAAAGTTTTTTTTATTAAAGATATGAAAGACCTTAGAAATAGAAGAATAACCAAGAAAAATACCTGTATCGGATTTTACATCAAACTTGTCTAAGACATCTTTTTTATTCATGATAAAACACTTACAATCGAAAACTTTAAAATATAAAATATTGAGTTTTTTGTTGTTTTATAATTCATAAGGAGTTTTGGAGAGTAATAGTCTTACTAGAACCCTATTCATGACATAGCATGCCATATTAATGGTTTTGCCCGAAAATATTTGGGTAGGCTATGTCCGTTCAACATAGTTCTTGTCATTTCTTGTAAACTCATATTTTTTTCTTTTTACTACTCTATTTTGTTAAGGATTTCTCGGAGTAGGAAAATTATGATTGTATCTATTAGATTCATAAAAATTTTAAAAATTACGGTTTTGAAATTCATTATCGTGATCACTCCGAATCAATGAAATCATAAAGTCTTTTCATTTTGAATAAGTTTACAAAACTTAAAAAACACTTAAAGCAATCATTTTTGTGTGCCAAGAAGTATGTCCAAGTGTATCTACTATAATCATCTATAATTACAAAAGCGTACTTGCTACCTCCTACGCTTGTTGTATCAATTGGTCCAAACAAATCTATGTTGATCAATTATAATGGCCTAGAGGTGCTTATTTGATTCTTTGATTTGAAATTACCTTTTATTTATTTTCTTAGTTGATATGCATCACATACTTTATCTTTGATAAACTTAATGTTATGAATACCTCTTACAAGTTCTTTAAATGAGATTTAAGAGATTAGTTTCATGTTAGCATGACCTAATCTTCTATGTCAAAGCCAAGCATCATCATTTAAAACCAAAAAACATAAATCATTATAAAGATCATCAATGTCAATAGTATATACATTATTTTATTTTAAAAAAATCATAGATGTATTTTTGTGTGATTTTTCAATAATACAAGCATTGAATTCAAATCTAATGATGTATCTTTTATTATATAATTGATTAATACTAAAAAAATTATGCTTTAAACTATCAATTAATAACACATCTTCAATTAAAAAGTTCAATTTATTACCTATAATTCTTTTATCAATGATTTTGTGACATATTATAATATCTCTCATTTTTAGAATTTATGTAAGGACTTTTTGAATTATTTATAAGATCTATTAGTAAAATTTGAGGATTTACTTGTAAAATCGGAGGACCTATATGTAAATATAAAAATTTCTATGATTAAGCTGTTAAGCTGCAAAAAAAAAAGAAGGAAAATAGAGATTTTTTTTATCCCACCGCCTCTCTTTTCCTCATGCGCACCTCTGTTCCTTGCGCAAGGAAACAGAGGATATGTGGTGGTGGGGAGGATAAGGGATGAAGGGAGAAGAAGAAAAGAAGAAGAGGAGAAGAAGGAGAGTAAGAAAAAGAGGGGAAGAAGGAGAGAAGGGGAAAGGGGGCTGCGCTGTGGGGGAGAAGGGGGAAAAGGGAAGAAGAGAGGAAGGAGAGAAGAGGAGAGGGGTTGTGCTGTGGAGGAGAAGGGAAGGAGAGGACGAAGAGAAGGAGAGGAGGGGAAAAAGCAGAAAAGAGGGCTGCTCTCCTCTGCCTTCTGCACAAGGAGGCTGCAGGTAGGGCTGCGGCTAGCAGAGAAGAGAAGAAGAAGGAAGAAGAGGAGAAGAAGAAGAGGGAGAAGAGAGGAAGGAGGTGGTTGCAGCTAGGGCTGCGCACCTCTGTTTCCTGCAGGAGGAAACAGAGGAGAAAAGGTGTGGTGCGTCGGGGAGGATGAGGGGAAGAAGAGGAGAAGAAGAGAAGAAGAAGAAGAAGAGGGAGAAGAGAGGGAAGAAGAAGACGGAGGAAGGAGGCTGTGGCTGTGGCTGCGGCTGGGGTTGCTGCACCTCTGTTTCCTGCATGAGGAAGGTGCAGTGTGTCGGTGGAGGAGAAGGGAAACTGAGGAAGAAGAGAAAGAAGAGAAAGGAAGGCTGTGGCTGCGGGCTTCGGCTACGGCTGTGCGATTACGGCAGCTATGGTTGGGAAAAAGAGAAAGGGAAAGCAAGGGGGTCTACTGTCGAGAAAATTTGAATAGTTCTAATCTCTCAATATGTTATAACTCTTATTTCGATGTATCAATTTGAATTTGAAAATTTTTTTAGGATTATAACTTTTATATCTTATTCTAATCATAACTTTCTGTACTGATCTCTAATTTGAATAAAATCAAATTTATCCAAAAATAGACTTATAGATCTTTCTTATGATATCATGTTTGATAAATTTGAAGACTATATGCCTATCCAAATTTTCATTTCAATTGACTCTATAGAATCTGTAAAATAGAGATTATAAGATTCCATCTTTGGGTACTCTTTTGCATATATCTTTCTATTAAAGAATCCAATTATGATAAAACTTGCTTCATGAGAAATTAGATTCATAAATCTTTCTTTAGACACCTAAATTAAATAATTGGGAGCCCAAATACTTGCCAAGTTATCTGTTGAATTTGATCCTATAGTTTCTATAAAATAGAGATTTTGTTCCTTGACCTTTGGTTACCAAATCATTTGTAACTCTTTGTTAGAAACTCCTATTTGTATGAAACTTATTTTACCTGAAAGTAGATTGATTTAGCTTTCCAGTGATACCTTTCTTGAGTAATTTGGAGTATAATTAATTATCCAAATAATTCATGAAATGTGCCTTTCAAATTCTGCCAGAATCATATTGTCTATTCTTATTTCATTCTTTTGGAAATTGATTTCAGTTAAAATCTTTCTTTCAATTGAGCTTTATATTATTTCTTTGAATCCTTGTATGCTCTTGCATTTATTTCTTTTCAAATTTGAATGTATTTGTGCAAGAATATGTTTGCATCGTATTATTTTGTAAAGGTGCATATATGTTTCATTATTCCGCATGTGCTTTGGATATGTACCAATTTTATTGTTCACACTATCCTTTTATACTATGGTGTCTTGTGGGATAATTTGAACATTTGCCAGAAATGGTAAAGGGTATGTGCTTAGAGCTCACGATGCTCTACCGACCCCCTATGACTTCACTCACATGTGGGTGGATGGAGCTCTCAAACGTGAGAGACCTATGTTTGGTAGTCATCTAGAAATGGATGAATCATATTATGTATGTGGTCCCACTACACACTTTGTGTTTTTGATATGATATCTAAAGCTTTGGTTATGTGCTTTTATTTGTGCTTTGGATGAGAATGAAACGAATGTGATACCAAATATGACATTTGAGCTTCTGTTTCTTATTTGTTATATCGCTATGCTCTGAAACATTTCATATGCTATTGATATTATTCCAAAATATTTCATTTGTCATTGATATGCTTTAAAACATTTTGTATGTCATTGATATATTCTGAAATATTTTATTGGCCCTTGATATGCTTTGAAACATTTCATACGTCATTGATATGTTCTGAAATATTTAATATGCCTTTGACATACTTTGAAATATTTCATACGCTATTGATATACTCCAAAATGTTTCATATGCTTTTGATATCCTCTGAAACATTTCATATGTCATTGATATACTCCGAAATGTTTCATATGCCTTTGATATGCTTCGAAACGTTTCATATGTCATTGATATTCTCTGAAATGTTTCATATGTCATTGATATACTTTGAAACACTTTTTATGTCATTGATATGCTCCAATTACTCTTTTCTCCATTTGTTATGAACCAAATATGTTTTGAATGAAATGACATTTGTGATTCTATATCTAATGAGTTGATATCCATGGATTCTTGTATCTCTGCTTTGTATTTTGATACCAAGTTTATTTGAAACTATCATTCTTGTATCGGATATATTTGCCACTTGCTGAGCTTTGTAGCTCACTTCGTTGCTACATAACCCTTTTCAGATTAGCTTGTCACTCATTGAAATGTCAGAATTGGGCTGCGGCAATGAAAAACTATTCAGATTATGGGCAAGTCTTATTGGTTAATATATTATGGTTGTTGTAGAAGTGTATTTTGTATGTAATGAAATGTTGTTGACAGATTTGAATTGATGTATTTGTTGAATCTCAGGTTTTGATGATGAAACTGATGCGTTGGTGGGTGAGTAATTCTGGATCGGGTAACTTCCTTTGGATTTTCCTGAATGTTATGCTTGGAGATAACGGAGTCACCAGATGTTATCCTTGGTGTAACTGAATGGTTGTTCAGTTATCACCTCAAACAAGACTGCATTATCTTTCCAGTTTAAAAAAAAGAATAAAAAAGATAACAACTGGTCGATGATAATTGGAATGGAGTGTAGGAGGAAGGAAATGAAGAAAAGACGTAAGAAAGAATAAAAGTAGAATAGAACGATCTTCTTCCAAGGTATAAAGGCCACGCCACCAACCAAGGATAAGGATCGGGATCTACGAAGTTCACCACCAAGGCCTAAAGATTCCACCAGCCAAGGATAAAGGACTTCGGGATAGGAGAAGCTCACCACCAAGGCCTAAAGATATCACCGGCCAAGGATAAAGGGCTTTTGGCTCACCACCAAGGAGTAATCCACGCTCCAAGGATAAAGAGACCGCAAGGAGCTATCCACTCTCCGAAGATATTCACTCACGTAGAGGAAGTCTCACCAATTTTCATTCATCCAAAGTTTTTCCGCCTTACAAGGGAGAATCGTCCTCTTTTATAGGAGAAACGAAATCTAGGAATTAATCAAAATATCCCAACAAAACCTCGAAACAAGAAGCATAACAAATTAACCAAAATATCCCAACAAAACCTTGAAACAAGAAGCATAACAAATTCTGTTAGGTTTTATCAACTTTGACTCTATGAAATGACCCATCGGAGCACATGATGCCCAAATTCTTTATTGGCTTGAATAAGCATCGACGGCTCCGATTTGTTCGATGGAGCTAAGTCGGATGCTCCCGCATCATCCTCCCCAGGTTGTTTGAGATTTGTCCTCAAATCTGAGAAATCTTCATCTTCCCAGTAAGGAGAAAGGTCTCCCACATTGAAAGTTGCCGAAACTCCAATCTCTCCAGGAAGGTCAATCTTATAAGCATTATCGCCAATTCGCTTGATAACTTTAAACGGACCATCAGCTTTCGGCATGAGCTTGTTCTTGCGTCGAGATGGAAATCTCTCCTTCCTTAAGTGAAGCCACACAAGATCACCCTTTTGAAATTGGGTCTTCTTAAACCGATTTGCTTTCTTCTCTGGTAAGACTCATTGGCCTTCTCAATCTTTGATCGAATTTGCTCATGAAGCTTCTTCATCGACTCACTCTATCTTTGCCATCAAAGTTTACTTGAGAGTCGATGGAATTGGAATCAAATCAATGGGTGTGAGAGGATTGATTCAGTAAACAACTTCAAATGGTGATCGCCCAAAGAGTGTAACTTGGTGATCGGTTGTAAGCAAATTCAGCATGCGCAAGCTTCAAATCCCAATCTTTCAAAGATTTACTCACCATGCAACGAAGAAGAGTGGTAAGAGTACGATTGGTTACCTCCGTTTGGCCATCGGTTTGAGGATGACAAGTAGTGCTGAATAAGAGTTTGGTACCAAGCATTCGCCATAGTGTCTTCCAAAAGTAGCTTAAGAACTTGGAATCACGATCCGACACAATGGTTTTCGGTACTCCATGGAGATGAATAATCTCCTTGAAATATAAGTCAGCAACATGAGATGCATCATCGGTTTTGTGACATGGCACAAAATGAGCCATTTTAGAGAACCGATCGACAACCACCATGATGGCATCTTTTCCCCTTTGAGTTCTCGGTAGAGCCACAACGAAATCCATGCTAATATCTTCCCAGGGCTGCAATGGAACAGGAAGTGGAGTATACAACCCTTGATGGAATTGACTTTTTGCTCTTTGACAAGTTGCACACCTCGAGATAATAGCATGCACATCTCCATTCATCTTTGGCCAATAGAAATGTTCTTGAAGAACCTCAAGAGTTTTGTTAATTCCAAAATGACCAGCCATTCCACCACCATGTGCTTCTCGAATTAGCAATTCTTGAAAAGAACTCTTCGGCACACATAATCGATTTCCTTTGAAAAGAAACCCATCTTGTAAGGAATATGTACCTTGAACTCCTCGCTTACAATTGTCGATGGTTGACGAGAACTCAACATCTTTAGAATAAAGTTCTTTCATTAATTGAAATCCAAGAATCCTAGAGTCCAAAACAGCAAGCATAGAATATCTCCTTGATAAAGCATCTGCTACAACATTAATGTGTCCAGGTTTATACTTAGAGACAAAAGAAAATGATTGAAGAAATTCTACCCATTTTGCATGTCTCGAATTAAGCTTGCGTTGGCCGCTAATGAATTTGAGAGCTTCATGATCAGAATGAAGGACAAATTGCTTTGGTCTTAAATAATGACTCCAATGATCAAGCGCTCGAATAATGGCATAAAACTCTTTATCATAAGTTGAATAATTCTTCTTCGAGTCAGTCAGCTTCTCGCTGAAATATGCCAAAGGTTTTTGTGCTTGCACAAGAACAGCACCAATGCCAACTCCACTTGCATCACACTCAACTTCAAATACTTTATCAAAATCAGGGAGGGCAAGAATAGGGAACTCACAAAGTTTTTGCTTAATTACCTCAAAAGCATTTTGAGCAGCCTTTGTCCATTCAAAAACTCCCTTCTTCATGCATTCAGTTATAGGAGTCATGACGGTACTGAAATTTTTAACAAACCGTCGATAGAAAGAAACAAGTCCATGAAAACTTCTTACATCAGAAATGGACTTCGGAACCGGCCAAGTCTTCATAGCTTCCACCTTGGATTGATCTACGGAAATTCCATCTTTGGAAATTACATAACCAAGAAACACAATGGTTGGAGAGAAGAACTCGCATTTCTCCATTTTGGCATAGAGTTTCTGTTCTCTCAAGACATTAAAGACCTGTTCTAAATGAGAGATATGCTCCTCCTCGTTCCTGCTATAAACAAGAATATCGTCGAAATAAACAACGACAAATCGACCAATAAACGAACGAAGAATCTCGTTCATAAGTCTCATGAAGGTACTTGGAGCATTTGATAACCCGAATGGCATTACCAACCACTCATAAAGGCCTCCCTTGGTTTTGAAAGCCGTCTTCCACTCATCACCTTCTCGCATTTTGATTTGATGATAACCACTCCGCAAATCTATCTTTGAGAAGACAGTGGAACCATACAATTCATCAAGCATATCATCAAGTCTAGGTATAGGGTACCTATATTTAACGGTGATGTTGTTGATGGCTCGGCTATCAATGCACATTCTGAATGAACCATCTTTCTTAGGTACGAGTAGAGCCGGAACAGAACATGGACTCATGCTTTCTCGAACATATCCTCTGTCGATAAGTTCATCGACTTGTCTTTGCAACTCCTTTGTTTCCTCCGGATTGCATCGATAAGCTGGTTTGTTCGGTAGAGGAGCGCCGGGGATCAAATCAATTTGATGCTCAATACCTCTTGTGGGAGGTAATCCAGGTGGCAAATCCTCCGGGAACACATCTGCAAAATCTTTCCACAAGAAATGCATTTTTGGATGAATGGGTTGCCCCATCTTAATCTTTTTCTCTACCATAAGCAAAGCAAATACATTCTTTTGTTTGCTAATGGCTCTCTCAACCCGTGTTTCATTTAAGAACAAACTTTCCTTACCAGTGTTTCCCTTCCCAGGTTGATTTCGATGTATCAATGAAGGATTCAAGGGTAAAAGGGTGATGCATTTTTGTTCTTTCCGAAAAGAGTATGTGTTCTTACGACCATCATGCACAGCATTCATATCATATTGCCAAGGTCTTCCTAACAATAAGTGACAAGCATCCATAGGAATAACATCGCATAGAACTTCATCTTGATAATTTTTCCCAATAGAAAATGATATAAGGGCTCGTTTGGTTACCTTCAGATCATTTCCTTGATTGAGCCATTGGAGCTTGTACGGTTGAGGATGTTTCGTTGTCGGAAGCTTCAATTTGTCAACAAGGTTGGTCGAAGCAACGTTGGTACAACTCCCACCATCGATAATCACTGAACATACCTTCCCGTTAATAGTGCAACGGGTGTGAAAGATGTTCTCCCTTTGCTCATTATCAAGAGAAACTTCAGTATGCAGTGCTCTTCGTATGATCAACATTTCACCATCATCTGCTTTCTCCAAAACTTCTTTTTCAGATTCGGAACCATTTTGGTCTGGATTGCTTTCAGCCTCTAGAAGTGCTGAATTGATTTCCTCAATTTCTTGAAGAGTCATAACTCGCCGATTCGGACAATTTGCTTGAAAATGCCCATAACCGTGGCACTTAAAGCATTTCCTTGTATCGCCTTCAAGTTTCTTCCGGAATTCTTTGGAAGGCTTTGCACTCTTCTCCTCTCCTTTGTATTTGGTTGACGTGCTCTCGATCTTGCTTGAGGAAGCATCCTTAAAATAGGATGTCACCTTGGGTGAGGTTCTGGAGGAAAACCTCTTGCCTTTCAGTTGCTTCTCAACTTTTATGGCTAGCTTACAAATATCTTCAAAGGACCAATACGGTTGAAGTTCAACCACATCAGCAATTTCTCTATTCAGGCCGCCAAGGAAACGAGCGACGGTTTGCTCTGGAACTTCTGGAACGTCACATCTCATTTTGAGTTGTTCAAACTCACGGATGTATTCTTCAACACTCATCCCTTGTTGTCTTAGGGAGTTCAGTTTTAGGAAAAGATCTTGTCTATAGTTATCGGGTAAGAACCTCTTCTTCATCAACTTCTTGAGTTTTTCCCAAGACTTGATTTGGTCTTTTCCTTCTCTTGCTCGTTGATGCTTTAGATTCTCCCACCATAGAGAAGCATACTTTGTCAATTTTATGGCAGCAACCTTGCACCTCTTCTTATCTGAGTAAGTCTTGAAGTCAAAAATCCGTTCGATTGTGTGTAGCCAATCCACAAAGTCATCAGGATTGAGATTACCTTCAAATTCAGGAACGTCCACTTTGATGTCTCGATTATTTTCCTTATGCCTCCCTCTTCGCCTTTGGATATGAGAATCAGAATCACTAGAGTTGCCCCAGTGGAATTGGAATCGCCACTATAACTTTGATGAGATTCCAAATTGTCACGCCGACGTCGATCATTCGGACGCCTGTCGGTTGGCCTTGTCTTGCCGGGATCCTCTAGAAGATTGAGGACTCGCTCCATTTGCCTTTGGAGATTCTCTATAGCACGATCTCGCCGTAGGTCGTGCGCTTGCTCCAAAGTCAAGCCTCGTGGAACTTGTTCGTCACCATGGTAAGTAGAAGATAACAACACAAAGGAATCACTCAAGATAAGTTCAAACCTTGAGCTCTGATACCAATTTGATGCGTTGGTGGGTGAGTAATTCTGGATCGGGTAACTTCCTTTGGATTTTCCTGAATGTTATGCTTGGAGATAACGGAGTCACCAGATGTTATCCTTGGTGTGAATGGTTGTTCATTATCACCTCAAACAAGACTGCATTATCTTTTTCAAAAAAGAATCAAAAAGATAACAACTGGTCGACGATAATTGGAATGGAGTGTAGGAGGAAGGAAATGAAGAAAAGACGTAAGAAAGAATAAAAGTAGAATAGAACGATCTTCTTCCAAGGTATAAAGGCCACGCCACCAACCAAGGATAAGGATCGGGATCTACGAAGTTCACCACAAGGCCTAAAGATTCCACCACCAAGGATAAAGGACTTGGGATAGGAGAAGCTCACCACCAAGGCCTAAAGATATCACCGGCCAAGGATAAAGGGCTTTTGGCTCACCACCAAGGAGTAATCCACGCTCCAAGGATAAAGAGACCGCAAGGAGTTATCCACTCTCCGAAGATATTCACTCACGTAGAGGAAGTCTCACCAATTTCATTCATCCAAAGTTTTTCTGCCTTACAATGGAGAATCGTCCTCTTTTTATAGGAGAAACGAAATCTAGGAATTAACCAAAATATCCCAACAAAACCTCGAAACAAGAAGCATAACAAATTAACCAAAATATCCCAACAAAACCTTGAAACAAGAAGCATAACAAATTCTGTTAGGTTTTATCAACTTTGACTCTATGAAATGACCCATCGGAGCACATGATGCCCAAATTCTTTATTGGCTTGAATAAGCATCGACGGCTCCGATTTGTTCGATGGAGCTAAGTCGGATGCTCCCGCATCAGAAACTAATTGATTATGTTTTATGATCTAATTGCGTTTTGAGTGGTCAGTCTACTATCAATCAAGAAGAAGATTTGATTCAATTAATGGAGGAATTGATGTTACCGGAAGTGATCCGTCAGGATATTGGACTTCCCGAATAGGTTGATCGACAATTGGAAGGCTTTTAGTATCGCCAGGCATCGGGCAAAGAAGAGCGGAGTTGCACCAAGGATATTAGTTTGCGTTTAAGGTTCTGATTGGGCAACAAGCCACAAGAGAGGATGATGCGTCGAAGAATTGGACGGAGCGTCGACCAATGACGTCTTATGCACACGGCAATCGAATCAATCGCGTTGTAATAACTATCTAGATTGAAGTAGAGTTTTTGTTTGTGTGTGTGCAGGATTAACTACGATGACGATGAAGATGTAAAGCGAAACAAAGTACTGGAAGACAAGTGTGATGGATTGTTAGGAGTTCGAGAGTTCGACGGAAGTCTAAAGATTCATTGGGAGTGCTAACTGAATTGGCCGAGAATGAGTAGGGAGCTTGCCGAAGGGTTTTCGAAAGTTCACTGGAAGGTTCATCGAAAGTTTACGGAGCTTGCTAAGAAAGGTTGGAGCTTCGCAATGAAGCTCGTTGGAACTCGTCAAGATCATCGTGAAGTCTAGGAGCTTGCCGGGAGTCCGTAGAATGGTTTCCGAGGGTTCGTCGGAAGACCGCCGAAAGATCGTCGGAAGCTCGCCGGAAGAAGTCTTGACTTGTTGGACTTTGTAATAGCTTAGAAAATATCTTTAAAATTCGTAGTTAACACATAATTTAGTTTAGGATTAGGTGTTAATCCTATAAACCAAGTAGGGGCCAATTGGGCCTTGTTTTAGATTGATTTGGGCCGAGTTTAAGGCCCAAACCAAAGATTTGGAATAGAAAGGCAAGGTGGCACATTTGCTGCCTTCACTTATATCCCATGTTCACCCATATCCTATAAATAATCTGCCAATCGACAATCGATCGAGCGACAAGCTTTGGCTTGCACCGCTAGCATCGGGAACAATTAAATATATTTAAATTTGGGCTCCAAATTTGAATCCTCTTGGGGTCTATAAATATCCCAAGTGTTCCTGCAAGAAAGATAATATACACAACACTTTGAAAGCAAGAAAACTCTGTTCAAATCTCTTTAGAAAATCCTCCTTAGTTTTCACTTGTATTCCACTGAAAGAAAGGAGAGAGTGCTTGTAAGGGTTTCCTCCTAAGCCCATCAAAAGGAGAGGAGTTGTAAAGGAGTTCATCCTCGCCCGTTGGAAGGAGGATAGCTAGTGGAAAAGTCAGTGGCCTCAAGCGAAGAGGAATCAGGAGTGGATATAGGTCGGATGACCGAACCATTATAAATCGGTTTGCATTTACTTTCTTGCAACTTACTATACTGCAAACTATCTTCATTTTGCTGTCCTACTTACTCGACTTCCTCTTCATCTTCTTACGTATGCGTTCAATGCAATCGAAACGGTTTCAAATGAAACGTTGTTTTCAACGTACGAAGTTTTCGAAAGTTATTTTTATATCGTTGAAGTTTATTGTATTTATCCACTACACTAATTCATCCCCCCCCCCCCTTCTTAGTGTTGCTCGATCCCTAACAGTATTATGTAAAAGCTTTGAAAGACCTTTTACATTTGGAATTTTGGAATATTGAGTTTAGTTTATGATGATATGAATTTATGGTAAATTGTTGGGGTTTTGATTATATAAATTATTATGCTCGGGGATTTATAAGTGATGTTGATGTTTTGTTAAATTGGTTTGGGTTTTCATAAATGTGAATGTTTGAGTAATGTAACATATGATATTAAATTACACAGGTTATAATGATATTTGAATGTTTCTTTGTATCTTCAAATGTTAGTTTGGATTCTGGGATTGGATTTTGATTATGATGAAATTTAAGACAAGGTCATACCTCTTGAATATGAAAAATTTGGGGTTGGAGGGGGGTGCGCATGACACATGCCCTTCGTCTTAGCTAGTGAGCTTAGAGAATTGAAATGGATCTTCGGTCATGTACCTTGAGCATCCATTATTAAAGTACCATCTCTTGCTCCTAACTTGTGAATGTGAATGTGTTTACAAAAAAGGATGGTTTTTAGGTACTCACTTGAACTTGGGTGCCTTAAAAATTGATCTACTTAAATTGTTATTTTGCATAGAGCTCTTTACAGTTCCTTTAGGAACCCAAATCAATTTGTGTGGCCTATACTTTCTAAATGGACATTTATGAGCGAAATGTCTGAGTTTGCAACAAAAGTTGCATTTGGTGTGAGGTGATACATGTAAGGTTTGACCTTTAACGAAAGTGGTTGGATTTTGGTGAGAGCCACTCACAAATCTGATTCTACCTATTCTATGAATGTACCCTTATTTGCAAGGATCATGTTTAAAGGCCTACTATCAACCTTCAATTTTTCTAACGTTTCTTTGAGTAGTAAGTTTTCCTTCTCAAGTGCCTCTAAGAATTCACACTTAGTGCATGGAAGCAAGGATGAAGTGCCATGTTTAAGTTTTTCAAAATCATTAATTAAAAGAGCATGCTCCTTTTTTAATGAATTAAATTTCTTATTAATTATTCTACACTCATCAAACAAATCATGAAACATATTCAAAAGCTCATCGAAAGTTAAATTTTCATCTAATAAACTACTTACCTCTTCTTCGATAGTCATTAGAGCGTAGTTGGCGATCTCCTTATTGCTTTGTTCTTCATCTTCGGAGCCGCTCGAATCATCCTATGTTGCTTTGAGTGTCTTCTTCTTCTTTGGTTATTTCTTCTTTGCTTGGGGACATCCGCTTTTAAAATACTCCGGCTTCTTGCATTTGTAGCATATGACTTGTTTTTTCTTGGGCTCATTTTTTTTAGTCATTTTTAGCTTTATTTCTTCTTATGAATTTTTTAAACTTTTGTGTCAAGAGTGCCAAATCATCATCATAGTCCTCATCACTTGAATTATCTTTCAAGTGGTCTTTATGAGTTCTTAGTGTCATATCCTTCCTGTTCTTTGGAAGGGAGTTCTCAAGCTTTTCATAAGTGTTGTATGTCATCTCATAGGTCATTAAAGGCCCAATTAGTTATTCGAGTAGGAAATTATTTAAGTGCTAGTCATATATGCCCTGCAAGCCAATCACATGAGTAATGACACTTGTGACTTGATATGCACTATTTATTTTTGCTTATTATTATTAAGCATTTTATCACTTTATCTTGCGTGTTGCATATATTGTGATGTCCTTAGATCTGTGCAATGGGAATCAGATCGTGATGAGATCACGATAATGAGACTGATTCACCTTTAAACATAGACCCTAAATAATCCCGGTCATAGGTTACTCGAGAGGGACAACGAGATAACCGGATAGACTGGTATGTTGTATACCCGTCCATATGATGGAGGTGGCTGGTCTCATAGCTACTCGTGTGGAGACACTAAGGATACAGTACAGGTGCTCATTAGGGAATGAGTTCACTGATTGATCTGATTACGGAATGCTGCATGGTTATTGATACCTCACGTCAGGTAGCGATTCCGTAGTCCCAATACTGTATTTGGTCCTTAAACTTGAAGACACCAAGGATGTCCTGTATGAGTACTCCACTCTTTGATACCGAACTTATAGGTTTACAAGTTCCAAATCTAGTACACCCGGTTATTGAGAGTGGTAATCAATCTTATGAGGGCTATTAAGTATCAATAGAGGATCATCTGCTCTTGGTATCATCAGAGGAATATCTCATATATTCTTGCTCGAACAAATCCTTGGCCAAGGTTATTTGGATTGAGAGAGAAAAAGTTCTCTGGGAGAATCCGATAAGAGCGAGACTCGAGGAGAGACCATGTGGGCCTGACAGCACCATACCCGGTATAGGATCTCTGAGATATTATATGGATGAGGGACTATAGATACATGGTAATTGAGGACAGATAGGTTCAAAGGATTGAATTCCCTTGTATCGTCTGAGGACTATGACGTAGTGGCCTAGTACATCCATAGTTGATGAGTCGGGTGAATTATTATCTCCATAATAATTCACTAAGTCAGAAGAAGTTCTGACAAGTAATGACTCACGGCCAACTCAATATTGGGCCTAAAGGGTCACACACATATGGTAGATGTTGCGACGAGTAGAGGTTCAGATATGAGATATCCGCCGGAGCCCCTATCTTATTGGATATCCAATAAGCCCCTGAATTATTGGATCCTAAGATTAGATCCAATAAGAGCTAATAAGAGATTATTAGGTAGAGACCTATTAATCTAAGAGGCTTGGGTAATTGAATAGAGATCCAATATCCAATAGGGCAGGATCCATTATGGTTTACAGGAGGCCTCTATAAATAAGAGGGAATTGAAGGCCCATAGGCTAGGGTTCTCTTAGTAGCTATCTTCTATTCTCCTCTTCCCAAGAGAGGAGTATTGTTGCAGTCCCTGTCGTATAGATACCGTAAGAGAGGAGGATGTTTGACCTTCTTTATCCTCTCCTACAGATCTGTAGGGATTCAGGGATATATGATCTCCCTAGGTACCTTCTTTTACACATGCAGTTTTCACGGATTTATTTTTGACGCACCGATCTTTGCACGACAACGAACTTTCGTGGGAATCCAAGGGTTTTATTTTTCTATTCTTCTGCTGTGCATGAGATGTCACCCCCTATGGATTTCCCAACAGTGGTATCAGAGCCAGGTTGTTCGTGCGAAGATCGGATCTTAAATTGCATGTGTTGTGATTTAGAACAGTTTTTATTGTCAAAATCGTTGGTGCAAAAGATGAGGAAGGGCAACAAGTGTTGCAACCCTTGCTGCAAACTTGGGAATGTCGAAAGGTCGCTTTTGCCTGATTTACTACAACACAATGGTGGTCGTGGGGCGACGATAGGTGGCCAAACGGTCAAACCCCAAACAAAGCCCCGAGGTGGGTGGGCTTATTTTGCGCGCGGCGGCCTACCCGTAAAGGTGGCGGCGTCGAAACCGTCGGCCGCCCAAAAGTTGGGTCAATATTTGCGAGGCTCCTAAGGGCAACACTCGCGATCAGCGACGCACATGCGGTAAAAACCTTATGGTATGCCTACCGCGTATTTTGGTGGTGCGGTGAAAAAAGGTTATCGCCCATGAGCAAAAGCGCCCGCTATGGTGGCGCATTTTTAATGTTGGGAATGCTCACCATGAGCGAATTTTAAAATTTGGCGACTATGTGAAAAAAACATCAAATATGCAATGTTTTGTTAGCAACGTGGAAATTATGAACCGTAATGCAATAAGTAGAAGTCAGAGTATTAGAGCTTTCTAAGCAAAAGACAATTTTTTACTTCAAAATTTCAGAAATTTTAATTTTATCCCTTTTGGCCGAATGACCAGAATACCCTCTAGAATTCTAAAAATTTCATATATATCCTTATTTTCAGAAAAATATTAGTTAATTAAAATATTTAATTAACTATTATTATTTATCTATTATTATTTATACAATAATAATAGACTATTATTTATTTTTCTATTATTATTATTATTATTTATTTATTATTTAATTAACTATTATTATTTATACAATAACATATACATGTGATATATGATGTGGATAGATGATTATGGACTATGTGATGTAATGTGTACATGTGATTATTATTATTGGGGCATGCGAGCCTCTATTTTTTCGTTTATTATCGGGCCTGCGTGCTTGTAATTATATTATAATTACATGAGGAGGTGCAGCGAGAGCGGGACCCACGTGGTCGAGAAGGACGATCTGATGCATGGAGATGCGTTGAGATGCCAATAGAACCTACGAAGCGAGATGAATAATCACAGGGCATGGAGATGCGCTGCAGCACACAGATCTTGATGTGAGTGATTGGGCCCATTGGCTTGGGCCTGATCACATTAGGATATGGTCCATGATCATCTAGTGTGATTGCTCATGTGATGTATGATTGGTTATACACCTACTAGATATGTATATATATTTGCATGTGATGTAGATATATAGTAAATATGTATGTGTGTGACACATTATATTAGGAGACCAAATCAAAAATCCCCTCTATTAATAATATTAAGTCAGTAAACATGAGGCAATTAGATTAACCCACGTGGCCTTCTATCGTTATAGGTAGAAACCGATTCCTGGTGTAGGTTGAGTTGGTCGAGTCCCTCGAGACTCACTTATATCGCGATTCGCTATCTTATCTACGACATAGAGATGTCACCGGTGACCTGAGGACATGATATGCTTGGTCGAGTCCCTCAAGAGTATATCGTCAAATTAGATTCATCTTGTAACAATGGTGATGACTTAACCGAACATCATAGTTAGTCGAGTTCCTCGAGGCCATGGTGGTTCGGAGGTTGAATAGGACGAGAATTACAAGGAGTTGTGATTGGCAAGAGTTGCCTACTTTTACGGGCTTAACGTGATTGGTCGAGTCCCTCGAGGTTACGTTAAACATCGATTAGATCCCGATCCCCACTAAAGATCCACTGGGGTTCTCCGATTCACATACCGGAGGGTGTTGTGTGTCTCACGAAAAATTAGTGGGAGTACATTAAGATAGAAGTCCTTATCTTAACTGTTTAATTTTTGTAAAGTCTGCATGTTATTTATTTCTGCTACATCTTTAATTTTAGAAAAATATCACTTTTAAATCCTTTATGTGGCATACTTGATGCTAACCGCCTCACTGGTCCAAATTATACGGACTAGCTTTGCAATCTGAGAATCATTCTCACGGCGAAGAAAATCGCATATGTCCTTGATACAGTGATCTCTACGCCCAACGAAGGGGCAAGCGAGGATGAGATCACTCGTTATATAAAGTATATAGATGATTCCACTCTTGCTTAGTGTTATATGTTGGCCTCTATAATTATTGAGTTACAGAGACAGCATGAAAATATGGATGCCAATTCCATACTCTAGTATCTCCGCAAACTATTTGAGGAACACGGAAGAACTTAACGATATGAGATATCGAAGAGTCTTTTCCATGCCAGGATAACTGAGGGGACATCGATTTAGAACCATGTCCGATGATTGAGTGGATCGAGAAACTCACAGGTCTATGAATGGTCCTAGAGGACAACCTGTGTGTGGATCCTGTGCTTCAGTCCCTACTAGATTCCTTTTCTCAATTTATAATGAATTTTAATATGAACAAGCTTGAGGTGACCCTCCCAGAGCTCCTTAATATGTTGAGAGAAGCAGAGAGTACCATCAAGAAAGAGAAGCCAGTTCTCTATGTTGGTGAGACAAGAAAGAAAAGGAAGGCTGAGAAGTCCCTTAAGAAGGGCAAGGGCAAGGGTAAAATGGGTAAGGCAAAGGTTACCAGAAATGACCCAACAAAGGATAAAGGTCGGTGCTTCCACTACGGTAAACATGGGCACTAGAAGAGGAACTGCAAAGAGTACTTAGTAGAGAGGGTGAAACAGAAGCTTGGAGAAGCTTCAAGTACATTCATGATTAGTCTCTATTTGTCAGAATCTTATGATAACACATGGGTATTAGATACCGGGAGTGCTTATTATATATGTAATTCGTTGCAGGTTCTGGTAGGACCTAGGAGATTGAAAAGAGGCGGGATAGACCTTAAGATGGGCAATGGAGCAAAGGTTGCTGTAGTGGCTATTGGCAAGGTCACTTTACATATGCCTAGTAGAGTTATTATTGCATTAGATGCATGCTATTATGTTCCTTCTATTATCAAAAATATTATTTCTATTTCATGTTTGACAGTTAGTAGATATAAATTAGTTTTTGAGAACAATGGTTGTTCAATAGCATTAGATGATGAGATCATCACGAGAGGAACATTGTATAATAGTTTATTTATGCTAAATACAGCTCCACACATCATAGGTGTAAGTGAGTCTAAGAGGAAACGAGAAGAGGTGAACAATGCATATCTGTGGCATTATAGGCTAGGTCACATCCATGAAGGAAGGATTCAAAACTTGCTAAAGAATGGATATATAGATCCATTTGACTATGAGTCATATGCGACTTGTGAACCTTCCCTTCAGGGAAAGATGACCAATTTTTCATTTAGTAGAACTAGAGAGAGAGAGTCATTGAGTTATTGGAACTTATACATAGTGATGTATGTGGTCCCATGTCGACTCATGTCATAGGTGGTTACTCCTACTTTATTATTTTCATTAATGATTTCTCAAGATACGGACATGTGTAATTGATAAAGTACAAGTCTGAGACTTTTGAGAAATTTAGAGAATATAAGAATGAAGTGGAGAACTAGACTAGAAAGAGTATTAAATCCCTTCGATCAGATCGAGGAGGTGAGTACTTGAGTACATAGTTCACCTAGTTCCTCAAAGACCATAGGATTTTATCCCAATAGAACCCTCTTTATATACCGCAGCTTAATGATATATCAGAAAAGAGGAATCGCACACTGTTAGACATAATACGTTCCATGATGAGTTTCGTCGACCTATCCATCTCATTCTGGGGATATGCCCTAGAGACCATAGCTTACCTTCTGAACAGAATTCCAACTAAGTCAGTAGTATCTACTCCATATGAGATATAGAATGGGAAGAAGCCCGATCTTAGGGTTGTTAAGATTTGGGGTTGTCCTACCCACGTCAAGAGACACAACCCCGACAAGTTGGAATCCAGGATGGAATGGTACAAGTTCATAGGATACCCCAAGGAAACTTGTGGGTATTATTTCTATCACCCTAAGGACCAAAAGGTCTTTATAGCCAAGAGAGCAGTGTTCCTTGAAAAGGAACACATTCTTGGTGGAGACAATGAGAGCGTGATAGAGTTGAGCGAGGTTGGAGAACCTAGCTCAACCACCATTCCACAGCTAGAGTCTGTTCAGGTACCTAGCACACAAGTTCCAACTTTACGTAGGTCCGATAGAGTATCTCATCCTTCTGAGAGATATATGGGACATATCAAAAGAGAGGATATTGAGTATATTAATCCTCAGACCTACGAGGAGACTTCAAGTATGAGCATAGACTCATAAAGGAAATGGCAAGAAGCCATGAATTCAAGAAAAAAATTGATCAAACAAGTTTTGGAACTTGTTGATGCAAGGTACTTTATTGGTTACAAGTGGATCTTCAAGAAGAAGATTGAGTGAAAAGGTAGAGACCTATAAAGCAAGGCTAGTGGCTAAGGGTATCCTCAAAGGCAAGGTGTTGACTATGATGAAATAGCCATTTAAACTTGTCGATCTATGTAAAAGACACTAATTAAAAGACATGATCAAATTTTAAAGACTTTCCCTATAACAATGATGATCATAGAATTTGTTAGCTAAACCAAAGTTATACAACTTCCTTATGGAAATGATATGAACGGATCAAGCTAGTCAAGACTCAATCAAGATTCTATGATTGCAAGAAGAGCCTAAAATGGTCAACATGATCATGAAGAGAGAAGGACAAATTTGAAGACCTCATCTTGAAGAATAAAAGTCCATTCAGCCTATATTTACCAAAATTCATGAATTAGGAATATAAATGTTATTTAATGCATTCATTCTCTTTGTACTATCCTCATACTATATAAATGAGGTTGACTCTCAAATGTAAAGACAGACAATTTGGGAAGTATAACAATTCTTCAACACCGGTGAGTGTTTTGTTTTTAAGTTCTTGCATGAACTTTAGAACTTATCAAGCTTTTACGCTTGTGGCGTTCAAACCAAATCTTTGCTTTTCCTTTGACTTATCGGACTTTTAGTTTGTGGCGTCTTAAGGGAATTCAAAGTGCTATTCTAGTTATTTCATCAATTTTCTATTGATAAGTAATTAGAATAGTTTCCTTACTTCATTCTTGAACGATCCGCCTTGTTTCAATTCGTTGGAGGGTGTCAATTTGCATTCCATATGTATCATAGCTCTTTAGCTATCGGGGTGTATGGTTGCTAAATTGATGATTTCCATCATTTGGTATCAGAGCACGGCTCAAGTTTGAGGTTTGCTTATCCATTTATTTGTTATCTTTTAACTTTTCCCTGTTCTCTTATCACGATATCCATAATTGCTATTCTTCCTTTCTTCTTATTTGTGTTTCTTGTGCTATCATCTGTTTGTTTTTCATTTTTTCCCCTCACTTTATCGTCAAAAAAGAAAGAGAAACAGAAAGTTAAAAAAAACGAGAGAGAGAAAACCAAAGTAAAAAAAAAGAGAGGAAAGCAAGATCAAAGAAAAAAAAGAGAGGAGAAGATCAAAGGTAAAAAAAAAAAAGGAAAGAAAGAAAGAGATCGAAATTTAAAAAAAAAATTGTGAATTCAGGGACTTCATGCAAATTGCAGAATTCTTTCTTCATTATTTTGAATTCTTGTTTCAGTTTGGAATTTTTTCATTCCAAAATACTTGAATTCAAATCTTTGCTTATGATTGAAGTGCATCATACACTCCTATAAATTTGGCTTACATTTTTTTTGCTTTTATGTCCAATTTCAATACCCTTGAATTGCCACAATCTGAATTGTTTGTTTAAGTTTTTTTAGTTAATCTAAGAACTCAAAGAACAAAACAAGAGGTAAAAGGCAAGAGTGGTGAGATCAATATCGAGAAAAGCCAAACATTGTGTGAAAACACGAGTGGAGTGAATCAAATCTTGAGTGAAACACGTGAGAGAGTGTTGGTGAGGCTATTCTAACTTTGTTTTTCAGGTTGCAAACATGTCTAAAGAAGCGAGTTCTTCATCTAATGATCTTTTGCTTCAAGCAATGCAACAACAATTTGAACGTATGTTCAAAGTGATAGGAGATGTAAGAGATCATCTAGAAAGGCATGATGATGCAATTAATAGATTGGAAGGTGAACCACGGCGTAGGAGACAACCAACATTCGTCCACGATGAATATAATGGCGGAGATGACCTCGACGATGACCAAGTCACTCTAATTGGTCAAGATGTTAATCCTACGAGACAAACTAGGAGAGGACATTTTGATGGTGTGGACAGAAACATAGGCAGCATCAAAATGAAAATTCCTTCTTTTCAAGGAAAGAATAATCCAGATACTTATTTGGAGTGGGAACGAAAAGTGGAGCTAATCTTTGAATGTCACAACTACTCCGAAGAGAAAAAGGTAAAATTAGCTCTTTGTTGAATTTTGTGATTATGCTATAATTTGGTGGGATCAATTATGTAAAGACAGCGTAGAAATGGTGAAAGGCCCGTAGAGACTTGGATAGAGATGAAACAAATCATGAGGAGGAGATTTGTCCCAAGTCATTACTATCGGGATTTGCATCAACGACTGCAAACTTTGACACAAGGTTCCATGAGTGTTGATGAATATCACAAAGAGATGGAGATAGCCATGATAAGAGCTAATGTGGAGGAAGACCGTGAGGCTACAATGGCTCGATTCTGAGTGGATTAAACAAGAACATTCTTGATCTTGTGGAATTGCAGCATTATGTGGAGATTGAGGATATGGTGAATATGGCCATGAAGATTGAGAGACAACTCAAAAGAAAAGGCACAAGGTATGATTCAAAACCTTATTCAAATTTTTCTTCATCTTGGAAACAGAATTGGAGTAAAAGGATGATAAACCCATTGTTAAGCCTAAAATTGATGGAATTAAAGGCAAAAATGAATTTGGCAACAAGGGTAAAGGTGAGAATCAACCTAATCAAAGTAGAGGTATTAAGTGTTTTAAGTGCCTTGGACATGGACATATAGCACGTGAATGTCCAAATAAGAGAGTTATGATTATAAAAGATGGGAATTATAGAATCTGAAAGTGAAAGAGAGGATGATGATGACATTCCGGAGGATACTAGTGACGTGAGAGTATGCTAAAGGTGAAATTTTGGTTATTCAACGCACACTTAGTTTGCAAAGTAAAAATGATGAACATGGTGAACAACGTGAAAATCTATTTCATACTCATTGTTTGATTGCTAACAAGTTGTGCAATGTGATTGTTGATAGCGGAAGTTGTACCAATGTGGCAAGTACCTTGCTTGTGGAGAAACTGAAATTGCCTACTATCAAACATCCAAAACCTTACAAGTTGCAATGGTTGAATGATAGTGGTGTAGTAAAGGTAAATCAGCAAGTGTTAGTTCATTTTTCAATTGGTAGATATAAGGATGAAGTTTGGTGTGATGTGGTACCTATGTATGCTGGTCACATGTTGTTGGGGAGACCATGGCAATATGATCGTAGGGTAACACATGATGGGTTCAAGAACCGTTATTCATTGATCATGGATGGACAGAAATATCAGCTTGGACCGTTGCCTCCGAAGACAATTCTTGAAGACCAGATGCGCATAAGACAACTGATATGAACCAGATCAAGCTAGTCAAGACTCAATCAACATTCTATGATTGCAAGAAGATTCTAAAATGGCCAACGTGATCATAAACAAATTTGAAGACCTCAACTTGAAGAATAAAAGTCCATTCAGCTATGTTTACCAAAATTCATGAATTAGGAATATAAATGTTATTTAATGCATTCATTCTCTTTGTACATTCCTCATACTATATAAATGAGGTTGAATCTCAGTGTGGGACAATTTGGAAGTATAACAATTCTTCAACACCGGTGAGTGTTTTGTTTTTAAGTTCTTGCATGAACTTTAGAACTTATCAGAGCTTTTACTCTTGTGGCGTTCAAACCAAATCTTTGCTTTTCCTTTGACTTATCGGACTTTTAGTTTGTGGCGTCTTAAGGAATTCAAAGTGCTATTCTAGTTATTTCATCAATTTTCTATTGATAAGTAATTAGAATAGTTTCCCTTACTTCATTCTTGACGATTCGCCTTGTTTCAATTCGTTGGAGGGTGTCGATTTGCATTCCATATGTATCATAGCTCTTTAGCTATCGGGGTGTATGGTTGCTAAATTGATTTAGCAACCATACACCCCGATAGCTAAAGAGCTATGATACATATGGAATGCAAATTGACACCTTAATTGAAACAAGGCGGATCGTTCAAGAATGAAGTAACCAATGATCGTTCAACGAATTGAAACACCCTCCAATGTTGTTGATTTCCATCAACAACAATATGAGGAGCTTGAGTCTTCATTAACCAAAACTTTTGGGAGGGAGCAAGAAAGAGAGAAAAAAGAAAAAGATGAGATGAGTGATAAAAATAATAGTATTGGGAAACACAAGGGGAGAGAAAACAAGGAAGGCTTGAGTGAAAGAAAAATGAGTGTTTATGCCAAAATGAGTGATGTAAAAGAGGCCTTAACCATGAGGCAACCCTTACTTGTACTTATGTACAAGGTCATTTTGATTTCTTCTAACAAAATTGACAAAAGTTTGCCTAGTGTTATTGTTGATATTTTGCAGGAAAATGAGGACATCTTTCCCGAAGAAGTTCCCAATGGTTTGCCACCAACTAAAAGAATTGAGCATCAAATTGATTTCATTTCAAGTGCAAGCATACCAAATAGGCCAGCATATAGATGTAACCCCGAAGAGACCAAGGAAATCTTAAAGCTAAGTCGTAGGCATGCAAAATGGGTGGAGTTTATTGAATCTTTTCCATACATCATCAAGTACAAACAAGGTGATGGAGGCTATGATTCGAGGACGAATCCTTTTCAGGAAAGGGGGAATGATATGAACCAGATCAAGCTAGTCAAGACTCAATCAACATTCTATGATTGCAAGAAGATTCTAAAATGGCCAACGTGATCATAAAGAGAGAAGGACAAATTTGAAGACCTCAACTTGAAGAATAAAAGTCCATTCAGCTATGTTTACCAAAATTCATAAATTAGGAATATAAATGTTATTTAATGCATTCATTCTCTTTGTACTATCCTCATACTATATAAATGAGGTTGACTCTCAAAGTGTAAGAGTAATTTGGGAAGTATAACAATTCTTCAACAGGTGAGTGTTTTGTTTTTAAGTTCTTGCATGAACTTTAGAACTTATCAGCTTTTACGCTTGTGGCGTTCAAACCAAATCTTTGCTTTTCCTTTGACTTATCAGACTTTTAGTTTGTGGCGTCTTAAGGGAATTCAAAGTGCTATTCTAGTTATTTCATCAATTTTCTATTGATAAGTAATTAGAATAGTTTCCCTTACTTCATTCTTGAACGATCCGCCTTGTTTCAATTCGTTGGAGGGTGTCAATTTGCATTCCATATGTATCATAGCTCTTTAGCTATCGGGGTGTATGGTTGCTAAATTGATGATTTCCATCAGATACCATATGCCTCAATGATAGGATTTATCATATATGCTATGCTATGTACCAGGCCTGATATAGCGCATGCTCTGAGTGTCACGAGCAAGTATCAGGCAGATCTAGTCTTGGAGCATTGGAAAGCAATAAAATGCATCCTTAAGTACTTGAGAAGGACTAAGGATCTTTTACTAGTATATGGAGGTAGTAGCCTGAGGGTTGAGGGCTACACCGACTCAAGCTTCCAATCTGATGTCGATGATAGCAAGTCTAATTCAGGGTATATGTTCACCCTGAATGGAAGAGCACTATGCTGGAAGAGTTCCAAGCAAGACACTACTGTTGACTCGACCACAAATGCGGAATACATTGCTGCGGTAGAGGCAGCAAAGGAGGGAGTCTGGATGAAGAAGTTCATCATAGATTTGGGAGTCGTGTCGAGCAGCGAGGAGCTAATTTTCTTATATTGTGACAACTACGGGGCGTTTACTCAAATAAGGAAACCCGGGTCTCATCAGAAGTATTCTGAGGAGGTTCCAGCTTATTAAAGAGATCGTGGCCCAAAAAGATGTAGTAGTAGAAAGAGTTCCATCTGAAAATTACATTACAAATCCACTGACCAAGCCATTGTCTCAAGATATCTTTGAGCGTCACAGAGGCCTGATGGGGATTAGACACGTAGGTGATTGGCTTTAGGTTAAGTGGGAGATTACAATCATATGTGTCCTGCAAGCCAATCACATGAGTGATGGCACTTGTGACTTGATATGCACTCTTTCTGTTTGCTTATTATTATTAGGCATTTTATCACTTTATCTTGCATTTTGCATATATTATGATGTCCTTAGATCTATGCAATGGGAATCGGATTGTGATGAGATCACAATAATGAAACCGATTCACCTTTAAACACAGACCTTAAATAATCCCGGTCATAGGTTACTCAAGAGGGACATCGAGATAACTAGATAGACTGGTGTGTTGTATACCCGTCCATATGATGGAGGTGGTTGGTCTCATAGCTACTGGTGTGGGGACACTAAGGGTACAGTGCAGGTGCTCATTAGGGAATGAGTTCACTGATTATCCGCTTATGGAATGCTGGATGGTTATTGATACCTCACGTCAGACAGCGATTCCGTAGTCCCAATAATGTATTTGGTCCTTAGAGTTGAGACACCAAGGATCTCCTGTATGAGTACTCCACTCTTTGATACCGAACTTATAGGTTTGGAAGTTCCAGATCTAGTACAACCAGTTATTGGAAGTAGTAGCCAACCTTACGAGGGCTATTAAGTGTCAATAGAGGATCATCCGTACTCGGTATCATGAGAGGAATATCTCATGTACTCTTGCACGAATAAATCCTTAGCCAAGGTTATTCGGATTGAGAGAGAAAGAGTTCTCTGGGAGAATCCGATAAGAGCGAGACTCGAGGAGAGACCATATGGGCCTGACAGCACCATGCCCGGTATAAGGTCTCTGAGATATTAGATCGATGAGGGACTATAGATATATGGTAACTGAGGATAGATAGGTCCAAAGAATTGGATTCCCCTGTAACATTTGGAGACTACGGCGTAGTGGCCTAGTACGTCCGCAATCGATGAGTCGGATGAATTATTTTAGAGATAATAATTCACAAAGTCAGAAGGAGTTCTGACAAGTATGACTCACAGCCAGCTTGATATTGGGCCTAGAGGGTCACACACATATGGTTGGTATTGCGACGAGTAGAGGTTCGGATATGAGATATCTATCGGAGCCCCTATCTTATTGGATATCCAATAAGCCCTTAAATTATTGGATCCTAAGATGAGATCCAATAAGAGCTAATAAGAGATTATTAGATAGAGACCCATTAATCTAAGAGGCTTGGGTAATTGGATAGAGATCCGATACCCAATAGGATAGGATCCATTAGGGTTTACAGGAGGCCTCTATAAATAGGAGGGAATTGAAGGCCTATAGGTTGGGGTTCTTTCAATAGCCACCTTTTATTCTCCTCTTCCCAAGAGAGGAGCATCGTTGAGGTCCCTGCCATGTGGATACCGCTAGAGAGGAGGATACTTGACCTTCTTCATCCTCTCCTACAGATCTACTGGGATTCAAGGTTATACGATCTCCCTAGGTACTTTCTTTTACACATGCAGTTTTCGTAAATTTATTTTTGACGCACCGATCTTCGCATGATGACGAACTTTCGTGGGAATCTAGGGGTTTTGTTTTTCTATTCTTCCGCTGCACATGAGATATCGCCCCTTGTGGATTTCCCAACATTAAGTCCTTGGCCTTTTAAATGGCCGTTACTTTAGGATCCCAACTCTTTAGAAGGGATCTTAAGATTTTATTTACAAGTTCAAGGTTAGAAAAACTTTTACCAAATGCTTTTAGTCCATTGACGACATCCGTAAATTGGGTGCACATGTCTCCATTGGACTCACTTGGTTTTATCTGAAATAACTCATAAGAATAAACTAAAAGATTAATTTTGGACTCTTTCACTCTATGAGTACCTTCGTGAGTGATTTCAAGAATATGTCAAATATTGAAAGTCATTTTGCAAATAGAAACTCGATTAAATTCATTTTTATCTAAAGTGCAAAACAAGACATCCATAGCCTTGACATTTAGAGAGAAAGTCTTCTTCTCCAAGTCTTTCCAATCATTCATTGGAATAAAAATCTTTTGAAAACCGTTTTTGATAATGTTTCACAATTCAAAATCCATAGAAATAAAAAATATTCTCATGCGAGTTTTTCAATAGGTGTAATACGTTTCATTGAACATGGGTGGACGTGTGTGTTAGAACCCTCCGCGGATTCTAAGCTTGGGGTTGATCTCTATAGGGGATCGGCCTCCTTGGAACTCTATAGGGGTTCCTTCCTCCAAGTTGCTGCACAAAGGCTGCAAAAATATTGATATATTCATTGTTTAAAGAGGATGAATACATGGCTATTTATAGGGCTTCTAAGCCCCAACTCCTAATAGGACTCTTACTCAAGACTCCTACTTCTAATGAACTTCTAATTAGGACTCCTTCTCTAGTAGGATTCCTAATTCTAATAGGACTTTTTACCTAAGAGGACTTCTACTTCTAATAGGACTCTTTTCCTAATAGGACTTCTACTTCTAATAGGACTCTTTTCCTAATAGGACTCCTACTTTTAATAGGACTCTTTTCCTAATAGGACTCCTACTTCTAATAGGACTCTTTTCCTAATAGGACTCCTACTTCTAATAGGACTCTTTTCCTAATAGGATTCCTACTACTAATAGGACTCATTTCCTAAGAAGTAACCTAACCCTAACCTAGCCGGCCTCTTCACCTCTTTAATAAGGGGCGGCTAGATAGGATTTACATGAATGCCCTTATCAATGAAACTAAATTAGGACTCTCATAGCTAGAGTCCTAATGAGACCGCCTCTTCAAATCACCTTGTCCTCGAGGTGATGTTCCATGAATTCTCGGGAATTTGATCTTCAAGTCGTCGTAGTTCTCCCAAGTGGCATCTTTTGCTAGTAGGTTTGCCCACCTTGTATTAACACTTCAAGAGCAGTGTCGTCGTCGTCGATCAATAATGACACTTGGTTGGGTCCTGGAGCTCTCCTTGGGTAGTTATATTTGGTAGATGGCTTTGGGTGTCTCGTGTTGTCCCAACTTGAGCTTCAAACATGATACATGGAAGACTGGATGGATTCGGGAGTGGCGGGTAAGTCCAATCTGTATGCTCTTTGCTCCGATGCGCTCCAAGAAATATTTTAGGCTTTTATGGTCGGTCTTGATGTGAAAGCGTCGCCCAATTAAGTCACGGTCTCCATTTGGACATCGCATGCACAATCGCGAGCATCTCCTTGTCGTAAATAGTCATCTTGAGGTGGGAAGGAGATAACGCCTTACTAGTATAAGCGAGGGGTCGGCCATCTTGCATTAGTACAATACCAATTCCTGCTCCGGAGGCATCAGCTTCAATAATAAAAGTCTCATCGAAGTCGGGTAATGCTAGTATTGGTGTTGTTATCATTGCGACTTTAAGTTCATCGAAGGCGGTGGTGGCTTTGTCCGACCACTGGAAAGCATCTTTTTTAAGCAAGGAAGTAAGGGGTGCACTGATCTTTCCATAGTCTTTCACGAACTTACGATAGTAACCTGTTAAACCAAGAAAGCCGTGCAGTGATTTTATGTTCCTCGGGGTTGGCCAGTTCTGCATTGCTTCAATTTTGGAGGGGTCCACTGTCACCCATTCCTCTGATATGATATGCCCAAGATATTCTATCTTTTGTTGAAGAAAGCAGAAATTCATAGTGACCGTTGTGCGTTCGAAAGGCAGTTTTCGGTATGTCTCCTTCGCACACTCGTATTTGATGATACCCGGATCGAAGGTCCAACTTTGTGAAGACTCGTGCTCCTTTAATTCATCAAGCAATTCATCTACTACTGGAATAGGATACTTGTCCTTGACGGTTATGTCGTTGAGAGCTTGGTAATCAACGCACATTCACCATGTTCCGTCTTTCTTTCGTACGAGGAGCACTGGTGAAGAGTAGGGGCTGCAACTTGGCCGAATAACTCCTGTTTCAAGCATCTCTTTTACAATCCTTTCTATTTCATCTTTTTGGAGATGTGGATACCAATATGGTCGAGTATTTGCTGGAGGTTTCCCTGGAAGAATCGGTATATGATGATCGTGTCGGCGGTTAGGAGGTAGGCTGCGTGGTTCGTCAAATATATCTGAAAATTCAGCAAGCAAGGGAAGTAGGTTTGGGTCTTCAAATTTGGTTGGCTCTCCCTTAGGTTGCTGCTCAAGTTGTACCAAAAAGCCGCTGCATGCTTTGTGCAAAACTTTCTCCATTCGTTGTGTGCAAATTGTCGTTACGTCGCCCCCACGTTTCCCGTACAGTATCACCTGTTTCCCCTTGCTGTAAAATTTCATAATTAGTTTCAAAAAATTCCAGGAAACATCACCTAATGTCATCTACCATTCGATGCTAAGCACGGCCTCATAATCATCGAGAGAGAGGAGGAAAAAATCTGCAATTATCTCTTGTTCCTGCAGCAACAGTTTCACCCGTGGGTACTTACGATCATACTTCAAAATTCGTCCATCTGCGACTTTAACATCGAACCTGCTGCAATTCTCAATAGGTAAGGCCATCCGGACAGCAACCTTGCTGTTCATAAAATTATTAGTGCTCCCGGTGTCAATAAGAACGGTGATTGGTTGTTGCTTCAGAAATCCTCCCACTTTCATTGTTTGCGGGTTCGCATAACCGGCAAGGGCATGCATTGTAATATCAATTGGCTGCTGTTCTTCATCTGTGACCTCTTCCTCATGCTTCTGGACCTCCTCCTCCATGTCTTCAAGAGGTTCAATCAATAGGAGGTGGCCCCTTTTGCAGCGATGATCGCGGTTCCATGGCTCGTCGCAATGCCAACAAAGACTCTTTGCTGATCGGTCACGTAGTTCTTCTCTTGTCAATTTTGTGGGTAGCGAAGGATGGTTGAGAGCAGAAGGAGATTTATATGTTGAGGTTCCAGGAGTGGTTCTCATCCTCCGAGCATCTTGGTTAAGTCGTTCTTCTTGTATTCGGGCAAAAGAAATCGTAGCCATCACTGATGCGGGTCAGCGCCTTAACTTCCCATTTTATCTCTGGCTTGAGTCCTTCGATAAATATTCCTAACAATTGACGGTCAGTCCAATCACGAGCAAGGTAAGATAGCTTCTCAAACCTGGTTTGGTACTCTTGAATCGTAGAGGTTTGTCGAATCTTTGCGAGTTGGCGTCGATATTTTCATACTCCGTAGGTCCGAAACGATTCAGCAGTGCATTCTTAAATTGATTCCATGTCGGAGCCCCATGATTATATTCCAGCCAATTGTACCATTGAATAGCATCTCCTTCAAGGTGGATGACAGCAATCTCCACCATAGCATTATCCGACGTTCGGTAGTAGCGAAAGTAACGTTCTGCACGCGAAATCCACCCCGCTGGGTCTCCTTCTTCCCATCGTGGGAAGTCCACCCTCATGCATGGCTGAAGCATGTCCGAGGGCTGTCCCTCCTTCTCTGGGGTCCTTTCTAAATTCTCTCCTTGCTGTAGTTTGGTTGGACTCGATGGTTGTCCAATTCTGAATTCTGCAAACAAAGCGTAATTTGTCTTCCAAGCGCGATTCAAGCCGTGATTCAATCCGAGATTCCCATGCTTCAAATTTGGCATCAATTGGATCTTGGGAAGCCATAGCATATGTCTGTAGATCAGAGATGCCCTTGTCTTTTTTCTGTTGATGGGTTAATGGCATGGGGTGGTGGAAGGTTCGGACAATGGATCGGTGATTGAAGGGTTCAGCTGTAATGGTTTACTGTTTTGGGCTGTGGTTTTTTATGCTGTTAGGGTTATAAAACTAGGTTATGATGGCTGCATCTTGAGGCTAGCGGGATGCCCTAAAGACGTCTTGGTTTGTGGCAGCAAGGTGGCTAGGGTTTGGTAGGTTACGGAGAAGAAAAAAGGACAAAGGTGCAATACCAGATTTTTCGCCGAAAAAATTCCAACAGTAAAGATGTAATTTTTTCCAGAAATTTTCAAAAGAGATTCAAGTAAAACTCAAAGGGGATCTACTGATAAGGAAGAGGTAATACTGTAAAAAATTTCGTAGGAAGAAACGACAACAAGAGGTTTGGCAAAATTGAGAATCACGGAGAGGTATTATAGCAGATTTTTACGTCTAAAGTGCAGCAGATTGGACGTAAAAGATAAGTGGTTTTTATTGAGAATTTTTCGACAAAACCAAAGGGAAAACCACTATTAGGAAGTGTCAAAGCCGTCGTAAAAATTTCATAGAGATTTGGATAGAAAAAACGCAGTGGCAAGATCAAAAAGGCAGTGCTATGCGGCTGAAATTCTCTGAGGCGACTTTCGTTGTAGAGATGAAAACTTTACGACGAAAAGTTTTATGCAGCAATTATAGGAACAAATTTTTTTGGAGTTTTTGAATAAGGATAACTAAATTGCAGCAGCAGTAGGGTAGATAACCAGAACCTATTGCAATTCACGGGAAGATCCAAGGATGATCTATGGTGGTGGAGATGACGGCGGAATTCAGCGATGATCTTCTAAGCAATTGTGGGAATTGCTTTGCGCGGTTGTGGAGGGCTGGTGGATGGCTGTGGAAGGGCAGCGAGATGCCAAGAACGCTGCTCTGATACCAAGTGTTAGAACCCTCCGCGGATTCTAAGCTTGGGGTTGATCTCTATAGGGGATCGGCCTCCTTGGAACTCTATAGGGGTTCCTTCCTCCAAGTTGCTGCACAAAGGCTGCAAAAATATTGATATATTCATTGTTTAAAGAGGATGAATACATGGCTATTTATAGGGCTTCTAAGCCCCAACTCCTAATAGGACTCTTACTCAAGACTCCTACTTCTAATGAACTTCTAATTAGGACTCCTTCTCTAGTAGGATTCCTAATTCTAATAGGACTTTTTACCTAAGAGGACTTCTACTTCTAATAGGACTCTTTTCCTAATAGGACTTCTACTTCTAATAGGACTCTTTTCCTAATAGGACTCCTACTTTTAATAGGACTCTTTTCCTAATAGGACTCCTACTTCTAATAGGACTCTTTTCCTAATAGGACTCCTACTTCTAATAGGACTCTTTTCCTAATAGGATTCCTACTACTAATAGGACTCCTTTCCTAAGAAGTAACCTAACCCTAACCTAGCCGGCCTCTTCACCTCTTTAATAAGGGGCGGCTAGATAGGATTTACATGAATGCCCTTATCAATGAAACTAAATTAGGACTCTCATAGCTAGAGTCCTAACAGTGTGATTGAGTGACCCTCTTAGATGCTGACAAATGTCATCTCTTTTGTGTTTTAAACTAAAATGAGAGTGACCTCGCTCTGATACCAATTGTTAGGATCAAGAATGGCACTAAGGGGTTGAATTAGTGCAGCGAATAAACTCGACGATTTAAATGATTTCGGAAAACTTCATACGATGGAAAATTTTCATTCAACGAAAACCGTTTCATAAAGACTACGGACTAATTTGGTGTCCATTGACGACACCAAACCGTTTCGAGAAGGGGAGATTGGATAGTTGCAATGAAGTATAATTTGAATGCAGCAAAAGTAAATTACATACCAAGAGAAGAACACACCAATTTTATAGTGGTTCGATCGTCCGACCTACATTCACTTCTGATACCTCCTCCGATGAGGTTACCGACTTCCATTATTGATCTTTCTTGAAGGGCAAAGATCAATCACCCCTTTACAGAACTTTTACAAGTGGATACTCTCCTTTTACAAACTTTTATACTTTGAAATAGTGGAGGTGAACTCTCAACTTTTTACAAGCTATTTCACTATAGTTTCGGTTCCAACTTGTTCACTTCTCTATATATAAGCCATTGAGAAGTAAGGGGTATTTATAGGCCTTAATTGGTTTCAAAAATAAAGTCAAAATTTAAATTTTTGGGTCTTCTGAGTACGGGCGGTACCACCGCCTGTAGCTTGGAAAAGTGTGCTTTTTTATTTTTTTCAGCTCATAGGCAGTTCCATCGCTAGTTTGGCAATGCCACCGCCTACAGCAACTTTTGGGCCACTGAATGAGCCTCCTAATGAGCCTAAATCAGTACCAATTTAGGCCCAATTAATCCCTAATTGAGTTGGTATGATTACACCCAAAACCAACTCAATTTTGACCTAACTTTCGACAATTAAGACATAAACAACTACAAGACATGAATCTAAGTTATCCGGCATGTCATTAGTTCTCCCGGTGAACTTTCGATGACCTTCTAGTGAACTTCTGGTAAACTTCTAGCGCATCGTCTGAACCTTCGGTGTATTGCCCGATCCACTGGCATATTGACCTCTACAATATCCGTTCTCGATGCATTGTCTGATTCTTTTGACCTGATGCTCCAACTTTGACTCTGGCCCAACATTTGATTCTTCTTGCTTTAATTGTTTTGTCTCTTTTGATCGAAGTTAGTCCTGCATCACTTATCTCAAAGCATAGATTAGATAATAAACTTATCAATTAATTTCATCATCAAAATCTGAGATTCAACAAGTTTCTCTATTCACTCAATCATCTTAAGGACATGGTTCTAAATCAAGATCCCCTTAGTCATCCATCCAGGCACGAAAGAGACTCTTTAATATGTCATATCGCTGAGTTCTTCCTTGTTCCTCAAACAATTTATGAGGATGTAGGAGAATGGATCTGACATTCATCTTTTCATATTGTCTCTATAACTCAAGAGTCAGAGCCGATTGTTCCTCCCTCTTCCTCTTCTTCAGAGCCAACTCCTAGGATTATTGCCTTTGCCTCCACGATCGCCATCTCCCTCCCACTAGAAAATACATACATCAAGACCCCAAATTGAGGTTATAGGAAAAATTGACATTGGAGAATGTGACAATTCAGACAATAGAATGACAAAGGAATTACATTTGGTACCTTTTGTTAAGATCAAGAGCAACACTTGGGGAGTGGGGGGGTGTTGAATTAGTACAACAAATCAAAATCGACGATTTGAAGCGATTTCGAAAAACTTTGTGCATTGAGAAAATTTTGTCTGATGAAAACGATTTCAGTGAAGAGATTGATTCGAGTGAATATGTAAGAGAGTAGAGGAGGGGAGAATGAAAAATTGCAGCCAAGTAAATAATTAAATGCAGCAAATGAAATTTATGCACCAAGAGAAGAACGCAGCGATTTTATAGTGGTTCGGTCAATTGACCTACGTCCTCTCCCAAAACCTCCTTCGATGAGGTTATTGGCTTCCACTATCGATCCTTTTTGAAGGGGAAAGATCAAACACCCCTTTTACAGAACTTTGTAGGTGTCTCACACCCTTTTACAAAATTTTTACACTTGAGAATTCGGGAGGTGAACACTCAAACTTTTCAAGGCTATTTATCTATAGTTTTGACTCAGTTCTTATCACTTCTCAATGTGCTAATCTAGCTGAGAAGTAAGGGGTATTTATAGGCTCAATTGACTTCGAAATTGGAGTAAAAAAAGATCCCATCCTAGATTTTCGAGAGCTACCACCAGAGCAGAGCCTCGGGTTCTATGGTGGGGCAATACCACTGCTTGACAATTAATAACTACCAACGGTACCACCACTTGACCTAGGCGGTACCACCGCCCAGGCACCTAAGAATCTGAACCCTATGCAGTTCCACCGCCCCAGTCTGGTGAAGCCATCGCCAGATAGGATCCAACATTGGGTTGGGCCTTGAATCCAGCCCAAACTAGTTTAGTCTCGGGCCCAATTGGCCCATACCAAGGTTAATGAGATTATCTCCAAATCTTAACCCTAATTACATGTTAACTACAAAATTAAAGATATTTTCTAAGCAACAACTTAATCCGACACGTCAAGACTTCTTTTGGCGAGCTTCTAATGATCTTTCGACGAGCTTCTAGCGAATTTTCAACGAACCCTTGGACATCTTCCGGTGGACTCACAACAGGCTCCTGAACTTTAAGATGACCTTGGCAAGTTTCGATAAGTCTTCTTTGGCAAGCTTTGATCTTTCTCGGTGAGCTCCGTGAACCTCCGACGAACCTTCCAGTGAACTTCCAACAACCCTTCGGTAAGCTTGCGATTCATCCTCGGTCAATTCCGGCAACACTTCCGATGAACCTTCAGACTTCCAGCGGACTCTTGAACTTCCAATGATTCGATCGCACTTGACTCCGACACTTCGTTTTGCTTTACATCTTCATCGCTATCGTAGTTAATCCTGCACACTTTTCTCAACATATAGACTAGATCAAAATAACTTATCAATTGATTTCTTTATCAAAATCTGAGACTCAACAATCTCTCCCTTTTTTATGATGATAATCAATTGATGATGGAGTTAACCTTAACTCCCCTTATCTATATACCATACTTGAGAAAAGAAACACTTGAATTCAAGTTCAAACTGATAAGTTACATACATTCGAACTTATCGACATGCTCAATAAGCATGATTTTTTTTTCAAAATACGATACTTCATATTTTTCATAATACGAAATGATGTCAAGGCATGACATCCATTTTCAAGTCCAATGTTAAATGATGATAGACAATCAACATTTCAACAAATGATACCAACTTTAATTTTGAAATTTACTAAGAAATTTAGCAAGAATCAAATGATATCAAATAATAGTTCATAAATCCAAGGCATGATATCAATTGACGATACATCATTCAATGATACAAAAATGAAACCAAATTATCGTATCAAGGCATGATACCAAATTCAAATAGCATGATACAATAACGATCATAGAAAAATTAACATTTTAAGCATACATGATTCATTTCAATCAATCGTGATGCATACGATACATTTCATAAATTTGCAATACATTTCAAATATTTACATTGCATATGATACATTTTATATATTTGCGATACATTACGATGCTTTTAATGATAGCAAGCATTTTACGATACAAAGCATATCATCAATTGTGCCATATTTCTCCCCCTTTGTCATCAACAAAAAGGAAGTATGCTAAAATTTTAAGCAAGCAAAATTTGGTATTGCTACAAATTGTTGCGATACCAATCATTACGATAGGATTCTTCTTGAAAGGGTAAAGAGAGAAGGAAAAATTCATGAAACCAACAAGAAGAATCAAGATATGAAAAGTACAAGAAACAATTTGTTCAAATGATAAAAATTTCATGCCATAGAAAGAGATTTGTGATAAGAGTTAACTTAGCATTTCCATGAAATTCTTGAAGAAAAAAAAATCATTCTAGTCATGAAAATTTCATAAAAGCTCTTGGCACATATTTCAATCAAGTAAAATTTGTAAAGTAGAAGAGGAATGAACCATTCAAGTTATCAAAAATTCATAAGAACTCATGATGTAAAAATTCATACATGAGTTAAGAAATCATTAAATTCGCATTTAGAGAAGTGAATGAAATCCGAATTGAATTCAAGAGAGCATTCAAGCAAAAAATTTATAAGAGCTTCTTCTTTTCATATAGAAATCATGACATAAAATATGTATAAAAAGAAGAAGTCCATGAACCATGAGAGAAAGTCGTTCAATTTATCAAGAATATATCTCATATCTATTTTTCATCAAAATCTCATAGAAATGTGAAAAGTGTATTTTGAAAGCAATTGAGCTCATCAAGAGCTAATATATGTCATTCCATAGAATCCATAAATATTTGCTTTTCTAAAATCTGTTGTCATTAAAAAAATCAAGTATTATTGAAATCAGTAAATGATACCTTTATCAATTAAGATTCATGAGTGCTGTTTTTACTCTTTTAAAAAATGTTGCTAAAGCTTACATGAAATCCGAGAGTGATGTAAAAAATATTGTGAATGAGGGGAGGAAAGTCATCAAATGATAAAATGATAGAATCAACTCTGATACAATTTCAAAAAGTCACAAAGCAAGAGTATCAAACCGAGATAAGTTCATGAAAACTTCATTTACAAAATTGAAAAGATGATACTACGAAATCGAAAAATTTCAGAAAAGAGACATACAATAAACTCATACATTAGGACAATTTAACATCCCTAATTATCTTCTAATGAAATCAAATTATTCTTCATTTAAGAGTTTTATAAAGATATTCGCTAATTGATGTTTTGTATCAATAAATTCTAGAGTTACATCATTTCTATTGATATGATCTCATATAAAGTGATGCCTAATATCAATATGTTTAGTTCTAGAGTGTTGAATAGGATTTTTAGTTAAACATATAGCACATGTGTTATCACATTTTATGGGAATATTCTTTAGATGAATTTCATAATCTTCTAATGTATTTTTTATCTATACAACTTGTGCACAACATGCACTTACGGCTATGTATTCGGTTTCAGTCGTAGATAATGCAACTGAGTTTTGTTTCTTAGAGACTAAAAAACAAGTGCATATCCTAAAAATTGATATATTCTAGATATGCTTTTTCTATCTATTCTACATTTGACAAAATTTGCATCCGCATAAGCTATTAAATCAAAGTTATCAGATTTTGGATATCATAATCCTAAGTTAGGAGTTCCTTTAAGATATATAAGGATTTTTTAATAGTTTTAAGATGAGATAACTTAGAATTAACTTGAAATTTATCACATAGTTCTACACTAAACATGATATCCGGTCTAGTTGCGATGAGGTATAGTAAACTACCTATCATTCCCTTATATCTTTTTTGATTAAAACTTTCTTTACTTTTGTCTATGTCTAACTTAGTAGAGGTATTCATAGGAGTATTGATGGCCTTTGAACCATCCATATTAAACTGTTTTAACAATTCTAATGCATATTTGGTTTGACTAAGAAATATACCTATTGGGAAATCATGGAATCGGCATCTCATGCATAGTGGAAAACAAAACAAGATCAGATTTTTCATAGTTACGTACTTGGCCGTTATATGACGATTGATGTATGAAAAATTATAAATTCAAAAAATCACATGTATCATGTCAGAAGCATTACCTAGGGAGATCGTATACCCTTGAAAATTTTAGATCCAATGAAAATGATGAAGGAGCACTAGCGTACTCCTCTCTAGCGGTAATCCACACAGCAGACGCAGCGATTACGCTCCTCAAATCACCATGGGATCACCTTCTTCACATACACCATAAGGCTGCCAGAGCCAACGAGGAGGAGAGGAGGCTGAGGAGAATAGGAGGGGCGATGGCCAAGAGCTGTAGCCTATGAACCAGGGAGTCCTATTTATAGAGGTACAAAAAGCTTATCCTTAACGGATCTTATTCATACTGGATCTCTATCCAATTTACATTGGATCTCTATCCAATTATCCGATTGAATCTTATCCACAACATCCAAAATAGGGGCTTCGCAGATATCTTATATCCACACCTCTACTCGTCGCAACATTCACCTAATGTGTGTGACCCTCTAGGCCCGATACTGAGCTGGCCGTGAGTCGCTCCCGTCAGAACTCCTTCTGATATAGTGAATTATTATCTTCATAATAATTCACTCAACTCATCGACTATGGACGTACTATGCCACTATGCCATAGTCCCTAGATGGTACAGGGGGATCTAATCCATCAGACCTGTGTGTTCTCAATTACCATGTATCTATAATCCCTCATCCATCTATATCCCAGAGATCGTATATTGGGCATGATAAAGTCAGGCCCATAAGGAATCCTGTCCGAGTCTCGCTCTAATCGAATTCTCCCAGAGAACTCCTTCTCTCTCAATCCGAATGACCCTGGTGAAGGATTTTACTTGAGCGAGCACACGTGGGATACTCCTCTCATGATACCAAGAGTGGATGATCCTATATTGATACACATTTACCTTCGTAAGGTTGGCTACTATTCTTGAGAATTGTTTGTACCAGATCTAGAGCTTTTCAAACCTGTAAGTCCGATGTTAAAGAATGGAGTACTCAAACACGACATCTTTGGTGTCTCAAGTCTAAGGACTAAACACACATCTGGGGCTACGGAATCGCTATCTGATATTAGGTATCATTAACCATATAGTATTCTGTAAGTGGATTAATCAATGAACCCATTCTCCAATGAGCACCTGCACTATACCTTTAGTGTCCTCACACAAGCGACTATGAGATCAATTGCTTCCATCATATAGATGAGAATACAGTACACTAGTCTATCCGGTTATCTCGATGTCCTCATTGAGTAACCTATGACCAAAATAATTTAGGATCTGTGTTTAAAGGTATATCGGTCTTATTAGCATGATCTCATCACGATCTGATTCCCATTGCACAGATCCATGGACATCAAAATATTCATCCAGATAATGTAAGAAAATGCTAGTAATAATATACAAAGAGATCAACGTAATATGTCACAGGTGCCATCACTCACGTGATTAGCTTGTAGGGCACCTATAACTAATAATCTCCCACTTGACCTAAAGCCAATCACCTATATGTCTGATCCCCATCAGACCTTTATGATGCTCAAATATAATCTGAGTCAATGGCTTTGTTAGTGGATCTGCAATGTTATCTTCTGATGGAACTCTTTCCACTACTACATCTCCATAGGCCACGATCTCTCTGATCAGATGGAACCTCCTCAAAACACTTCTGACGAACCCCAGGTTCCCTAGCTTGATCAATCACCCCGTTATGTTGCCATATATGGGAATCAGTTTCACGTTGCTCGATATGATTCCCAAATTTGTGATGAACTTTTTCATCCAGACACTCTCTTTTGTTGCTTCTACCATAGGAATGTATTTCGCCTCTATGGTTGAGTCAGCAGTAATCTCATCTGGAACTCTTCCAACTTATTCTACCCTAAATTCGACTTGCTATCGTCAATATCGGATTGAAAACTTGAGTCCGTGTAGCCCTAAATCTAGAGATTGCCTTCTCCATATACCAATAAAAGATTCTTAGTCCTTCTCAAGTACTTAAGGATACACTTTACTGCTTTCTAATGCTCCAAACCTAGATCTGCCTAATACCTACTCGTGACACTCAGAGCATGTGCTACATCAGTCCTAATATATAATACAGCATATATGATAGATCCTATCGTATAGAGTATCATATCCATGTTTGCCATTTCTCTAGGAGTTTTTTAGGACATACTCCAAGAAATTCTATGTACCTAAACTAGGACAAGCCAAGCATCCTCTTGTATCTATCTCTATAGATTTGAATCCCAAAATATAGGATGCTTCCCCTAAGTCTTTCATGGAAAAGTGTTTAGATAGCCAAGCATTTACTGTGGAGAGCATTCATACATCATTCCCAATGATTAAGATGTCATCCACATATAACAGCAAGAAGGTGACAGCACTCCTACTTACCTTCCTGTATACACAAGGTTCATCTTCATTCTTAATGAAGTCATAAGATCTGATCGCCTCATCAACTACAAGAAGCTTGCTTTAGTCCATAAATGGATTGAAGTAATCTGTACACCATATTTAGAATATGCTTGGACATGAATCCCTTAGGCTATATCATATACACTTCCTCTTTGAGGTTGCCATTGAGGAATGCAGTTTTCATATCCATTTGCCAGATCTCATAATCATAATGTGCTGCAATAACCATTAGAATTAGGATGGATTTCAGCATAGCTACGGGTGCAAAGGTTTCATCATAGTCAACATCTTACCTTTGACGATATCCCTTAGCCACTAGCCTTACCTTATAGGTCTCCACTTTTTTATCTACCCCGATTTTCTTCTTGAAGATCCATTTGTAGTCGATAGGTACGATACCCTCAGGTGCATCAACAAGGTTCCAAACCTTGTTGGAGTACATAGATTCCATCTCAAAATTCATGACTTCTTGCCACTTTCTAGAGTTTATACTCATAATAGCCTCCTCATAGGTCTGATGATCAATATCCTAAGTGTCCTCTCCATTGATATGTCCACATATCTCTCAGGAGAGTGTGATACTCTACCAGTCCTACGTAAAGTTGGAACTTGTGTGTTAGGTACCTAAACAGACTCGGTCTTCGGAATGGTACTTGATCTAGGTTCTCTAACCTCGCTCAACTCTATCATCCTCCCACTGTCTCTGCTAAGAATGTGTTCCTTCTCAAGAAACACTACTCTCTTTGCAACAAAGACCTTTTGGTTCTCGGGGTGATAGAAATAATACTCATAAGTTTCTTTAGGGTATCCCACGAACTTGCACCATTTCATCCTGAATTCTAATTTATCGGGATCATGTCTTTTAACGTGGGCAAGGCAGCCCCAAATCTTAACAATCTTAAGATCAGACTTTTTCTCTCTCCATATCTCATATAGTGTAGATACTATCGATCTAGATGGAACTCTGTTCAGAAGGTAAGTTACGGTCTCTAGGGCATATCTCCAAAATGAGATAAGTAAGTTAGCGAAACTCTTCATGGACTACACCATATCTAATAGTGTGCGATTCCTCCTTTCTGATACACCATTAAGTTGTGGTGTATAAAGAGGTGTCCATGGGGACAGAATCCCATGGTTCTTGAGGAATTGGGTAAATTTTGTACTCAAGTATTCTCCTCCTCGATCCGATCGAAGAATTTTAATACTCTTTCTAGTCTAGTTCTCTACTTCATTCTTATATTCTCTAAATTTCTCGAAGACTTCGAACTTATACTTCATCAAGTACACATGTTCGTACCTAGAGAAATCATCAGTGAAAGTAATGAAGTAAGATAACCACCTATGGCTTGAGTTGACATAGGATCATATACATCACTATGTATAAGTTCTAGTAACTCAATGGCTCTCTCTAATTCCATTAAATGGAGAGTTGGTCATTTTTCCACGAAGGCAAGGCTCGCAAGTTGTATATGACTCAGTCAAATGGATCTAAGTATCCATCTTTTAATAGCTTTCGAATCCTTCCCTCATGGATATGACCTAGCCTATAATGCCACACGTATGCACTGTTCACCTCATCTTGCTTCCTCTTGGACATGTTTATAATCATGATATGTGGAGTAGTATTTAGCATAAATAGACCATTATGCAATGCCCCTCTAGTGATGATCTTATCATTCTTACTATTGAACAATAATTATTCTCAAAAAGTATTTTATAACCATTTAATGTCAAACATGAAATGGACATAATATTTTTGATAATAGAGGGAACAAAATTACATGCATCTAATGCAATAGTAGCTCCATCAAGCAGATGCAAAATGACCTCGTCGATAGCAACAACAATAACTCTTGCCATTGCCCATCTTAAGGTCCATCTCGCCATTTGTCAATCTTCTAGGCCTTGCTAGAACCTGCAATAAATTAGAAACGTAATAAGCACTACTAGTATCTAATACCCATGCATTATCATAAAATTCTGACACATGGAGACTTATCATAAATGTACTTAAAGCTTCTCCAAGCTTCTGTTTCGCCTTTTTTGTAAGATACTATTGGGAAATCCATAGGGGACGACTTCTCATGCGTAGCGGAAGAACAAAAAACAAAAAACATAGATTTCCAATAGAAAGGTTCTGTCATCGTGCGAATATCGGTACATCAAAAACAAATCCGTGAAAACTGCATGTGTAAAAGAAAGTACCTAGGGCGATCATATATCCCTGAATCCCTGCAGATTGTAGGAAGGATAAAAGAAGTCATGCGTCCTCCTCTCTAGCAGTATCCATACGGTAAGGATTGCAATGATGCTCCTCTCTTGGGAGAGGAGAATATAATGTGGCCACCAAAAAGAACCCCTAGCCTATGGAGCTTTGGTTCCCTCTTATTTATAGAGGCCCCTTGTAAACCCTAATGGATCTTGCCCTGTTGGGTATTGGATCTCCATCCAATTACCCAAGCATCTTAGATTAGTGGGTCTCTACCTAATAATCTCTTATTAGCAATTATTGGATCTCATCTCATATTCAATAATTCAGGGGCTTAATGGATATCCAATAAGATAGGGGCTCTAGCGGATATCTCATATCCGAACCTCTACTTATCACAACACATACCATATATGTGTGACCCTCTAGGCCTAATATCGAGTTGGATGTGAGTGATACTTGTCAGAACACCTTTTGACTTAGTGAATTATTATCTCTATAATAATTTACCCGACTTATCGACTGCGGACGTACTAGGCCACTTCGCCACAGTCCCCAGATGACACAGGAGAATCCAATTCTTTGGACCTATCTATCCTCAGTTATCATGTATCTATAGTCTCTCATCCATCTAATATCCTAGAGACCATATACCGGGCATGGTACTGTCAAGCCTATACGGTCTCTTCTCGAATCTTGCTCTAATTAGATTCTCTTAGAGAACTCTTTCTCTCTCAATTCGAATAACCTTGGCCAAGGATTTGTTCAAGCAAGAATATATGAGATATTCCTCTCATGATACCGAGAGCGAATGATCCTCTATTAACACTCAATAGCCCTCGTAAGGTTGACTACCACTCCCAATAACCAACTGTACTAGATCTAGAACTTCCAAACCTATAAGTCCGGTATCAAAGAGTAGAGTACTCATACAAGATATCCTTGGTGTCTCAAGTCTAAAGACCAGATACACTACTGGGACTACGGAATCGCTGTTTGACGTGAGGTATCAATAACCATCCAACATTCCATAAGCGGATCAATCAGTGAACTCATTCTCCAATGAGCACCTATATTGTACTCTTAGTGTCCCCACACGAGTAGCTATGAGACCAGCCACCTCCATTATATGGACGGGTATATAGCACACCAGTCTATCCGGTTATCTCGATGTCTCTCTCGAGTAACCTATGACCGGGATTATTTAGGGTCTGTGTTTAAAGATGAATTGGTCTCATTATCGTGATCTCATCACGATTCGATTCCCATTGCACAAATCCAAGGATATCACAATATATGCAACATGCAAAATAAAGTAATAAAATACCTAATAATAAGCAAAGAGAAAGAATGCATATCAAGTCACAAGTGCCATCACTCATATGATTGGCTTGCAATGCACATATGACTAGCAATCTCCCACTTGACCTAAAGCCAATCACCAACATGTCTAATCCCCATCAAACTTCTATGACGCTCAAAGACAATCTGAGTCAATGGCTTTGTTAGTGGATCTGCAATGTTATCTTCGGATGGAACTTTTTCCACAACTACATCTCTTCGGACCACGATCTCTCTAATAAGCTAAAACCTCCTTAGAACACTTCTGATGAGACCCGGGTTCCCTTATTTAAGTAATCGCCCCATATTTATCGTAATTTAAGGGAATCAGCTCCTCGTTGCTCGACATGACTCTCAAATTTATGATGAACTTCTTCATTCAGACTCCCTCCTTTGCTGCCTCTGCCGTAGGAATGTATTCCGCCTCTATGGTCGAGTCAGCAGTAGTGTCTTGCTTGGAACTTTTTTAGCATACTGCTCCTCCATTCAGGGTGAACATATACCATGAATTAGATTTGCTATCATTAACATCGGACTGGAAGCTCGAGTCCGTATAGCCCTCAACCCTGAGGCTACTTCCTCCATATACCAGTAAAAGATCCTTAGTCCTTCTCAAGTACTTAAGGATACATTTTATTATTTTCTAGTGCTCCAAGCCTAGATCTTCCTGATACCTACTCGTGACACTCAGAGCATGTACTATATTAGGCCTGGTACATAGCATACATGATAGATACTATCGCTGAGGCATATGGTATCCTATCCATGTGTGCCCTTTCTTCAGGAGTCTTTGGAGACATACTCCTAGAAAGTGGTATTCCATGTCTCATTAGTATGAGACCTCTCTTGGAATTTTCCATGCCAAACCTTTTGACAATGGTGTCTATGTACTTGGACTGGGACAAGCCTAGCATCCTCTTAGATCTATTTCCATAGATCTGTATCCCTAATATGCAGGATGCTTCCCCTAAGTCCTTCATAGAGAAGTGCTTAGATAACCAAGCCTTTATTGTGGAGAGCATTCCTACATCATTCTCAATGATCAGGATGTCATCCACATATAATACCAAAAAGGTAATAGTGCTCCCACTTACCTTCCTGTACACTCAAGGTTCATCTTCGTTCTTAACGAAGTCATAAGATCTGATCGTCTCATCAAATCTTATGTTCCAACTTTGGAAAGCTTGCTTCAGTTTATAGATGGATCTAAGCAACCTGCACACCTTATCTGGGTCATCCCTCGACATGAATCCCTCAGGATATATCATATACACCTCTTCCTCGAGGTTACCATTGAGGAATGCGGTTTTAACGTCCATCTGCCAGATCTCATAATCATAGTTTGCTACAATAGCCAAAAGAATTCAAATGGATTTTAGCATGAATACCCCTTAGCCACTAGCCTTGCTTTATAGGTCTCTACCTTTCCATCTACTCCAATCTTCTTTTTGAAGATCCACTTGCAGCCAATGGGTACAATACCCTCGGGTGTAATAACTAGGTTCCAAACCTTGTTGGAGTACATGGAATCCATTTCTGAATTCATGGCGTCTTGCTATTTCCCGGAGTCTATGCTCACAATAGCCTCCTCGTTGGTCTAAGGATCCTTAATATCTTCTCTTCTGATATGTCCCACATATCTCTCAAGAGGATGAGATATTCTACTGGACCTACGTAAAGTTGAAACTTGTGCACTAGGTACCTGAACAGACTCTGACTGTGGAATGGTGCTTGAGCTAGGTTTTCCAACCTCGCTCAACTCTATCACGCTCCTACTATCTCCATCAAGAATGTGTTCCTTCTTAAGAAACACTGCTCTCTTGGCTACAAAGACCTTTTGGTCCTTAGGGTGATAGAAATAATACCCACAAGTTTCCTTGGGGTATCCCACGAACTTGCACTATTCCGTCCTGGATTCCAACTTGCTGGGGTTGTATCTCTTGACGTGGGCAGGGCAGCCACAAATCTTAACAACCTTAAGATTGGGCTTCTTTCCATTCCATATCTCATATGGAGCAGACACTACTGATTTAGTTGGAATTCTATTTAGAATGTAAGTTATGGTCTCTAGGGCATATCCACAGAATGAGATGGGTAGGTCGACGAAACTCATCATGGAACATACTAACAGTGTGTGATTCCTCCTTTCTGATACACCATTAAGCTGCGATGTATAAGGAGGTATCCCTTCGGATAAAATTCCATAGTCTTTGAGGAACTGGGTGAAATCCGTACTAAAGTATTCACCTCCTCGAAGGGTTTTAATACTATTTCTAGTCTGATTCTCCACTTCATTCTTATATTTCCTGAATTTTTTAAAAGCCTCAGACTTGTACTTCATCAAGTACACATGTCCGTATCTTGAGAAATCATCAGTGAAAGTAATGAAGTAAGAGTAACCACCTATGGCATGAGCCAACATGGGACCACATACATTCACTATGTATGAGTTTCAGTAACTCAGTGGCTCTCTCTCCAATTCTACTAAATGGAGAGTTGGTCATCTTTCCGCGAAGGCAAGGTTCACAAGTCACATATGACTCATAGTCAAATGGATCTAGATATTCATTCTTCAGTAAGTTTTGAATCCTTCCCTCATGGATGTGACCTAGCCTACAATGCCACAAATATACATTGTTCACCTCTTCTCATTTCCTTTTAGACTCACTTACACTTATGATATGTGGAGTTGTATCTAGCATAAATAAATCATTATGCAATATTCCTCTCGTGATGATCTCATATCTAAAATTATTGAACAACCATTGTTCTAAAAAACTAATTTATATCCACTAACTATCAAACATGAAATGGAAATAATATTTTTGATAATAGAAGGAATATAATAACATGCATCTAATGCAATAATAGCTCCACCAACCAGACGTAAGGTGACCTTGCCAATAGCCACTGTAGCAACCTTTGCTCCATTGCCCATCTTAAAGTCCATCTCGCCTCTCTTCAATCTCCTAGGTCCTGCCAAAACCTACAACGAATTGCAGATATGATAAGCACTCCCAGTATCCAATACCTATGTGTTATTATAAGATTCTAACAAATGGAGACTGATCATGAATGTACCTGAAGCTTCTCCAAGCTTCTATTTCGCCCTCTCTGCAAGGTACTCTTTGCAGTTTCTCTTCCAATGCCCATCTTTGCTGTAGTGGAAGCACTGGCCTTTGTCCTTTGTTGGGTCTTTCTTGGTAACTTTTGTCTTACCCATTTTGCCCTTGCCCTTGCCCTTCTTAAGGGACTACTCAGCCTTCCTTCTCTTTCTAGTCTCACCAGCATAGAAAATTGGCTTCTCTTTCTTGATGGTGCTCACTGTTTCTCTCAGCATATTGAGAAGCTCTAGGAGGGTCACCTCAAGCTTGTTCATATTAAAATTCATTATAAACTAAGAAAAAAAATCTGGTAGGGACTGAAGCATAAGATCCATGCACAGGTTATCCTCTAGGACCATTCCTAGACCTATGAGTTTCTCGATTCACTCAATCATCTTAAGGACATGATTCTGAACTGATGTCCCCTCAGTCATCATAGCATTGAAAAGACTCTTTGATATCTCATATTGCTGAGTTCTTCCCTGTTCCTCAAATAATTTGCAGAGATACAGGAGTATGGAATTAACATCCATATTTTCGTGTTGCCTCTATAACTCAGTAGTCATAGAGGCCAACATATAATACTAAGCAAGAGTGGAATCATCGATGTACTTCACATAACGAGCGATCTCATCCTCGCTTGCCCCTTCGTCGGGCGTAGGGATCACTGTATCAAGGACGTATACGATTTTCTACGTCGTAAGAATGATTCTTAGATTGCGAAGCCAATTCATATAATTTAGACCAGTGAGGCGGTTGGCATCAAGTATGCCATCTAAAGGATTTGAAAGCAATATTTTTCTGAAATTAAAGATGTAGCAGAAATAAATTATTGAATCTCGGATTCTGATGATGAAACTAATTGATTATGTTTTATGGTCTAACTGTGTTTTGAGTGACACGGGTCTACTATCGATCAGGATTAGATAGTTGACGCTAAAGGAATTGACGTTGCGTCGGGTCATCATGTCAGGATATTGGATGTTGAGCCGGAGGTTCGGTCGACAATCGGTAGAAGGCTTCGTACGTCAGGCATCGGGACAAGAAGAGCATGTTGCGCCAAGAATATCGGGGTTATGGAGGTCAATCACCGATTGGGCAACAAAACACAAGAGAGGACGATGTGTCAAAGAATCGGACGAAGTGCCGACCAATGACATGCCAAGCAATAAAATGTCAATTCGTATTATAATAATTGTCTAAATCGAAGTAGAGTTTTGTTTGTGTGTGTGCAGGATTAACTACGATAATGATGAAGACACAAAGTGAAACAAAGTGCCAAAAGACAAGTGCGATGGATCGTTGGAAGTTCGAGAGTTCGACAGAAATCCGAAGATTCGTTGGGAGTGCTGCTGGAATTGGCCGAGAACAAGTAGGGAGCTTGCCGAAGGGTTTTCGGAAGTTCACTGGAAGGTTCATCGGAAGTTCGTGGAGCTTTCCAAATAAGCTCGTTGGAATGCACCAAGATCATCGTGAAGTCTAGGAGCTTGCCGGGAGTCCGCGGAATGGTTTCCGAGGGTTCGTCGGAAGACTGTCGGAAGTTCGCCGGAAGCTCGCCGGAAGAAGTCTTGACTTGTCAAACTTTGTAATATCTTAGAAAATATCTTTAATTTTATTTTTAGCATATTAATTTGGGTTAGAATTAGGTGTTAATCCTATAACCCAAGTACAGGCCAATTGGGCTCGATAACGGACTAGTTTGGGCTGAGTTTAAGGCCCAACCAATGAGCTGGAAGTGTCTGGTGGTGGCACCGCCCAGAACTCGAGAGCCTAGGCGGTGGCACCGCCCAGAACTCGAGAGCCTAGGTGGTGGCACCGCCTGACTGGGGCGGTGCCACCACCCAGAACCTGAGAGCCTAGGTGGTGCCACCGCCTAGTGCACTATCAGTGTCAGACTGACAAGCGATGGCACTGCCATTGACAGGTGGTGGCACCGCCAGTACTGGGAAAACCAAAAGTGATTCAAATTTGGGCTTCAAATTTGAATCTTCTTGAGGCATATAAATACCCCTCTCATCCATGGATCAAACACACACAAAAACTGAGAAAGAAGAAGGGAAAACTTTGTTGAAATTGTGTCAAAGCCTTCCCTCTTATTCTAAAGTGTGATCTAGCCTTAGAGAGGGTTGAGAGGCCTTGTAAGGGTTACCTTCTAAGCCCGTCAAAAGGAGAGATATTGTAAGAGAGTTCATCCTCGCCCATTGGAAGGAGGATAGCTAGTGGAAAGCCAATGGTCTCAAGTGAAGAGGAATCAGGAGTGAACATAGGTCGTATGATCGAACAACTATAAATCGGTTTGCGTTTATATTCTTGTAATTTATTTTACTGCAAACCATCTTCACTTTGATGCACTACCTTCTCATCTCCTTCTTACGAATCAATTTACTTCTAAAGCATCTTTCGTTGCGAATTTAATCGAAGTATAATTTTCAACATACGAAGTTTCTGAAAGTTGTTTTAAATCGTCGAATTTATCATTCTTAACTGCTGCACTAATTCACCCCCCCCCTCTTAGTGTCGCTCGATCCTTAATAATTAATATTAGAGCCTCGTTATTTCTCTTTCAGATTCTCACCCGTGAGAAATGGCTCTTAATGGCTTTCAAAAGGGCTTTTCGGTTGTTCGTTCATCGTTCTTTAACGTATCGGACTATACTTATTGGAAAATTCGAATGAGAGTTTTCTTGCTTTCAATGGATTTTGATTTGTGGAACGTTGTTGAAAACCATTTTCAACTTCCCTCTAAACCGACAAACGAATGGTCGGATTTGAAGAAAAGGTCTTTTTCTTTGAATGCTAAGGCTATGAATGTCTTATTTTGTGCTCTAGAAAAAACTGAGTTCAATCGGATTTCTACGTGTGAAATGGCTTTCAATATTTGGCACACACTTGAAGTCACACATGAAGGAATGAGTAGTGTCAAAGACTCGAAAGTTAACATTTTGATGCATGATTTTGAGCTTTTTCAAATGAAACCAAGCGAAACTATCGACGACATGTACACCCGTTTGACGGATGTCGTCAATAGTTTGAAAAGTCTTGGTAAATCTTTTTTAAGTTTTGATTTAGTAAAAAATATTTTAAGATCCCTTCCAAAAGGGTGGGATCCAAAAGTAATGGCTATACAAGAAGCTAAAAATTTAAATGACTTATCTCCTGAAGAACTCATTGGGTCTTTAATGACCTATGAAATGGCATTCTTGGAACACAATGAACTCGATGAACACATGGACCACCTTCCAAAGAACAGGAAGGATTTGACACTTCGGACTATAAAATGTCAGTTGAGTGATGACTCAAGTGATGAAGACAATGTTGAGAACGTTGAACTTTTGACATTAAAATTTAAAAAGTTCATTAAACATGAGTTAAAGAATACAAATGAAAAGAACACTAACTCTTGCTATGAACGTAAGAAATCGGAATACTCCAAAGACGAGCACACAAAAAAGAAGAAGAGGAAAGCGCACAAAAAGGATGAAGACGCAAACAACGGTTTAACGGTTTTCAACAACAATGTAAGAAACTCACCCGAAATGTTTTTACGTTGTTATGAAATTACTTGATATATTTTTCATGAATTTCTTAACTTAGTTAGTAGGAAATAAATAATTTTTCAAAAAATATATCATGCTTTTCTTTCTAGTATTTTTGAAAAGTAAAAATAAAATAAAATATGAATGATGATTGTATGATTTGTGATAATGTTTGTACACCTAAAAGGATTAACCCATGTATGTGTATCTTGATGTTTTACATTGTCTCTAAATATGATACTTGACACTTTCATAAACATCTCTTGAACATACTCAACCTAAAATAAAACATGTAAATATATATATATATATATATATATATATATATATATATATATATATATGATCGTGATGAATTCATGTTGATCTTGTTTTCAAAACAAGATGCATTGTTTGTTATACAAAAAAATGCATCATTATGATAATGGCATGTTTCATGATAATGCTTGCACACCAAATGTGATTAAAGATAGTAGCAAGCATATTGATAATTTCGCTTTCAACATAATGCATGGCCTTTTACATAAAAACTGAAAATGTGCTATCATTTTTTTTATATATTTGGTCTTGACGGTTTTATGATGAAACTTATGTCTTGTTTTTTAAATGTTGAAACATATTTTCATAAAAGACTTGCACACACCTTATGAAATCATTCTTGATAATGACAAAAATGAAAATATTAAAAGGATGTTATCATACTTGAAAGTTATGGAATTATGCTTAATGATTTGTTTTAAGAAATTTATCTTTTCACTCTTGAATGTGATACTCATTTTTATTATAGACAAAGACATGCTTATATGAAGTAAATCATAAAAAGAAAATGCATGATCTTGAAAATTTTTCTATCTCTAAAGTCTTCGGTTTTGATGAATCCATGTGAATCTCTTGAATCGAATCTTTTGGAAAATGCCACATGCTTAATGTGACTCAATGATCTTTATGACAAAATTTATCTTTTCATCTTGAATATTGATATTTGTCTTGAATATTGATATTTATGACAATATTCATCTTGAATATTAAGGGCAAAAGCATGGTTATAAGAAGCAAATCACATATAAAAACAAAATGCAATCCTCTATCTCAATCTTATCGATTTTCTATAGGAATTATAATAAATCTATGCTTGTCATGTATGAATTTATTGAATATAATTTTGAGGATGATTTTGGATTTGACAAATGCTTGATTCATATTTACAATGTGAGATACTTTTTAAAAATGAATCATGAATTCGAATAAAATGATACAAATGAATCACGTATCGATATGTCTTTTTGAAATATTCTTTTAATGTGTTGTTGATAACTTGAGATGTCTTTTGGAATTCATGACATGAGATGATTAAATCTTTGACTTACTCTTTTTATCATGGCTTAAAAATTGATGTTTAAAATCATGCTCGATGAGTTGTTTTATGGATTTTGCTTTTAAGTCTTGAACGATCATGCTTGTTTCTATTTGACTTAAAAAGGTAAAAGCATGTTCATATAAAATTAATGCAAGAGAAATGCATGTCTCTTGAAAATCCTTCAATAAAGTTTTCAATTTTTTGATGAAAGAGAAATGATGAATCTATGTATATTATGTTCATCTCTTGAATCTCGATAATGATTTTGATAATCTGATTATGAGTTCGAGTTGATGAATTGAACTAGAATAAGTTTTATCTATCTCGTAATATTGATAATTTGAGTTTTTCAAGATCTCTTGCTCCATACTCTCTTATGATTTTTTGGTAAGTAAATGTAAGTAGATTTAGTATGAAGTTTGACAAATTAGCTTTGTCTACACAAGCCATAGACTAAAGCCTGAGATCTCTTAGAGCAGTCTAGGAGAATGCACCCCACCTCAGAAAGGTGGAATGGTCTCACTCCACCAGACTCGTCTCCGAGAGTAGTTAAACAGAAATCATGACTACACATATTGTAGACTATGACGCTACCATAGGCAACGAAGAAACTATTCCTGGACAACCGGTGAATATATCATAATTTTAAGGCAGAAAATCAGACAATAAGCATTAAAGAATTGTAAAATTGAATCTGAGGAAGATCTCTTTTTCTCTACTTGTTAAATGCCTCATTTCTAAATCCTGCTCCATGCATGATCATGAGTCACTAAGTATCTCAAGCAGAAGATGAGCATTGAGTGTGTTGTGGCCCTCAAAAATTCTACTACACCTCTCCTTCCAAATCCACCAAATAGTACATCTGAAGATAAGCTTTGCCAGTTGTGTAAGAAGCCCTTTTCTTGAGAAGTTTTGCTGTAGTTGTTCTAGTTCCTGATGCAAGTTTGGCCTTGGTAGCCTATGGATTTCAAACCTCTTCAGAATCTCCTCCCATATCCAATTGGTGTAGTCGCAAGCAAAATAAAGATGATCAATATCTTCTTCTTGTTGCATACAAAGAGAGCATCTGTTAACAATATATATACCTTTTCGCTTCATATTATCCATTGTGGGTAGTTTGGCAAGAAGGGCCTGCCATGTGCATAAGGAATGTTTCTGTGAGCCTGGTCTATCCCATGTCCAACTGCTCGGGATCCACTTGTTATTTCTTTGTCTAATTTGATTCCATACAGATTTAGCACTAAACTTTCCATTGTCATGAATCCAATTAAGCATATCGGATGAGTTATTTCTGATCGTAAGAGCTGTAATAGTCAGCCAAAGTGATAGCATATCAGGAGAAATAGGATTAGGAAGACACCAGGTGCCGTTAGCAATGAACTCAGAAACCTTCCAATCTTTAGGGGCCCCAAGATCTCTTCGTACTCGATCACCGTATAATTGAAATATACTTTTTCCATTCACCCAAGGATCATACCACATATTAATTCTGGTCCCAGAAGAGATTGTGTAAGAAATGTGATTGATTAGCCAGTTTCTTGCCTTCAAAATTCCTTTCCATGCAGCAGAATGATATGTTCTTGTTGAAACTTTCCATATTGATTCCTTAGATAGGTACCTAGAAGAAACCCATTGTGACCATAAAGATTTATTTTACAAAAGATCCCATAATTTCTATACCAAACAAGCTTTATTCCATACTCTCTTATGATTCTCCATGTTATTGAGGAAAAATGTAATTAAATCATAAATTGTTCTCTTGACTTTTTGATACTCAACTTGAGAGAATGTACTTAGATGATTAAAACATTATATGAGTAATATGATTTTTTTTCTACTTATTTCTACACATGACTTAATGATTGAAATATTAATGCAAACGTTTGATATATCATTTGTCATGGTTTGAATATCGATGTAAAAGAAATTTTGCTCTTCTTGATATCTTTTATGAATTTGAATAAGACTTATTAAATATTCTTGATTCATCTCTTAATCTCTTGTAATCATAACTTGACTTTTGTGAATCAACATGCATGAAACAAATTATTCTCTTTGCTATTTGCTATCAAATGAATCATGATGCAATAAAATTTCTTATGCAATAATCAAGTGCTCATGTGATCTTTGCTAAAGAAAATATTTTAGTGAAATCATAATCTTAACAATTATAACATGAAGTTCTTTATATATGTCAAGATCGTTTATCATGCTTCTTACGATTATCAAAAGAAAACTCTTTAAATGAAATGTATCTTATCTTTTGATTTCTCAGAATTCAATACTTGAATTTTTATGAATTTGTGATCTTGATATTTTGATTCTTATGAAATATGACCTTGATGAAAAATCTTATGCATAAATCAAGGTGCTCTTTGTGCTATCCATTCTCAAATGAATCATGTTCTTCTTGAGTCTTGATATTATATTTTAGAAGTGACATGATTTCTTTGCCTTGTGTGGTAAATTAAATATTTGATATAAATGAAATTTGCTTTATGATGAATCATTGAATCATGACTTGATCTATGAGAATGCTATGTTTTTATGTATCATGATTCTTGGTTGTGTATCGTTTATCATGAATTGAAAATTAATGATAAAGAAAATATTTATGAATCATGATATGTTTAGAATTTGTTTTAAGATCATGATCTTAATCTTGATAAAAAGAATATGAAACATGAATGACATCCCTTGGTATTGATCTTTGTTGATTTTTCATATTGAGACCCTTCATGACTTAATTTCTTTATATTTTTGCTTTGTTGTATGCATCATGTGATAACTAATGTATATTTTGATGCAAATGTATTTAAAAGTGAATGTAAAGAAAACTTTGTATATCCTCTCTTCTTTTTGACAAAAACAAGGGAAGTTAGCTTGCTAGCTTGTGTATTACAAGAAAGAAATATTGCTAGCATGTGCATCACAAAGCAAAATAGCTAGCTTGTTGGCTTGAATGTTGAATTCATACTCATGACTTAAATTTTGATGATAGAAACACTTATATCAATATTTGTTTCTAATATCTCATTTGTCATTTTGATGAAAAGGTAAATCAATTACAACATTGCATCTTCCCTTCTTTTTGAGAATGATAAAGGGGGAGGAAAATTACTAACTTACGCATTGAAAAAGAAAGCAAAACTTGCAAGCTTGCTCTTCTCAAAAGAGAAGAAAGAAATTACAAAATTGTATGCATATCGCAAAGGAAGCAAAGAAAGTGCAACTTGCACATCTTTAAATACTATTTCCTTGCACTTCTCAAAGGAGAATAAAAAAACTTGAGATCATGAATACCATCACAACAAGTGTTATCTTACATATCTTGAAACTTGCTATGATTGAATGGTATGATTGGATGTTGTATTGTAAAGCTATACTTAAATGTTGTATGATGTGATTAATAGCTAGTGTGTTGTAAAACTTGTATATCTTTTAAACTAGCTATGATGCAATTTTTCCTTTTTGTTGATGACATAGGAGGAGAAGTAGATTGATGACTTCATGCATTGGATTGAATATTTTATATATTTGCATAATGGTTTGATAATTCTCATAATTTGTGATGTATGTTGCTTGGATTTAGGATAATCTAAGTGTTCTATCAATGGCATATTGATAAGGGGAGTTTGGTTAAACTCTAGAGAGTTAAGGTTAACTTCGTTAGTTATCAATTAGTTATTATCATAAAAAAGGGGGAGATTATTGAATCTCGGATTTTGATGATGAAATTAATTGATTGTGTTTTATGGTCTAACTGCATTTTGAGTGATGCAGGTCTACTATCGATCAGGATTAGACAGTTGATATTGGAGGAATTGACATTGCGCCAGGTGATCACGTCATGATATTGGATGTCGAGCCAAAGGTTTAGTCGATAATCGACAGAAGGCTTCATATGTCGGGAATTGGGCCAAGAAGAGTATGTTGCGCCAAGGATATCGAGGTTGCGGCGGTCAACCACCGATTGGGCAACAAAATGCAAGAGAGGACGATGCGCCGAAGAATCGAACGAAGTGCTGACCAATAACGTGCCGGGCAATAGAATGTCAATTCGCATTGTAATAATTGTCTAGATCGAAGTAGAGTTTTATTTGTGTGTGCAGGATTAACTACGATAATGATGAAGATGTAAAGCAAAACAAAGTGCCGGAAGATAAGTACGATGGATCGTTAGGAGTTCAAGAGTTCGACAGAAGTCCGAAGATTCGTTGGGAGTGTTGCTGGAACTGGCCGAGAATGAGTAAGGAGCTTACCGAAGGGTTTTTGGAAGTTCACCAGAAGGTTCGTTGGAAGTTCATGAAACTTGCCAAGAAAGATCGGAGCTTGCCAAAGAATCTCATTGGAACTCGCCAAGATCATCGTGAAGTCTAAGAGCTTACCGAGAGTCCGCAGAATGATTTCCGAGGGTTCATCGGAAGACCACCGGAAGTTTGCCGGAAGCTCGTCGGAAGAAGTCTTGACTTGTCAGACTTTGTAATAGCTTAGGAAATGTCTTTAATTTCATAGGTAGCATGTTAATTTAGGTTAGGATTAAGTGTTAATCCTATAACCCAAGTAGGGGCCAATTGGGCCCGATAACGGACTAGTTTGGGCTGAGTTTAAGGCCCAACCAACAAGCTGGAAGTGTCTGGCAGTGGTACCGCCCAGAACCCGAGAGCCCAAGCGGTGGCACCGCCCAATGCACTATCAGTGTTAGACTGATAGGCAGTGGCACCGCCACTGATAGGCGGTGTGATGCGTGCGTGGGCGAGTGACTCCGAACAGAAAATTTCAGGCCTACGCGATTTCGGGAAAATGGGCAGTTCACCACCAAAAATAAAATAGAACGATCTTCTTCCAAGGTATAAAGGCCACGCCACCAACCAAGGATAAGGATCGGGATCTACGAAGTTCACCACCAAGGCCTAAAGATTTCACCTGACCAAGGATAAAGGACTTGGGATAGGAGAAGCTCACCACCAAGGCCTAAAGATATCACCAGCCAAGGATAAAGGGCTTTTGGCTCACCACCAAGGAGGAATCCACGCTCCAAGGATAAAGAGACCGCAAGGAGTTATCCACTCTCCGAAGATATTCACTCACGTAGAGGAAGTCTCACCAATTTTCATTCATCCAACCACCCTTACAAATGAGAATATGTCTCATTATATAGACATTAGACTCAGAAAACAAACAATGGAACTACCCAAACAAACAAAACTGAAATAACGGAACTACCCAAACAAACAATGAAAACTACCTAAACAAACAAGATTGAAATAACAGAACTACCCAAACAAACTCTAGGATTGAGGAAGTTACGCCCATGACTCAGCAATGCCAATCAGCAACGAACAAACTCCAGGATTGAGGAAGTTACGCCCATGACTCAAGGATTGATCAGTAGTCTCGGATGCTCCCGCATCATTCTCCCCGGGTTGTTTGAGATTTGTCCTCAAATCTGACAAGTCATCATCGTCCAAGTAAGGAGAAAGATCACCTACATTAAAAGTTGTCGAAACTCCAAACTCTCCAGGAAGGTCAATCTTGTAAGCATTGTCGCCAATTTGCTTGATAACTTTAAACGGACCATCAGCTTTTGGCATGAGCTTGTTCTTGCGTCGAGATGGAAATCTCTCCTTAAGTGAAGCCACACAAGATCACCTGGTTGGAAATGAGTCTTCCTCCGATGCTTATTAGCTTTCTTCCTATAAGACTCCTTGAAAGCTGTTTTCCACTCATCTCCTTTCTGTACTTAATAGTGATGTTGTTGATGGCTCGGCTATCGACACACATTCTGAATGTTCCATCCTTCTTTGGTATGAGTAGAGCCGGAACAGAACATGGGCTCATACTTTCTCGAACATATCCCTTATCAATAAGTTCATTGACTTGTCTTTGCAACTCCTTTGTTTCTTTCGGGTTGCATCTATATGCTGGTTTGTTCGGTAGAGGAGCGCCGGGGATCAAATCAATTTGATGCTCAATACCTCTTATGGGAGGTAATCCAAGTGGCAAATCCTCCGGGAACACATCTGCAAAATCTTTCCACAAGCGATGCATCTTTGGATGAATGGGTTGCCCCATCTTACTCTTTTTCTCTACCATAAGCAAAGCAAATACATTCTTTTGTTTGCTAATGGCTCTCTCAACCCGTGTTTCATTTAAGAACAAAATTTCCTTACCAGCGTTTCCCTTCCCAGGTTGATTTCGATGTATCAATGAAGGATTCAAGGGCAAAAGGGTGATGCATTTTTGTTCTTTTCGAAAAGAGTATGTGTTCTTACGGCCATCATGCACAGCATTTATATCATATTGCCAAGGTCTTCCCAATAACAAGTGACATGCATCCATGGGAATCACATCACACAGAGCTTGATCTCGATAGTTCATCCCAATCAAAAATGATATAAGAGCTCGTTTGGTTACCTTAAGATCATTTCCTTGATTGAGCCATTGGAGTTTGTACGGTTGAGGATGTTTCGTTGTCGGAAGCTTCAATTTGTCAACAAGGTTGGTCGAAGCAACGTTGGTACAACTCCCACCATCGATAATCACTGAACATACCTTCCCGTTAATAGTGCAACGGGTGTGAAAGATGTTCTCCCTTTGCTCATTATCAAGAGAAACTTCAGTATGTAGTGCTCTTCGTATGATCAACATTTCACCATCATCTGCTTTCTCCACAACTTCTTCTTCTTTTTCAGATTCAGAACCATTTTGGTCTGGATTGCTTTCAGCCTCTTGAAGTGCTGAATTGATCTCCTCAATTTCTTGAAGAGTCATAACTCGTCGATTCGGACAATTTGCTTGAAAATGCCCAAAACCATGGCACTTAAAGCATTTCCTTGTATCGCCTTCAAGTTTCTTCCGGAATTCGTTGGAAGGCTTTGCACTCTTCTCCTCTCCTTTGTACTTGGTTGACGTGCTCTCGACCATGCTTGAGGAAGCATCCTTAAAATAGGATGTCACCTTGGTTGAGGTTCGGAGGAAAACCTCTTGCCTTTCGATTGCTTCTCAACTTTTATGGCTAGCTTACAAATATCTTCAAAGGACCAATACGGTTGAAGTTCAACCACATCAAGCAATTTCTCTATTCATGCCTCCAAGGAAACGAGCGACGGTTTGCTCTGGAACTTCGAACGTCACATCTCATTTTGAGTTGTTCAAACTCATGGATGTATTCTTCAACACTCATCCCTTGTTGTCTTAGGGAATTCAGTTTTAGGAAAAGATCTTGCTTATAGTTATCGGGTAAGAACCTCTTCTTCATCAACTTCTTGAGTTTTTCCCAAGACTTGATTTTGCCTTTTCCTTCTCTTGCTCGTTGATGCTTTAGATTCTCCCACCATAGAGAAGCATACTTTGTCAACTTTATGGCAGCAACCTTGTACCTCTTCTTATCCGAGTAGGTCTTGAAGTCAAAAATCTGTTCGATTGTGTGTAGCCAATCCACAAAGTCATCAGGATTGAGATTACCTTCAAATTCAGGAACGTCCACTTTGATGTCTCGATTATTTTCCTTATGCCTCCCTCTTCGTCTTTGGATATGAGAATCAGAATCACTAGAGTTACCCCTAGTGGAATTGGAATCGCCACTATAACTTTGACGAGATTCCAAATTGTCATGCCGACGTCGATCATTCGGACGCCTCTCCGGTTGGCCTTGTCTTACCGGATCCTCTAGAAGATTGAGGACTCGCTCCATTTGTTGCTGAAGGTCTTGGATAGCACGAACCCGCCTTTCATTGTGCGCTTGTTCCAAAGTCAAGCCTCTTGGAACCCGATCATCCATATTGAATAAGGATTGGAAAAATAGAAAAGAATCACTCAAACAAGTTCAACCTTGAGCTCTGATACCAACTTGATGCGTGCGTGGGCGAGTGACTCTGAACAGAAAATTTCAGGACTACGCGATTTCGGGAAAATGGGCAGTTCACCACCAAAAATAAAATAGAACGGTCTTCCAAGGTATAAAGGCCATGCCACCAACCAAGGATAAGGATCGGGATCTACGAAGTTCACCACCAAGGCCTAAAGATTTCACCAGCCAAGGATAAAGGACTTCGGGATAGGAGAAGCTCACCACCAAGGCCTAAAGATATCACCAGCCAAGGATAAAAGGCTTTTGGCTCACCACCAAGGAGGAATCCATGCTCCAAGGATAAAGAGACCGCAAGGAGTTATCCACTCTCTGAAGATATTCACTCACGTAGAGGAAGTCTCACCAATTTTCATTCATCCAACCACCCTTACAAATGAGAATATGTCTCATTATATAGAATTAGACTCAGAAAACAAATAATGGAACTACCCAAACAAACAAAACTGAAATAACGGAACTACCCAAACAAACAATGGAAACTACCCAAACAAACAAGATTGAAATAACAGAACTACCCAAACAAACTCCAGGATTGAGGAAGTTACGCCCATGACTCAGCAATACTAATCAGCAACGAACAAACTCCAGGATTGAGGAAGTTACGCCCATGACTCAAGGATTGATCAGTAGTCTTGGATGCTCCCGCATCACGGTGGCATAGCCAGCACTGGAAAAACCAAAAGTGATTCAAATTTGGGCTCCAAATTTGAATCCTCTTAAGGCCTATAAATACCCCTCTCATCCATGGATCAAACACACACAAAGACTGAGAAAGAAGAAGGGAAAACTTTGTTGAAATTATGTCAAAACCTTTCCTCTTATTCTAAAGTATGATCTAGCCTCAGAGAGGGTTAAGATGCCTTATAAGGGTTACCTCCTAAGCCCGTCAAAATAAGAGGTGTTGTAAGGGAGTTCGTCCTCGCCCATTAGGAGGAGGATAGCTAGTGGAAAGCCAGTGGCCTCAAGTGAAGAGGAATTGGGAGTGGTCGTTGGTCGTATGACCGAACCACTATAAATCAGTTTGCGTTTATATTCTTGTAATTTATTTTACTACAAACCATCTTCACTTTGATGCTCTACCTTCTCATCTCTTTCTTACGAATCAATTTACTTCTAAAGCATCTTTCATTGCGAATTTAATCGAAGCATAATTTTCAACATACAAAGTTTTCAAAAGTTATTTTAAATCACAGAATTTATCGTTCTTAACCGCTGCACTAATTTACCCCCTCTTAGTGTCGCTCGATCCTTAACATAAATAACATGCAGACTTTGCAAAAATTAAATAGTTAAGATAAGGATTTCTATCTTAATGTACTCCCACTAATTTTTTGCGAGACACACAATACCCTCCGGTATGTGAATCAAAGACTCTCGATGGATCTCTAGTGGGGATCGAGATCCAATCGGCATCTTAATGTAACCTCGAGAGACTCGACCAATCACGTTAAGTCTGTAAAGGTAGGCAACTCTTGCCAATCACAACTTGTTATTCTCATCCTATTCGGCCTCCAAACCACCATAGCCTTGAGGGACTCGACCAACCATGATGTTCAGTTAAGTCATCACCATCGTTACAAGATGAGTCTGATTCGATGATATACTCTCGTGGGACTTGACTAAGCATACCATGTCCTCAGGTCACCGATGACATCTCTATGTTGTAGATAAGATAGCAAAACACGATATAGATGAGTCTTGAGGGACTTAACCAACTCAACCTATATCGAGAATCGGTTCCTACCTATAACAATGGAAGGCCACATGGGTTAATCTAATTACCTCACGTTTACTGACTTAATATTATTAATAGAGGAGATTTTTATTTGGTCTCCTAACATAATGTGTTACACACATACATATTTAATATATATATCTATATCACATATAAATATATATATATATAGTAGGTATATAATCAATCACGCATCACATGAGCAATCATACCAAATGATCATTGACCACATTCTAATATGATCAGGCCCGAGCCAGTGGGCTCAATCACTCACATCAATATCTATATGTGTGCATCGGCGCATCTCCATGCCCTGTGATCGTCCATCTCGCTTTGTCAATTTCGTCGGCATGTCAACACATCTCCATTCGTCGGATCATCCGTCTCGGCCTCGTGGATCCGGCTATCGTTTCCACACTCCCGCTGTGCCTTTTTATGTAATTACAATATAATTATAAGCACGTAGGCCTGACAATAAACGAAAAAAATATAGGCTCGTAGGCCCAATAATAATAATCATATGTACACACATCACATCATATGGTCCATGATCATCTATCCACATCATACATCACATGTATATATTATTATTAGGACTACTAGATAAATAATAATAGTTAATTAAACATTTTAATTAACAAATATTTTTCTGAAATCAGGGATATAAAGGGAATTTTTTAAATTCTAAAGGGTATTTTGGTCATTCGACCAAAAGGATAAAATTAGAATTTTTGAAATTATGAGGGGTATTTTGATAATTCTTTTAAAAAGACAGAGACCAAAATTTTTTAAATTTTGAGGGACAAAACTATCTTTTGCCAAAAAAAAACCCTAATCCCTCCTTTGTAGCGTTGTGGTTGTGGTCGCCGCCGCCCTACCGACGGCGACCATGCATGCGAGGTGCCGCGTGGGAAGGGGGTGCCTCTTGTGCCTGCGAGGGGTGCCTCCCGTGCCTGCAGGCGGCGCCGTCGCTGCATGCATGCGCTGCCCCACGGGCTCCCCGTCGATGCCCCTGCGGCGTTGCCTCGTGGGAATCGCCGCGGCGAGTCTTTGCCTCCTCGACGGCCTTACCCACCCCGTGGGGACCGCCCTCACTGGGTGGTCAGAGGCATTGCCTGCCTGGCCACGTGTGGCTGCAGACGCTGCCTGCTAGGTCACAGGTAGCAGCAATCGCCTCTGCGGGCGCTGCCCTCCCCTTGCAGGCAGGGTGCCTGCACAGCCAGCATGCAGGCACGGCTTGTCTAGCGGCCAATGCCGGCCACTAGCAACCCCTGCGTGCACAGCCTTTGGCTATTCTACGAGCACAGTAAGGGCAGCAACAGTTGCTGCCCTTCCTCACGACTTTTGCTCTAACGATTTTGATGACAAAATTATTCTAAATCATAACACACAGTTTAAGATCCGATCTTTACACGGACAACCTAGCTCTAATACCGCTGTTAGGCAATCCACAGGGGGCAACATCTCATACGCAGTGGAAGAACAAAAAATAAAAAACTTGGATTTCTCATAGAAAGGTTTCGTCATCGTGCGAAGATCGGTGCATCAAAAATAAATCCATGAAAACTACAAGTGTAAAAGAAAGTACCTAGGGCGATCGTATATCCCTTAATACTTACAGATCTGTAGGAAGGATAACGGAGGTCAAGCATCCTCCTCTCTAGTAGTATCTACATGGCAGGGACAGCAACGATGCTCCTCTCTTGAGAGAGGAGAATAGAAGGTGGCCACCAAAAAGAAACCCCAACCTATGGAGCTTTGGTTCCCTCCTATTTATAGAGGCCCCTTGTAAACCCTAATGGATCTTGCCCTGTTGGGTATTGGATCTCCATCCAATTACCCAAGCCTCTTGGATTAGTGGGGTCTACCCAATAATCTCTTATTAGCAAATATTAGATCTCATCTGAGGATCCAATAATTCAGGGGCTTAATGAATATCCAATAAGATAGGTGTTGAATCTCGGATTTTGATGATGAAACTAATTGATTGTGATTTATGCTCTAACTGCGTTTTGAGTTACGTAGGTCTACTATCGATCAGGATTAGACAGTTGACGCTGGAGGAATTGACATTGTGCCAGAGGTGATCATGTTAGGATATTGGATGTCGAGCCGGAGGTTCGGTCGATAATCGGTTGAAGGCTTCGTATGTCGGGCATCGGGCCAAGATGCATGTTGCGCCAAGGATATCAGGGTTGCGGAGGTCATCCGTCGATTGGACAATGGACCGCAAGAGAGGACGATGTGCCGAAGGATCGGATGAAGCACCGACCAATGACATGCTGGGCAATTGAAAGTCAATTCGTGTTGTAATAACTGTCTAGATCGAAGTATAGTGTTTGTTTGTTTGTGTGCAGGATTAACTACGATGAAGATAAAGACGTAAAGTGAAACAAAGTGCCGGAAGATAAGTGTGATGGATGATTGGGAGTTCAAGAGTTCGTCGGAAGTCCGAAGATTCGTTGGGAGTATTGTCGGAACCGGTCGAGAACGAGTAGGGAGCTTGCCGAAGGGTTTTCAGAAGTTCGTCGAAAGGTTTCGGAAGTTCACGGAGCTTGCCAAGAAAGATCAGAGCTTGCCAATGAAGCTCGTTGGAACTCGCCAAGATCATCGTGAAGTCCAGGAGCTTGCCGGGAGTCTACAGAATGGTTTCCGAGGGTTCGTCGGAAGACCGCCGGAAGTTCACCGAAAGAAGTCTTGTCTTGTGGACTTTGAAATAGCTTAAAAAATATCTTTAAAATTTGTAGTTAGCACATAATTTGGTTTAGAATTAGGTGTTAATCCTATAAACCAATTTGGGCCAATTCGGACTTCATTTGGACCTGTTTCGACCGAGTTTTCGGTCGAAACCACTATGCTGAAAATGACCTGGGCGGTAGCACCGCCCAGAGGCCGAGTGCTGGGTGGTAGTACCACCCAGCCTAGGGCGGTAGTACCACCCAACGCCTGTGTGCAATGGCGGTAGTACCACTGCCTTGGGCGGTGGCACCGCCTAGTACTACCAGCACCGGGAAATTCAAAATGGTTCAAATTTTGGCTCCAAGTTTGGGCTCTAAATTTGAATCACTTTGAGGCTTATAAATACCCTACTCATTCAGAGTTTAGGGGGTGTCTAGAACTGAAAAAAAGAATGGAAAAACTCTCTTAAAAGTGTGTCAAATCTTCCCTCTAAGTCTTAAGAGTGTTCTAGTTCAAGAGAGGGGTAAGAGTGCTTGTAAGGGTTATCTCCTAAGCCCGTCAAAAGGAGAGGTGCTGTGAAGGAGTTTATCCTCGCTCGTTGGAAGGAGGATAGCTAGTGGAAAGCCGGTGGCCTCAAGTAAGAGGAATCGAGAGTGGACGTAGGTCGGATGACCGAACCACTATAAAAATCTGGTTTGCATTTACGTTCTTGCTATTTACTTTTCTGCAAACCATCTTCATTTGCTGCCTTACTTACTCAACTTCCTCTTCATCTTCTTATGTATGCGTTAAAGTTAAAACGTAATCTTTCGGGGTGCAAACGAAACGTTGCATTCATTCGTACGAAGTTTTCGAACTTGTTTTAATCGCTGAAAAATCTATCGTTCTTTACCACTACACTAATTCACCCCCTCCCCCCCTCTTAGTGTCGCTCAATCCCTAACAATTGGTATCAGAGCCACGTTCTTTCTTTTTCGGATTTACACCCGTGAGAAATGGCTCTAAATGGTTTTCAAGAGTGCTTTTCGGTTTTTCGTCCTTCGTTCTTTAACGGTTCGGACTACATATATTGGAAAACTCGAATGAGAGTTTTCTTGATTTCTCTTGATTTAAACTTATGGAACATCGTTGAAAATAGATTTCAACTTCCCTCTAAACCGATGAACGAATGGTCGGATTTGGAGAAAAGATCATTTTCTTTAAATGCAAAGGCTATGAATGCCTTATTTTGTGCTTTAGACAAAAATGAGTTCAATCGGATTTTTACGTGCGAAACGGCTTTTGACATTTGGTGAACTCTTGAAATCACGCATGAAGGAACGAGTAGAGTCAAAGACTCGAAAGTTAATATTTTAATGTACCATTTTGAGGTTTTCCGAATGGCACCAAGTGAGACTATCGATGACATGTTCTCCCGGTTCTCGGATGTCATCAATAGTCTAAAAGCTCTTGGTAAATATTTTTCGGATTTTGAACTCGTAAGCAAGATTTTAAGATCCCTTCCAAAAAGGTGGGATCCAAAAGTAATCGCAATACAAGAGACTAAAAATTTAAATGATTTTTCATTGGAAGAACTAATCAGGTCATTAATGACCTATGAAATGAGTTTCTTGAAACATTTGAAACATGATGAATATATGAACCATCTTCTACAGAACAAGAAGGATTTGGAACAACGGACAAATGAATGCCACTTGAGTGATGACTCAAGTGATGAGGACAATGAGGACATTGAACACATAACAATGAATGTTAACAAGTTCATTAAACAAAAATTAAAAAACACAAATGAATTTAAACGGAGAAAGAGGCCAAAGAAGAAGAAGAAGGCTTGTAAAGAAAAATCAAGTAAAGAAGAGGCGAAATGGGCTTTGACGGTTTTCGACAATGAGGTAAGAAACTCACCCAAGTTCTTTTTACCTTACTTTGAAATTACATGATCCTTTCATGAGTTACTTGAAATAGTTGGTAGGATTTTTTTTATGCTTTTTCCTTTCTAGTAATTTTTTAAAAATTAAAAATATGAATGATGCATGATTTGTGATAATGCTTAGGATTAATCCATACATGTGTATCTTGATGTTTTATATTGCTTTTCGTTTCTAAACATGATGCTTGATGATTTTGTAACATGCATTAGTTTTTGAAGTAATGTTGATTTGACTATGTTATGGATTAACATATTTTTGGTCTAATTGTTTTCATGACAAATTAAGATGACATTTTGAGATGATGAAATTTCATGTATACTTTCCATATCGATTTTCAATCTTAAACATGATACATATCTATGTATGAATTTCTTGAAAATCTTTTGATGATAGATGTATGTATCTTGATTAGAATTTGAAAACTTTCATCTTGGCTTAATGGGTTTTAACCATTTTTTATGATGAAATTTTTATTGATACATGTCTTCATGAAATCAATTATATAGACCTAACCCACAAATTTTCAAAATGAAAGAAATGTGGTTTTGATGTTGCCTTGTGTTATATTTGGACTTAATGGTTTTCATGACGAAAATTATTTTTCAGATTTTTAAAATGATGTATGATTTTAGCAAAAGTTTGAGCATTGATCATCTTGTTATATCAAATGAAAGAAAGAATTAAAATGACTTTGATGATGTATCATGAAAACATGCTTAATGATTGTATCATACTTGATGACTTGAAATCTCATATTTTGAAATAATATATTCATAATGAATCCATGAATCTTGATGATTTTTATATCACTTTTTGGCTTTAAATTTGATACATATCTTTCATGCAAAAAGTTTTTGGGCATGCTTATGTGAAATCTTGCTTGATAATGAAAATGCTCTATACATATGATCATTATAAATTCATGAATCTTGATGATTTTATATTGCTTTTGATTTCAAACAAGATGCATGATTTTTTATACAAAAAATTAATAGCATGTTTCAAGATAATGCTTGCACACCAAATATGATAAAAAATTAGAAGCAAGCATATTGATGATTTCGCTTTTACATGAAAGTTTTGAACATGCTTATATAAGATCAACCACATAAAATAAAACACAAAAGTTAAAAATATTTTAATCACGATGTTTTATTTATGATGTGTTTGGTCTTAACGGTCTTTATGACGAAACTTACGTCTTGCTTTGAAAAGTTGATATATGCTCACATGTAATCAATTTATGTTACTCTTATTAAAATTTTCGAATGAAAGATTTTGATGCATTTGATCTTAATGGGATTAATGACAAACTTGTATTTATACAATGATGGGTTCCATATAAATGTTTGAACATACATTATGAAATCATCATTAAAATGAAAATATTAAAAGTTTATTATCATGCTTAATGAATTTGTGATATCATATCTTGATGACAAACTCATGTTTTGGTCTTAAATTTGATACACATCTTTTGAAACATGAGCACACTTGTTTGAAACAAAATGAAACACATTATCATGATAAATTGAATCTCATAATGTGTTATATTTTTATCTTGATGAATTTTATGATGAAGTTTGTCTTTCGATATTGAATGTTGATATTTCTATTTTATTTGACATTAAAAGACAAAGGCATGCTCATATGAAATAAATCATAAAATGGAAATGCATGTTTCTTGAAATCTTTCTATCTCTAAAGTTTTCGATTTTTGATGAAAGACAAGTGATAAATTCATTTATGATATTTTGTAAATCACTTGAATTATGAATGAGATTTTGATGATATGGTAATGACTTTATTCATGTTATGAATCTCAAAAATGATAATTTGATTATGAGTCTTGAGTTGATGAATTGAACTTGAATGATTTTTCTTTTAATGATTCTTGAATCTTTTGGAATTATGACTTGTTAAGACGTATTTAATGCTTGAATCAAGTTCTAAAAGATTTTATTTTGCTATAAAGAAATTTTATTGAAATCATGATCTTGACAACTATAACTTGAAGTTCTTTATAAATCAAGATCATTTACCATGCTCCTTCCATTTTATCAAAAGAAAATTCTTTAAATGAAATGTAACTTGTCTTTTGATTTCTCGGAATTCAATACTTGAATTTTTATGAATTCGTATCTTGATTCTTATGAAATATGATCTTGGTAAAAATTCTTATGTATGAATCAAGATCTTGTGTTTGATCTCCTAAGACTTCCACTTGTTATTTCCTAAAAAGGAGACTTGTCAAAATGATTCATGAACCTTTTGATTTATGACTTTTGGATTCATGACTCAAGATCGAAGATTGAAACATTATATGCTAAAATTGATTTTTTTTTATTGTTTCAATACTTCCTTAAATGCCTTATGTGATGATTAAAAATTTGATGAAAAAGAAATGTGCTTAATATTTGAATCATTGATTTATTCTTTTATCATGGCTTAAAAATGAATGAAAAGAAAATATGTTAGCACTTATAATCATGACTTGATCCTTGATATTAATATGTTTTTATATATCATGATTCTTGGTTGTATGACATTTATCTTGAATTAAAATTTGATAAATATGAATTTTGATCTTGTTAAAAAGAAAGTTATGAATCATGAATGATATCTTTTGGTTTTGATTCTTGTTGAATTTACATATTGATATCCTTCATGACATGATTTCTTTGCATTGTTGTCTTATTTGCATCATGTGATAATTGAACAATTGATGTATATTTTTATTGATGCAAATTTATAATTGATATGAAAAATGGCTTGTATAATAATTAAAATTTTTAGCCATTCAGTCCTCCCTTCCTTTTGACAAAGACAAAGGGGGAGAAAAATTGCTACCTTACAATTTCACAAGAAGTTAAGAATTACTATCTCAAAGGATGCAAATATTGCTATCTTGACTATCTCAAAAGAAGCAAAATGCAAAACTTTAAAAATTTAAAATGTTACACTTGCCATGCCTTTATGTTTGTATGTTTTAATGAAAAGTTAGCATATATGTTTAAAGTGATTATATATAATTGCTAGCTCATTGTAAACAAAAAGTTGATAGCATGCAAAGGTGAAACTTAGTTACAAAAGAGAAGAATTGAAAGGAAGCTAACTTACGTGTCGCAAAGTATGTTAGCTTGCTTATCATTATTGATTGCTTGCTTATTATCTTTTTCTCTCATATCATGATTTTTGACTCCCTTGAATTCATGACTTAATATGCTGAAAATTTATATTGTAAATTTGTTATTTTGTCATGATCAAAGCATTGACTATTTGTACTTCACTTTTTTGACAAAAACAAAGGGGGAGAAGATTTATTGCTAGCTTATGTATCGCAAAGAAAAATTTTGCTAGCTAGAACATGCAAAGGAAGCAAAGAAAGTGCAACTTGCACATCTCAAGAAGCAAGTGAAAAAAAAAATTGTCATCATTGCCCATTCTTAAAAACTTGCTATGATTGAATGGTACGATTGGATGTTGTATTGCAAAGCTATGCTTGAGTTATGATGTGATTGATCACTAGTATGATTATAATATTTGCATATCCTTGAAAACTAGCTATGATGTTACTTCTCCTTTTTGTTGATGACATAGGGGGAGAAGTAGATTGATGACTTCATACATTGAATTAAATATTTTATATTTGCATGATGGTTTTGTTGTTATTCTCTTAATTGTGATGAATGTTGCTTGGATTTGGGATAATCCAAGTGTTCTATCAATGGCATATTGATAGGGGGAGTTTGGTTAAACTCCGGGGAGTTATGGTTAACTCTGTTAGTCATCAATTAGTTATCATCATCAAAAAGGGGAGATTATTGAATCTCGGATTTTGATGATGAAACTAATTGATTGTGATTTGTGGTCTAACTGCGTTTTGAGTTACGCAGGTCTACTATCAATCAGGATTAGATAGTTGACGTTGGAGGAACTGACGTTGTACTAGAGGTGATCACGTTAGGATATTGGATGTCGAGCCGGAGGTTCAGTCGACAATCGGCTGAAGGCTTCGTACGTCAGGCATCGGGCCAAGATGCATGTTGCGCCAAGAATATCAGGGCTGCGGAGGTCATCCGCCGATTGGGCAACGGACTGCAAGAGAGGACGATGTGCCGAAGGATCGGACGAAGCGCCAACCAATGATGTGTCGGGCAACTAAAAGTCAATTCGCGTTGTAATAACCGTCTAGATCGAAGTAGAGTGTTTGTTTGTTTATGTGTAGGATTAACTACGATGAAGATAAAGACGTAAAGTAAAACAAAGTGCCAGAAGATAAGTGTGATGGATGGTTGGGAGTTCAAGAGTTCGACGGAAGTCCGAATATTCGTTGGGCCGGCCGAGAACCAATAGGGAGCTTGCCGAAGGCTTTTCGAAAATTCGTCGAAAGGTTTGTTGGAAGTTCGCGGAGCTTGCCAAGAAAGATTGGAGGTTGCCAATGAAGCTCGTTGGAACTCGCCAAGATCATCGTGAAGTCCGGGAGCTTGCCGGGAGTCCACAGAATGGTTTCCAAGGATTCATCGGAAGACTACTGGAAGTTCGCCGAAAGCTCGTCGAAAGAAGTCTTGTCTTGTGGACTTTGAAATAGCTTAAAAAATATCTTTAAAATTCATAGTTAGCACATAATTTGGTTTAGGATTATGTGTTAATCCTATAAACCAAATTTGGGCCAATTCGGACTTCATTTGGACCTGTTTCGGTCGAGTTTTCGGCCGAAACCACTATGCTAAAAATGACCTGGGCGGTAGCACCGCCCAGAGGACGAGTGCTGGGCGGTAGTACCACCCAGCCTGGGACAGTAGTACCACCTAGAGCCTGTATGCAGCGGCGGTAGTACCACTGCCTTGGGTGGTGGCACCGCCCAGTACTGCCAGCACCGGGAAATTCAAAATGGTTCAAATTTTGGCTCCAAGTTTGGGCTCCAAATTTGAATCACTTTGAGGCTTATAAATACCTCACTCATTCGGAGTTTAGGGGGGGTATCTAGAACTGAAAAAAAAGGGGGGGAAACTCTCTTGAAAGTGTGTCAAATCTTCCCTCTAAGTCTTAAGGGTGTTCTAGTCCAAGAGAGGGGTAAGAGTGCTTGTAAGGGTTATCTCCTAAGCCCGTCAAAAGGAGAGGTGCTGTGATGGAGTTCATCCTTGCCCGTTGGAAGGAGGATAGCTAGTGAAAAGCCGATGGCCTCAAGCAAGAGGAATCGGGAATGGACATAGGTCGGAGGACCGAACCACTATAAAAATCTAGTTTACATTTACGTTCTTGCTATTTACTTTTCTGCAAACCATCTTCATTTGCTGCCTTACTTACTTCCTCTTCATCTTCTTATGTATGTGTTAAAGTTAAAACGCAATCTTTCTGGGTTTAAACGAAACGTTACATTCATTCGTACGAAGTTTCCGAACTTGTTTTAATCGCTAAAAAATCTATCGTTCTTTACCGCTGCACTAATTCACCCCCCCCCTCTTAGTGTCACTCGATCCCTAACAATAGGTGCTAGTCATATGTGCCCTGCAAGCTGATCACATGAGTAATGGCACTTGTGACTTGATATGTACTTTTTCTCTTTGCTTATTATTAGGCATTTTATCACTTTATCTTGCGTGTTGCATATATTGTGATGTCATTGGATCTATTCAATGGGAATCAGATCATGATGAGATCACGATAATGAGACCGATTCACATTTAAATACAGACCTTGAATTATCCTGGTCATAGGTTACTCGAGAAGGACATCGAGATAACCGGATAAATTGGTGTGCTGTATACCCGTCCATATGATGGAGATAGCTGGTCTCATAGTTACTCGTGTGGGGACACTAAAGGTACAGTGCAGGTGCTCATTGGGGAACGAGTTCACTGATTGATCCGCCTAAGAAATGCTGGATGGTTATTAATACCTCACGTTAGATAGTGATTCCGTAGTCTCAGTAGTGTATCTGGTCCTTAGACTTGAGACACCAAGGATGTCCTATATAAGTACTCCACTCTTTGATACCGGACTTATAGGTTTGAAAAGTTTCAGATCTAGTACAGTTGGTTATTAGGAGTGGTAGTCAACCTTACGAGGGCTATTGAATGTCAATAAAATATCATCCACTCTCAGTATCATGAGAGGAATATCCCATGTGTTCTTGCTCGAACAAATCCTTGGCCAAGGTTATTCAAATTAAGAGAGAAAGAGTTCTCCGGGAGAATCCGACAAGAGCAAAACTCAAGGAGAGACCGTATGGGCCTAACAGCACCGTGCCCGGTATAGGGTCTCTTGGATATTAGATGGATGAGGGACTATAGATACTTGGTAACTGAGGACAGATAGGTCCAAAGGATTAGATTCCCTTGTATCGTCTTGGGGCCGCAGCGTAGTGGCCTGGTACGTCCGTAGTCGATGAGTTGGTTGAATTATTATAGAGATAACAATTCACTAAGTCAAAAGGAGTTATGAGAAGTATGACTCATGGCCAGCTCGATATTGGGCCTAGAGGGTCACACACATATGGTAGGTGTTATGACGAGTAGAGATTTGAATATGAGATATCCGCTGAACCCCCTATCTTATTGGATATCCATTAAGCCCCTGAATTATTGGATCTTAAGATGAGATCCAATAATTACTAATAAGAGATTATTGGGTAGAGACCCACTAATCCAAGAGGCTTGGGTAATTGGATGGAGATCCAATACCCAATAGGGCAAAAGATCCATTAGGGTTTTCAAGGGGCCTCTATAAATATGAGGGAACCAAAGCTCTATAGGCTGAGGGTTTCTTTTGGTAGCCACCTCATGTTCTCCTCTCCCCAAAGAGAGAGAGGTGCATCGTCGTAATCCCTGTTGTGTGGATACTGCTAGAGAGGAGGACGCTTGACCTCCATCATCCTCTCCTACAGATCTATAGGAATTCAGGGATATACGATCTCCCTAGGCATCTTCTTTTATACGTGCAATTTTGTGGATTTGTTTTTGATGCACCAATCTTTGCATGACGACGAAAACTTTCCACGGGGAATCTAGGGTTTTATTTTTTTGTTCTTCCGCTGCACATGTGATGTCGCTCCCTTGAAGGATTTCCCAACAGTGGTATCGAAGCCAGGTTATTCATGCGAAGATCGGATCTTAAACTGCGTATATTATGTTTTGGATCTACTTTTGACGCCAAAATCATTGGCGCAAAAGGGCCAGGAAGGGCAGCAACTGTTGCTGCCCTTGTTGTGTTCGTTCAATGGCCGCAAGGCTGCTTGCAGCCTTGCTGCCTGCACAGGCGGCAGCCGCCGGCCGACGACCTGCCCACGGCCTGCCCGCAAGGGCGCATGCGGGCTGCTGGCCGTAGGGGCACCGACGGGCTGCTGGCCGCAGGGGCACTAACGGGCTGCCTGTAGGGCAGCGCCTACGAGCGCTGCGCGCATGGATAAAGATGCATGGCGCCGGAGCTGCGCGAGCGGCGCTTACAAGTCTTCTTGCGCGCAGTATCTGTGTAAGCAGCGCTACCGCAAGGACGATAAGAGCCGCCACCCCGGCGCCCTCCCCGTGCGCAGGGGCCATCACCAACAAGGTGGTGGCGGCCACAACCGCAACGCAGGCAGCTAAGGGTGAGGAGTTAGGGTTTTATGGCAAAATATGGGTTTGCCCCTCAGAATTTCAAAAATAGAATTACCAAAATACCCCTTAGAATTTTAGAAATTTTAGATTTTGTCCCCTTTGACAGAATTACCAAAATACTCTTTTTTTCAAATTACCAAAATACCCCTAGGAATTCAAAAAAAATTATGTCCCTAATTTTAGAAAATTAAATATGTTAATTATATTATTTAATTAACTATTATTTTTGTCTAGTAGTCCTATAAAATAACATATATATATATATGATGTATGATGTGGATAGATGATCATGGACTTGTGATGTGATGTGTGTACATATGATTATTATTATTGGGGCCTGCGAGCTTCTATTCGTTTCTCATTTATTGTCGGGCCTGCATACCTGTAATTTTGTTGTAATTACATGAGGAGACGTAGCGGCAGTGTGACTCACGAGGCCGAGACGGACGATCCGACACATGGAGATGCATTGAGATGTCGACGGATCTGACGAAGCGAGATGGACGATCACAGGGCATAAAGATGAACCGAAGTACACATAGATCTTGATGTGAGTGATTGGGCCCATTGGCTCAGGCCTGATCACATTAGGATGTGGTCCATGATCATCTGGTGTGATTTCTCATATGATGTGTGATTAGATATATACCTACTAGATATGTATATATATATATATTTGCATACGATGTAGATATATATATTAAATACGTATGTGTGTGACACATTATGTTAGGAGACCAAATCAAAAAACCTCTCCATTAATAATATTAAGTTGGCAAACGTGAGGCAATTAGATTGACCCACATGGCCTTCCATCGTTATAAGTAGAAACCGATTCCCGGTGTAAGTTGAGTTAGTCGAGTCCCTCGAGACTCACCTATATCGCGTCTCGCTATCTTATCTATGACATAGAGATGTCACCGGTGACCTGAGGACATGGTATGCTTGGTCGAGTCCCTCGAGAGTATATCACCGAATCAGACTCATCTTGTAACGATGGTGATGACTTAACCGAACATCATGGTTGGTCGAGTCCCTCGAGGCCATGGTGGTTCGGAGGCCGAATAGGACGGAAATCACAAGGAGTTGTGATTGGCAAGAGTTGCCTACCTTTACGGGCTTAACGTGATTGGTCGAGTCCCTCGAAGTTACGTTAAGACGCCGATTGGATCCCGATCCCAACTAGAGATCTGACGGGGGTCACCGATTCACATACCGGAGGGTGTTGTGTGTCTCACAAAAAATTAGTGGGAGTACATTAAGATAGAAGTCCTTATCTTAATTGTTTAATTTTTGCAAAGTCTGCATGTTATTTATTTCTGCTACATCTTTAATTTTAGAAAATATCGCTTATAAATCCTTTACGTGGCATACATGATGCCAACTGCCTCACTGGTCCAAATTATACGGATTGGCTTCGCAATCTGAGAATCATTCTCACGGCGAAGAAAATTATGTATGTTCTTGATACAGTGATCCTTACGCCCGACGAAGGGGCAAGCGAGGATGAGATCGCTCGTTATGTGAAGTACTTAAATGATTCCACTCTTGCTCAGTGTTATATGTTGGCCTCTATGACTATTGAGTTATAGAGACAGCATGAAAATATGGATGCTAATTCCATACTGCTAGTCATATATGCCCTGCAAGCCAATCACATGAGTGATGACACTTGTGACTTGATATTTACTTTTTCTCTTTGCTTATTATTAGGCATTTTATTATTTTATCTTATGTGTTACATATATTGTGATGTCCTTGGATCAGTGCAATAGAAATCGGATCGTGATGAGATCACGATAATGAGACCGATTTACCTTTAAACACAGACCTTGAATTATCCTAGTCATAGGTCACTCAAGAAGGACATCAAGATAACCGGATAGACTGGTGTGTTGTATACCCGTCCATATAATGAAGATAGCTGGTCTCATAGCTACTTGTGTGGGGACACTAAGGGTACAGTGCAAGTGCTCATTAGGGAATGAGTTCACTGATTGATCCGCCTACGGAATGCTGGATGGTTATTGATATCTCACGTCAGATAATGATTCCATAGTCCCAATAGTGTATCTAGTCCTTAGACTTGAGACACCAAGGATGTCCTATATGAGTACTCCACTCTTTGATACCGGACTTATAGGTTTGGCAAGTTTCAGATCTAGTACAGTCGGTTATTGGGAGTGGTAGCCAATCTTACGAGGGCTATTAAGTGTCAATAGAGGATCATCTGCTCTTGGTATCATTAGAGGAATATTCGATGTGTTCTTGCTCGAACAAATCCTTGGCCAAGGTTATTTGGATTGAGAGAGAAAGAGTTCTCTGGGAGAATCCGACAAGAGCAAGACTCCAGGAGAGACCATATGGGCCTGACAGCACTATGCCCAGTATAGGGTCTCTAAGATATTGGATGGATGAGGGACTATAGATACATGGTAACTGAGGATAGATAGGTCCAACGGATTGGATTCCCCTGTATCATCTGGGGCCGTGGCGTAGTAGCCTGGTACGTCCGCAGTCAATGAGTTGGGTGAATTATTATAGAGATAATAATTCACTAAGTCAGAAGGAATTCTAACAAGTATGACTCATGGCCAGCTCGATATTGGGCCTAGAGGGTCACACACATATGGTAGGTATTACGACGAGTAGATGTTCGGGTATGAGATATCCGCTAAACCCCATATCTTATTGGATATCCATTAAGCCCCTGAATTATTGGATCCTGAGATGAGATCCAATAATTGCTAATAAGAGATTATTGGGTAGAGACCCACTAATCCAAGAGGCTTGGGTAATTGGATGGAGATCCAATACTCAATAGGGCAAAAGATCCATTAGGGTTTTCATGGGGCCTCTATAAATAGGAGGGAACCAAAGCTCTATAGGCTGAGGGTTTCTTTTGGTAGCCACCTCCTATTCTCCTCTTCCCAAAGAGAGAGGTGCATCGTCGCGGTCCATGTCGTGTGGATACCGCTAGAGAGGAGGATGCTTGATCTCCTTCATCCTCTCCTATAGATCTGTAGAGATTCTAGGATATACGATCTCCCTAGGTACTTTCTTTTACACGTGTAGTTTTTCGCGGATTTGTTTTAACGCACCGATCTTCGCACGATGATGAAAACTTTTTACGAGAAATCTAGGGTTTTTATTTTCTGTTCTTTCGCTGCGCATGTGATGTCGCTCCCCTTGTGGATTTCCCAATAGTGGTATCAGAGCCAAGTTGTTTATGCGAAGATCGGATCTTAAACTGCGTGTGTTGTGTTTTAGATCTGCTTTTGACGTCAAAATCATTGGCGCAAAGGGCGAGAAAGGGCAGCAACTATTGCTTCCCATTCATGTAGCAACCGCAAGGCTGCTTGCAACATTGCTGCCTGCACAGGTAGTAGTCGGTAGCTGACAACCTGCGTGCAAGCGACAATCGGCCGACAGGCTACGGGCCGCCAGCAGGCAGCAACTACTGGCTGCCTGCATTGACGGCCTACTCGTAGGAGTTGGCGCCACCTGCGAGCGCTGCGATCGTGGGCAGAAGCGCCCATATGCGCAGGGGCGCCGGCAAGCACTGCACCCGCAAGGGGCAGCTCCTGCCGGCGCTGCCCCCACCGCAACTTTGCAAAAGGGAAAGGTATTAGGTTTTTTGGGCAAAAGATAATTTTACCCCTCGGAATTTCATAAATTCTAATTTTTGTCCCCTTTGATAGAATTACCAAAATATCCTTTTGGTCGAATTACCAAAATACCCCTAGGAATTCAAAAATTCACTTTATGTCCCTGATTTCAAAAAAAAATAAATATGTTAATTAAATAGTTTAATTAATTATTATTTTCTTTATCTGGTAGTCCTATAAAATAATATATACATGTGATGTATGATGTGGACAAATGATCATGGACTTATGATGTGATGTATGTACATGTGATTATTATTATTGGGGCCTACGAGCTTTTATTCTTTTCTCATTTATTGTCGAGCCTGTGTGCCTATAATTATATTGTAATTATATGAGGAGGGGCAGTGGTAGCATGACTCACGAGGCCGAGACGGATGATCCGACGCATGGAGATGTGTTGAGATGCCGACGGATCTAACGAAGCGAGATGGACAATCACAGGGCATAGAGATGCACCGAAGTATACATAGATCTTGATGTGAGTGATTGGGCCCACAGGCTCAGGCCTGATCACATTAGGATGTGGTCCATGATCATCTGGTGTGATTGCTCATGTGATGTGTGATTAGATATACACCTACTAGATATGTATATATATATATATATATTTACATGCGATCCACTACGACAAAGATGGGCACTGGAAGAGGAACTGCAAAGAGTACCTTGCAGAGAGGGTGAAACAGAAGCTTGGAGAAGTTTCGGGTACATTCATGATCAGTCTCCATTTGTTAGAATCTTATGATAACACATAGGTATTGGATACCGGGAGTGCTTATCATATCTGCAATTCGTTGCAAGTTCTAGTAGGACCTAGGAGATTGAAGAGAGGCAAGATGGACCTTAAGATAGGCAATGGAGCAAAGGTTGCTGTAGTGGCTATTGGCAAGGTCATCTTACATCTACCTAGTGGAGCTATTATTGCATTAGATGCATGTTATTATATTCCTTCTATTGTCAAAAACATTATTTCCATTTCATGTTTGACAGTTAGTAGATATAAATTAGTTTTTGAGAACAATGGTTGTTCAATAGCATTAGTTGTATAATGGTTTATTTATGCTAGATACAACTCCACACATCATGAGTGTAACTGAGTCTAAGAGGAAACGAGAAGAGGTGAACAATACATATCTGTGGCATTGTAGACTAGGTCACATCCATGAAGGGAGGATTCAAAAGTTACTGAAGAATGGATATCTATATCCATTCAACTATAAGTCATATGCGACTTGCAAACCTTGCCTTCGGGGAAAGATGACCAACTCTCCATTTAGTAGAACTGGAGAGAGAGCCACTGAGTTATTGGAACTCATATATATTGATGTATGTGGTCCCATGTCGACTCATGCCACAAGTGGTTACTCCTACTTCATTACTTTCACTGATGATTTCTCAAGATACGGATATGTGTACTTGATAAAGTACAAGTATGAGGCTTTTGAGAAATTCAAGGAATATAAGAATGAAGTGGAGAACCAAACAGTAAAAAGTATTAAAACCCTTCGATCAGATCGAGGAGGTGAGTACTTGAGTACAGAGTTCACCTATTCCTCAAAGACCATGGGATTTTATCCTAGTGGACACCTCCTTATACACCGTAGCTTAATAGTGTATTAGAAAGGAGGAATCACACACTATTAGATATGGTACGTTCCATGATGAATTATGCCGACCTACCCATCTCAGTTTGGGGATATGCCCTAGAGACTGCAGTTTACTTTCTGAATAGAATTCTAACTAAGTCAGTAGTGTCTACTCCATATGAGATATGGAATGGGAAGAAGCCCGATCTTAAGGTCATTAAGATTTAGGGCTGCCCTGCCTACGTCAAGAGATACAACCCCGACAAGTTGGAATCGAGAACGGAATGGTGTAAGTTCGTAGGATACCCCAAGGAAACTTGTGGGTATTATTTCTATCACCCTAATAACCAAAAGGTCTTTGTAGCCAAGAGAGCAGTGTTCCTTGAGAAGGAATACATTCTTGGTGGAGACAGTGGGAGCATGATAGAGTTAAGCGAGGTTAGAGAACCTAGCTCAAGCATCATTCCACAGCTAGACTCTGTTCAGGTACCTAACATACAAGTTCCAACTTTACGTAGGTCCAGTAGAGTATCTTATCCTCCTGAGAGATATGTGGGACATATCAAAAGAGAGGATGTTGAGGATATTGATCCTCAGACCTATGAGGAGGCCATTATAAGTATAGACTCTAGGAAATGACAAGAAGCCATGAATTCAGAAATGGATTCCATGTACTCCAACAAGGTTTGGAACCTGGTTGTTGGACCCAAGGGTATTGTACCCATTGGTTGCAAGTGGGTCTTCAAAAAGAAGATTGGAGTAGATGGAAAGGTAAAGACTTATAAAGCAAGGCTAGTGGCTAAGGGGTATCGTCAAAGGCAAGGTATTGACTATGATGAAATTTTCTTACCCGTAGCCGTGCTAAAATCCATTCGAATTCTATTAGCTATTACAGTACACTATGATTATGAGATCTAGCATATGGATGTCAAAACTGCATTTCTCAATGACAACCTTGAGGAGGAGGTGTATATGATACAGCCTAAGGGATTCGTGTCCAGGGATAACCCAAACAAGGTGTGCAGGTTGCTTAGGTCCTTCTATGGACTAAAGCAAGCTTCCTGAAGTTGGAACATAAGATTTGATGAGGCGATTAGATCTTATGACTTAATTAAGGACGAAGATGAACCTTGTGTGTACAAGAAGGTAAGTAGGAGCGCTATCACCTTTTTTGGTACTATATGTGGATGACATCCTGATCATTGGGAATGATGTAGGAATGCTTTCCATAGTATAGGCTTGGCTATTTTAGCACTTCTCCATGAAGGACTTAAGGGAAGCATCCTGTGTATTGGGGATACGGATCTATAGAGATAGATCCAAGAGGATACTTGGCTTGTCCTAGTCCAAGTACATAGACGCCGTTATCAAAAGGTTTGGTATGAAAAATTCCAAGAGAGGTCTCATACCAATGAGACATGGAATATCACTTTCTAGGAGTATATCTCTAAAGACTCCTAAAGAAAGAGCACACATGGATAGGATACCATATGCTTCTAAAAATTAATCTAACCAGAAAGCTAAATATGATTAATGATGAAAAACTATAGTAAAGAAAACTAAGAAACTGAAGAATAAAATGGAGACTTGTCTAAAGAAAAGTCGGCATGGTGGTCTTATCTTATAGACTTATAACTTAAAAGTTGAAACTTTACATGTATAGGTAGTCGCAAACATGGTAATGAGACCGATTCACCTTTAAATATAGATCCTGAATTATCTTGGTCATAGGTCACTCGAGAAGGACATCGAGATAACCGAATAGACTGGTGTGCTGTATACCCGTCTATATGATGGAGGTAGCTGATCTCATAGCTACTCGTGTGGGGACACTAAGGGTATAGTGCAGGTGCTCATTGGGGAATGAGTTCACTAATTGATCTGCCTACAGAATGTATGATGGTTATTGATACCTCACGTCAGACAGCGATTTCGTAGTCCCAGTAGTGTATATGGTCCTTAGACTTGAGACCCCAAGGATGTCCTGTATGAGTACTCTACTCTTTGATAACGGACTTATAGGTTTTGAAAGTTTTAAATCTAGTACAACCAGTTATTAGGAGTGGTAGCTAACCTTACGAGGGCTATTGAGTGTCAATAGAGGATCATTCGCTCTTAGTATCATAAGAGGAATATCCCATGTATTCTTGCTCGAATAAATCCTTAGCCAAAGTTATTCGGATTGAGAGAGAAAGAGTTCTCCAGGAGAATCCAACAAGAGCAAGACTCGATGAGAGACCGTATGGGCCTGACAGCACCGTGCCCGGTATAGAGTCTCTAGGATATTGGATGAATGAGGGACTATAGATACATGGTAACTGAGGATAGATATGTCCAAAGGATTGGATTCCCCTGTATCGTCTGGGGGCCACAGTGAAGTGGCCTGGTACGTCCGCAGTCGATGAGTTGAGTGAATTATTATAGAGATAATAATTCACTAAGTCAGAAGGAGTTCTGACAAGTATGACTCACGGCCAGCTCAATATTGGGCCTAGAGGGTCACACACATATGGTAGGTGTTGCAACGAGTAGAGGTTCGGATGTGAGATATCCGTTGAACCCCCTATCTTATTAGATATCCATTAAGCCCCTGAATTATTAGATCCTAAGATAAGATCCAATAATTGCTAATAAGATATTATTGGGTAGAGACCAACTAATCCAAGAGGCTTGGGTAATTGGATGGAGATCCAATACTCAATAGGGCAAAAGATCCATTAGGTTTTCAGGGGGCCTCTATAAATAGGAGGGAACCAAAGCTCTATAGACTAAGAGACTCTTTTGGTAGTCACCTCCTGTTCTCCTCTCCCGAGAGAGAGAGGTGTATCGTCGCAGTCCCAATCGTGTGGATACCGCTAGAGAGGAGGATGCTTGACCTCCTTCATCCTCTCCTTAGGTACTTTCTTTTACATGTGCAGTTTTTCATGGATTTGTTTTGACGCATCGATCTTCACATGATGACGAAAACTTTCTATGGAAAATCTGAGGTTTTTTATTTTCTGTTCTTCCGCTGTGCATGTGATGTCGCTCCCCCTTTGGATTTCCCAACACATACTCCTACATCTATGCAAACTATTTGAGGAACAGGGAAGAACTCAATGATATGAGATATCAAAGAGTCTTTTCCATGCCAGGATGACTGAGGGGACACCAGTTCAAAATCATGTCCTTATGATAATTGAGTGGATCGAGAAACTCACAGGTCTAGGAATGATCATAGAGGATAACCTGTGTGTGGATCTTGTGCTTCAGTCCCTACCAAGTTTCTTTTCTCAGTTCATAATGAATTTAAATATGAACAAACTTGATGTTACGCTACTAGAGCTCCTCAATATGTTGAGAGAAGCAGAGAGCACCATCAAGAAAGAGAAGCCGGTTCTCTACACTGGTGAGACCAAAAAGAAAGAAAAGGAAGGCTAAGAAGACCCTTAAGAAGGGCAAGGGTAAGGGCAAAATGGGTAAGGCAAATGTTGTCAAGAAAGACCCAACAAAGGACAAAGGCCAGTGCTTCCACTACGGCAAAGATGGGCATTAGAAGAGGAACTGCAAAGAATACCTTGCAGAGAGGGCGAAACAGAAGCTTTAGGTACATTCATGATCAATTTCCAGATACCGGGAGTGCTTATCATATTTGCAATTTGTTGCAGGCTCTAGCAGGACCTAGGAGATTGAAGAGAGGCGAGATGGACCTTAAGATGGGCAATGGAGCAAAGGTTACTGTAGTGGCTGTTGGCAAGGTCACCTTACATCTGCCTGGTGGAGTTATTATTGCATTAGACACATGTTATTATGTTCCTTCTATTATCAAAAATATTATTTCCATTTTATGTTTGATAGTTATTGGATATAAATTAGTTTTTGAGAAGAATGGTTGTTCAATAATATTAGATGATCATATCATCACGAGAAGAATATTGCATTATAGTTTATTTATGCTAGATACTGCTCCACATATCATGAGTGTAAGTGAGTCTAAGAGGGAACGAGAAGAGGTGAACAATGCATATCTTTGGCATTGTAGGCTAGGTCACATCCACGAGGGAAGGATTCAAAAGTTGCTAAAAGATGGATATCTAGATCCATTTGACTATGAGTCATATGTGATATGTGAACCTTGCCTTCGGAGAAAAATAACCAACTCTCCATTTAGTGAAACTGGAGAGAGAGCCACTGAGTTACTAGAACTCATACATAGTGATATATGTGGTCCCATGTTGACTCATGCCATAGGTGGTTACTCCTACTTCATTACTTTCACTAATGATTTCTTAAGATATAAATATGTGTACTTGATGAAGTACAAGCCTGAAGCTTTTGAGAAATTTAGGGAATATAAAAATGAAGTGGAGAACCAAACATGAAAGAGTATTAAAACCCTTCGATCAGATCGAGGAGGTGAGTACTTGAGTACAGAGTTCACCCAATTCCTCAAAGACTATAGGATCTTATCCCAATGGACACCTCCTTATACACCATAGCTTAATGGTGTATCAGAAAGGAGGAATCGCACATTGTTAGACATGGTGCATTCCATGATGTGTTTCGCCAACTTACCTATCTCATTCTAGTGCCCTAGAGACCGCAGCTTACCTTCTGAATAGAATTCCAACCAAGTCAGTGATGTCTACTCCATATGAGATATGGAATGGGAAGATGCTTGATCTTAAGATTGGTAAGATTTGGGACTGCCCTACGCACGTTAAGAGACAGAACCCTGACAAGTTGGAATCTAGAACGGAACGGTACAAATTCGTGGGATACCCTAAGGAAACTTGTGGGTATTATTTCTATCATCCTGAGGACCAAAAGGTCTTTGTAGCCAAGAGAGCAGTGTTCCTTGAGAAGGAACATATTCTTGGTGGAGACAGTGGGAGCATGATAGAATTGAGTGAGGTTGGAGAACCTAGCTCAAGCACCATTCCACAACCAGAGTCTGTTCAGATACCTCGCACACAAGTTTCAACTTTACGTAGGTCTGATAGAGTATCCCATTCTCTTGAGAGATATGTGGGACATATCAGAAGAGAGGATATGATGATATTGATCTTCAGACCTATGAGGAGGCTATTATGAGCATATACTCCGGAAAATGACAAGAAGCCATGAATTCAAAAATAGATTCCATGAACTCCAACAAGGTTTGGAACCTAGTTAATGCACCCGAGGGTATTGTACCCATTGGCTGCAAGTGGATCTTCAAAAAGAAGATTGGAGTAGATGGAAAGGTAGAGACCTATAAAGCAAGGCTAGTGGCTAAAGGGTATCGTCAAAGGCAAGGTATTGACTATGACGAAACTTTCTCACCTGTAGCCATGCTAAAATCCATTTGAATTCTATTGGCTATTGCAGCACACTATGATTATGAGATCTGGCAGATGAACATCAAAACTGCATTCCTCAATGGTAACCTCGAGAAGAAGGTGTATATGATATAGCTTGAGCGATTCATGTCCAGGGATAACCCAAATAAGGTGTGCAAGTTGCTTTGGTGCATTTATGGATTGAAGCAAACTTTCCAAAGTTGAAACATAAGATTTGATGAGGCAATCAGATCTTATGACATCGCTAAGAACGAAGATGAGCCTTGTGTGTACAGGAAAGTAAGTGAGAGCACTATCACCTTTTTTGGTATTATATGTGGATGACATCCTGATCATTGGGAATGATGTAGGAATGCTTTCCATAGTAAAGACTTGGTTATCTAGGCACTTCTCCATGAAGGACTTAGGGAAAGCATCCTGCATATTGGGGATACGGATCCATAGAGATAGATCCAAGGGGATGCTTGGCTTGTCCCAGTTCAGGAACATAGATACCATTGTCAAAAGGTTTGGCATGAAAAATTCCAAGAGAGGTCTTATACCAATAAGACATGGAATATCACTTTCTAGGAGTATGTCCCTAAAGACTCCTAAAGAAAGGGCACACATGGATATGATACCATATGCATCAGCGATAGGATCTATCATGTATGCTATGCTATGTACTAGGCCTGATATAGCGCATGCTCTAAGTATCATGAGCAGATATCAGGCAGATCCAGGCTTGGAGTATTAGAAAGCAATAAAAAGTATCCTTAAGTACTTGAGAAGGACTAAAGATCTTTTACTGGTATATGGAGGTAGTAGCCTCAAGGTTGAGGGCTACACGGACTCGAGCTTCTAGTCCGATGTTGATTATAGCAAGTCTAATTCAGGGTATGTGTTCACCCTGAATGGAGGAGCAATATGCTGGAAGAGTTCCAAGTAAGACACTACTGCTGACTCGACCACAGAGGCGGAATACATTGCTGCGACAGAAGCAGCAAAGGAGGGAGTCTAGATGAAGAAGTTCATCACAGATCTAGGAGTCATCCTGAGTAGCGAGGAGCTGATTCCTTTATATTATGACAAATACGGGACGATTACTTAAATAAGGGAACCCGGATCTAATCAGAAGTGTTCTGAGGAGATTCCAACTTGTTAGAGAGATCGTGGCTCGAAGAGATATAGTAGTGGAAAGATTTTCATCCGAAGATAACATTGCAGATCCACTAACAAAGTCATTAACTCAGATTGCCTTTGAGCGTCACAGAGGTCTGATGGGGATCAGACATGTTGGTGATTGGCTTTAGGTCAAGTGGGAGATTGCTAGTTATATGTGCCCTGCAAGCCAATCACATGAGTGATGACACTTGTGACTTGATATGTACTTTTTCTCTTTGCAAATTATTAGGTATTTTATCACTTTATCTTGCGTGTTGGATATATTGTGATGTCCTTGGATCTGTGCAATGTGAATCGGATTATGATGAGATCACGATAATGAGACCGATTCACCTTTAAATATAGACCCTGAATTATCCTAGTCATAGGTTACTTGATAAGGACATCAAGATAACCAGATAGACTGGTGTGCTATATACCCGTCCATATGATAGAGGTAGCTGGTCTCATAGCTACTCGTGTGGGGACACTAAGGGTACAGTGCAGGTGCTCATTGGGGAATGAGTTCACTAATTGATCCGCCTATGAAATGCTGGATGGTTATTGACACCTCATGTCAGACAGCGATTCCATAGCCTCAGTAGTATATCTGGTCTTTAGACTTGAGACACCAAGGATGTCCTGTATGAGTACTCCACTCTTTGATACCGAACTTATAGGTTTGGAAAGTTCCAGATCTAGTACAGTCGGTTATTAGGAGTGGTAGCCAATCTTACGAGGGCTATTGAATGTTAATAGAGGATCATCTGCTTTCGATATCATGAGAGAAAATATCCCATGTGTTCTTGCTCGAATAAATCCTTGGCCAAGGTTATTCGGATTAAGAGAGAAAGAGTTCTCTGGGAGAATCTGATAAGAGCAAGACTCGAGGGGAGACCGTATGGGCCTGACAGCACCGTGTCCGGTATAGGGTCTCTGAGATATTGGATGGATAAGAGACTATAGATACATAGTAACTGAGGACAGATAGGTCCAAAGGATTGGATTCCCTCAGTATCGTGCGGGGCCGCGGCGTAGTGGCCTGGTACGTCCGCAATCGATGAGTTGGGTGAATTATTATAGAGATAATAATTCACTAAGTCAGAAGGAGTTCTGACAAGTATGACTCACGGCCAGCTTAATATTGGGCCTAGAGGGTCACACACATATGGTAGATATTGCGACGAGTAGAGGTTCGGATATGAGATATCCGCTGAACCCCCTATCTTATTGTATATCCATTAAGCCCCTGAATTATTGGATCCTGAGATGAGATCCAATAATTGCTAATAAGAGATTATAGGTTAGAGACCTACTAATCCAAGAGGCTTGGGTAATTGGATGGAGATCCAATACCCAATAGGACAAAAGATCCATTAGGGTTTTTAGGGGACCTCTTCTATAAATAGGAGGGTACCAAAGCTCTAAAGGCTGAGGGTTTCTTTTGGTAGCCACCTCCTGTTCTCTTCTCCCTAGAGAGAGAGGTGCATCGTCGCAATCCCTGCCGAGTGGATATCGCTAAAGAGGAGGACGCTTGACCTCTTTCATTCTCTCCCACAAATGTGCAGGTATTCAGGGATATACGATCTCCCAAAGTATCTTCTTTTACACGTGCAGTTTTGCAGATTTATTTTTGATGCACCGATCTTAGCACAATGACGAAAACTTTCTATGAGAAATCTAGGGTTTTGTTTTTTTGTTCTTCCACTACGCATGTGATGTCGCTCCCCTGAAGGATTTCCCAACAATAGGGGCTCCAGCGGATATCTTATATCTGAACCTCTACTCGTCACAACACCTACCATATGTGTGTGACCCTCTAGACCCAATATCAAGCTGGCCGTGAGTGATACATGTTAGAATGCATTCTAACTCAATGAATTATTATCTGTACAATAATTCATCCGACTCATCGACTACGGACGTACTAGGCCACTACGCCGCAGTCCTCAGACGATATAGGGGAATCCAATCCTTTGGACCTATCTATCCTCAGTTACCATGTATCTATAGTCCATCATCCATCTAATATCCCAAAGACCCTATATCGGGCATAGTGTTGTCAGGCCCATACGGTCTCTTCTCGAATCTTGCTCTAGTCGGATTCTCCCGAAGAACTCTTTCTCTCTCAATCCGAATAACCTTGGCCAAGGATTTGTTCAAGCAAGAATACATGAGATTCCTCTCATGATACCGAGAGCGGATGATCCTCTATTGACACTCAATAGCCCTCGTAAGGTTGGCTACTACTCCCAATAACCGGTTATACTAGATTTGAAACTTTCAAACCTATAAGTCTGGTATTAAAGAGTGGAGTACTCATATAGGATATCCATGGTGTCTCAAGTCTAAGGACCAGATACACTATTGGGACTACGAAATTGCTGTCTAACGTGAGGTATCAATAACCATCCAACATTCCATAAGCGGATCAATTAGTGAACTCATTCCCTAATGAGCACCTACACTGTACCCTTAGTGTCCCCACATGAGTAGTTATGAGACCAGCCACCTTTATCATATGGACGGGTATACAGCACACTAGTCTATCCGGTTATCTCGATATCCCTCTCGAGTAACCTATAACTGAGATTATTTAGGATCTATATTAAAGGTGAATCGGTTTCATTATCATGATCTCATCATGATTTGATTTCCATTGCACAGATCCAAGGACATCACAATATATGCAACGCGTAAGATAAAGTAATAAAATGCTTAATAATAAGCAAAGAGAAATAGTGCATATCAAGTCATAAGTGTCATTACTCATGTGATTGGCTTGCAGGGCACATATGACTAGCAGATACATCTTGCAGTTCCTTTTCCAATGCCATCTTGACCGCAGTGGAAGCACTGGCCTTTGCCCTTTGCCGGATCAATTTTGGCAATCTTTGCCTTACCCCGTTTGCCCTTGCCCTTGCCCTTCTTAAGGGTTTTCCCAGCTTTTCTTTTCCTTTTGGTCTCACCAACATAGAGAACTAGTTTCTCTTTCTTGATTGTGCTCTTTACCTCCCTCAATATATTGAGGAGCTCAGAGAGAGTCACCTCAAGTATGTTCATATTAAAATTCATGATGAACTAAGAAAAAGAATCTGGTAGAGACTAAGGTATAAGATCAATACACAGGTTATCATATAGGACCATTCCTAAACCTGTGAGTTTCTCAATCCACTCTATCATCTTCAGGACATGGTTTTGAACTGTTATCCCCTCACTCATCCTAGTACGGAAGAGACTCTTGGATATCTTATATCACTGAGTTCTTCCTTGCTCCTCAAACAGTTTGCAGAGATGTAGGAGTATGGATCGAGCATCCATGTTTTCATGTTATCTCTGTAACTCAAGAGTCATAGAGGCTAACATGTAACTGAGCGAGAGTGGAATCATCTATATACTTTGCATATTGGGCAAACTCTTCCTGAGGAGCTTCTGCTTTAGGTTAGGGTATGACCGTATCCAAGACATATACGATTTTCTCTGCTATGAGAACTATTCTCAGGTTACGGAGCCAATCTGCATAGTTTGGACCAATGAGGTGATTGGCATCAAGATGCCACACAGAGGGTCTAATGGCGACATATTTTTTATAAACAGGAGATATAGCATAAGTAAATAACACGTAGATTTCGTAAAAAAAAATAAACAATCAAGATATGGACTTCTATCTTGACGTACTCCTACTAATTTTTCTAGCGAGTCACACGTTACCTTCAGCACATGAAATGAAAGTCTCCGACAGACTTCTAGTGGGGATCGGGATCCAATCAACATCTTAGTGGAACCTCGAGGGATTCCCGTCATATTCAGCCTTCGAACCACCATGGCCTTGAGGGACTCGACCAACCATGATGTCCAGTTAAGTCATCACCATCATTATAAGATGAGTCTGATTCGGTGATATGCCCTCGAGGGACTCAACCAAGCATATCATATCCTCAGATCATCGGTGACATCTCATGTCGTAGACAAGATAGCGAGATGCAAAATAGGTGAGCCTTGAGGGACTCAACCAACTTAGCCTATGTTGGGAATCGGTTCCTGGCTATAATGATGAAAGGCCACGTGGGTCAATCTTATTGTCTCATGCTTATCGACTTAATATTATCATAGGAGGGGTTTTAGGTTTTGTCTTATGATATGATATGTCACACACATACATATTTAATATATATTTACATCGCATGCAAATATATATACTTATCTAGTAGGTGAATAACAATCACATGTACAGGCACACCAGATAATTATAGACCTCAACCTAATATGATTAGGCTCAAGCTAGTATGCCTAATCACTATATCAGGATCTATGTGCATATTGATGCATCTATATATCCGATGATCATCTATCTTGTCATCGTCTGATCTATCGACACCTCAATGCATCTCCATGCATCACAATCATCTGAATCGGCCTCGAGGGTCCCACTACTACCTTCAGGCTTCTGCCATATCTTTAAGGTAATTACAACATAATTACAGGCACGCAGGCCTGACAATCAACGAAAATGGAGGCTCGCAGGCCCTAATAATCACATACATATATCACAAATTCTATGATCATCTTCCCACATCACATATCACATGTACATATCATGTAGGATTACTAGATAAATATTAATAGTTAATTAAACCCTTTAAATAACTATATTTTGAAATAAGGGATATGTAGGGAGTTTTTAAAAATATCAGGGGCATTTTCATAATTTTCTTAGGACATGCCCTAGAATTTCTGAAATTAATAGGGCAAAACTATCTTTTGCCCCCAAATCGCCCAAAACACAGTCGGCGATCGTAACTTGTGGCGACCACCGCCTCCCTACTGCAGCCACCGCTTGTTAGGTGTACGATAGCCGTAATTTCTTACGATCGCCGCCTGCTAGGCGTGCGACAAGCTCTTGACATGTGTGTGGCACTAGTGCGGCGTTGCCTCGTGCAGGCTACCACCTCTAGGCAAAGGCGGTTGCCGGGCGCGTAGGCCACACAGTGGCGGTGATTGTCCTGCGCCGCCTCATGCAGGCGGTGGGCAGCCACCTCGTAGAGCCGATTGTCGCAGGCTGGCAACCACTGCTTGTGCCCCCCACGCAACAGCATGCACAAGGGCAGTGGTCGCCCCGTGCTGCCTCGCCCAAGCGATGGACAGTCGCCTCATGCGGGTGGTGCGACTGCCACCTTATGGCACAGCCGTGGGCTGTGCAGCCCCGCCTCACGTAGGAGGCTGCCGCCATGCATGCAGGCTATGCAGGCCTGCCTCACACAGGTGGTGTGGTTGTCGCCAGGCGACTACCGCCTGTAGCTGCCCTGCATAGGCAATGGCTGACCGTTGCCCTGTATAGGCAGTGGCTGATGCCTTGCACAAGCAACGGGCAATTGCCTTGCTTGCACACGACAGCCTGCACACAGTGCATAGCGACTATAGCCTGCTGCGCACCGGCAGTCGCAACCATTACGGTCATCACCTCACATGCGCAGTGGCTGTTGTCATGCACACCCTCTCCGGTCGATCCATCGGGCAGCAATAGTTGCTAACTCTACCTCCTTTACTTGCGTCAATAAACTTGACGTAGAAGGATCGCTCTAAAGAACCTTTTCAGATTTGAAAATCATGTCAAATGCAGCAAAAACACGTAAAATAATTCTACGTGATCATACACAACACATGTAGTTTATAAGCCAATCATCGCACGACGAATCTGGCTCTGATACCACCGTTGGAAAATCATGGAATCGGTATCTTATGCACAACAAAAAACAAAACAAGACCATATTTTCTATAGTTACGTACTTGGCCGTTGTGCGACGATTGATACATGAAAAATCACAAATCGAAAAAACCGCACATATCATGTCAGAAGTGTTACCTAGGGAGATCGTATATCCTTGAAAATTTCAGATCCGATGAAGAGGATGAAGGAATACTAGTGTACTCCTCTCTAGCGGTAATCCACACAGTAGACGCAGTGATGACGCTCAGATCAATGCGAGATCACCTTCTCCATATGCACTACAAGGCTACCAAAGCCAAAGAGGAGGAGAGGAGTTTGAGGAGAATAGGAGGGGCGACTACCAAGAGTTCTAGCCTATGAACCAAGGAGTTTCTCCAATTTATAGAGGTGCTGAAAGCTTATCCTTACGGATCCTGTTCACACTAGATCTCTATCCAGTTCAGATTGGATCTCTATCCAATTATCCGATTAGATCTTATCTACAAGATCCAAAATAGGGGCTCTGTAGATATCTTATATCCGTACCTCTACTTGTTGCAACATCCACCTAATGTGTGTGACCCTGTAGGCCCGATACCAAGCTGGTCGTGAGTCGCTCCCATTAGAACTTCTTCTGATATAGTAAATTATTATCTCTATAATAATTCACTCGACTCATCGACTATGGACATACTAGGCCACTGCGCTATAGTCCCTATACGGTATAGGGGGATTTAATCCATCGGACCTATGTGTCCTTAGTTACCATGTATCTATAATCCCTCATCTATCTATATCCCAGAGACCGTATATTGGACATGGTAAAGTCAAGCCCATACGGAATCCTATCCAAGTCTCGCTCTAATCGGATTATCCTGGAGAACTCCTTCTCTCTCAATCCGAACGACCCTGGCCAGGGATTTTGCCTAAGTTAACACACGCGGGATACTCCTCTCATAATACCAAGAGTGGATGATCCTATATTAACACACAATTGCCTTAATAAGATTGGCTACCATTCCCGAGAACCGATTGTACCATATCTGGAGCTTTCCAAACTTGTAAGTCCAACGTCAAAGAATGAAGTACTCAAACAAGATATCTTTGGTATCTTAAGTCTAAGGACCAGATATACAACTGGGACTACGAAATTACTATTTGATGTTAGGTATCATTAACTGTACAACATTCTATAAGTGGATCAATCAGTGAACTCATTCTCTAATGAGCACCTACATTGTACCTCTAGTGTCCCAATACAAGCGACCATGAGATTAGTCGCTTCCATCATATAAACGAGTATATAATACACCAGACAATCTTATTATCTCGATGTCCTCATCAAGTAACCTATGACCAGGATGATTTAGGATTTGTGTTTAAAGGTATATCGGTCTCATTATCGTGATCTCATCACGATCTAATTCTCATTGCACAAATCCATGGACATCACAATATTCATCCAGATAATGTGAGAAAATATCAGTAATAATATGCGAAGGGATTAACACAGCATGTCACAGGTGCCATCACTCATGTGATTGGCTTGTAAGGCACCTATAACTAACAATACCATCACTAAGGTGTTTGATTTTTTAATCATAAAAAGAAGGTTAGTTCACCCATTAAACTCATTTCAAACTCTTGGCTCATACACTTGCAAATGATTCATATAACGATTCGTTTATAAAACCAAAGATAATATCATCAACATAAATTTAAACAATAAGAAAACTATTTTTAAATTTTTTAATAAACAATGTAGTATTAACTTGCCTTTAGAGAAATTATTTTGAATAAGAAAAAAGGTAAGTCTCTCATACCAAGCCCTTGGGGCTTATTTTAATCCATAGAGAGCCTTAGTCAATTTAAACACATGATTAAGAAAAAGAGAGTTCTGGAATCCGAGTGGTTGTTCAACATACACTTCTTAAAAAATAAAGTTATTTAAGAAAGCACTTTTAACATTCATTTGAAATAGCTTAAAATTATAACTATTAGCATAGGCAAGGAGCATCCTTATGGTTTCTAATGTAATTACTGATGATTTCTCTCTTAACATAAATTAATTACTATAAATAATATATTGCTTTATTATTAACTTCCATGTTTGCGTATTATAGTTAAGAAAATAATTAAATTTGATTTTCTTAATCATGTGGATAAGTTAAGAATCTTACTAATCAATTAGATTATTGATTGATTTATTTCCTAATAAGTGATGTGATTTTTAGAAAGTAATAGTATACATTCTATTTCTAAGTATGAACCATTATAAATGAATATTATGTTTCTATCTTTGTATGTGAAAGTAAAATAAAAATAAATTTAATATAAATTTAAATATTTACTTGCCTTTTTAGAGAGATCTCATCTTCTCCTATATAAGGGAGCTTCTCTTCCCTCATTCCTCACCGAGCATGATAATGCGAGGATTGAGGAGAGAGCTTCCAAAGGAGATGATCTCGAGGAAAAGATAGCCGTGGAGAGGTAGGATCCTTTCTCTCGTTTGCTTTGATTTATGTTTTAAAATCTTAATATTAGAATTATTATAATTTTATGATGTATAATAATATTTTAATTTTAAAATTTCATGATTAATAAATAATGATAATTGATTCGTGATATTAGAATGATTATATTAATATTGATCTTTGAATTTTAATATTGATTTAATTATTAAAATTCTTTATTTTAGATTAATAGTTCTAAATTATTTAATTAGATATATTTGTGTTTTATGAATTATATATGAATTTTTATGATTTAATTAGTCTTAAATTTAAGATTATGGATTTAAATTCTTTAATTCATGGATTTGAGTTATTCTTGATAATTTAGATTTTTGAAATATTATTTGATAAGAGGATTCTAATTGAGGTCTGACTTGAGTTAAGTTGATCTGTCAGACTAGATCGACTCAGCCTATGTGGTTATGTACGATCTAGCCCATGTGGCTACATACAATCAGTCCATGTGACTAGGCATGACTTAGCCCATGTGACCAGGTAGAAACCAACCTATGTGGTAAGATATGATCTAACCCATGTGGCTAGGCTTGATCTAGCCATATGGCTAGGTATGATCCAGTCCATGTGGCATTGTATATCTTAACTCATGTGGTAAGGTACGACCTAATCATATGACCAAGCATAGGCCAACTCATACGGTTAGGTATAACTCATTCCATATAGTTAGATACGATCCCAAATCATGTGTCTAAGCATGACCTAACTCACGAGTCAAGCATGGCCCAGTTTAGTGGTAAGGCTCAGCCCAACTTATGAGTGAGGCTTAGCTTAGTCCATGAAGTTAAGCCTACTCAACGATACGATTGGCATTAGACATATCGTCGCTCCTTTGTCTAACCCGTTGTATCTCAACTTAACATATTTCTTGAGACAGACATGTGCAGCACATGTGACCCGTCCAAGACTTAGGTGGGTTGGTTTAGTTTTGGGCTAGCACTATACGACATAGTCTGATTTCCTCTTCCTTTATTGGTTTGAGCTCTTTAATTGACTAAATCAGATAGGTTTGATCGGTTAAAGTCAGTTTAGGATGATTCCAGACTAACTTGACCAGTTCAATCATACTTAACCTTATCGAGATCAATCAAATCTAAATTAGACTAGTCTAGGGTGATTCTAGACTAGTTCTATAAGGATTTAATGATGGTTCTATTAGGTCATAATTGAATTGAGTATGGTTTAAGTCAGTTGAGCTATTCCAATTAAGGTTTTGGTTGATTGAGGACTATTGAGAGATTGATATTTTAAGCCCTTATGATTTGATGAATTTAAAAGTTTTCTTTGAATATGTCATTTAAAAATGATTATTGGTTTCCTACTTTTCTTAAGTTTATGATATTGATATGATTATATCATGTAGTAGATGTAACTAGGCTAATGGTCTACATTGGAAGTGCAACCTGTGAATAGAGCTACGGGCCCATCATAGTGCGGAGCCACCAATGGACATAGTCTAGTAGATCATACATAAAGCATGGTCTCTTATAATATTTGATCATATTATTTCTTGGATGCATGTGTGAATGAATGAGTGAATGTAAATGAATGATCTATATTTATGTATCTCTGCCGAGGGCAGGTATGGCGATTCCCTTCGAGGATTAGTGGACCATCAGACGTGAGGATTAGACGGTTCCTCCATCCGTTGTTGGGAGGAACGTGTCCCCACTTGGGTGGGTGAGGGATACCACTCCATTCGCTGTTAGGAGTACGAAATAGATTATCTCCATCCATTGTTAGGAGTGCGAAATAGATTATCTCCATCCGTTATTAAGAGGAATCCATCCCGTGGAGTATGCCTCTCCATCCGCTGTTAGGAGAGTGCACCATCGGGTGTGATGTATGTCGTTGTTATCTAGTTATCTTGTATGTGTTGTATGTGGCTAATGCATGATTTTGCTTGAGAAATTATCGTTGTTTTTAAGATGCTGTATGTTTTATGATGAATCGATAAATTATTATTTTTTATTAAATTATTAACATTTGTTTCACAAATGTTAGATTATTTTTATGATTTTTCTTATGTTCCTACTAGCATATGTGATTGCTGATATATTTTTTTTCTTATATTTATTTTTAACGTAATCTATAATTTTGTAATATATCTAAAGTTTGGGTGGAAGAGACTTGTGACCCTACCAAAAAGATGTAATCTTTTTTTTGTTAATAAAATATTTACTATTATAAATGTAAGGATTTGAATTCAAGGATAAAAAAAGAAAAAAAGAAAGGAGTATATTCTATAAATTATGATTAATAAAATGATGATTTATTATATTTTATAAATCTAGGATGTGACATCTAATCTTGCCATAGGAGCAAAGGTTTTTTCGTAATCGATACATTCTTCTTGGTTGAAACCTTTGGTCACTAATCTAGCCTTATTTGTAACCACGATACCAAATTTATCTTGTTTGTTTCTAAAGACCCATTTAGTACTAATAACTAAATAGTCACTAGGTCTAGGAACAAACTTTCATACCTCATTTCTCTCAAATTGGTTCAATTCCTCTTGAATTGCGATGACCCATGAATCATCTTTCAAGGCTTCATCAATGCATTTAAGTTCAATTTGAGAAAGAAAAGTGGTGTTGGCACAAAAATTTTTAAGAGAAGAATGAGTTTAAACTCTTTTTAATGTGTCTCCTATAATTAACTCCTTATGATAAGTATCTATATACTTCCATTCCTTGGGTAAGAAAGTTTTTTTTTTTTTTTTTTTTGGTAAGTCTTGGGTAAGAAAGTTTCAAAAAAGAAGATGCATCAAAGTGGCTATTTAGAGGAGAGGTTTCATTCAAATTCAAAACATCAAAATTAAAATCATCATCAAAATCATTTTTCTTAAATTTGTAAATTTTATTAAAGACAACATGAACAGATTCTTTTATTAAAGATATAAAAAGCTTTAGAAATAGAAGAATAGCCAAGAAAAATACCTTCATCAGATTTTGTATCAAACTTTCCTAAGGTATTTTTTTAATTCAATATAAAATATTTATAACCGAAAACTTTAAAATACGAAATATTTAATTTTTTGTTATTCCACAATTCATAAGGAGTTTTAGAGAGAGATGGTCATGCTAGAACCCTATTCATGACATAGCATGTTGTATTAATAGCTTCAGCCCAAAAATATTTGGGTAGGTTATATTCATTCAACATGGTTCTTACCATTTCTTGTAAACTCTTATTCTTTCTTTCTACTACTCTATTTTGTTGAAGATTCCTCGGAGTAGAGAAGTTATGGTTGTATCCATTAGATTCATAAAATTTTTGAAAATCATGATTTTGGAATTCAACACCGTGATCACTCTGAATTGAAGAAATCATAAAACCTTTTCATTTTGAACAAGTTTGCAAAATTTCGAAAAAATATTTGAAGCAATCACTTTTGTATGCCAAGAAGTATATCCAAGTGTATCTACTATAGTCATCTGCGATTACAAAGGCATATTTACTACCTCCTAAGCTTATTATATCAATTTGTCATGCCCCCCCTCCCCCAAACGAAATTATCACATTCAGGAGGTGTGACCTTATCTTAAAACCCATAATATTAAATTTTAGACTAACAATCTGATCCAGGATCCACACTAATGTTTGAGGATATAGAGAATTATTATTTTCATACTCATCAAACCTGAGCAGTTAAAATCATACATCACATCACACAAATCTTTATAAGAACCCAAACCAACTTAACAAGATATTAACCTCGCTTATAATTCCACAAGCATAAGAATTATGCAAATCAAAATTCTAACCATTTACCATAAATTCATATCATCGTAAACTAAACTCAACATTCCAAAATTTCAATCGTGCGAGGTCTTTTAAAGCTTTTACATGATACATCATTCCAAATTTGTTGACAACATCTCATTTCATGCAAAATACATTTATAAAATGATAACATAACAATTCACAATGGCTTGTCATAATCTGAATAGCTTTTCATTGCCTCAGCTCAATTCTAACATTTTAGCACATGACAAGCTAACCTGTAAAAGGGTTATATAACAATGGAGTGAGCTACAAAGCTCAACAAGTGGCAAACAAATCCAGAACAAGAGGAGAATAGCTTTAAACAGACTTGATATCCAAATGCAAGGTAGAGATACAAGAATTCATAGATATAAGCTCATTAGATACAAAATCACAAATGTCATTTCATTCAAATCATATTTGGTTCATAACAAATGGAGTAAAGAGTAATTAGAACTTATCTAATGATGTAAAAAGTATTTCGGAGTATATCAAATAACACATAGGACATTACGGAGCATATCAATGGTACTTAATATATTTCAGAGCATATCGATGTTGGAGGGAATGTTTCAGAGTATATCAAGTGCAAATGAAATATTTCAGAATATAGCAAAGATGTATGAAATATTTCAAAGCATGTCAAAGGCATATGAAATATTTCGGAGCATATCAATGGTGCAAAGGACATTTCGAAGCATATCAATGGCACATAGGATATTTCAGAGAATATCAATGATAGATGAAACATTTTTGAACATATCAAATAGCATATGAAATGGTTTCAGAACATATTTCGAAGGATAATAATGACATATGAGATATCTCAGAGCATATCAGAAGAATAAATCAGAAATAAAAGCTTAAATATCATATCTGACGTTCATTCATTTTATTTTCATCCAGAACGCACATATAAATACATAAGCAAGGCTTTGGATATCATATCAAAAACATAGAAGGTGCTGTGGGATCTCAATCAGAATATGGTCCATTCAAAGCATGGACCCAGATAGAAGTTAGAGCATCACGGGCTCTAAGCATATACCCTTTACCATTTCTGGCAAAGGTCCAAATCATCCTATAAGACACTAGAGTATAAAAGGGTAGTATGAATAATAACATTGGCACATATCGGAAGCACATGAGGAACAACGAAAATATGCATGTGCCTTTACGAAACAAGGTAGTCCCAACATAAACATTACATAATAGATTTCAGGCATACAAACAATTTCAAGATGAACAATACAAGAATTGCAAAGGACTAATATAAAGCTCAACTGAAGAAGAATTTAGCTGAATCAGTTTCCAATAGGATGAAACATGAATAGATAACATCAACAAAAGAACTTGATTCTGTTAGAATTTGAAAGGTACATTGCATAAATTATTTGGATAATCAATTATGCTTCAAATTACTTAAAGAAGATATCATTGAAAAGATAAATCGATCTGCTTTCAGGTAAAATAAGTTTTATATAAATAGGAGTTTTAATCAAAGATTTACAAATGATTCAGTAACCAAGAGTCAATGAACAAAATTTCTATTTTGCAAAAACTATAGGGTTGAATTCAATAGATATCTGGGTAGTCATTTGGACTCCAAATCTTTTAATCTAAGTATCAAAAGAAAGATCGACAAGTCTAGTTTTCAACAAAGTAAGTTTCATATAAATCAGAATTTTCAATAGAGTTATAGGTAGTTTAGTATCAAAATGTCAGAACTTATTGTCTCTGTTTTACAGATTCCGTAGAGCTGATTCAATTTCATATTTGGATAGGCATATTTACTCCAAATCATACAAGTAAGCTATCGAAAGAAAGGTTTACAAGCCTATATTCAGATCAAATAAATTTTGCTTAAATTGGAAATCTATGCAGGGGTTTATAGCTGAAACAAAGTAGAAGGGTCAGAATCTTAATAATTTTCTAGATTCAAACATTTACATTCCAAACAACAGAGCTATCAAATTTTAAGGTTAGAATAATTTAAATTTCTCATATCAAAGGCAAAAACAAAGATTTGAATTGTAGTAGAAAGGAGTGGAACACTTGCCTTAGAAAAATTTTAATTTCCAAATATGGGGGAATTGATGCAAAACCTTAAGCCAAGGCAAAGTTTCTTCTCCTCATTCAATTCCCTCTTCTCTTCTTAAGTTACGTTGGCTGTAAAGTTTCCCTTAATTGTGCCTTTGATTGCTTAAGTTTGGCATCATATAAAGATTTGCAAGGTGGCAAGCATGCATGATGGAGGCTTAGGTGTTATTCTTAGAATAAACACAAGTGACTCATTCTTAGGTTAACTAATGTCACATGTCCTCTATTTTTATTTTATTTTTTTTATTTCTTTCTTAAACTGAATATAAATCTTTCATAAATCCTATCTAAGTATTAGTATTCACATTTTGGACCCTAGCACTAAACTTTAAATATAAAAATATTTAGTGCTAAAGGATTATTAAACAAATCCTCATTTTTACAATTTTGGTCCTTACATTATAAACAAGCCCTTACAAATTTTTAAAAATGAGGGATGTTACACAATTAGTTCAAATAAGTCCATATGGATCAATTGCAATGGTCTAGAGGTACTTATTTGATTCTTCAATTTAAAACTATCTTTTATTTGTTTTCCTAGTTGACAAGCATCACACACTTTAGTCTTTTACAAACTTAATGTTAGGAATACCTCTAATGAGTTCTCTAGATGAGATTTAAGAGATTAGTTTCATGCTAGCATGACCTAATCTCCTATGCCAAAGCCAAGCATCGCCATCAAAACTGAAAAATATATTTTATTATAAAGATCATTAATGTCAATAATGTATACATTATTTTGTTTTAAGGCAATTATAGATGTGTTTTTGTGTGGTTTTTCAATAATGCAAGCATTGGATTCAAATCTAATGATATATCCTTTATCACACAATTGACTAATACTCAAAAGGTTATGCTTTAAGCCATCAACCAACAACACATCTTTAATTAAAAAAGTTGGATTTGTTACCTATGGTTCCTTTGCCAATAACTTTAATCTTGTTGTTGTCTTTGAAGGTGACATACTCTTCATCTTGGCTAGTGAACTTAGAGAATTAAGATGGATCTCCAGTCATATGCCTTGAGCATCCACTATTAAGGTACCATCTTTTGCTCCTAGCTTGTGATGGTGAATGTGTTTACAAAAAAGAATGATTTTTAGATACTCATTTAACCTTGGGTGCTTAAAAAATTGATCTACTTATTTTGTTATTTTGCATTGAATTCCTTATGGTTCCTTTAGGAACCCATATCAATTTATATGGGCTAAATTTCTTAAACGGATATTTGTAAATAATATGTCTGGGTTTGCAACAAAAATTACACTTTATGTGAGGTGATACATACAATGTTGGTCATTTAATGAAAGTGGTTGGATTTTGGTGAGATCCACTCACAAATCTAATTCCACTTCTTTTATGAATATGACCCTTATTGGCGAGGATCATGTCCAAAGACTTGCTACCAACCTTAAATTTATCTAAAGTTTCTTTGAGTAGTAAATTCTCCTTCTTAAGTGCCTCTAAGTGTTCACACTTACAACATAGAGGCAAAGAAGAAGTGTTAAGTTTAAGATTTTTAAATTTATTAACTAAGAGAGCATGCTCCTTTTTCAACAAATTAAACTTTTTACTAATTACTTTACACTCATCAAACAAATCATGAGCATTCGAAAGCTTGTCGAAAGTTAAATTTTCATCTAATAAATTACTTACCTATTCTCTGATAGCCATTAAGGCGTAGTTGGTGACCTCATTATTGCTTAGTTCTTCATCTACGTAGCCGCTTGAATCATCCCACGTTGCCTTTAATGTCTTCTTCTTCTTCGGTTGCTTCTTCTTTGCTTGGGGTATTCACTTTTGAAATTTCCAACTTCTTGCATTCATAGCATATAACTTGTTCTTTCTTGGATTCAAGTTTATTTTTAAAGTTATTTTTAGCTTTATTTCTTCTTATAAATTTTTTAAATTTTCATGTCAAGAGTGCAAGTTCGTTATCATAGTCCTCATCACTTGAAGTTTCTTTCAAGTAGTCTTTTTATGTTCTCAATGTCATATCCTTCTTGTTCTTTGGAAGGGAGTTCTCAAGCTCATCAGCATTACAAGTCATCTCATAGGTCATTAATGACCCAATTAGTTTTTTGAGAGGAAAGTTTTTTAAGTCATTGGCTTTTTGAATGGTCGTTACTTTAGGATCTCAACTCTTTGGAAGGGATCTTAAAATTTTAGATACAAGTTCGAAATTAGAAGAACTTTTCCCAAGTGTTTTTAGTGTATTAATGATATCCGTAAACCAGGTGTACATGTCTCCAATGGACTCAGTTGGTTTCATCCGAAATAACTCATAAGAATACACTAAAAGATTGATTTTGGACTCTTTCACTCGATTAGTACCTTTGTGAGTGATTTCAAGAGTATGCCAAATATTGAAAGTTGTTTCACAAATTAAAACACGATTAAATTCATTTTTGTCTAAGGCGTAAAACAAGGCATTCATAGCCTTGACATTAAGAGCGAAAGTCTTCTTCTCCGACTCATTTCACTCGTTCATTGAAAGAGAAGACTTTTGAAAGCCGTTTTCAATCATGTTCCAAAGTTCAAAATCCATAAAAATAAGAAAAATTCTTATGTGAGTTTTCCAATAGGTATAATCCGACCCATTGAACATATGCGGACGTGTGATTGAGTGACCCTCTTGTATACCAACAAATGTCATCTCTCTTGGGTTTTAAACCAGAATGAGAGTAACCTTGCTCTGATGCCAACTGTTAGGATCAAGAGTGGCACTAAGAGGGGGGGTGGTGAATTAGTGCAGCAAATAAAAATCGATGATTTAAAATGATTTCAGAAAACTTTGTGCATTGAGAAAATTTCGTCCGATGAAAATGATTTTGGTAAAGAGATGGATTTGAGTGAATACGTAAGAGAATAGAGGAGGGGAGAATGAAAAATTATAGCCAAGTTAATAATTAAATGCACAAATGAAATTTACGCACGAAGAGAAGAACGTAGTGATTTTATAGTGGTTCGGTTAATTGACCTACGTCCACTCCTGAAACCTCCTTCGATGAGGTTACCGACTTCCACTATCAATCCTTCTTAAAGGGAAAAGATCAAACACCCTATTTACAGAACTTTACAAGTGGCTCATACCCTTTTACAGAATTTGTACACTTGAGAATTCGGGAGGTAAACACTCAAACTTTTCAAGGCTATTTCACTATAGTTTTGACTCAATTCTTATCACTTCTCAATGTACTAAACCAGTTGAGAAGTAAGGGATATTTATAGGCTCAATTAACTTTAAAATTAGAGCAAAAAAAGGTCCTATCCTGGATTTCTAGGAGTTGGCGGTACCACCGCCTGTCACTGGTGGTACCACCACCAGTTGACCTTGACACTAGGCAGTACCACTACTCAGTCTAACGGTACTATCATTAGAGCAAAGTCTTAGGTTCTATGGTGGGGTAGTACCACTGCCTAGCAGTTAATAACTGCCGATGGTACCACTGCCCAAGCATGTGAGAATATGAACCCTAGGTGGTTCCACCACCCCAATCTGGTGGTGCCACCACCAGATAAGGTCCAGCACTAGGTTGGGCCTTGAATCCGACCAAACCAGTTTAGTCTCGGGCCTAGTTGGCCTCTACCATGATTACCTCATGTTAGGATCAAGAGCGGCACTAGAGGAGGGGTGAATTAGTGCAGCGGATAAAAATCATAAATTCAAAATATTATGGAAAAGAGTTATGCGTTGAGAAGTTTCGATTCGACGAAAATGATTTCAACAAAGTGATTCGAGTGAATATGACAAAAAGTAGAGAGGAGGAGATCGAGAGATTGCAGTTAAGTAAAAATTGAGATGCAGCAAATTAAAACTCACACATCAAGAGAAGTACGCAGCGATGTATAGTGGTTCGGTCAAATGACCTACGTCCACTTCTGAAACCTCCTCCGATGAGATTCCCAACTTTCACTATCAATTCTTCTTGAAAGGGAAGGACCAAGCACCCTTCTTACAAACTTTTACAAGTGGTTCACACTCTCTTATAGAACTTTACAAATGAGACTTGGGAGGTGAACACTCAATAATATAATTTTGCTAGACCTTTGACTCTGTTTTTATCACTTCTAAATGTACTTAGCCAGTTGAGAAGTAAGGGGTATTTATAGGCTTAATTGGCTTCAAAATTAGAACAAAAAAGAGTCATATCTCAGATTTCCGGGTACTGACAGTATCATAACTTGTTGACCCTGCTCTGTTAATGTACTAGGCGGTACCATTGCCCAGTTTGGCAATACTACCACCTGGACTTTGTGGAGGGGTGATACCATCGTTGACAGGTAATAACTATCAACGGTACTATCGCTGACATGGGGTGGTACCACCACCCATACCACTTGGAAACCTATTCTTGGGGTGGTGCCACCGCCTTAGTCTAGCTGTGTCACCACTAGACATGGTCCAGCACTATTGAATGGGCCTTGAATCCGGCCTAATTTAGTCTAATTAAGGCATAGTTGGACCCTACTAGGATTAATTATAATTAACACATAATCCTAACCCTAATTACATGTTAACTATAAAATTGAGACATATTTCTAAGTAAATTATAATATGGCAATATCGAGTCTTCTTCCGGCAGACTTCCAATACACCCTTAAGTAAAGATATCTTCCGGTGGACTCCCAGTAGCCTCCCGGACTTTATAGTGAGTTTGACGAATCTTTTGGCAAGCTTCCAAACTTTTCTTGGTGAGCTTCGCAAACCTCTGATGATTTTTTTAATGAACTTCCGAAACCTTCGACAAATCCCCGATTCATTCTCGGTCAGTTTCCGCAACACTTTCGATGATCCTTCGGACTTCTGGTAGACTCTCGAACTCTTAATGTACTTGACTCCAGCAATTTGCTTTGTCTTCATTGCTATCGTAGTTAATCATGCACATTTATCTCAATAATATGGATTAGATTAAATAACATATCAATTGACTTGATCATCAAAATCCGAGATTCAACACCTCCCAATCTTAACCCTAATTACATACTACCTATGAAATTAAAGATATTTTCTAAGCAATAACTTAATCCGACACGTTAAGACTTCTTCTGGCGAGCTTCCGATGAACTTCTGACGAACTTTCGATGAACTATCGAACATCTTCCGACGGACTCTCGACAGGCTCCTGAACTTTACGACGATCTTGACTAGTTCCGATAAGTCTTCTTTGGCAAGGTCCGATCTTTCTTGGTGAGCTCTGTGAACCTCCGACAAACCTTTTGGCGACTTCCAACAACCTTTTGGCAAGCTCCCGATTCATCCTCGGTCAATTCCAGCAGTACTTCCGACGAAACTTCAGACTTCCAACGAATTCTCAAACTTTCAATGATTCGATCGCATTTGACTTCGGCACTTTATTTTGCTTTACGTCTTCATCGCCATCATAGTTAATCCTGTACACTTATTAGATTAAAATAACTTATCAATTAATTTTATTATCAAAATTTAAGATTTAATACCTTTTTCGGATCGACGACTGGATTCATGATCGAGAAGGCTTCAAGATCATGCCGACCGCTCGATCTAGCGACTGATGGGTCTTGGTATCAACCAATGAATCCAATTTCACTGATGGGTCGAGCCTCAGTTATGAAAAACGATACCATCGAACGCAAACACAGGATACAACTGAAAACACATTTGGTACTTCCTATTCTTGTTTTCGTAAATATATAATAAACAAAACAAATCTTGTGATTGCGACTTGCACGAGTGTAAAGTCGAAACGACTGTGCCGTCGTGCTACGCGACGTCACATAGCACACGATGAGTGAGACAGCAACAGTTGGATCCCGTTGTAATTGTATCAGTTTGGTATCGTCGTCTCGCAAGTGTTAACTTGAAACGACACTGATGCGCGTCTCCGTTTACTTGGTTCAATTCACTGGACTCGGCTTTAGCAGTCTCTCCATATCATCTTAGCCCATTCTCCTGGTTGACGATTCCCGGGAAATAGACAAAGCGATTGAATAATTGCTAGTAGACAAACACGGGAAAGTCTGGTGGTATATGACCGTCAGCACGGATCTTGGTGGCACGAATCTTAAGGCAACATCTAAGCCACGCCCGATGCCAGCAGGTCACTTGGCGCAGTAAACCGTGACTCTCACCGCGCGGAGCGTTGTGCGTTACGAGGATGACGTGGACGGACGAAGGTCACATGAAAATGCAAATTACCGCCTCGGTTCCACGTGATGCAACTTGCGTTCCGATGTTTAACGTGCCAACATTCCTCCCAACATCTCAAGTCCAATGTATCTTACTTTATGGAAGTGCAGAAGCTAACATTAGGAATATTTGAGCGATACATATATAATATTAGACTTTAAAGGGGTTAAATGCGTCATTTGATCGAACGTTGCTCGAGGTTGGTAATGGGCATCAAAGTGAGAAATTACCTGGAAACTTCCAAATCTCGGCGAACAAAGAGCGAAGAATCCATGGATATGGGGTATAAGTTGGCGGAGGAGGCGAAGCTACGAGGAAAGCTCCTCCGCTTCTCTGCTTGGGGTTTCCCCTGCCGCACGTTTCCCTCCTCCAAAAAAGGTAAGCGCCGAGCCCCGCCCGCCCGCCCCCGCCCCCGCCCCCGCCCCCGCCCCCGCCCCCCACCTTTTCTTCCGATCTCGATCGGGTTGCAACCGTCAAGCGCCGCTGATGCTCATTGGACGCCCCAGGTCCCGCGGACTGGGTGTCATCTTTCCTGCGACAGCATGGCCCAATCGTCGGGGAAGTCGTCACCCAGCGGGCGGTGGGACGAGGAGTGTGGCGGCGGTCGCGGTGGCGAAGACATCTGCGGTCCCTTCGACATCCCTCCCAAGAATGCGCCGGTGGAGTGCCTCAGGCGGTGGAGGGTATGTTCTTGATTCTTGAACCCTGGAGTTGTTGGACCTCCAGGGTTTTGTGTGGTTAGCATCCTTGTCGATTCACTAAACGTCGATGGAGGATTTCCGTATTGAATCTTGAATCATGGAGTAGTTCTAACCGGAGTCTTATTCTATACTGAGAGACGGCTTCTTTTCTGATCTTGGATGTTGAATTGATGCCAGCATAGTTATTTTTTCTTTCTTGATGTATGGTTGAATATCAATTGAGGAATAGGGCTTAAATTCGTAGGGAAGGATTGAGGGGAATAATTGGGTACCAGGTAGATGTTGGAGGGGGCAATTCCCGAACAAAATATTTTCGTTTTGCATTGCTGGGAGTTAGCTACTGATGTAAAACAATGAAGAGGATTTGATTTTCCAAAAAAAATGTATGTATTGTGTCTTGGAAAAAGCCTTTCCTGGAGTTATTTCAATATTACGAAGGGTCAAAATGTTCAGACAAAGCACAAAAAGTTGACAAACTTTACTGGTCATGTGAACTAAATACTCCAACTGAACAAAGAAATCATTTCTTTAAGAACCTTTTGTCTTCGGCCTTGACGTTTTTCTCCTTAATAAAATAGTTGATATACTTAGATAAGTGTCTCATAGGAGACACTTGTCCATCGTATTTTACATTAGCACTATGTTTTGATTCTTGGAAAAGCCTTTTCTGGAGGAATTTCACTATTACAAAGGTTGTTCAGAATGTTCAGACAAAGAACAAAAGGTTGACAAACTTTACTGGTCATGTGAACTAAATACTCCAACTCAAGAAAGAAATCATTTCTTTAAGATCCATTGTTCTTCTGCCTTGAGCTTTTTCTCCTTAATAAAATAGTTGATATTGCTTACATATGTGTCTAACAAGAGACACATGTCCACTGTACTTAACAAGGATCGCAATTTCGGGTATCAGACCCGTTTCGGTGATCTAATCAGACCGGTACATACCAGTTAGTACCATTGTACCATTGTCAGTACATTGGTATGCATTGGTGTCTTGGAGAGGAAGAAAAAGAGGGAGAAGTGGAAGGGATGATGAAGGAACAAGATTAGGAAGAAGAGGAAGAAGAAGAAGAGCAGCGGAGGAAGAAGAAAGAAGAAGAAGGGGAAGCGATGGAGGAGGAAGGGGAAAGGAAGAAGACTGAGCAGTAGAGGAGGAAGAAGCTAGGGCGGTGGAGGAGAAGGAAGAAGGGGAAACAGTGGAGGAGGAGGAAGATGGACCGGTGGAGAAAGGAGTGAAGGAGGAGGAGAAGGAAGAAGGAAGAAGAGGAGGAGAAGAGGAGGGCGTGCACCGGAGAGACAAATAGGCCGGTGACATCCAATAGCGACAGTGGCAACGACAATGATAGTCGTAGAAGCAGTGACAACAACATCGTGAGAAATGGGTCGCAAGTTCTAATTAGGGGTGGCGTCACATGCAATTTTAGGGTTTATTCTTTTTATATATGATTTGGAATTGACTGCTTGAAATGCGAGTGGTCCGCTTACTGGTACATGTTTAGACCAGTACATACTACCTTGGTTTTTAACATAGCACAACAAACTTATCAGTAATCACCCACTTGTTTTATCAAGATAACTTATGATAGATTTAAAAACATATACTGCCAAATTAAACCAAGGATGGGCCAGTAGGGTCTCTAACACTATAATTATTTGTCCTGATCTAACCTGATGAGATAATTGACCTGCAATGATTAATCCCAAATTAATAGTATTATACCATTAAGTCATTATAGGTCAATCTAAATCCTTGCCCACTTCTGATGTGGGGCTAAACCGGGGTTTACATTGCTATTTGAATCTCAGTAGTAGGTGAAGGGAGTGTTGAAAGAGGCTTACAATTGGCCGCTTCAGAGCTCAAAGGTTACAATTGCTTTTTAATTTTAAAACCTTGAGATACATTAAAAGCCAAAACATTTTATGAGAAGAATTCTAATATGCCTAGATCTTCTAGGAAGATATAAGTACATGTTACAGGAGACTATAAATGTAAGAGCTGACTTTGGAAGATGAGGTTTTATACTTATCATCTTATTTTAAATCTTAAGAAAATAAAAACATTATATATAAGTATCTTGGGCTAAAGAATCAGCGATATTCCCAAACTTGTTTAAGACTTTTGAGTTAAGCATGTGTCAATGAGATAGAGCATAATCATCTATAGGATAATCACCATAGTTTTATGGACAAGCTAATGTTTATGAAGTTGTTCTGCAGCATTTGGAAACGAGATAAGCTTGACCAAAAGGCTGAAAATGGTAGCAAATGTAAGCTCAGTCTGTTCTCTTTTTGGATTGTAAAGGAAAACTAGTTTAGGTTTTCTTTCAATATTAAAGTATGCACTTTACAACTTCCTTTCGTCCTTGGTAATTTTGTATCCTGCATCTTCATAAACTTAGTACTATAAGTACAAAGTTATTCTGCCTCGCTAAAATGCAGGGACATTTAGGGATAGGAGAAGGTATATCATCAGCCATGTCTTTGATAGGTGTATTGGTGTATCTCCTTCAGTTTCATGAACTTGGTACTAAGAAAATCAGGCTGCCTCAATGCAAAAGGCTGCCAAAATGCCATTTTTCCCTGTGTGTCTGGCATGGGATTCCCATTATATTCATTTGCATGTTTTTTAGGACTAGTCCTTTGATTAAATTCAAAGATAGCAAGCTCAATTAAAGACTATCTAGTTTTCAAGGACACTGAACACATTTTGGTATGAGCAGTCTTTCATAGAACTTTATTTGTTGAGGTATAGAGAATCTGAAATTTTCTAATCAATGAGGGCTGGGATCCTCTTCCATACTGGAATCTAGTGCTGGGTGAATAGAAGCCACAAATAATTAAGGCCTTTTCTTATGATATGCTATATTATCTTGTCTCTAAGAAACACATTCAATATGCTATTAAAATCCTTCAACAATCTGTTGCTTGAGTTTACTTATTTTGCAGGTATCTTTAGGGATTCTAAGGTTTTTGTTAGATCTAAATTTGAAACAAACTGTTGCAAAACCGATGTTGATCTACATCTATAGATGACAATGTGCACAATGACAAATGGATTTGGCTTTGCTAAAAAATTGTATTAAATATTGTGTTGCTATGTTTTGACTATCAACATACATAAGACATTCTCAGTCACAGTTTGAGTGCTATGAAGAAATCAGATACCTGTATCTTGCTCTCCTTTAACATTCTCTTCTTTGCTATTTAAATATGTTCCACTGGTACTTTGGCTGGTGCAATTTAAAAATTTCATATGGTAACATGGTGTAATGGTTGCACTTTGCAGTACATTTGTGTAAGCAATATTAATGTGCAAAGGGTGCAAGATCAAAGTCAACTTTGAGATGCAGGCAGTCGAAGCACTGTTTTTTTTTTTAGTTGTTTAATCTCTTCATTTCAGTGGTGGACAGGAAAACATTGATTCCAAAGTTTTTAGCAGGTGGGAATATTATCATGGAATTTGGGATTCTAGCTCTTAAGAGATTAGAGGAGTAACTATCTTTTATCCTCGTCTCTCTATGGGCAAAAAGAGAAAGAGTTAAAGAGGCCTCAGTTGCCTTGACCAATCACTGCAGACCAATAATTGGCTGTCTATCTCGGCATTCCAACATTCCCACATTCCCACATTGTTTGTTACAATTAGAAGTTGAATGTATAATGCCCTAGAACTAAGAGAAGGTAGTCATTCTTTTGAATAAGGAAATGATGAAGCTAATAGAAAGTACATCATGTATATTCAAACCATTAAATTATTACTTGAGTTCTCATTTTGCCCCTGATGAATTTTGTGTGATCCAAAACTTGGCCATGCCATGGTTATATGGTATTGTTATTTAGGATTCAGGTTGAGTTGTGAGTTATCATTGCTCATTGACCGCATTGTGATAAAACGTGACAAAACATATTTCCAAATTATCTTCTATATTATGGTATCGTTGAGAGATCATGACAAAACATCAAATTATCTTCTATATTGTATTTCCAAAATTGGTGATGGATTAATGTTCTTGGATGTCAAATAACTATATTAATATGTTTTACCATTTTTTATCTTGATAAAGCCAGGTGATAGGTTCATTTCTTTTTAGATCATGGATTGATGTTCTCATAAGCCCAAAAAACAATGAGCAATGCATAAATACTTGTTGATTCACTAGTTGAAGAGGTTCTTCGTGAGTCTCCTCTACTGTATTCCCTATCTTATACTTGTAAACTTGCTGGAAGAGAACCAACTATTTTTGTACTTACCTTAGGATGAGTACGTGGTTGAGGTAAGAGGGTTGGGAGAAAAGAAAGAACTGTTTGAATGATACTGGAAATACTTTCAGAGCTAGAGAAGAAAATAAAGCCAATACAAGTATGCAATCATCCTTCTACTATTAGGTGGTTGATCTTGCAGGTTTCATCAATTATAATTTTTAGGATTAAGAGTTGATAGAACCTCGGGATATGAATCAGTTGGTAGTCAGCTTGTACTGCTTTTAAAATAATATAGGTTTTATTTGTTGTTCAGCCGAGTCATTTGCATCGTTATGTTCTCAAAGCATAATGACAACAATTCTTATGTTGCTTAGAAGTTAGAACATAAAAATCATAAAAACCTACAAAGTCACTTGCTTATTTTGTTTATTCCAGCTTAACCTTGACTGTCATGCATTGTCAATTCTTGTCACTCTTTGGTTGTGTGCGTATGTGGCTGGGTATATTCCCCAATAGATATTAAGAAAGATCATGCTGTTTAATACACCAGACAAAAAGCTTTCTGTGATGCTAATTCTTTTCAGTTAATGTTTTGTCTTCTCTTTTGTGGATATTTTAAAAAACTTTAGTTCGCACATGCTAGATATTCTAAATCCAACAGTGCAAAGAATGTTGGCACTTGGCAGCATTCTTTTATCTACTAAGTGGGATAAGGCCTTACGGTTGTGCATTTTTTTTACAACGTTAGGGGAGCATGTGTCATTTCAGATTCTTTCCCTTGTGTCTATTTTTGACATTATAGTATCATTACCATGTTGAAGTTTTCTTATTATAACAACTACTTAAACAACTGTTTTCTTGATTGTGTTCAGCAAGCAGCTCTTGTGCTAAATGCTTCTCGTAGGTTTAGATATACCTTGGATTTGAGGAAGGAGGAAGAAAAGGAGCAAGTAAGGAGGAAGATCCGAGCGCATGCTCAAGTGATAAGGGTATAATTTTTGGTATAAAAGGTGCAACTTTTAGGTACTTCAAAATTTCCAGTCTGCTTATAAATTTGAACTTTTTCAGGCAGCATTCCTTTTTAAAGAGGCAGGGGAGAGGGAGAAACCAGGTTTTTGATATGTTATTGTTTTGCAAATCACTTCAGTCTTGGTTTCATATTTTCTACTATATTTTAAGTTCTACCGTGGTATGTCACCATTGATTTTAAACCATATGCATGACATCCTATGTGCATATTTTTGCTCAAACTTTTTGACACAGGAATTCCTGGAGTCACAAGACTTCCGGCTATTGGTTTTGGAATTGGACAAGAAGATCTTACTAAAATAACCAGGGAGCATGATTTTTCTGCTCTACAAGGATATGGAGGGGCAAGTAACAAGTTATGCTTCAATATTGTATCTATCCTGCCCATTATTTGAATGCATAATGTACTGCTGATTTAGGTTAAAGGACTATCAAGTTTGTTGAAGACCAATTTGGAAAAAGGAATCAGTGGAGATGAAGCTGAACTATTGCGCAGGAGGAACTACTTTGGGTCCAACACTTATCCTCGGAAGAAAGGAAGAAGTTTTTGGGTATATGCTGAACTTATTCAATATCTCAACTGTTGGAGTCAAGTGTCCTGTTGTAAAATTCTGTACGACTTGTGCTTTAGGTTTTCCTATGGGAAGCTTGGCAAGACCTAACCCTTATCATCCTTATGATAGCTGCAGCTTTGTCATTGGTGTTAGGCATAAAGACCGAGGTGAGATTGGCCTTGTAATATTTGAAGTTTATTTAATTTTTACTTAGTTTCAATGGTATTCTAAAGCCTAAGACACCACTATTTCCCGCCAATGTTTTGCCTGGTCTTAGGTCTTTTTAATAGTATCCATAAACATGTCTTGGTTCACATAAAACCAGTTTCTGTGTTTTTTAATTTTAAGGAGCACAAAAATTCTTTTTGTACTAATGTTGCTTGGTCATCACTTGTTTTTTGTGCAACATGTCATATCCTAGCAAATTGCAACAGTTTATTCCTTGCACAAGAGATGAAGTTGCTTATGCAAACAATTAACACATAGGTCTTTTGGTGAGAATTATATAATGCATGCTATGCCACATGTAGAGGACGGGCCATGATACAATGGTAAGGTTACTCCCTTGTGAGCTGCGAGAGTTTGAATCATGGAAATAACATTTTTAAATATTTAAGGTAAGACTGCGTACATTGACCCTCTAGACCCTCTAGATCTAGACCCCACATTGGTGGGAGCCTCGTGCATTGCCCTTTTTTTTTGTGCCACATGTCATATGAAAGCAATGTGTCCCATCTGCTGCAACCAAAAACTTCGAAAATACTTGTGTTAGGTTAGTGTCGACAATCTAAATAGCTCATTGCAGAAATCACTTGCAGCAGCCATTTTAGGTTGGTGTGTAACAAATGTTATGATTAGCCAACTTTTGCTACTCAACTGCTACTAATATGGCCATAATCACCACTCTAGCTCAAAATTTACAAAATGCACTCAGTTTGATACATGATAAATTGTAAAAAATTACAAGTACACTGTGTGACAACTTTTTTTTTAAATATCCTAGTTATATGCAATGATTTAAAAAGGCGCTCGGGCGGTCGGGCAAGGCGAGGCCTGAGCGCCTTGCGTGACCTCCAGGCGGCGCACTTCAAAGAGGCGCCGCTTGGGCACTTGCCCGAGCCCAAGCGTCGGGCGCTTAGGGCGAGCGCCCAGGTTAAACCGGGTGATCGAATCAGAATTTTAGGTCTGGTTCGGTCTCTGGTGATTTAGTTGGTTCGATTGAACCAACTAAATCACCAATAACAGCCTAACCCTCACGACTTCCCCACCCGAACCCTTGCGATTGGCTCTCTCGCCGCCGCCGCGTTGCCGCTCGTTGCTGCCGCTTCTCGCTTCTCGCTTCTCGCGCCGCTTCGCTCGCTTCGCTCGCCGCCGCCGCTTCTCGCGCTCCCGCTGCCGCCGCCGCTCTCGCTTCCCGCTGCCGCCGCCGCTTCTCGCTTCCCGCCGCCGCCGCCGCTTCCACTCTCGCTGCCGCCGCTTCCCGCTCGCTCCTCGCTGCTGCCGCCGCGCCATTTCGCTCCCGCCGCCGCTGCCGCTTCCCACGCCGCTGCCGCCGCCGCTCGCCTCGTTTAGCGCGCTGCCGCCGCCGCACCGCTCCAACTACCGCTGTCGCCGTCGCTTGCCGCTCCCACCGCTGTCACCTACTGTTGCTATCGACAGACTCGGTCTTCCTTCTCAGTCCTCGACAGTTTCCTTCTGCTTCGACACTCGACAGTATATTGTTAAGTGTTAAGTATATCGTTAACAAAGATATTAACAAGATAATCGTTATGCAAGATAATGCGATATCGTTAATAGTATCTTCGTTAACAAAATTTTTTATTTATTAAATTAATAATATATCATTTTGATTTTAATACTATTAATTTTTATTTATTTGAAATTATTGTTAGGTTTCAAGATAAATGACAAGTGTTCAGAGCAACTCAATTGATTCTACGATGACGGATGACATCAAAAAAAGATCCTGCATAGAAGTATAATTATTTAAAGGATCCGAAAGATCCTAATGCAGTGACCTGTATGTTCTGCGACAAGACTACTAATGGTGGTATTTTTCGTGCAAAACAACATCTAGTAGGAAATTTCAAGAATGCAACAGCTTGTAAAAAGTGTCCACTTGAGGTTAAAGAAGAGTTGCTGAGTTATATGAATGAAAAGAAGATACAAAAGAATGAATCTTACGGGAATTTATCAGAAGATGATGTTGAACATCTCAGGGACGAAGAAGAAGATTATTCTACGAGTATTAACCCAAGTGGGAAAAAAGTATATGACAAAAAGGGAAAAGAAGTTGTGAGTACTAAGAAGACTAAAAAAGGACCGATGGATCTGTGTATGTTTCAAGGATCACAGAAGCAAGAAGGGCAAGCATGAGACTCAAAATTTAGACAAACAAATATAAGTGATGCTTGTGATAAAGAAATAAGAGGAAGAACAATTCAGCACATTGCTCGCTTCTTCTATCAAGCTGGTCTTCCTCTTAGTACTACTCGTTTAGACAGTTTTAAGGAAATGATTGAAGCTATTGGAAGATATGGTACGAGATTAAAACCTCCAAGTAATTATGAGATGCGAGTTCCATTATTACAAAAAGAGTTGAATTTAACAAATGACTTACTAAAGGGTCATAAAGAATCATGGGCAACATAGGGTTTCTCTATTATGTCAGATGCTTGGACTGATAGGAAACGTAGGAGTATAATTAATTTTATGGTTAATTGTTCTTTAGGGACTATGTTTGTGAAGTCAATAGATGCTTCATCTTTTGTAAAATATGGAAATAAGATATATGATTTACTTGATAAGTTTGTGGAAGAAATTGGAGAATAAAATATCGTTCAAGTCATAACCGACAATGGAAGCAACTATGTATTAGCTGGTAATATTCATCTTTTGAATTTTTTAAAATTTTAATTATTTTATCTTCAATTAAATGTATTAAACTCGTAAGTCTTATCATTTTTGTTATCCTTTGTCTCAGGTAAATTACTTGAAGCAAAAAGACATCACTTATATTGGATTCCATGTTGGAGGATATTGGAAAGATCCCAGACATTAAGAAAACTTTAGAAAGGACAATTTTTATTGTTGGATTTCTTTATAATTATATTAGGGCTTTGAATATGATGAAAGAATTCACAGGCAACAAAGAATTAGTGAGATATGATGTCACCCGATTTGCTACTTCATTCTTGACATTACAGAGTGTGCATCGTCAAAAATATAATCTGAGAAATATGTTTACTTCTGAGAAATGAGTGACAAGTAAATGGGCAAAAGAAACAAAAGACAAGAGGGCTACTGATATCATCTTAATGCCATCCTTTTGGAATCATGTGGTTTATATATTAAAGGTAATGGGCCCTCTTGTTCGAGTCCTTCAATTGGTGGATAATGAAATTAAGCTTGCAATGAGATATATTTATGAGGCTTTGGATAGAGCAAAGGAGATGATTAAAAGGTCTTTTAATGAAAATGAAGAAAAATATGAGAAAATTTTTACAATCATTGATGAAAGATGGAATTGTCAACTTCATCGTCCCTCACATGCAGTAGGATATTATTTGAACCCTGAAATTTTTTATACGATTAAATCTGTTGGGTTTGATGTAGAAGTTTTGGATGCGTTATATCAGTGTGTTACAAGATTAGTTCCAAGTCTTGAGGTGCAAGATAAGATTATTTATGAATTATCTCTGTATAAAAATGCCAAAGATCTTTTTGGAATTCCAATGGCAGTTCGATCCAGGACAACTACGTCTTTAGGTATTAATAATTTGAGATAATTAATTTCATCGATAGTATGTTATTATGTTATTGCTAATAATAATATAAATTTTGTAGCTGAATGGTTGAGTCTATTTGGAAATTCTATCTCGAACTTATAGTAATTTGCTATCAAAGTACTTAGTTTGACATGTAGTGCTTCGGGTTGTGAGCGAAATTGGAGTGTCTTTGAGCATGTAAGAATCAATAAATATTTTTGTTTTAATTAATTAATTTATTTAGATAGATATATTAATATATTTTTAAATTATATGACATGATAAATTAACTCAAAGAGAAGGAACCGGTTGGAACATTAGCGATTACATGATCTTGTTTACATAAAGTATAATCAAGCTTTGAAGACTCGTCATAATTTACGAAATACAATTGATCCAATCTCATTACAAGATATTAATGATTTAAATGAGTGGTTGGTGGGAGAAATGGGTGCCAACTTGCAAGATGCTGAAGACGAGCTTGTATTTGAAGATGATAGATTGACATGGGGAGATGTGGCAAGAGCTTCAGGTGCTGGAGAATTACAAACATATACAAGACAGATGACAAAAAAAAAAGAGTGCAAAAGCATCAAGCTCGGCTCCTGCTATTGTTGAAGACATTGAGAATGAAACATATTTTGATGAAGAGGAAGGACACGATGAAGAGGATGAATTCAATGAAGATGATTTGTATGAAAATGACGATAATATTGATTATGATGAATGACTTTGATGTAAAATTTTATTGTTTTGGTTTTTGGGACTTTTTAGTAATGTGACATTGTGAGTTTGTACCTTAGATTTTCTTCATTTAATAGTATATTTTTATTTAAATAATTATATTTTTTAAATTATATTTATATATTTTTATATTTTAGTGCCTCGTTTCGTTCGGGCTAGCGCTTGGGCGAGCGCCTAGCGCTTTTTAAATCACTGGTTATATGTCTTGAGTCTAATTTAGATTTATCTATAGTCTAATTTGTGTTTACATTTTGAGTTATTCAGTGATTTTCATCATTATATTAGGTGATCTTTAAAGAGTGTTGATATGTTGGGTTTGGGAGGTCTTAGGAATTAGTCTTGTTGGTTTTTTGAACTCAAGACCTTTTCTGTAGCTTTTTTTTTCTCTGTATCTGAACTTATAAAGACCAGAGAGCCCCTCTAGCCAACTCATTAGAGTTTGCCCTCTAGGTAGGTAGAGATATTTAGAATTGAAAAGTTATGATTTGGTCCTAGGTCTCAAATCTCAATCAAATCAATTGACATGGACCACTAATTATCTGTTTGACCAAATGCTGGTATTGAAAGATATAGCTCGATACCATACGATATGTCATATATTATTTTTTGTTATTTTATTTAATGATACTAGGTGGTCTAATTCAGTATACTACTCGTTTATTGGTACTGCACCAGTCCTACTTACTGTACTGGTTCTGTAGTTTGTTCCAACATAGGCTTGCTGGGTAGTTTGTTTCTCCCTAGGGTTATTGTGCACTAAACCTCTCTTGGGCACCTCTTTGCACATCTCTCTTTTTTGCTTTCTTCTTTTTCTTCTTTCTTTCCTTCTTTCCTTCTTTCCTTTTTTTTTCTGCTTTCCGGAATGAATACAGCAGAAGATTTTCTTATTTTCTGCCTCTTCTAGTTCTCTATCTGCTGGAAGCCATGGGAAGCAGCTGAAGGTGCTCTCTTGATCATCATAAGGGCATTTTTTTAGAGATTTAGTTCAGAGCCGACACAGATATGATCTCTCTTGTTCCTATGTCAGTTCTTCAATTACAACATGCTGGAAGCAACAAATTTGCAGCAAAAACTTTCTACTTCCATCAACTTAGCTCTATATCGAGCAATGGTTGAGCTATCCTATATCTTTTAGATATTGTACTCTTAACAAGTTGATTTTACCATCGATGTGTGTACGACGACTATTGGTCCTTTTTCTACGTAAACTGGTGTTAGAGCTAAACCTGGGAGCTGATGATATTTATAGATCGATCCTATTTTTCAGTGGTGGGAATGTCAGTCCAGTCTCATTGAAGGACTTACAGGATTGACAATTATGTTGTGAAATATGTATTGGAAGAATAAGGCTGAGCAAGATGGTGATTGGAACATCCAGAAAATGGTCATGAACTCTAGGAGCCTTTACCATGGGTTTTCTATTGGCCTTTGAAAGAATCCAAAAATGCAAGGACCAAAGTTGTAGAATGCCCTGAAAAATGATGAGAATGACAGACAGTGATCTTAATGCAACTGTCTATTTTTACAAGTGACTTCTGAGAAGCCAATAAACAACAGTAAGTTTTATTTCTTTCTTGATCATCCAACGATATAGATAAGGGAATATCTAATGATCTACACCTGAGGGTGGATTAGTCAATTTGCAAATGAGGGTTTGGTGATTTATTTATTTGTACTTGGTCAAATGTGATGACAGCTTGATCATTTGTTAATCATTTCAATGGACACAATTGGAGTAAGACAAATTGTTGGTGTTTTTTTTTGTTTTTTGTTTTTTTAAAAGAAAACTGTTTGATTAGCCTTGAGCCATATTGGCCCTCAAAAAGTGTCTGTTTACAAAAGAGTCAGCATCATTAACCCCCCGGATACGAGTTGATCTTCGAGTTCTACCTAAATTAGCAAAGATTATGCACCAAAATGATTGCATTTCTATTGACAAAACAAAACTGTGTTACATTGAGTTGTCTGGCCAACTCCAAAATATCTGCTACTAGTGAACTAAAGCTCCATGGGATCATCCCACTCATCCCATTTAACTAGTTTATCACTTCCAAAGCATCAGATTTCACCAAGAAGTTCTGAAGGTATTCCTCCTTGGCACGCTTCAAAGCTTCAAGAATGGCCATGCATTCAGCTTCTTTTATGTTGGTTCCTTCACTTGCCACACATCCTGCAACACAAAAAGCTCTATTTTTGTTTCTAATAATGTATCCTATACCTGCAAGAAAAGACAGGGTAAAATGAAACATCACATTCAATCTTGTAATCTTTCATATCCAGATTCACAGGTTTGCGGTTTTTCTTCCCCCAAAATTCCCCTCAGGTCTATATTGGTTTAGAAAGAAATCATTAGTGATTGCAGCCACCTTACATCACAAAGAGAAAGGCTTGTTTTGAGGGATGCAAATGTTGAAATCGTTACGATGAAGCCAAAGATACCTAAGTGAATTATCAATAAGACTCCTTACTAGAATAAACTACAAATTGTTATAATTTTAAACTAGGTTTGTAATTTCGGTCTATACCGGTGTACCGACCAATGGTCAATACGGTACATACCGAGGTGTATTGACGGTGTGCCCAAAAAAATAAAAAATAGCTAAAAAAAATCTAAAAATAGAAAAAAAGTTATATTAGGTTTCTTAAGTTAGAAATAAATATAAATTTAGTATAATTTTAATGAAAATAATCTAAATTAGGAAAGAATAATGACATCTTTTTCGAGCTTTGAGGAGTAGTTTTATGGTACGTTCGGAACCATTCTTTAATTAATATTGAATTATCTACAAAGAAATAATTTGAATTGTTAGATGTGAGTGGGAATAAGTTTGAGGGAGTTGAAGAAATTGAGAGAGTGATATGAGTTGGAAGAGGGGGGAGGAAAAGGCTTAAAAATCCTTTCCTATGATTCAAACGATCAATTTGACCGTTTGAAATAGGGCGATCTTAGCCCTTGATCGGTAACGGTCGGATAGGTCGATAATGGTCAAATTTCGACTATTACTACCTAGCATAGACCCCATATTGCTCAATACGAGGTCAAGTTATGGTACCACTCGATAGAGGGTGGTTCGCGTATCGGTCCCTTGTCGGACTGGTACCGAGCGATACAGGTCAGTATTGCAAAACCTTGGTTTTAAGTATGATTCGCCTCACTAGTCTGTACTGGTGTATCGATTGATCGTCAGTAATCCATACCAACACATGGTATGGATATGTCAGTAATCCATACCGACACATGGTATGGTGGGGTGTACTAATAGATCGATATGTATTGCTTGTACGAGTCCCCTATTGGACTGGTGAATTGATATGCACTCCTCATATGGATAGTATGTTGCGGTATGATGAACCTTGGTTTTAAGTTGTATATGATATATCATTATTATCTATGACTTTTCTATTTATTGGTTTTTTCAATTCAATATAATTTTTAGTGGAGTTTAGAGAGTCAAGATCCATTGTTTTTGGGTATTTTTCAGCCAGAAAAGAGTCTTATTATGTTTTTTATTAGAAGTCAGAATTTTTTGGACAAGAAAGATATGAACCTTTTTTAGCTCTGTTTATTTCCTGTTCTCCATAGGAGTTTTAAAGGACTTCAGTAATTGCTTGTATCAAACAAAGGATATGGCTTTATAGATATTTAAACTATTTGGGATTGGAAAGTCACTACTTTTCCCTTTGTTAGTAAGCCTTCTTTTCTTGAGTTTCTCCTTCTCCCTTCCTCTCCTATTTCTTCTCTCTTTCCTTCTTTTTTTACCTTAGAGGGAATGCAACAGAAAATCTATCTTGTTGTTCTCTCTCTTCACTCTCAGCTGGAGTTTCACAGACAACAACCAAGCACAATATCCTGTTCAGAAATGCATACAATAGAACCTATATCTCCATATTCTCTTCCTCTTTTACTTCTTTGTTTTCTGAAAAATCATAGACAACAGTGATATTTCTTATGTTCACCCGCATATTCAATTTCTTTTTAGTCTTAGATCAGATCTAAGTTGATTGTATGTACACCACTTCTTGAGATCAGTCTTGCTGGAAACAATATAGCTATAGCCAAATTATGATGTTTTCTTTGATATAGCAGTATCTTGAGTGCTTAACAGTGACCAGATGAGCTCAGAAATGCCTTGATTCAACTGCAAAGCATCATCTTGCTCTGATTAGTCTACGATGGCTGTGGGGTCATTTTTAATAAATATTCCTGTTAAGTCAAACTAGCAAGGATTAGTACATTTTGGGATGGGACCTGTGCTGGTCCATAGCTGGACCAGCATGGGTCCAGTTCGTTCCAGTGTATTGAGTCTCATCATGCCCGTATGTACCTGAGACAGTTGGGAAGGGAGAGGAGGGGAGCAAGAAGGGGAAGAAGGAAGATGAAGGAGAAGAAAGGAAGAAAAAGAGGGAGGAGGGGGAGGAGCAGGAGGAGGTGTATCGGCATATGGGTGGCGGCGATAGCATGTGGGCGATGGGCGGCAGTTGGTGGAAGGATCATGACCCCTCTTATCAGAGTTGCATTGCAGCCCTGGGTAGGTAAAAAGAAAAGAAAAATTGTTATACAACAGACTCAGACCGAACCACTTGGTTGGGCTGATTTTGTTAACCGGTTGGTGGTTGGATCAGCAAACACTGGATGAAGTATATCTAACTGGTCAGTTTTGCAGTCCTTGCAAACAAGTATACTTAACAGTTATTCCCCTATGTTAGTATGGGTTGATCAATAGATATATTATTTCCACATGTTTAACTTGGTTGACTTACTTCAGAACAGTTATAATCCCAGATCTAGATTCAGTATAAAAGGCGCCTCACCCCATTTGCATCATCTCTTTGACTTTGGATAAACAGAAATTTCTGTGTCGGTTATTCTTAAGCTATATAAAGCAGTCAGAATGGAGGTGCCAGGAGAGAGATTGGAAAACTAGGAGACTTGGTTTGAAACTGTAAGAGATGGCATGATAAAGGCTTTTATATATAGTGACATTCTTCTTAACAGAGCCAAATTCAGGAAAAAAGGATTTATGTAGACAATGCCAAATAGTTGAGCTTTGGGAATTACAAATACTAGTCGTTGTTATATGCTAATTATTCTTCATTTTGCTTAAACAAGTTTCAGGAGTCTTTGCGATACTCTGCTAATTGCATGTTTGGATTTCCTGGTATATTTTTTCCTATTATATTGTGTTGTGTTATTCTTCCTTCATTCATGCCTGCATTCATTTAAGTTCTTAAGTAAAAAGGTAGGTATTTATTCCTTCAGGGCATTAAAGAAGGATGGTATGATGGCGGAAGCATTGCCTTTGCTGTGATTATTGTCATACTTGTAACAGGTTTGTGATCTTTCATCTATTCTAATTTACCTTGAATGGTTAACACTAGCAAATGGATTGTTGTCCTGTTTGTCTACTTTGTTCATGCCAATTGTAGCTTAGCCACCACAGGTAAGATGTATAATCTGGACATAATACAAAATTGACAAAAGGATTAGGTCATATACTCCGACCCTTGGGTACCTCATGCATGTATAGGTTAATTATTTTAGTTTAGGACTATTTCCTTGTAAGTTTGAACTGCATGGTGTTCCCACTTGTTCTCCTGATGACTTTTTGCTTTCCTTGAAAGTGCATGAAACTGGTGTTGTTGGCTTGAACATTTTGAACCTTCTTGTGAAGGCAACAATTTACTTGTTTTGATTAAACCAAGTTGCTTATCCAATTGAACTAGGCATGAACCTAGACCCATCTTCAATTGGACACTCGCCCAAGGTGCCCGACGCTGGGCTCAAGCGAGACCGCCTAGCTGTGCTTCGTCGAAATGCCTCGTCCAGAGGTTTTGCAAGGCGCTCGGGCCTCGCTTGAGTGCCTAGGCGAGTGCTCGAGCGCCTTTTGAAAACATTGTTGTTGATTGATATGTTGACGTATGTGAGATAACTAGAATTATTTCTTGTAAAAAATCATCATTGTTAGATCATTCGGTCAAAGATTTTAGAATGGGGAAGAAAAGCATATCCATCATTATTTGAGCAAGTGGGATTTATAATCAAATAGTTTTATTTTGTCAGTGAGAAAGACTTGGACTATGTCAGAGACACTCTTTGAAATTCTTTGCTACCTGTGGTTTCATTTTTACTGTAATTGGAACTTGTTAGGAATATGTGATATTGCTTGTGAATTTGTGTTTGAAATCAGAGAGTGCATGACAATGTGTTGCACAAATTTTAGAGGCTTGCATCAGGAGAGGAGCTCAGAATTTTGTGTTGCGGAAACCAAAATTGAAAAGGCATGCATCAATCAAGAGAGGGCCTCATATGGGGTTCAGGAGGTTATCAATGAAATATGTATGAAGGAATTAGGAAAACATGCTAAGCATCATCTAGTAAATTAAAAATGTTCCTCATCATTGTCAGCATTATTATGGAGTGGTTGCTTGATTTAGTATATAAACTTGTTGCTAATTTGCAGACAATGCTATCTGTTTAGTACAATCCAACTTTGCAAAATGGAAACAGTAAGCTTGTTGGACATCTTCTGGAGTAAATAGTAAAGAACCTACTAACCCATGTAGAAAAAGAAATCTTTTTAACATGGGGCTTTTTGTTAATCTCATTTGGCACATGTTCATGTTTCAAGGATCATCATTGGTTAAGTTGCAAGCATCTTTTAGGAAATTATTGTTTGGATTAAAAAGTTTTAATCTTATGGCTTGTTGTTGTTGTTGTTATTGCTGCTGTTGCTGCCATTATTGTTGCATTAATAGGTCCTCATGCATTCTAAGATCAATTGTCAACTAGGTGTAATGCTTTTGTTCCTCTACAATATCAAAGTTAACTATAACACTATGAAAATGGTCTATCTTATTATGATGTGTTCTTCCTGTTTGAATAGTGTATACACAGGGAACCACTGAATGTCAGAGTACTTGCTGATGTGAAATAGTGGCCTTTGCAATACGATGGGAAGAACATTTTAAATTTTTTTTTTTGAAGAGTTTTGTTCTTTTTAGCTTTGCCTGCTTTTGCAGTCCATAGATATGCAACATGCTTATTTAAAACAAAATTGAGTAGTAAGCATGAAAATTTGTGCAATCGACTTTGACAACATTAACCAGACAGACAAAACAAATAGCACACGTTTACAAGGATGAGCTTTCCTTTTCTATTGTTCTGTGAGTTTAATATCATGTGTAGCTGAGACTTCTGAGTACACTATTGAATTTTTCAGAGAAAGGGTTCTAGAAATGATTTGTTATTGCCTTATACAGCACTTTCGCTTCTAATTGTAGCAACTAAGGTTTTTGCTACTTTAAGAAAATTAAATATGTTGCCAAGTTGCTATCTTAGGCTACATGATTCCCTCTCAACATGTGTTTTATGGTTTTAACTTTTAAGTTTATTTGCTTCTCTTCACAAGACCAATTTATTGTCTGAAGCAAGGTTAACTTATGCTGGGAGGCATATATCAAAGACTCGATGTTCCATTTCATTCTGGTGTTTTGAAAATAAGGATGGTTTTTTATATGCTTGGCATACATTAGTTCTTGTTCATAATGCTTGAGATTTGTGTCTCAATATTTTTCTTTACTGGATTTCTTATCTCATGCTAGCTGTCAGTGATTATAGACAGTCACTACAATTCCAAAATTTGAATGAGGAAAAGTGGAACATACATTTGGAGGTGGGTTTCACTGCACTTGAATATTTATTTGGTTTTTTCTTTAATTTTTTGTATTTTTTTTTCACAAGCTGTATAATATCCAGGTAATTAGAGGTGGCAGGAGAGTTGAAGTCTCAATTTTTGATCTTGTAGTTGGTGACATTGTTCTCCTCAAGATTGGCGATCTGGTAAGAATGCAGCAATTAATCTTTGCTTCTGGGATTCCATGTATGTTCACTTTTTGAGATATTCTTAAACGTCTTCTAGGTTCCTGCTGAAGGAATTTTTATAAGTGGTCATTCTCTTGCAATAGACGAGTCAAGCATGACAGGGGAGAGCAAAGTTGTAAGTTCTACTTTCTCTTTTCTTTTTGTTATATGCGTATTCTGTTCCGTTAGAACCCAAAATCCCTTGTTTCATATTCTTAATTCCACAGAAGGATCTAGAGATAGCTCACTATCTTGGAACTTTATATAAGGATCCTTTCTTTTAATTTCTAAACAGATATGTGAACATAAATTTGAATGTTCTTTTATTTTCTTTTAAATTTGAATGCATTTGTGAAAGAATATGTTTGCATCGTATTGACTCATAAAGGCAAATGTATGTTTCGTTATTTTGCATGTGCTTCCGATGTGTACAAATTTTATTGTTCACATATCCTTTTGTACTTTGGTGTTTGTGGGATAATTTGGACCTTTGCCAGAAATGGTAAAGGGGTTATTTGGACCTTTGCTAGAAATGATAAAGGGTGTATGCTTAGAGCCTGCGATGCTCTGCCAGCCCCCTCTGGTTTCATCCAGACGTGGATGGATGACATTCTTAGATGTGGGAGATTCTGTTTGGGATCCCACTTTACCTTCTATGTGTTTAATATGATATCCAAAGCTTTAGTTATGAGTTTCTATGTGTGCTTTGGATAAGAATGAAATGAATGCAATGTCATACGATATTTGAGCTTCTGTTTCTTATTTGTTATATTGATATGCTCTGAAACATTTTATACGTCATTGATATGCTTCGAAATGTTTCATATACCGTTGATATGCTTTGAAATATTTCATACGCTATTGATATGCTCCGAAATGTTTCATATGCCCTTGATATGCTTCGAAACATTTTATACGCTATTGATATGCTCCGAAATATCCTATGCGTCATTGATATGCTCCGAAATACTTCTTACATCATTGATATGCTCTAGTTACTCTTTATTCCATTTGCTATGAACCAAATATGTTTCGAATAAAATGACATATGTGATTCTGTATCTAATGAGCTGATACATAGTATCTAGTAAGATATACCTAAATCAAACTTTTTCTTGCCCTCCTAATATGACCTACAAAATAATTGTCTCATTTTACTTTTTAAACTATTTTATTATGTAACAAATAGTGACATCATAAAATGTTCTACATTAAATTCTGTTGGTATTAAATAAATTTTCCTCTTATTAGCATGATGGAACTTATGGTGCCTTGCAGGTTCACAAAGATCAGAAGGCACCATTTTTGATGGCTGGATGCAAGGTTGCTGATGGTTATGGCAATATGTTGGTAAAAGTTTCATGTTTAAAGTCCTTTATTTTGTTTGTGAACTTATATTTCTAGTGTATGTCGACTTGTGCTTTTGGGAGAATATTTTTAAAAGAGAGGTTTGTTTTGGATTGTAAAGCAGTTTATTTTTGTGTGGTGGCATTCCTTTTGAAACCCTATTTCTTTGAGAGATCTGGAATAATATCTCTAATTATTGATTTTTGGTAAAAGTGTTGTCTACTTGATTAAATTCATGGTCGTAGGAGCAGAATTTTAATCTAGAAGTTCCACCTTGTAGGAGAGAATGGTGGGAAGTAGAATTTAGCCCGTAATGTGACAGATCTTTATTATGAATAATTTACTCAGGTCTATCTGGATCATAAACTATAGTGGAATTATATGGTAATCTGAAGCAGAGCTTCTGTTAAAGTGTTTCTTCTTTGGATATGAGGTACGGTCCAGTGAGTTTGTTTGTAATGTGGAAATCATGGTGCATTGAGGGTGGTGAATCTATAATCATTGACAAGCCTGTACACATTACCTTGCTGTCACCTCGTTCTCATTCTATAGCTATAACAGGTTCAATCATGATAGAAACTTAAAACTGAAAAATATCCAAAGAATGAACTTCAGAAACCTGCTCAAACACTTCCTGATTATGGTAAACTGATCTGAGTTTTAAGTGGCTTCCTGGTCTCTCAAATGCAGTCTTGGTTGAGACATCGGTTAATGCAAATGCCATTATATTTATATATACTAGAGTCAAATTAATAAGGATTTCGTACAAAATGATGTGTGCAAGGAACATATCTACCTTGTAATGACCTCAGCATGCTTATGTATATTGATTCTAGGCTTGGCCCAAATGCTAATTTGTTTGTTTTTTGCAACTCAATTATGTAGAGCTTTAGATTTTGCATATGGGTAATGCTGGCAAAGTCTAGGCCAGCTGCACACTTTTGAGATGCCTCATGGCTGCAGCATGGGCTTGTTATTGCAACAGTTTATTTAAGTTTAGGTCAAAGAATTTAAATGGACCACAATAAAAGTCATTTGAAGAAAATTCAACATGTTCCCAGTTCTGGGCCTCTTAGTATGCCAGACTTATTGTGCAAGTCAGGGCAATTAATTTAAAACCTATTTTGTTGTAACAGATCAAAATCTTGATGTCTAGCTGATTTAATAGGTAATTCTTGCCCTTATAGGCAAATGTTTTCTCCAAGTTCTCTAGAATTATCAAGTACAGAAGTTCTTTAAAATTTGTATGCCATGCTTGATTATATTTTCAACTGTGGTGAATATCTTGAAGCAGCTGGTAATTATTTCTATGCATCGTGTTGCTTATTTATATTATATTCAGGTTTCTGCAGTTGGAATAAATACTGAATGGGGCCTGTTAATGGCTAGTATCTCAGAGGATAATGGTGAAGAAACTCCTCTGCAGGTTTGGTTCCTTATGCAAGATATGTATGACTACTATCAGTAATGAAGCCCATCTCATCAGAATCATGTTCTGTGACTCAGCATTGGCTATTCTTGAATAGGTGCGCTTGAATGGGCTTGCTACTTTCATTGGTATAGTAGGGTTGACTGTTGCTGTTGTTGTTCTTGTAGTCCTTTTGGTCAGGTAAGTGACAACTCTCTTTTGCCCTTCTAACACATTTAATTACGTAATCACCATGAAGATCATTATGACTTCTCAGATATTTCACTGGACATACCAAGAATCCTGATGGATCTGCACAATTTATAAAGGGACAGACCAGTGCAAAAGCTGCAGTAAATGGAGCCATTAAGATCTTGACAGTTGCAGTATGTATTTATTTCTATGAACTTATACTAGTCTCCTAACTTTGCTGCTTATCTCTGTGTTTACATGGTCTGAGTCATTGACGACTATGAAACTTGAGTAGGTAACTATTGTGGTTGTGGCAGTACCCGAAGGACTTCCATTGGCTGTTACTCTGACGTAAGTGCATAAATCTTCTCTAATAAGCTAGAGAAGCTAGCTTCACCTATTTTATTGTCCAGATTTACCTTATTTCCTTTATTTTGATCAGCCTAGCATATTCAATGCGGAAGATGATGGCTGACAAGGCTCTGGCAAGTGTTTACTCGTGTTGTGATGTTGTTTTTTGACATGCATAATTAAATTGTTCTAAGGTGATTGTATTGCAGGTGCGGAGGCTTTCTGCATGTGAAACTATGGGGTCAGCTACAACAATTTGCAGTGATAAGACTGGAACATTGACCCTGAATCAGGTTGGCTAATTGTTTCGGTGATGCTTTCTTGGTGTTTGTTGTTGCCAGTGACTACATTGGTTTGGTTTTTAATAACTGCGGGGAGAATCCTTAGTAGTAGTATTTGACCTTTTTCTTGAAAAAATATAGATTTTATATGTTTCTTCTTGTTCTCTAAAAATAGTTAACCATATAGATGACTGTTGTGGAAGCATATATTGGTGGAAAAAAGATAGACCCTCCTGACAATGTGCGGTTGATATCTTCTTCTGTATCTTCTCTTCTATATGAAGGAATTGCTCAGAATACAACAGGCGGTGTGTTTAAGCCAGAGGTAATCTCTCCCCCTCCCTTTTACTGGTGGACATTATTTCCTGTTATGTGTCCAGATCCATCTGATGCTGTTAGTCTCCTGACCTATTTGTAACATATTGGCTAGCAAACTGATAAAACAATATAACTATATGAAAAAAATGCAGAGAAGTCATGGAGAACAAAGTTGAGAAAGGAGAAAGTAGATAGTTGACTTAGGATGACTACTTTGCCTAATTTGAATAACCAAGACGATTTGCATTCTCCTTCTGGAAACCCTTGAATCCTTTATTTTTTATTTTTCAAGTATATAAACTAAAAAAAATATTCATTCTGTTTCCTCTTTTCTTAACAATACTGAATAGGACAAAATATGGAAGAAACCAAGGTTTGCAATTTTGCTCCATACTCGATACGAAACGTACCTACGCATGCCGATGGTACGCTAGGGCATACCGGGCGGTATGCCTTAAATAGCTGAAGTAGTATTTGTGAGTTGGTAGGCGTACCGAGCAGTATGCATACCAACTCACAGAGCTCATAGTATTTGTGTGGGGAGAGCAGAGAGGTCCGCAACTCCGATAGCATCTGCACCGAGTACCTAAGTGCATCTTTCAAGTCATTGGAATCCTAACACAGGATAGGAGAATGGTGTTAGATGAGAAGCAGAACAATGTTGGACGAATGGTGAAGGGAAGACCAGTAAATACAACATTGCTGCTATATTTTCTATTTTTAGGGTACTTGTGATGCTACAAAATTCTGTTAAATTGGCAATTTTCCTCGTCAAGATTTCTCTGTGTAGGACTAACCCTCCTGTCATGCTATGACAATGATCATACTTTAATTATTTTAATTCATGTTTGATTTTGTGACCAAAATCGTATCCATTTGGACAGAGTGGTGCTCTTGAGCTTAGTGGCTCACCTACTGAAAAGGCAATTCTTCATTGGGGAGTTAAGGTATCCTATGTTGCTGTTGGTGTTCCCTTTCACCAATTTGTTTATCCAAACTTGCTGATCGTGACCAGCGATGTTCTACAGCTCGGAATGGAGTTTGATTATGCAAAATCAAAATCTTCAATTATTTATGTTTTCCCTTTCAACTCTGAGAAGAAACGAGGAGGTGTTGCAGTACATCTGGTAATAATATCTCACAATCTTATTAAACAATTGTCTTTGCTAATGAATATAATGAACGTGTAATGTTTAATTCACGAACAATTTGTAATATTTTTCTTGAAATGTGTTCTGTTATCAGATGGATTAGGTGTTCATTTTGCCTCCTGATGTGTATTTTTAAATTTTATACTGGTAACAAAATTAAGGATAAATAATTGTAGACATTGACTCTAAATGTTTCAGTTGCAATCTGTTCATTGTCAGGTGCTGACATTTGCTTCTGTTCAGTTTGGTAATTTTCTCCTTGGCATGAATTGCTTTTGACTACTATTATTACAGCTAAACAGACTCATTCTTCGGTGGATGATGCTTATACTGAGTACAAAGTGAAACTAACTTACTAACTGTTTCAGTTGTTATGGCATTTCAACATTATAATGTATTTGGTTAGCTTGTCTTGCAATATGTTATACATATCCTCTGAACTTATTTTCCTTTTGTTTTCAATTTGAATTCTGTTGTCATACTTTAGTTATAGTGATTCATCCTTGTGATCACAGTCAGGTTCTGAAGTTCATGTGCACTGGAAAGGTGCTGCTGAGATTGTCCTTGCTTCATGTATAGGTTGGCTTGATATTGATGGTGCTATGCAGCCAATGACTGCAGATAAGGCAAAGATCTTTTCATTGTTCACTTTCTCTTCACTGAATTGCAAATTTTGATTCATCTTGTTTTGGCAGGTTAACGAATTTAAGAAGTATATTGAAGATATGGCATCAGCTAGCCTTCGCTGCATTGCCTTTGCATATAGACATTTTAATCTGGAAAATATTCCAAATGGAGAGCAGAGGAATGACTGGCTATTGCCTGAGGATGATCTAATTCTTCTTGCTATTGTGGGGATGAAAGTAGGTCCTAAAGATTGCACTTGCAATTATCTAAATGCTATCATTGTTTCCTATAGTTAATATTTCAATTTACATGTGCTTATATAGTCCTTCCTGACCATGGCCAAAACTGCTGGTAGCGTTGGCAAGTGGCACTGAAGGACAATATGTACTACAAGTGCTCTACTGTTGCCAACCATTGTATATGGCTTGGCATGACATGTGCACTTGTAATATGTCTATTGCTTGTCAGTAGGTATTGGTGTCATAGTGGTTGATCTTTGGTTGTAACTTTTCTGAAGTTGTACTTGTTATTTCTTTGGGAGGAGAAATTTGATTCTTACTTTGTTGAGTAAAAATTGGAGTTACCGAATAATCTTGATGTAAAGTTTGTATCCAATCCTAAAAATATACGTACAGATGAGGACTAAGACTTCGGTGAATCTAAAGTTAATTGAAGTTGCTATGTTAGAAGTTGTTTTGTCCAGTATCATGTATTCCTATGTGAATCAGAAAGCAATCAGAAGTTGCAAGTTAGAAGTTGTTTGTACTTCATGATGAATGCCATCACTTGAAATCTGATGTATTTCAAGTCATGATCTGTCTTGGAAGTCACAATAATTGCAGGCACCTACCATGTCTTTACTTTTTAAAATTCAAACAGCTTATTTTAGATTTTTATGACTCAGGATCCTTGTCGCCCTGGAGTTAAAGAAGCTGTAGACTTATGCACTCATGCAGGTGTGAAGGTATCTCTTTAATTTGTGCAAAAAATGAACTGTTATAATGTATTTCTACATCATCATGCCCTTGGAAACTGATGTGACCTTGAATCACAATGTCGAGGTCATGCTGGTTGATATGAGCTTTCTTTTACCATTTGCAACTTTTTATTGTAAAATTGGCAGTGTAACTTTGACCTTGAATGGATTTCAATGTGAAATCATAGTTGCAAATCTAGATTTGGATAATCATCTGAACATCACTCATAGAGAACCATCATTTATGGGATGGTTACTTTAATTTGAACGTCTCATTGGTAATACATTTGGATCCATTTCCTTCATTTAATCAGTCAGGAAGAATGTGGTTTCAGACATGCTGTAACATGTTCTGAGCCTCTTTTATTCTTGATCAAGTAGGTTCGCATGGTCACTGGAGACAATCTTCGGACAGCTAAAGCCATAGCATTAGAGTGTGGGATACTAGAGGATGCTGTTGCTCCTGAACCAATTCTAATTGAGGGAAGAACATTCCGTGCGAAGACTACTGCAGAAAGAGAAGAAATCGCTGAGAAGATAACAGTAAGACAACAGTTATCCCACCACTTGAAGTTCTCTTAGACATTGTTACACTAAATTACAAATGTCATATGAGTCTTAAGATGTAATACTAGATGCTTTATGGAGTACAACATACCTTTTATATTTCAACTAAATGAGTTCCAATAATGTCAAACGTGTGTTTCCTTAAATTGCTTTACAGCCTTTTGCTCTTTCCTGAATCTAAAACTTTTTTGTTTTGTTCTTGTTTCCTTCTTTTTCTTTCTTTCTGTTACTTTTGGTGGGATTGAGTGGAAGGACAGGGGGCTAGGAAGCCGAGGCTCTATTTTATCAGTGATCTTAATTGTGCTATTTTATAGTGTTAAAAATTATGTTGGATACTTAATTGCATGTTTGATGCTAATGAAGTTCTTTGATTCTTTAACTATGCTTCAATAATGACAATTGAGTTGGACTTTGGTGTTGACATTTAATTTTGCAACAAAACTTATATAACTACTGAAAAATTATTACTCTTCTATTTGTCCCCATATCATTTGTTTATCTTGCGTGAAACACCCATTATAACTTTGCTCTGGATTCATTTGTCCATATTTGTAAAATACTATTTTTTTCTCATTATTAAAATAAGGGTGATACAATTAAGTTACATCCCATAAAGCATATTAATTATTTCTTAATTACTTCTTCAAGGAAGATATATTTTGATTTTTTTTGGATAAATAATATTAATTGTTGTTAAAATATTTTATTGACACGCCTGATTTGTAGGTTATTCAACCATGATAAAGCTTCTTTGTAAAGATGAAATCTCTAATCAAATCCAAAATTTATTACCTTTTTTCCTTGAAATCTCCAATTAAGCTTAAATTTTGTCGCCATTTTATTTGGCTTCCATTTTTGTTCTATTAGGGTAATTCAAGGGTTTAAATAGGTGCTTGAGTGAGGCGAGGCAAGGCCTAAGCATCTCAAGCCTCGACCAAGCTGTCACCGATTTAGCATGAATTGCTTAAGTCGTGAGGCATCCTTGCAGTATAGTCATAGACTTAATTGGAGTTGCTTAAGTTGTGAAGCATCCTTGCGCCAACTTCTCGGACTTAGTTGGGATTGCCTAAGTCATGAGGTACCCTTGCGATATATGCATTCGCAAAGGGTCAACCTAGTTGTAATCTCATATAGGTCCCGAAGGAACTATAAAATAGCAAGTTAATTAGTTTGAAAACGAGCAGTAGACAAGTTTCGACGTCTCGTGAAGAAGGAAACTTTATAAGCAATTCAACGAGCACTTTGAGTGCAAGAGAGAAAAGAGAGGAAGGAGAAAACAAGAATCTTAGAAGGCTAAACGAACAGTTGCAAGTCCACAAATAACTACTCACTGGGTGTCGGGTGCGAAGGCAAGCTCCTGTCAAGTTAACGTGTGAACTTGTGAAGATTGTTCAATGCCCGACGCTACCCCGAAGCCCCATCCCCCCTAGTGCTACCCAAGGGGTTCTAGGGTGTTGAGATAGCTTACGATTTGCGTGTGGCTGTGACATGCAGAAAACAGGCCATGACACGTGAAAACGGAGCCTTTTTGGGGTAGTTTTGCTCGGCACGGTGAGCGGTCGCACTACAGCATTGCAAACTGTTCGAGTTTACATTTTTACAAGCAAAAATACACAAAACCAAGACAAAACATGCTGCCAAGCATTTGTACAAGTATGCAAAAACGATGAACGATTCGTTGAACGAAGTTATTGCCGGTGCACGACGATCGTTCGTGACAAGGCGGTACTGAAGCACCGCCTAGGCGGTCGTTGAACTCTAACGCCAGGTGCCTCGAGCGAGTGCTTAGTTGAAACGAAGCAACCAAACCAGTAGCTTAGTTGGTTCAATTGAACTAACTAAGCTACAGAATGTCACTAGACTTGCACACGCAAACCCCCTCGGGGAGTCGTAAACCCTACTTCATGCACAGCCGTTGCCTCCATTGTTACTGCTTCCTCTACCGTTGCCTAAGCTGTCAACGCTTCCTTTGCTGCCAACGGATAGGTTCAAAGGTCTAGTTTTTGTGCGCAATTCCCTTCGTTATCGCTACTTCCATGTACAACTTCTTCCACCATCGAGGGAGAGGACTAAAGCTTCCTCTACCATTGATGGGCACATCTAAAGTTTCCTCTGTCCACGACATCATCATCTGTGGCTTTCGTCATGGCCGTTGTCGCTGTTCAAAGCTTTCTTCGTCATTGCTGCTATCGTCCGTAGGTTTCTCTGCTGTTGCCATCATTATCCAAAAGTTCCTCCGTCACCACCGCCCTCTTATTCTCCATTTTCTATCGTCGGTGACTCTTATCCCCTCTAACTACTATTAACAATAGATTAAATACTTTTAACAGTAAATTATTAACTACTATTATCATATAATAGTCCCTATTTAAATTTTAATACTGCTAATCTCTATTTATTTAGAATTGTTATTAGAGTTTCAGGATTAATGATAAGTGTACAAGGCTATTCAAAAGATTCATCAAAAAAATTCAAGAAAGGATCCTATTTGAAAATACAATTATCGAAAGGATCCTTTCAATTTGATGTTGTATTTTTATTTATATAATCATATTTATCAGTTGTATTATATATTTTTATATTTTAAAATTTTAATACTGCTAATCTCTATTTATTTAGAATTGTTATTAGAGTTTCAGGATTAATGATAAGTGTACAAGGCTATTCAAAAGATTCATCAAAAAAATTCAAGAAAGGATCCTATTTGAAAATACAATTATCTAAAGGATCCTTTCAATTTGATGTTGTATTTTTATTTATATAATCATGTTTATCAGTTGTATTATATATTTTAATATTTTAATATTTTAATATTTTAGAGCTTCTCGTTTTGCTCGGTTGGGCACCTAAGCAAGCGCCTACCACCTTAGGCATTTTGGGACCTTGGCGCCTTTTGGCGTCTAGTGCTTTTAAATCATTGGGGTAATTAATGTCCAAATAATTGGGATTTTATGGCTTCTTGTTGTCTGATAACTAATGCTGGATTATAATGGATGTTACCATATAACAACTTATGATATGTACAAACGATATTCTAAACTAATAAAATATATTCATTAGAAACATAAAAAAAAGGATCATGCAGCACATCCTGTGTTTGGAAAAATAATTTCTTGTTAACTTGCCTCCAAATGTCTTCGAAAACTAAGAGAGTGTCACTTAACCAAAGCCTTATATTCATGTATAGGTGATGGGAAGGTCATCCCCAAATGATAAGCTGCTGCTTGTGCAAGCATTGAGGAGAAGAGGTCATGTGGTTGCTGTGACAGGAGATGGCACTAATGATGCTCCTGCATTACATGAGGTGTGCAATATCCTCTCTGGTTCTGAAGTTATGATTTAGAGGAATCAATTGCTCAACTGTACATTTGGTTTCAGGCTGATATTGGGCTTGCAATGGGCATTCAGGGAACAGAAGTAGCTAAAGAAAGCTCTGACATCATTATATTAGATGATGATTTTGCATCAGTTGTAAAGGTATATCTTCCTTTTAAGGTGATATCTGAACTAGAGCTGCCAAATTTATAATGAGATATTCACTTCTTTTGTTGTTGTTAGGTCGTCCGGTGGGGTCGTTCTGTGTATGCAAATATTCAGAAATTTATACAATTTCAGCTCACTGTCAATGTTGCTGCACTTGTGATTAATGTTGTTGCTGCTTTTTCCTCAGGCGAAGTTCCTTTAAATACTGTTCAGGTTATATATATATTCCTTCCATGCTCAACTCAATGTCTACAAAAAACAATGATAGCTGAAATCACATGCAGCAATTATGCTTTTAAATGTGCGTGTCAAATTGTTAGATTATTTTAAACTTAGGAGAGAGACAATACAAGGTTGTACAATCCAGGCTATGAAAACTGGCTACTACAATACCATGCTATGATACCTGTCTACTACGATATTAAAAATAAAATTTCTATTACATTCCTTCGGTCGCAAGTGTTCCTTCCTGTTTCGTCATTCTGAATTGTTTAATTGCCTTCACAGCTTCTGTGGGTCAATCTTATCATGGATACACTTGGAGCACTTGCACTAGCAACTGAACCACCGACTGACCACCTTATGGACAGGTCCCCTGTTGGGCGGAGGTTAGAAATGCTTTAGAAGTAGTGCCATTCTTTTTTTAGCTTGAGAAAATGTCATTTTCTAACCAAGTTTCATTTTGTTTTCAACTCTTTTGACTCATGTAGTTGCAATAATTCTGGTTGCCTTACATTTGTTTATGAGAGAAATGCAATTGGCTAGGAACATTTTAATTCAAAATTCTGCCTATAAGGAAATTAGAAGCTGCAGTTATCATGATTATCAGATACAGGATTTGTTTAATTCTGCATACATGTAGTCTGGCTGTCAAATGGAAAAATTGAATAACATGATTGAATGTGCAGTCAGTTAGGGGACATTTACATGGCTTCCTGGAACCTGTTCTAGAATTTTATTTTGGGAGCAGCTTTTTTACATCTCTCATGCTTTCAAATCCAAAATTTCATGGTTTGTGAGGATATACTGTTAAACTTGGACAATATCATACAGCAAGAAATTATGTAACTTAACGACTGGCAGGAGTAACCCATGATAGGACCCTACCAGTTGAAATGATTTTGCCACCAGCCTGTTTGGCCATAGCTGGTATAATAACTCAGACTTGACAAGTGATGGGCATAATTTACTTGGCTATCCTGGGATAGGCAGAATGAACAGTTTATATTACTAACATCCATTGCACCAAGGAAGATATCATTTGAGATGTCTGTGAAAATATACTTTATTTCTCATTTTGTATGCATGTTGGTGATGCTATCTAACAAGGACTTTCCTTCTCATAATTTGCCATTATACTTCATCTTATTAATTTATTGCAAAAGATGTTGACTTACTCTCCTCCTCCAAGAGTTCACTTTGTTGCAGAGAATCTGATCTCCTCTATGAGTTATGTGCTCTTTTAGGATAATGAAATATGTTTATAGATATCCGATTGGTTAATATATTATTACACAAATGATAGGTCTTAGTTTTAAGCGCACATGTGAACATCATATGCACCATTTAATATAATGGATTTTTTTCCTAACTTTTTTTTTAAAATGTATGTAGACCTGCTCAGACCATCCAGTAGCTATTTTATGCCTAGTTATTTAATGCTTCGTGGATTAGTTTCACCAAATTTACCTCTCCAGAGATTTGTCTGAATATTGGTTGTTGTTTATTATTCATTAGCTTCAGTGTTACCGCTTTTTGTTGCTAAAAGTGTTTACTGCATCATAAACTATGGGCCTTAAGTAGTACTTCTGCATACAAGTGGTTATGACTATGGGCCTTAAGTAGTTCTGTATAATTGCTAAAAGTGTTTTCATGCTTCTAAATCCATTGCATCCACTGTTGTGGTCTATATGCTTATTTATCTTTATTTCTTGCATCATACATATTCTTTACATCTTTAATAGCCATAATTCTGAAGTCTCTTGAAATCTCAAGCCTTTCCTTGATCATCAAGCTTTTTTTTCTTTTGCATCATTAAGTCACATAGGCCATCAAGGTGCTTTCTTGTTTTTTTCATTCTGCAATCATTAAGCTTTTCTGTGTCGTGATTGATGACTGCTGATGAGTTTCCTGTATTACATTATAGGGAACCTCTTATTACAAATATTATGTGGAGGAATCTTATGGTTCAGGTTTGTTCAGTTCAATTCCTGCTGTATCATTGACTTGGGAGAAAGTTTTATTGCACACCATGTGGTTTTGCAAAGATTATATTTGAACTCTCTTTCATTACAAAGGGAGAGTTTGTTGTGGTTTTTTGCATAAACATTGGGTGCCAAAGAAGTAAAACCTGGTTGTCTGACTAATTGCAGGCTTTATATCAAATCACAATCCTCCTTGTACTAAACTTCGGTGGTAGAAGTATCTTGCATTTGAAGAATGATACTCGGGCACACGCCGACAAAGTCAAAAATACCTTTATATTCAATACCTTTGTCCTTTGTCAAGTAAGCACATATCAGTTCTTGCAGCGGTAGCATTCAATATCTGTTGGTCATATTGGTCTTCTAATTCGTTTGATGAGTGAAAAATGCAGATATTCAATGAGTTGAATGCTCGAAAACCAGATGAAATTAATGTCTTTAGTGGAGTCGCCAGAAATCACCTCTTTATGGGGATAGTTGGTGTAACTGCTCTTCTTCAGGTGAGTGAAGTGTTCATTTTGATTCAACTTGGATTTTTCTAAGTCTTGAACTAATTTGCTGAATAATAATAACTATTATTCAGCAACTTCATCTCTTTCTTACTCTCTTCTTCACTTGAGCACCTCTTCACCATATTGATGGGCTTCTTTCATGCCCAGAAAACGAGAACCAAAATAAAACTGTTTTTTCACTTCCATTGGAAAATTTAAAAACACTTTTGGTTTGGTTGTTATTCCAAGCAGAAAATAGTCTTGTTGTCTCTGTTCCAATGTGCTGCTTTTTCTTCTCTCTAGGTGTTGATTATCGAGTTTCTTGGGAAGTTTGCTTCGACTGTCAGGCTTAACTGGAAGCTGTGGTTGGTTTCAGTTGCCATTGGTATAACAAGGTAAGCAATCTAAGGCTTAACCACCCACAAGTTACGGAGTCCTACAAATATCAAAACTCATATTGCTCTTTTGTGTTTTGGCTCTCTCCCCCCTTGGGCAGTTGGCCGCTGGCAATTATTGGGAAGCTACTCCCGGTACCCAGAACTCCGCTTGCAGAGTATTTTAGAAGGTGCTCCTGGGGCAGGAGACAAGAAGGTACAGGTCATAGTTGTTGACTCTACGTGATGTTTATGGGTGCTGATGCATTCTGTTTAGCAGATGATGGGACGGCACAGGAGAGCTCCACTGCTCATCCATAATAATGCTCGGAGATGGGTGGGTGTGATTACGGCCCCTCTGGCTTCCGAACACGACCGACTGCCACATACTCTTCGAACTCTGCTGCGGACAGCTTTATCTTGGGGAGGAGGAAAGAAAAACATATACTCTGCTGTGAATGCAATTTTCTTTCAACAAAAAGATCGAATCCACGTTTATTCTGTGGTAAATTTCTTTCCTAGTTTGTGTAGCACAGCCTGAGATCCAAAATCAGTTAATCAGATATTTTTGTTTTTAGAATTGCACGACAAAATAATACAAGGGACGAAAAATAGGGTAGAAAAACCCGTCCGTGTAAGCGCAAGGGAAGGCAGAGAGAGATGTAGGATTTATTGACGGAGCAATTATTTTTAAAAGGAGAATAGAATGAGAGAAAAGAAGGATAATAATAGATGAAATTGAATAATTATTAGATGACTCGTACCTTTCTTTGTACGAGGTCGTACGTAGGAGGCTGATGGAATCGTGCGAGCGCGCGTAGACAATATAATCATCTTGTCACGTGTAAGTAACGTATCATTCATATATAACAACGAGGAAAAATAAATTAGTTCGTTGGTTCATTTTTTTTTATTAATCTCTAGTCCTAGGTTCCAAGTATAAAATTATATATATATATATAATTTATTTTTCTTTCAAAGAAGATAATATTTATAATTGATAGATTTTCATCAAATTACTCTTCATAAAATCTTCAATCAGAATTTATATTTTTCAATCAGAATCATAACCTAAGTGTTTGCACACTCCTTTTTTGTTTCCTTGAGTAAAGTAGAAAACTAGATTAAAATTATTTTGATTGTTGCAATATGGCAATTTATGGCATGCAAAATAAGTCCTAAATTATGTGATAATTTATGACATCCAAAATAAGTCCTAAGCTTATTAAATTTATTTAAATAAGTAATTAACTAGATTGGTCCTGCACTTTGTAGAAAGTCTCCTTGAGTTCATGAAACATAAATCGATTTTGATTGTTGAACATCTCAGCTATGGGAAAAGCTCTGATGCAAATCTGATATTGGACAAGTAATAGAGGAACTTTTTCTAAATAAAAGAATAATAAAAAGTTAATAAATTAAAAATAATAATAATAAAAGATAACTATTAGACTCACCTAGCTCAAAGAGCTAAGTAACTATGATCTCACACCACTCATACAACAAGATGGAAAAACAACTTAGTTTATTAATCAATTTATGATTGATCCAAGACAATGTTCAAGCTCCTTTTTATAAGCTCAAGTATTAGAAAAAACAAAAGAGGAATAGAGAAATTTATAATTATATTAAATCAAATATATGATCTGTTCTTCCCTCCAAATAAAATAATATTCTTGATTGACAAGATTTCATCCTCATAGAGATCAATCTTTAAAAAATCTTCAATCAGAATTTGTAATCTTTGATCACAATCATATTTTAATTTTTTTAATTTTTAATTTTTAAAATTTTTTTCTTGAGTAAACTAGAAAACTATATTAGAATTATTTTAGATATTGTCATGTGACAACTATGACATAAGCAAAATAAATCTAAACTAATCAAACTTATTTAAATAAATAATATACTAGATTAGTCCTAGTACTAGAGGAAAAACATGAAATAGAAACTTGTTATTGATATGATGATGAGTTTGAAATCCCAACGTAATTTTATATCCATATAAGTTTGAGAATGGATACTAACTATGGTACAATTCGAAATTTGAATCAAAGCTAAGGAAGAGGAGGAGGAGGTGAGGATGAAGTAGGAGGAGGTGGAGGTGACGTGGGAAAAGGATGAAAAGGGTGAGGGGGTGGAAGCTAATGGGGAGGGGGAGGAGGCGATGGTATGGGTGGAGGAGTAGTGGAGGTGAAGGTGGGGGTGAAGGTAATTTCAAAAAAATCACAAGGTCATATATAATTTAATTAAATCAAATTGAATAGTCTGGGTTTAATTGAATCGGTTTAATCTGGTTTATTTCAAAAAAAATGAGTCAAACCTACTCAAAGGACAATCATTATTTTTTATTATTTTATTTAGAGTATTTTGGTCAAAGTAAAAAAAAACACTCATCGATAAAAACCAAATATGGGGGTGTCATCTTTTAAAAGCCTATTACTGAGGACTTTTTTTTTATTATAAATTGCATATATAGTCTCTAGATTTCATTGCTTTTATTCCTAAACCAATAAGGTTATTATCTATTTGAAATCATGCTTTTATATATAAGTTAGTTTTTATTAGGTTTTGAAATTATGTAATACAGATATGCTTTTTAGTGTTTTGGTGAAGGTGGCAAAACTATTAAAAATACTATAGTTAATATCATAAATCTTATGGATTAGTCCATAATACTGTGACAAGTAACGGATTCATCTTATGGATGAGTTCGTAAAGTATAACTCACGTGTTTTAATTATTTTGTGGGAAGAGCAATTCATACATATATTATAGTAGCAAATAGAGAGAGAGAGAGAGAGAGAGAGAGAGAGAGAGAGAGAGAGAGAGAGAGAGAGAGATGCCTTTGAAAAATATCACAAAAAAAAAAAAAAAGCCTCCGAGAGAAACTAAACAGGACTTGCCTGGAATTCGACCTCAATCATAGAATCATATCTGACGTGCATAGAGAAGCGTGAAGCTTGATGGAGTAAACATCCAAAAACTGTAGTTTGACGCACGCACAACATGCAGCAAAATGCTTACTCTTTTATGCATGTATGCGATCTTCTTTGTAGGAGCCATTTCTTGTTGTTCCCTTGGAAGTGGTGAGCTTTTCTTGGACCATGGAAGTATTGGGAGCAGAATTAGGGAAATGGTCTATATTTCTTGTTGTTCCCTTGGAAATGGTGAGCTTTTCTTGGACCATGGAAGTATTGGAAGCAGAATTAGGGAAATGGTCTATATGCTATCTTATAGATTAACAACAGTGCGCGCAGATTTTAGGCCTTTAATTTTAGCGTCCCCTTGCATCAAGACATGCTTTACGGAAGCAACATCATCATACAATTAGGACAACGATGTGGACCATGAACGTATGTTACTTGTGCAACGAATTACAGTTCCTGTGTTCTTCTTCCCCATTGGAAATGATGGTATATAGGACGATGCCATCTCTTTGCAATCAAATCGCTCACCCACCTTCTCTAAGCATAAAATACGTAATATGAAAATTTTTTTAATGTCAAGATTGAAATTAAATAATAATATATTAGATTTACGATATGTATCTTTCGATATCATCTGGAGAGAACTTTATCAAACCTACAGGCATACTATCTTCAGATTCAAAAATAGCTATTAATTTGAGAACTAGATTATCTTTTTTCTCTCTTCTTATCTTTTTATAAGATCGATTGATAGGTTAGGGATAGAGAGGATAAGAGAGGAATCATAGTCTCTCAATTACTATCACATATCTATGTCCTGTGTTCGTGTCCACATTCGTCATGTCACACATCGTGTAACCATACATAATATCATGTTTAGTTTCTAAGAGATCTTGTTTATATATAAGTGAGAACAAAGGGTCTGCGTTAGGTAATTAGGAGAGTTCCACCCATCAAGAGTATCTCATGAGAAATCCTACATTAATATGAACTTTCTTTATATTGGTTATAATTTTCATCAAGATCCAATCAGTTTATAATATATTTTATCAATTAAATAAGATCACATAATCTAAGATTCTTTCATTTAACCTATTAATTGGTAAGATATAAAAGAAATTTAAAATCAAAATAAATAAAATAATTTGTTTGAAAATAATTTCACGTAATTAGATTCTAAAAATTTTAAAAGCATTTTATACATGGCCATGAATTAAAAAAAAAAGTTAATAAGTCTAATAAATATAATAATACTATATTAGGTCTAACTATTAATACGAGTAATAGCGGTTGTATATCATCAATGTCATACTCTCTTTTATATACTACAACATTATTAGGTTTTCCTAATATAGTTCATATTGACCCTTGTAATTTATTTTATTAAGATAATCCTGTTACTATATTCAACTAAACATAAATATAAATAGAATAACAGAAACAAATAACTTTAATTAAGCAAGAAGAAAGGTCAATAATAGCATCCACCTAAATATGCATCATCATATCTTTTATGTTGGGAAATCTAGAGGGTGACATCTCATGAGTGGCGGAAGAACATAAAAATAAAACATCCTAGATTTCCACGAAAGATTTCGTTGTCATGCGAAGGTCAGTGCATCAAAAACAAATCCACGAATTTGAAAACTGCGTATGTAAGAAAGGAACGATAGTACTTAGGGAGATCGTATATCCTTGAGATTCCTATAGATCCATGGGGGAAGATGAAGGAGGTCAAGCATTCTCCTCTCTAGCGGTATCCACACGGTAGGGATTACGACGATGCTTCTCTTTGGAGAGAGGAGAATGGTGACTGTCAAGAAAAAATTCCAGCCTATGGGCCTTTGGTTCCCTCCTATTTATAGAGGTCCATCCTATCCTATTGAGTATTGGATCTCCATCCAATTATCCAAACCTCTTAGATTAATGGGTCTCTACCTAATAATCTAGCTCTTATTGGATCTCATCCATGGGATCCAATAATACAAGGGCTTATTGGATATCCAATAATACAAGGGCTTATTGGATATCCAATAAGATAGGGGCTCTGACGGATATCTCATATCAGAACCTCTACTCATCGCAACACCTACCATATGTGTATGACCCTCTAGGTCTAATATCGAGATGGCTTTGAGTCATATCTGTTAGAACTCCTTCTGACTCAGTGAATTATTATCTCTATAATAATTCACTCGACTAATCGATTGTAGACGTACTAGGCCACTACGCTGTAGTCCCCAAACGATATAGGAGAATCCAATCCTTTGGAATCTACCCTCAGTTACCATGTACCTTTAGTCCCTCATCCATCTAATATCCTAGAAACCATATATTGGGTATGGTTCTATCAGGCCCATACAGTTTTCAGTCGAGTCTCACTCTAATCGGATTCTTCCGGAGAACTCTCTCTCTCAATTTGAATGACCCTAGCTAGGGATTTGCCTGAGCAAGAATACATGGGATATTCCTCTCATGATACTGAGAGTGGATGATCCTTTATTGACACTCAATTGCCCTCATAAGATTGGCTACTTGATATGAACCAGATTAAGCTAGTCAAGACTCAATCAAGATTCTATGGTTGCAAGAAGAGCCTAAAATGATCAATATGATCATGAAGAGAGAAGGACAAATTTGAAGACATCATCTTGAAGAATAAAAGTCCGTTCAGCCATGTTTACCAAAATTCATGAATTAGGAATATGAATGTTATTTAATGCATTCATTCCCTTTGTACTATCCTCATACTATATAAATGAGGTTGATTCCCAGTGTTAGACAGACAATTTGGGAAGTATAACAATTCTTCAACACCGGTGAGTGTTTTATTTTTAAGTTCTTGCATGAACTTTAGAACTTATCAAGCTTTTCTTCTTGTGGCGTTCAAACCAAATCTTTGCTTTTCCTTTGACTTATCAGACTTGTTAGTTTGTGGCGTCTTAAGGGAATTCAAAGTGCTATTCTAGTTATTTCATCAATTTTCTATTGATAAGTAATTAGAATAGTTTCCCTTACTTCATTCTTCAACGATCCGCCTTGTTTTCAATTTGTTGGAGGGTGTCAATTTGCATTCCATATGTATCATAGCTCTGTAGCTATCGGGGTGTATGGTTGCTAAATTGATGATTTCCATCATTTGGTATCAGAGCACGGCTCAAGTTTGAGGTTTGTTTATCCATTTATTTATTATCTTTTAGCTTTTCCCTGTTCTTTTATTCTTCTTTTATCATGATATTCATAATTGCTATTCTTCCTTTCTCCTTATTATTGTGTTTCTTGTGCTATTACTGTTTGTTTTTCATTTTTTTTCCCTCACTTTATCGTAAAAAAAGAAAGAGAACAGAAAGTTAAAAAAAAAAGAGAGAGAAAATCAAAAGTAAAAAAAAAAGGAGAGGAAATCAAGATCAAAGAAAAAAAAAGAGAGGAGAAGATCAAAGGTCAAAAAAAAAGAAAGAAAGAAAGAAAGAAAGAGATCAAAATTATAATTTTTTTTTTGTGAATTCAGGGGCTTCTTGAAAATTACAGAATTCTATCTTCATAATTTTGAATTCTTGTTTCAGGTTTGAAATTTTTTTTCTCATTCCAAAAAATTTTCTTTATTCATTTGATACTTGAATTCAAATCTTTGCTTATTATTGAAGTGTATTACATACACATTTAAATTGGCTTACATTTTAAAGGCCAAATTTGGCTTACATTTTTTTTGCTTTTATGTTCAATTTCAATACTCTTGAATTGTCACAATCTGAATTGTTTATTTAAGTTTCTTAGTTAATCTAAGAACTCAAAGAACAAAACAAGAGGTAAAAGGCAAGAGTGGTGAGATCAATATCGAGAAAAGCCAAACATTGTGTGAAAACACGAGTGGAGTGAATCAAATCTTGAGTGAAATACGTGAGAGAGTGTTAGTGAGGCTATTCTAACTTTGTTTTTCAGGTTGTAAACATGTCTAAAGAAAAAGAAACGAGTTCTTCATCAAATGATCTTTTGCTTCAAGCAATGCAACAACAATTTGAACGTATGTTCAAAGTGATAGGAGATGTAAGAGATCATCTAGAAAGGTATGATGATGCAATTAATAGATTGGAAGGTGAACCACGACGTTGGAGACAACCAGCATTCGTCCACGATGAATATAATGGCGGAGATGGCCTCGACGATAACCAAGTCACTCTAATTGGTCAAGATGTTAATCCTATAAGACAAATTAGGAGAGGACGTTTTGATGGTATGGACAGAAACATAGGTAGCATCAAAATGAAAATTCCTTCTTTTCAAGGAAAAAATAATCCAGATATTTATTTAGAGTGGGAACGAAAAGTGGAGCTGATCTTTGAATGTCACAACTACTCCGAAGAGAAAAAGGTAAAATTAGCCGCTGTTGGATTTTGTGATTATGCTATAATTTGGTGGGATCAATTATGTAAAGACAGGCGTAGAAATGGTGAAAGGCCCATAGAGACTTGGTTGGAGATGAAACAAATTATGAGGAGGAGATTTTTCCTAAGTCATTACTATCGGGATTTGCATCAACCGACTATAAACTTTGACACAAAGTTCCATGAGTGTTAATGAATATCACAAGGAGATAGAGATAGCTATGATAAGGGCTAATGTGGAGGAAGACCGTGAGGCTACAATGGCTCGATTCCTGAGTCGATTAAACAAGAACATTGCTGATCTTGTGGAATTACAGTATTATATAGAGATTGAGGATATGGTGAATATGGTCATGAAGATTGAGAGACAACTCAAAAGAAAAGACACAAGGTATGATTCAAAACCTTATTCGGGTTCTTCTTCATCTTGGAAACTGAATTGGAGTAAAAAGGATGATAAACCCATTGTTAAACCTAAAATTGATGGAATTAAAGGCAAAAATGAATTTAGCAGCAAGGGTAAAGGTGAGAATCAACCTAATCAAAGTAGAGGTATTAAGTGTTTTAAGTGCCTTGGGCATGGACATATAGCACGTGAATGTCCTAATAAGAGAGTTATGATTATAAGAGATGAGAATATAGAATCTGAAAGTGAAAGAGAGGATGATGATAACATTCCAAAGGATACTAGTGATGTAGAGTATGCTAAAAGTGAAATTTTGGTTATTCAATGCACACTTAGTTTGCAAAGTAAAAATGATAAACATGGTGAACAACGTGCAATGTGATTGTTTGATTGCTAATAAGTTGTGCAATGTGATTGTTGATAGCGAAAGTTATACCAATGTGGCAAGTACCTTGCTCGTGGAGAAACTGAAATTGCCTACTATCAAACATCCAAAACCTTACAAGTTGCAATGGTTGAATGATAGTGGTGTAGTAAAGGTAAATCAGCAAGTGTTAGTTCATTTTTCGATTGGTAGATATAAGGATGAAGTTTGGTGTGATGTGGTACCTATGTATGCTAGTCACATGTTGTTAGGGAGACCATGGCAATATGATTGTAGGGTAACACATGATGGGTTCAAGAATCATTATTCCTTGATCATGGATGGACAGAAATATCAGCTTAGACCGTTGCCTCCGAAGACAATTCTTGAAGACCAGATGCGCATAAAACAATAATATGAGGAGCTTGAGTCTTCATTAACCAAAACTTTTGGGAGGGAGCAAGAAAGATAGAAAAAAGAAAAAGATGAGATGAGTGATAAAAATAAGAGTATTGGGAAATACAAGGGGAGAGAAAACAAGGAAGGCTTGAGTAAAAGAAAAATGAGTGTTTATGCCAAAATGAGTGATGTAAAAAAGGCCTTAACCATGAGGCAGCCCTTACTTGTACTTATGTACAAGGACATTTTGATTTCTTTTAACAAAATTGACAAAAGTTTGCCTAGTGTTATTGTTGATCTTTTGCAGGAAAATGAGGATATCTTTCCCGAAGAAGTTCCCAATGGGTTGCCACCAATTAGAGGAATTGAGCATCAAATTGATTACATTCCAGATGCAAATAGGCCAGTATATAGATGCAACCCCGAAGAGACCAGGGAAATCTAAAAGCTAAGTTGTAAGCATGCAAAATGGGTAGAGTTTATTGAATCTTTTTCATACATCATCAAGTACAAACAAGGTAAGGAAAATGTGATCGCTGATGCTCTCCAGAAGGTATGCTCTAATTTCTAAACTTGATGCAAAATTATTGGGTTTTGAATACATTAAAGATTTATACAATTCTGACCATGATTTTGCTAATGTTTATGGGGCATGTGAAAAAGGGGGTTTTGATAAGTTCTTTAGATATGATGGTTTTCTTTTTAAAGAAAACAAGTTGTGTATTCCTCAATGTTCAATGAGAGAATTACTTGTGAGAGAAGCACATAGTGGAGGTTTAATGGGACATTTTAGAGTTAGAAAAACTTTAGATGTGTTAAGTGATCATTTCTTTTGGCCACACATGAAAAGGGATGTTGAAAGATTGTGTGAGAAATGCATCACTTGTAAATAAGCTAAATCTAAAGTAATGCCTCATGGGTTATATACACCCCTTCCTATAGCTAGTGAACCTTGGATTGATATATCCATGGATTTTATCTTAGGTTTACCTAGGTCAAAAGGAGGGAGAGATTCTATTTTTATTATTGTTGATAGGTTTAGCAAGATGGCACATTTCATTCCTTGCCATAAAACAGATGATGCAACACATGTTGCGGGACTGTTTTTCAAAGAAATTGTGAGGTTCCATGGCATCCCAAGGACAATTGTGAGTGATAGAGATGTGAAGTTTCTTAGCCACTTTTGAAAAACACTTTGGAGTAAGTTGGGTACAAGATTGTTGTATTCAACCACTTGCCATCGACAAACAGATGGACAAACGGAGATGGTAAATCGAACTTTATCAACACTTTTGAGGGCCATAATTCAAAAAAATTTAAAAAATTGGGAGGAGTGTTTGCCACATGTGGAGTTTGCTTATAATAGAAGTGTGCATGCTACAACAAACCATTCCCCATTTGAAGTTGTGTATGGGTTCAATCCATTAACTCCTATGGATTTGCTACTTTTACCATTGGAAAAGGCCAATTTGGATGGTAAGCAAAAAGCTGATTTTATCAAAGCATTGCATGAAAAAGTCCGAACACAAAGTGAAAAGAAAACTCTACAATATGAGAAACAACATAATGCCAAGAGGAAGGAAAGAAAGATTTAGGTACACTTAGTGTTCGAACCTGGTGATTGGGTTTAGGTACACTTAAGGAAGGAAAGATTTCCTAGTCATAGAAAGTCTAAACTAATGCCAAGAGGAGATGGTCCATTTCAAGTCCTTCAAAAAATCAATGACAATGTATATAAGCTGGAACTACTAGGTGAGTATGGCAATATTAATGCAACATTCAATGTTTCTGATCTATCTTTGTTTGATATAGGTGATGGAGGCTATGATTCGAGGATGAATCTTTTCCAGGAAAGGGGGAATGATATGAACCAGATCAAGCTAGTCAAGACTCAATCAAGATTCTATGGTTGCAAGAAGAGCCTAAAATGGTTAATATGATCATGAAGAGAGAAGGACAAATTTGAAGACCTCATCTTGAAGAATAAAAGTTCGTTCAGCCATGTTTACCAAAATTCATGAATTAGGAATATGAATGTTATTTAATGCATTCATTCCCTTTGTACTATCCTCATACTATATAAATGAGACTGATTCCCAGTGTAAGACAGATAATTTGGGAAGTATAACAATTCTTCAACACCGTTGAGTGTTTTGTTTTTAAGTTCTTACATGAACTTTAGAACTTATCAGGCTTTTCTGCTTGTGGCGTTCAAACCAAATCTTTGCTTTTCCTTTGACTTATCAGACTTGTTAGTTTGTGGCGTCTTAAGGAAATTTAAAGTGCTATTCTAGTTATATCATCAATTTTCTATTGATAAGTAATTAGAATAGTTTCCCTTACTTCATTCTTGAATGATCCGTCTTGTTTCAATTCGTTGGAGGGTGTCAATTTGCATTCCATATGTATCATAGCTCTTTAGCTATCGGGGTGTATGGTTGCTAAATTGATGATTTCCATCGCTGCTACTCCCAATAACCAACTGTACTAGATCTAGAACTTCCAAACCTATAAGTTCGGTATCAAAGAGTGGAGTACTCATATATGACATCCTTGGTGTCTCAAGTCTAAAGACTAGATACACTAGTGGGACTACGGAATCGCTGTTTAACATGAGGTATCAATAACCATCTAGCATTTCGTAAGCGGATTAATCAGCGAACTCATTCTCTAATGAGCACCTGTACTATACCCTTAGTGTCCCCACATGAGTAGCTATGAGGCCAGCTACTTCCGGTTATCTCGATGTCTCTCTCGAGTAACCTATGACCGAGATTATTTAGGGCCTATGTTTAAAGGTAAATCGGTCTCATTATCGTGATCTCATCACGATCCGATTCCCATTGCACAAATCCAAGGACATCACAATATACATTCAGATAATGTGAGAAAATACCAATAATCATAAGCAAAGAGATTGACATAGTGTGTTATAGGTGTCATCACTCACGTGATTGGTTTGTATGGCACATATAACTAGCATTTTATAACTTACTCATAAGCCCCATTCTACGAACATATTCGTTAAATATTTTAGATTATAAAATTTTAGTAAATGGATCAGTAATTATCATGATGGTGCTCAAGTTATCAATTGATACTTATTATTTCTGAACTCTTTATCTAATTATCAAGTACTTTATCTTGATGTGTTTGGAACAACTATAGTACTTGCCATTTTTAAAGAAAAAAATGCTATAGTGTTATCATAAAACATCTTCAGTGGCCTAACAATTGAGTTGATCACACCAAATCCAATGATGAAATTTCATAGCCATAAAGTGTGATTTATAGCCTCAAAGCATGCAACAAATTTAGCTTCCATTGTTGATGATGTAATAAGCAATTATTTTATACTTTTCTAAGAAATAGCCCCTCTAGCTAATATGAATATAAATCCTGAAGTTGACTTTCTACTATCGAGGCAATTTATAAAATTAGCATATAAATATCCTATCACTTTAAGCTGATATGATATCTTATATATGAGCATATAATCTTTTATCCCCTATAGATATCTTATTACTTTCTCTGTGGCTTTCCAATATTCCATTCCTTTGTTGCTCTGGTATCTACCCAATATTATAATTGCAAAACTGATATGTGATCTTGTATAGGTTTGAGCATATAATAGACTTTTAATTGCATATGTATAAGGAATATCCTTCATTTAATTACTTTTTAAGTCATTTTTTGAATACTGATTTTGATTAAAATTTTCACTTCTAGTAATAGGTATCTCATTGGCTAAACAAAACTACATATTAAATCTTTCCAAGACTCAGATAATATATCTTTTCTGAAATAGTCCTAATAATCCTTGAGATCTATCCCTAAGTATTTCAATACTAATAACATAGGCTGCCTTATTCATATCAACTATCTTAAATTCATGTTAAGAAACATTTTTGGTTTTATGCAATAAACCAAGATCACTACTGGTAAGTAAAATATCATCTATATGTAAGACCAATATAATAAACTTGCTCCTACTAACCTTTAGATATATACAATAATCAATAATATTTTTCTTAAATATGAAAGAAGTAATGGTATTATTAAACTTTATATACCATTGTTTGGAAGCTTGTTTAAGACCATAAATAAATTTTTTAAATTTATAAGCCCAACTTTCTTTTTTCTTTTCTATGAATCCTTTAGGTTAGTTTATATAGATTTTCTCATCTAGATCCCTATTCAGAAATGCTATTTTTATATCCATCTGATATAACTCATATTGGGAAATGTGGGGAAGGCATCACATGAACAACAAAAAACAAAAAACAAAACTAGTTTCCTAAAAGAATGATATAGGAACCCAATCATGCAACGATTAGGTGTGAAAACTGTTGAATCACGGATTTTGATGATGAAACTAATTGAGTGTGATTTGTGGTCTAACTGCGTGTTGAGTTACGCAGGTCTACTATCGATCAAGATTAGACAGTTGACGCTGGAGGAATTGACGTTGCGCCGGAGGTGATCACGTCAGGATATTGGATGTCGAGCCGGAGGTTCGGTCGACTATCGGCAGGAGGCTTCGTACGTCGGGCATCAGGCCAAGAAGTGCGGAGTTGCGCCATGGATATCGAGGTTGCGGAGGTCAACCGTCGATTGAGCAACAAGCCGCTAGAGAGGGTGATGTGCCGAAGGATCGGACGAAGCGCCGACCAATGATGTACCGGGCAACTGAATGTCAATTCGCGTTGTAATAACTGTCTAGATCGAAGTAGAGTTTTTGGTGTTTGTTTGTGCAGGAGTAACTATGAAAGGGATGAAGATGTAAAGCGAAACCAAGGGTCGAAGTCAAGTGCGATGGATCATTGGGAGTTCGAGTGTTCGATGGAAGTTTGAAGATTCGTTGGGAGTGCTGCCGGAACTGGCCGAGAACGAGTAGGGAGCTTGCCGAAGAGTTTTCGAAAGTTCGCCGGGAGGTTCGTCGAAAGTTCGCAGAGCTTGCCAAGAAAGATCGGAGCTTGTCAAAGAAGCTCGGTGGAACTCGCCAAAATCATCGTGGAGTCCGAGAGCTTGCCGGGAGTCCGCAGGATGGTTTCCGAGGGATCATCGGAAGACCGTCGGAAGCTCGCCGGAAGCTCGTCGGAAGAAGACTTGACTTGCGGACTTTGTAATAGCTTAGGAATGTCTTTAATTTTGTAGTTAGCACATCAATTTGGGTTAGGATTAGGGGTTAATCCTTTAACCCAAGTATGGGCCTATTGGGCCTTGTTCGGAACCAGTTTGGGCTAAGTTTTCAGCCCAAACCAAATGTAGATTTGTGCTGGGCGGTGGAGCCCAACAGCCAATGTGCCCAGCAACATGTGTGTATGCTGGGCTACGTGCATGCATGCTACCGCCAGCAGCATGTGTGCTGCTACGTGCATGCATGCTACGTGCATGCATGCTGGGCAATAGCACCGCCCAGCCAGACTCCAACAATGTGGTGTGTCTTTGGGTGGTAGCACCGCCGAGAGGCCGGGTGGGCGGTAACATCGCCAAGAAGAGCACCAAAGAATGGCCTGGTCGGGCGTAGCACGCATTGATCAGCAAAGAAGACATGCATGTATGCTACGTGCATCGTTTAGTTCGGCATCGTGAACCTCTGTGCCATCAGAATCGGTATGAGCCAGTAGTAGCACCGCCTAGTGGCGTGTAGCACTGGTGCTACTGACCTAGTGCTTGAAAACCAGCGGTAGCACCGCTTTGGTCAAGCGATGGCACCGCTTGGGTGTGTCGATCACAGATCGACAAAGACCAAGAAACTCAAATTTTGGCTTTAAGTTTTGGCTCCAAATTTGAGTCCTCTTGAGCTCTATAAATTCCCCGCTTTTGTAGGTTCAAAGTGTAGCAAGAAGAGTGAAAATCTTGAGGGAAAACTCTGCTCAAATAGTGTCAAAAACTTCCCTCTTACTCTTAAGTGTTTTCTTGTTCAAGAGAGGGGTGAGAGCTTTGTAAGGGTTATTTTCTAAGCCCGTAAAAAAAAGAGGTGTTGCAAGGGAGTTCTTCCTCGCCCATTGGAAGGAGGAAAGCTAGTGGAAAGCCGTTGTCCTCAAGCGAAGAGGTATCGAAAGTGGATGTAGGTCGGATGACCGAACCACTATAAAAATCTGGTTTGCATTTACGTTCTTGCTATTTACTTTGCTGCAAACCATTTTTTACTTTCTGCCTTATTTACTCAACTTCCTTATCATCTTATTACATATGCTTTAAAGTTAAAACGTAATCTTTCCGGGTTCAAACGAAACTTTGCATTCATTCGTATGAAGTTTCCAAAGCTTATTTTAAATCGCTGAAAATCTATCGTTTTATCCACTGCACTAATTCACCCCCCCTCTTAGTGCCGCTCGATCCCTAACAATTGGTATCAGAGCCACATTCTTTCTCTTTTGGATTTACACCCGTGAGAAATGGCTCTAAATGGTTTTCAAGAGGTCGTTTCGATTTTTCGTCCACCGTTCTTTAACGGTTCGGACTACACATATTGGAAAACTTGAATGAGAGTTTTTATGCTTTCAATGGATTTGGATTTATAGAACATCATCGAAAATGGTTTTCAACCTTCCTCTAAACTGATGAACGAATGGTTAGTTTTAGAGAAAAGGTCGTTTTCTTTAAACGCAAAGGCTATGAATGCCTTATTTTGCGCTTTGAACAAGAACGAGTTCAATCGGATTTCTATGTGCGAAACGGCTTTTGACATTTGGCGAACTCTTGAAATCACGCATGAGGGAACTAGTAGAGTTAAAGACTCGAAAGTAAACCTCTTGTTGCATGATTTTGAGCTCTTCCAAATGACACCAAGCGAATCTATCGACGACATGTACACCCGCTTCACGGATGTCGTCAATAGCTTGAAAAGTCTTGGTAAAAGTTTTTCGGATTTTGAACTCACTAACAAGATCTTAAGATCCCTTTTAAAATGGTGGGATCCTAAAATAATGACGATTCAAGAATCAAAGGATCTAAATAATTATTCTATTGATGAACTCATTGGGTCTTTAAAGGCCTATGAAATGGAACATGATGAATATGATGAATATGATGAACACATGAACCATCTTCTAAAGAATAAGAAGGTTTTTAAACTCCGAACTATGATATGCCACTTGAGTGATGACTCAAGTGATGAGGACATTGAAGAGGACTTTGAACCTTTAATTGATCTTAATAAGTTCATTAAACAAAAATTTAAAATCAACAATGAACTTGAACGAAAGAAGAGACCAATGAAGAAGAAGAAGACTCACCAAGAAGAATCAAGGAAAGAAGAAGCAAACTACGCTTTAATGGGCTTCGACAATGAGGTAAGTAACTTAACTTCCTTGAATTATTTTGAAATTACTTGATGATTTCCATGAATGCTTAACTTAGTTAGTAGGAATTTTTTTATGCTTTTCTTGTGTTTTTAGAAATTAAAAAAATTCGAAATTATACTATGCTTTTCTTTATAGTATTTTTGAAAAGTAAAAATATGAATGACGATTGTAAGATTTGTGATAATGCTTAGGATTAAACCATGCTTGAGTATCTTGATGGTTTACATTGTCTCTAAACATGATGCTTGATGATTTTATATCATGCATGAGTTGTTGAAGTGATGTTGATCTAAAAACTTCTATCTTAGATTAATGGGTCTTAACCTTTTTTTTATGATGAAATTTTTAAATGATACATATCTTCATGAAATCAATTATAAAGACCTAACCCATAAATTTTTTCAAATGAAAGAAATGTGATTTTAATGTTGCCGTATATTACATTTGGACTTGATGATTTTCATAACGAAAATTATTTTTCAGATTTATAAAATGATGCATGATTTTACCAAAAATTTGAGCATCGATCATCTTGTTATAACTAATGTAAGAAAGAATTAAAATGATTTTGATGATATTTTCGTTTTTGAATATGATGCATGACATTTTCATATGAAAAATTTGAACATTCTTATAAAAGATCAAATCACTTAAATTGAAACTCATAAAGATGAGAAAATGTATTATCATGATGTTTGATGCATATGATTTTGATGGATTTAATGATAAACTTATGTTTTGAATTTCTACAATGATGGGTTCCATATAAATGTTTGAACATACATTATGAAATCATCAGTGAAATGAAAATACTAAAAGTTTGTTATCATGCTTAATGACTTTGTGATATCATATCTTGATGACAAACTCATGTTTTGGTCTTAAATTTGATACTTATCTTTTGAAATATGAGCACACTTGTTTGAAACAAAATGAAACACATTATCATGATAAGTTAAATCTCATGTCTTGAAACAATGTGTTGTTTTGACAATTTTTATAATGAAATTTGTCTTCCGGTTTTGAATATTTTGATTTGACATATAAAGGCAAAAGACATACTTATATGAAACATAAAGAAATTATATTTACTATCTTATCGAGATTAATGATTTTATGATATCTTAAGAATCTCATAAATTATAGAAGTGATTTCGATGAATTGATTATGATTTGATAATTTGAACTTTTCTCTCATGTTTCAATACTACTTTGTATGCTTCATGACTTATTGATTGAAATAATGATGTAGACTTTTGATATATCACTTGTCATGATGGCTAGCATTTTGAATCTTGAAAATAATTGCTTCTTTTTATCATTTACTAAAGAGGAAAATAATTCAAGTTTATATCATTTGTGAATCTCACAAACTATGGTAATGATTTTGATGATTCGAACTTGAATGAGCTTTGTCATAATCCAAGTCTTGATATTTTGATATTTGATACTTGAAATTCTTATACATGAATCTAGTTACTCTTTGTGCTATATTTTTTCAAATGGATCATGAGCCTTGATGTCATATATTTCATGATCCTAGAAGTGATATGATTTCTTTGCCTTGTGTGGTAAATTGAATATTTGATTTTCTTTATGATAAATTATGAATCATGACTTGATCTATGAGATTGATATGCTTTTATATATCATGATTCTTGGTTGTATGATATTTATCTTGAATTAAAAATTGATAAATATGAATTTTGATCTTGCTAAAAAGAAAATTATGAATCATGAATGATATCTTTTGGTTGTGATCCTTGTTGAATTTATATATTGATATCCGTCATGACATGATTTCTTTGCATTGTTGTCTTATTTGCATCATATAATGATTGAACAATTGATGTATATTTTTATTGATGCAAACTTTTAATTGATATGAAAAATGGCTTGTATAATGATTGAAATTTTTAGCCATTTAGTCTTCCCTTCTTTTTTGACAAAGACAAAGGGGGAGAAAAATTGCTACCTTGCAATTTCACAAGAAGAAGAAGGATTGCTATTTCAAAGGATGCAAATATTGCTATCTTGACTATATCAAAAGAAGCAAAATGCAAAACTTCAAAAATTTGAAATGTTACATGCCTTTATGTTTGTATGTTTAAATAAAAATTTAGCATATATGTTTAAAGTGATCATACATAATTGCTAGCTCATTGCAAACAAAAGTTGATAGCTTGCAAAAGTGAAACTTAGTTACAGAAGAGACGAATTGAAAGGAAGCTAACTTACGTGTCGCAAAGTATGTTAGCTTGCTTATCATTATTGATTGCTTGCTTATCATCTTTTTATCTCATATCTTGATTTTTGACTCCCTTGAATTCATGACTTAATATGCTAAAAATTCATATTATAAATTTGTTATTTTGTCATGATCAAAGCATTGGCTATTTGTACTCCACTTTTTGATAAAACAAAGGGGGAGAAAAATTATTGCTAGCTTATGTATTGCAAAGAAAAATTTTGCTAGCTAGAACATGCAAAGGAAGAAAAGAAAGTACAACTTGCACATCTCAAGAAGCAAGTAAAAATTACCATCATTGTCCATCCTTGAAACTTGCTATGATTGAATGGTATGATTGGATGTTGTAATGCAAAGCTATGCAAAAATGTTGTATGATATGATTGATAGCTAGTATGTTGTAAAAACTTGCATATCTTTTAAACTAGCTATGATGCAACTTCTCCTTTTTGTTGATGACATAGGGGGAGAAGTAGATTGATGACTTCATGCATTGATTGAATTTTTTATATTTGCATGATGGTTTGTTGTTTTCTCACTACATAAATGATACATGTTACTTGGATTTGGGATAATCTAAGGATTCTATCAATGGCATATTGATAGGGAGAGTTTGTGTTAAACTCCGGGGAGTTTTGGTTAACTCCGTTAGTCATCAATTAGTTGTCATCATCAAAAAGGGGGAGATTGTTAAATCTCGGATTTTGATGATGAAACTAATTAAGTGTGATTTGTGGTCTAACTGCGTGTTGAGTTACGCAGGTCTACTATCGACCAGGATTAGACAGTTGACGCTGGAGGAATTGACGTTGCGCCGGAGGTGATCACATCAGGATATTGGATGTCGAGCTAGAGGTTCGGTCGACTATCGGCAGGAGGCTTCGTACGTCGGGCATCGGGCCAAGAAGTGCAGAGTTGCGCCATAGATATCGAGGTTGCGGAGGTCAACCGTCGATTGGGCAACAAGCCGCTAGAGAGGGCGATGTGCCGAAGGATCGGACGAAGCGTCGACCAATGATGTACCGGGCAACTGAATGTCAATTCGCGTTGTAATAACTGTGTAGATTGAAGTAGAGTTTTTGGTGTTTGTTTGTGCAGGAGTAACTACGAAAGGGATGAAGATGTAAAGCGAAACCAAGGGTCGAAGTCAAGTGCGATGGATCATTGGGAGTTCGAGTGTTCGATGGAAGTCTGAAGATTCGTTGGGAGTGCTGCCGGAACTGGCCGAGAATGAGTAGGGAGCTTGCCGAAGAGTTTTCGGAAGTTCGCCAGGAGGTTCGTCGGAAGTTCGCAGAGCTTGCCAAGAAAGATCGGAGCTTGCCAAAGAAGCTCGGGGGAACTCACCAAAATCATCGTGGAGTCCGAGAGCTTGCCGGGAGTCCGCAGGATGGTTTCCGAGGGATCGTCAAAAGACCGTCGGAAGCTCGCCGGAAGAAGACTTGACTTACGGACTTTGTAATAGCTTAGGAATGTCTTTAATTTCATAGTTAGCACATAAATTTGGGTTAGGATTAGGGGTTAATCCTTTAACCCAAGTATGGGCCCATTGGGCCTTGTTCGGAATCGGTTTGGGCCAAGTTTTCGGCCCAAACCAAATGTAGATTTGTGTTGGGCGGTGGAGCCCAGCAGCCAATGTGCCCAGTAGCATGTGTGCATGCTTGCATGCATGCTGGGCTACGTGCATGTATGCTGGGCGGTTGCACCGCCAGCAGCATGCGTGCTGCTATGTGCATGCATGTTGGGCGGTAGCACGCCAATGAATCCAACAAGCGTGTCTTTGGCGGTAGCACCACCCAACAAACACCAAGATCTGGCTGGTCGGGCGGTAGCACCGCCAAAGAAGACCACCGATAAGCATGCATGCATGCTACGTGCATCTTCTTTGTAGCTTCGCATCAGAACCGGATCATCTGAGCCCAAGCATCGTAGTTCTCATCTGTAGCAGCAAAGAGCATCGCCTAGTTGGGGCGGTAGCACTGGTGCTACCGCCCAGTGCCTGGAAAACCAGGTGGTAGCACCGCCTGGCTGGGGCGATGGCACCGCTTGGGTGTGTCATCACAGATCGACAAAGACGAGAAACTCAAATTTTGGCTCCAAGTTTTGGCTCCAAATTTGAGTCCTCTTGAGCTCTATAAATTCCCCTCTTTTGCAGGTTCAAAGTGCAGCAAGAAGAGTGAAAATCTTGAGGGAAAACTCTGCTCAAATAGTGTCAAAAACTTCCCTCTTACTCTTAAGTGTTTTCTTGTTCAAGAGAGGGGTGAGAGCTTTGTAAGGGTTATCTTCTAAGCCCGTCAAAAGAAGAGGTGTTGCAAGGGAGTTCTTCCTCGCCCATTGGAAGGAGAAAAGCTAGTGAAAAGCCGGTGTCCTCAAGCGAAGAGGAATTGGAAGTGGATGTAGGTCGGATGACCGAACTACTATAAAAATCTGGTTTGCATTTACGTTCTTGCTATTTACTTTGCTGCAAACCATTTTTTACTTGCTGCTTTATTTACTCAACTTCCTTATCATATTATGTATGCTTTAAAGTTAAAACGCAATCTTTCCGGGTTCAAACGAAACGTTGCATTCATTTGTACGAAGTTTCCAAAGCTTGTTTTAAATCGCTGAAAATCTTTCATTTTATCCGCTGCACTAATTCACTCCCCCCCCCTCTTAGTGCCGCTCGATCCCTAACAAAAACTCAATAAACCCAAAAATCACATAAGATTCATTAGACATTCTCACCTAAGAATGATTGTATATCCCTGAAAAAATGTAGAACCAAGTCCGTGGATGAAGGAGGTCAAATGCCCTTCTCTAATAATGAACCACATGACAGATTATGCGATAATGCACCTCTCTTTGTAGTGCAAGTCCTCGTAGCTTTCACACACCATCTTGTAGTAATAAATAAAGAAGGGCTAGTCCCTTTTTGCTATCCTCATGCATCACCAAGGGGTTGTTGACTAAGGAGGAGAGGGCGAGAGGAGAATAGGAGAAGGCAGCCAAAAAGGGTCTAGCCTATAATCCTTTAGTCCTTATTAACTTAACCATAATAGATCCTCTCCTATTTATAGAGGTCCTTATTAACTTAACCATAATAGATCCTGCCCTAGTATATATTGGATCTCTATCTAGCTATCCTAAGCCTCTTGAATTAGAAAAAGAAGAAAAAGAGAGGAATTCATTCATCATATAAAGAAAAGAATCAAGTCATGAGTATTGAAAGTCCAAGAATCAAAGCTCTACTTTCATAAATAGAAATAGGAAGTATTCATAGGAAATGATCATCATATAAAATATCAAGTTATGCATACCAAAAGTCCATGAGTCAAATCTCTATAAATTGCAAGAAGAAGGAATGATGGGAAATGATCTTGATTTAAAAAGTAAACTCAAGTTATGAAAATCAAGAAATTCAAAAATTATATAAAAGAAATTCATGCATTAGGAATATTTAACTTGCCTAATTCTCTTTTAATAAAATCAAAATTTTTCTCATTCAATGGTTTTGTAAAAATATCAACTAATTGATGTTTTATATCAATAAATTCTAAAGATATATTATGGTTATTAACATGATCTCTAATAAAATAATTTCTAATATCATTTTATTAAATATATTTCTAAGTGTTGAATGAGATTTTTTATTAAATATATTACACTAGTATTATCACATTTTATAGAGATATTTTTCAAATATAATCCATAATCTTTTAAAATATTTTTCATCCAAATAACTTTTGCACAATATGCAATTACTGCTATATATTCAGCTTCTACTGTATATAATGCAATAGAATTTTGTTTCTTGGAAGATCAAGAAATAAGTGTATGACCTAGGAGTTCATATGTTCCAGATGTGCTTTTCTATCCATTCTACATCCAGCAAAGTCAACATCGGTACAAGTAATTAATTCAAAATTTTTTGATCTTGAATACCATAAACCTAGATTAGTGGTTCCTTTTATATATCTAAAAATCCTCTTAATTGCTTTATAATGATATTATTTAGGACTAGATTGGAATCTAGAACAAAGTTTAATACTAAACATAATATCTAGTCTAGTTGTGGTGAGGTATAATAAACTACTTATCATACTCCTACAAGTCTTTTGATCAAAATTTTTTCCATCAAGGTTAATATCTAACTTTGCAGAAGTACTAATTGGTGTGTTAATGGCCTTAGTGCTATGCATATAGAATCATTTTAATAGATCTAAAGCCTACTTAGTTTGACTAACAAAGGTTTCATCATTTATGATATGAACCATCAAGTTGATCATAATTCTATTAAAGACCCTTTAACTATTTATAGAGGACCAATGACAAGAGCTAAAGCTAAGAGGATGAAAGAAGCTTTAACTTATTTATTGGAAAACATTTGGAAGGATAAAGCTAGTCAAGACTCAGTCAAGATTCTATGGTTGCAAGAAGAGCCTAAAATTATCAATATGATCATAAAGAGAAAAGGACAAATTTAATAATCTCATCTTGAAGAATAAAAGTCTATTCAGCCATGTTTATCAAAATTCATGAATTAAGAATATAAATGTTATTTAATACATTCATTTCCTTTATATTATCCTCATACTATATAAATGAGGCTGACTCTTAGTGTAAGACAGCCAATTTGGGTAGTATAACAATTCTTTAATACCGGTAAGTGTTTTATTTTTAAGTTCTTGCATGAACTTTAGAACTTATCAGGCTTTTCTGCTTGTGGCATTCAAACCAAATCTTTGCTTTTCCTTTGACTTATCAGACTTGTTAGTTTGTGACGTCTTAAGGGAATTCAAAGTATTATTCTAGTTATTTAATCAATTTCTATTGATAAGTAATTAGAATAGTTTCCCTTTTCATTCTTGAACGATCCGCCTTGTTTCAATTCGTTGGAGGGTGTCAATTTACATTTCATATGTATCATAGCTCTTTAGCTATCGGGGTGTATGGTTGCTAAATTGATGATTTCCATCATTTGGTATCAGAGCATGGCTCAAGTTTAAGGTTTGCTTATCCATTTATTTATTATCTTTTAGCTTTTCCCTGTTCTCTTATTCTTCTTTTATCATGATATTCATAATTGCTATTCTCCCTTTCTCCTTATTGTTGTGTTTCTTGTGCTATTACTATTTGTTTTTCATTTTTTTTCCCTCACTTTATCATCAAAAAAAGAAAGAGAATAGAAAGTTAAAAAAAAGAGAGAGAAAATCAAAAGTAAAAAAAAGGAGAGGAAATCAAGATCAAAGAAAAAAAAAGAGAGGAGAAGATCAAAGGTCAAAAAGAAAGAAAGAAAGAAAGAAAGAGATCGAAATTATAAAAAAAAAATTTGTGAATTTAGGGACTTCATGCAAATTACAGAATTTTATCTTCATTACTTTGAATTCTTGTTTCAGGTTTGGAATTTTTTTTTATTTCAGAAATACTTGAATTCAAATCTTTGCTTATGATTGAAGTGCATTATACACTCCTTTAAATTGGCTTACATTATATTTGCTTTTATGTCCAATTTCAATACCCTTGAATTGCCATAATCTGAATTGTTTGTTTAAGTTTTTTTTAGTTAATCTAATAACTCAAAGAACAAAACAAGAGTGATAAAAGGCAAGAGTGGTGAGATCAATATCGAGAAAAGCCAAACATTGTATGAAAACACAAGTGGAGTGAATCAAATCTTGAGTAAAACACGTGAGAGAGTGTTGGTGAGGCTATTCTAACTGTCTTTCAGGTTTGCAAACATGTCTAAAGATAAAGAAGCGAGTTCTTCATCAAATGATCTTTTGCTTCAAGCAATGCAACAACAATTTGAACGAATATTCAAAGTGATAGGAGATGTAAAAGATCATCTAGAAAGGTATGATGATACAATTAATAGATTGCAAGTTGAACCACGGTGCAGGAGACAACCAGCCTTCATCCATGATGAATATGATGGTAGAGATGATATCGACGATGACCAAGTCACTCTAATTGGTCAAGATATTAATTCTAGGAGACAAACTAGGAGAGAACGTTTTGATGGTGTGGACAGAAACATAGGCAGCATCAAAATGAAAATTCCTTCTTTTCAAGAAAAGAATAATCCAAATTCTTATTTGAAGTGGGAACGAAAAGTGGAGCTGATCTTTGAATGTCACAATTACTCCAAAGAGAAAAAGGTAAAATTTGCTGCTGTTGAATTTTGTGATTATGCTATAATTTGGTGGGATCAATTATGTAAAGACAGGCGTAGAAATGGTGAAAGGCCTGTAGAGACTTGGTTGGAGATGAAACAAATCATGAGGAGATTCGTCCCAAGTCATTACTATCGGGATTTGCATCAATGACTGTAAACTTTGACATAAGGTTCCATGAGTGTTGATGAATATCACAAGGAGATGGAGCTAGCCATGATAAGAACTAATGTGGAGGAAGACCGTGAGGCTACAATGGCTCGATTCTTGAGTGGATTAAACAAGAACATTGCTGATCTTGTGGAGTTATAGCATTATGTAGAGATTGAGGATATGGTGAATATGGCCTTGAAGATTGAGAGACAACTAAAAAAAAAAGGCATAAGGTATGATTCAAAACCTTATTCGGGTTCTTCTTCATCTTGAAAACCGAATTGGAGTAAAAAGGATGATAAACCTATTGTTAAGCCTAAAATTGATGGAATTAAAGCCAAAATGAATTTGGCAGCAAGGGTAAAGGTGAGAATCAACCTAATCAAAGTAGAGGTATTAAGTGTTTTAAGTGCCTTGGGCATGTGGACATATAGCACGTGAATGTCCTAATAAGAGAGTTATGATTATAAGAGATGGAAATATAAAATCTGAAAGTGAAAGAGAGGATGATGATGACATTCTAGAGGATGCTAGTGATGTAGAGTATGCTAAAGGTGAAATTTTGGTTATTCAACGCACACTTAGTTTGCAAAGTAAAAATGATGAACATGGTGAACAACATGAAAATTTGTTTTTTACTCATTGTTTGATTGCTAACAAGTTGTGCAATGTGATTGTTGATAGCGGAAGTTGTACTAATGTGGCAAGTACCTTGCTTGTGGAGAAACTAAAATTGTCTACTATCAAACATCAAAAACCTTATAAGTTACAATGGTTGAATGATAGTGGTGTAGTAAAGGTAAATCAGCAAGTGTTAGTTCATTTTTCAATTGGTAGATATAAGGATGAAGTTTGGTGTGATGTAGTACCTATGTATGCTGGTCACATGTTGTTAGGGAGACCATGACAATATGATCGTAGGGTAATACATGATGGGTTCAAGAACCGTTATTCCTTGATCATGGATGGACAGAAATATCAGCTTGGACCGTTACCTCCGAAGATAATTCTTGAAGACCAGATTCGCATAAAACAACAATATGAGGAGCTTTAGTCTTCGTTAACCAAAACTTTTGGGAGGAAGCAAGAAAGAGAGAAAAAAGAAAAAGATGAGATGAGTGATAAAAATAAAAGTATTGGGAAACACAAGGGGAGAGAAAACAAGGAAGGCTTGAGTGAAAGAAAAATGAGTGTTTATGCCAAAATGAGTGATGTCAAAAAGGCTTTAACCATGAGGCAGCCCTTACTTTTACTTATGTACAAGGACATTTTGATTTCTTCTAACAAAATTGACAAAAGTTTGCCGAGTGTTATTGTTGATCTTTTGCAAGAAAATGAGGATATCTTTCCCGAAGAAGTTCCCAATGGTTTGCCACCAATTAGAGGAATTGAGCATCAAATTGATTTTATTCCAGGTGCAAGCATACCAAATAGTCCAGCATATAGATGCAACCTAGAAGAGACTAAAGAAATCCAAAAGCAAGTCAGTGAGCTTATGGAAAAGGGGTATGTGCGAGAAAGCATGAGTCCATGTGCAGTTCCTGTTCTTTTGGTGCCTAAAAAGGATGGATCTTAAAGAATGTGTGTTGATTACAGAGCCATCAACAAAATCACGGTAAAGTATCGACATCCTATTCCTAGGCTAGATGACATGTTAGATGAATTGCATGGTTCTTGTCTATTTTCAAAAATTGATTTGAAATCTGGATATCATCAACTAAGAATGCATGAGGGTGATGAATAGAAAACTACTTTTAAAACTAAACATGGTTTATATGAATGGTTAGTGATGCCTTTTGGCCTAATTAATGCACCTAGCACTTTTATGAGATTGATGAACCATATTTTGCGTGCTTACATTGGAAAGTTTGTAGTGGTTTATTTTGATGATATACTTGTGTATAGCAAAAGTTTAGATGAGCATGTAACACATTTAAAAGCTATTTTTGATGTGCTTAGAAAAGAAAAGTTATATGCTAATCTACAGAAATGCACTTTTTGCACTAATGAAATTACTTTTCTTGGATATGTTGTAAACGATAAAGGAATATATGTTGATCAAGAAAAAGTAAAAGTAATTAAAGAGTGGCCAAAACTCACTAGTGTTAGTGATGTTAGAAGTTTTCATGGTCTTGCTAGCTTTTATAGAAGATTTATTAAAAAATTTTCTACCATTGCTGCACCATTAACTGAATGCATCAAAAAGAATATTGGATTCAGATGGGGTAAACAACAAGATGATGCTTTTAACTTGCTTAAAGACAAACTCAGTTCAGCACCTTTGCTTGCTTTACCTAACTTTGCTAAAACTTTTGAGATTGAGTGTGATGTGAGTGGAATAGGTATTGGAGGAGTCTTAATGCAAGAGAGTCGACCCATTGCATTCTTTAGTGAGAAGCTAAATGGAGTAAGTCTTAACTACCCAACATATGATAAGGAATTTTATGCTCTGGTAAGAGTGTTAGAGACATGGCAGCACTATCTTTGGCACAAGAAATTCATTATATACACCGATCATGAGTCTTTGAAATATCTCAAAGGACAAGGAAAGCTAAGTCGTAGGCATGCAAAATGGGTGGAGTTTATTGAATCGTTTCCATACATCATCAAGTACAAACAAGGTAAGGAAAATGTGATCGCTGATGCTCTCCAGAAGGTATGCTCTAATTTCTAAACTTGATGCAAAATTATTAGGTTTTGAATACATTAAAGATTTATACAATTCTGACCATGATTTTGCTATTGTTTATGGGGCATGTGAAAAAGGGGGTTTTGATAAGTTCTTTAGACAAGATGGTTTTCTTTTTAAAGAAAACAAGTTGTGTATTCCTCAATGTTCAACGAGAGAATTACTTGTGAGAGAAGCACATAGTGGAGGTTTAATGGGACATTTTAGAGTTAGAAAAACTTTAGATGTGTTAAGTGATCATTTCTTTTGGCCACACATGAAAAGGGATGTTGAAAGATTGTGTGAGAAATGTATCACTTGTAAACAAGCTAAATCTAAAGTAATGCCTCATGGGTTATATACACCCCTTCCTATAGCTAGTGAACCTTGGGTTGATATATCCATGGACTTTGTCTTAGGTTTACCTAGGTCAAAAGGAGGGAGAGATTCTATTTTTATTGTTGTTGATAGGTTTAGCAAGATGGCATATTTCATTCCTTGCCATAAAACAGATGATACAACACATGTTGCGAGACTATTTTTCAAAGAAATTGTGAGGTTACATAGCATCCCAAGGACAATTGTGAGTGATAGAGATGTAAAGTTTCTTAGCCACTTTTGGAAAACACTTTGGAGTAAGTTGGGTACAAGATTGTTGTATTCAACCATTTGTCATCCTCAAATAGATGGACAAATAGAGATGGTAAATTGAATTTTATCAACACTTTTGAGAGTCATAATTCAAAAGAATTTGAAAATTTGGGAGGAATGTTTGCCACATGTGGAGTTTGCTTATAATAGAAGTGTGCATGCTACAACAAACCATTCCCCATTTGAAGTTGTGTATGAGTTCAATCTATTAACTCCTATGAAATTATTCAAACTCATTTTGTCAATTCGAAACTCCTAATCAAATTATCATTTTTAACATTCATATCATGAATAAAGTCATTACCGTATCATGAAAATCTCATTCATAAGTCAAGTGATTTACAAAATATCATAAATGAATTTATCACTTGTCTTTTATTTGAAAAATCGAAAGATTTCAAGAAATATGCATTTCCATTATATGATTTATTTCATATGAGCATGCATTTGTTTTTTGATGTCAAATAAAATAGAAATATCAACATTCAACATTGAAAGACAAACTTCATCATAAAATTCATTAAGATAAAAATATAACACATTATGAGATTCAATTTATCATGATAATATGTTTCATTTTGTTTCAAACAAGTGTGCTCATGTTTCAAATGATGATTATCAAATTTAAGACCAAAGCATGAGTTTGTCATCAAAATATGATATCACAAAGTCATTAAGCATAATAACAAACTTTTAATATTTTCATTTCAATGATGATTTCATAATGTATGTTCAAATATTTATATAGAACCCATCATTGTATAAATTCAAAATATAAGTTTGTCATTAAACCCATCAAGATCAAATACATCAAATATCATGATAGTGCATTTTCTCATCTTTATGAGTTTCAATTTAAGTGATTTGATTTTTCATAAGAATGTTCAAAATTTTCATATGAAAATGTCATGCATCATATTCAAAAATGAAAATATCATCAAGATCATTTTAATTCTTTCTTACATTAGATATAACAAGATGATCGATGCTCAAATTTTTGGTAAAATCATGCATTATTTTATAAATCTGAAAAATAATTTTCGTCATGAAACCCATTAAGTTCAAATAGAACACAAGGCAACATCAAAGCCACATTTCTTTCATTTTGAAAATTTGTGGGTTGGGTCTTTATAATTGATTTCATGAAGACATATATCAATAAAAATTTCATCATAAAAAGGGTTAAAAACCATTAAGCCAAGATGGAAGTTTTCAAATTATAATCAAGATACATACATCTATCATCAAAAGATTTTTAAGAAATTCATACATAGATATGTATCATGTTTAAGATTGAAAACCGATATGGAAAGTATACATGAAATTTTATCATCTCAAAATGTCATCTTAATTTGACATGAAAACAATTAGACAAAAAAAATACGTTAATCCACAACATAGAGTCAAATCAATATTACTTCAAAAACTAATGCATGTTACAAAATCATCAAGCATCATGTTTAGAAACGAAAAGCAATATAAAACATCAAGATACACATGCATGGATTAATCCTAAGCATTATCACAAATCATGCATCATTCAAATTTTTAATTTTCAAAAAATTACTAGAAAGGAAAAAACATAAAAAAAATCCTACCAACTATTTCAAGCAACTCATGAAAAGCATCATGTAATTTCAAAATAAGGTAAAAGCAACTTGGTTGAGTTTCTTACCTCATTGTCGAAAACCGTCAAAGCCCATTTCGCCTCATCTTTACTTGATTCTTCTTTGCAAGCCTTCCTCTTCTTTGGCCTCATTCTTCTTTCAAGTTCATTTATATTTTTTAATTTTTCTTTAATGAACTTATTAAGATTTAGTGTTCGAAGTTTAAGTTCATCATTGTCCCCATCACTTGAGTCATCACTCAAGTGGTATTCATTTGTCCGAAGTTCCAAATCCTTCTTGTTCTTTAGAAGGTGGTTCATGTGTTCATTAAGTTCAAAACATTCCAAGAAACTCATTTCATAGGTCTTTAAAGACTCAATAAGTTCATCAATAGGATAGTTATTTAGATCTTTTGTTTCTTGTATTGCGGTTATTATTGGATCCCATCTTTTTGGAAGAGATCTTAAAATCTTGTTTACGAGTTTAAAATCCGAAAAACATTTACCAAGAGCTTTTAGACTATTTATGACATCCGAGAAATGGGAGAACATGTCATCGATAGTCTCACTTGGTGCCATTCGAAAAATCTCAAAATCGTGCATCAAAATATTAACTTTCGAGTCTTTGACTCTACTCGTTCCTTCGTGCGTGATTTCAAGAGTTCACCAAATGTCAAAAGCTATTTTGCACGTAGAAATCTGGTTGAACTCATTTTTGTCTAAAGCGCAAAATAAGGCATTCATAGCCTTTGCATTCAAGGAAAAAGATTTTCTCTCTAAGTCCGACCATTCATTCGTCAGTTTAGAGGGAAGTTGAAAATCATTTTCAATAATGTTCCATAAATCTAAGTCCATTGAAAGTATGAAAACTCTCATTCGAGTTTTCCAATAAGTGTAGTTCGATCCGTTAAAGAACGGTGGACGAAAAATCGAAAAGCCCTCTTGAAAGCCAAAAAGAGCCATTTCTCACGAGTGTAAATCCGAAAGAGAAAGAACGTGGCTCTGATACCAATTGTTAGGGATCGAGCGGCACTAAGAGGGGGGGTGAATTAGTGCAACAGTAAGGAACGAGAAATTTTCAGTGATTAAAACAAGTTCGGAAACTTCATACGAATGAATGCAATATTTTGTTTGAACCCGGAAAGATTACGTTTTAACTTTAAAGCATACGTAATAAGATGAAGATGAAGTTGAGTAAATAAGGCAGTAAGTGGAAAGGGTTTGTAGCAAAGTAAATAACAAGAACGTAAATGCAAACCAGATTTTTATAGTGGTTCGGTCATCCGACCTACGTCCACTCCCGATTCCTCTTCACTTGAGGCCACCGGCTTCTCCACTAGCTATCCTCCTTCCAACGGGCGAGGATGAACTCCCTTACAACACTTCTCCTTTTGATAGGCTTAGGAGATAACCCTTACAAGCACTCTTACCCCTCTCTTGGACTAGAACACTCTTAAGACTTAGAGGGAAGATTTGATACACTTTCAAGAGAGTTTCCCCCTTCTTTTTTTTAGTTCTAGACACCTTTCATCCAAGAATATGAGGGGTATTTATAGGCCTCAAAGTGATTCAAATTTGGGCTCCAAATTTAAATTTTTTTGAGTTTACCGGTGTAAGGCGGTGCTACTGCCTGTCAGTCTGGCAGACGACACAGCAGGTGCTGGACGGTGCTACCGCCTGCCTGGGGCGGTTCCACCACCCAGGTCTTGGCCTCTGGGTGGTGCCACCGCCCAGCCTGGGGCGGTGGTACCGCCCAAGTCATTTTTTTCAGCACAGTGGTTTCGGACGAAAACTCGACCGAAACCGGTCCAAACGAAGTCCGAATTGGCTCAAATTTGGTTTATAGGATTAACACCTAATCCTAAACCAAATTATATACTAACTACAAATTTTAAAGACATTTTTTAAGCTATTTCAAAGTCCATAAGACAAGACTTCTTTCGGTGAGCTTTCGGTGAACTTCCAGCGGTCTTCCGACGAACCCTCGGAAACTCATTCTGCGGACTCCCGGCAAGCTCTTGGACTTCATGATGATCTTGGCGAGTTCTATAGAGCTTCTTTGGCAAGCTCCGATCTTTCTTGGTAAGCTCCGCGAACTTCCGATGAACCTTTCGGCGAACTTCCGAAAACCCTTCGGCAAGCTCCCTACTCGTTCTCAGTCGGTTCCGGCAACTACTCCCAACGAATCTTCGGACTTTCATCGAACTCTCGAACTCCTAATGATCCATCCCACTTGTCTTCTGGCACTTTGTTTCACTTTACATCTTTATCTTCATCATAGTTAATCCTGCACACAAATAAACAAATACTCTACTTCGATCTAGACAGTTATTACAACACGAATTGACATTCAGTTGCCCGGCACGTCATTGGTCGGCGCTTCATCCGATCCTTCGGCATATCGTCCTCTTTTGCGGTCCATTGCCCAATCGGCGGATGATCTCCACAACCCCGATATCCTTGGTGCAACATGCATCTTGGCCCGATGCCCGACATACAAAGCCTTCTGCCGATTGTCGACCGAACCTCCGACTCGACATCCAATATCCTGACGTGATCACCTCCGGCACAACGTCAATTCTTCCAGCATCAACTGTCTAATCCTGATCGATAGTAGACCTGCGTAACTCAAAACGCAGTTAAATAATAAATCACAATCAATTAGTTTCATCATCAAAATCTGAGATTCAACACAAATCTCTTCAGAATCTCCATCCATACCCAAGTAGTGTAGTCGTAAGAAAAATAGAGATGATCAATACTTTTGTCTTGTTGCATACAAAGAGAGCATCGGTTAACAAGATATATACCTTTTCGTTTCATATTATCCATTGTAGGTAGTTTGGCAAGAAAGGCCTGCCATGTGCATAAGAAATATCTCTGCAAGCCTAGTCTTTCCCATGTCCAACTGCTTGTGATCCACTTGTTGTTTCTTTGTCTGATTTGATTTCATGCAAATGTAGCACTAAATTTTCCATTGTCATGTAGCCAATTAAGCAAATCTGAAGAGTTGTTCTTGATTGGAAGAGCTGTAATAGTCGACCAAAGTGATAGCATATCAGGAGAAATAGGAATAGGAAGACACTAGGAACCGTTAACAATGAACTCAGAAACCTTCCAATCTTTAGGGGCCCCAAGATCTCTTTGTACTCTATCACCATATAATTGAAATATACTCTTTCCATTCACCCAAGGATCATACCACATATTAATTCTAGTCCCAGAAGAGATTGCATAAGAAATGTGTTTGATTAGCCAATTTCTTACTTTCAAAATTCCTTTCCAAGTAGCAGAATGATATGTTTTTGTTAAAACTTCCTAGATTGATTCCTTAGATAGGTACCTAGCATAAACCTATTATGACCATAAGGATTTGTTTTGTAAAAGATCCCACAATTTTTGTACCAAACAAGCTTTATTTCAATCTCTCAAATTTCGTAGATTCAGCCCCCCCTCATCTTTCAGTCTGCAGATGCTATCCCAATTTACCATATGTATTGCCTTACCATCTGTTAGGAGCTTAATAGAATAATCAAGTTTGCTGCTTATGATATTGTTATTCTTGTGGAAACAAAAATTAAACCATCTCGAGTTTGTGTTCAAAGAAATTTAATATGGCCAAAGGCAGAACTTCTTACCAATGATACTTGTGACACTTATGGTAGAATATGGGTATTATGGCATCCGAACTCTGTTAGTGCTTGCTTTATTTTAGCTACAGAACAATTCATCCACCTTAAAGCTGAGGATATAAAGAATGGTTGTCAATTCCATATTACTAGTGTATATGCTTCTAACAGTATGCAAGAAAGAAATATTCTATGGACGGATCTGATTAACATTGCAAATGGCTATCTTTCAGTGCCGTGGATTATTCTTGATGACTTCAATACTGTTCGGTACACACATGAAAAAGTGGGGGGTAAACCACTTTCAGAGAGCAAGCTTCAAGGTTTTAATGATTACATAGATATTGCTGCATTGATTGATATGAAATTTGTAGGGGATTGGCTTTCATGGAGTAATCAATGTGCTGCCCATAGGAAAATAATGGCTCGACTCGATAAGTGTCCGATTAATCGAGAATGGTTAACAGTTTACCCTGATTCACTTCTAGAGTATGGTGCTTAGTTGTTCTCTGTTCATTCTTCAATGTATATACATGCAGACAAAGTAATACCTAGAGGCAAGAAACCATTTAGATTCTTTAACATGTGGAGTACCCATCCTCAGTTCCTCGAGGTTATCAGATAAGCTTGGAATGTTAATGTGCATGGTTTGCCCCCTTACATCTTATGCCAAAAGCTTAAAGCATATAAAGCAGCACTAAAGGAGTGGAATACAAACACTTTTGGCAATATTACCACCCGGGTCCAGTTAAGCAAAAAAAAACTAATGGTGGTGCAACATGAGTTGCATCTTCAGCCCTTTGACGAGAATCTTATTTGTAAAAAGGCAAAAGCTAGGTATCAATTCATGTAGGCCTTAAAGCAGGAAGAATGTTTTGTAAAACAGAAGTCTCGATATCGACAGCATTGGCTTACTCTAGGGGATTCTAATACAAAATTTTTCTATACAGCCATTGCTACTAGAAGGGCTGTTAACTGCATCAGGAAATGTAAAGACCAAGATGGTACACTTATTGAGAATTTGGATGAGGTTAAAGCACATACTAAATAATTTTTTTATTCTTTACTCAATCAAACAGAGCAGCCTAATAATATTTATGTGGAGCCTACTAGAAAGCTTGATTCAGATGACATCACGATCCTCAATGCACCAATTACAGATAAAGAAATTGTCAGAGTTGTCTTTAAGTCGTCGAAGCATAAAAGTCTTGGTCCAAATGGATTTCTAGCTGAATTCTACCAAATTACATAGTCGATGATTGGAAATGACGTGATTAAAGCTTGTTAGCATTTTTTCTCTTCAGGTCGTATTCTTATAGCGATAAATTGTACTTTTATTTCTTTAGTTCCTAAGAATGCAGGGGCTGATTCACTAGAGCACCATAGTCCAATTTCATTATGTAACTTTATTTACAAGATCATCTCTAAGTTGCTTGTAGATCGAAAGCAAACGATTATGCATAAGTGCTAGTCATATGTGCCCTGCAAGCCAATCACATGAGTGATAGCACTTGTGACATGATATGCACTTTTTCTCTTTGCTTATTATTAGACGTTTTATCACTTTATCGTACGTGTTACATATATTGTGATGTCTTTGGATCTGTGCAATGGGAATCGGATCGTGATGAGATCATGATAATGAGACCGATTCATCTTTAAACACAGACCCTGAATTATCCTGGTCATAGGTTACTCGAGAAGGACATCGAGATAACCGGATAGACTAGTATGCTGTATACCCATCCATATGATGGAGGTGGCTAGTATCATAACTACTTGTGTGGAGACACTAATGGTACAATGCAGGTGCTCATTGGGGAACAAGTTCACTGATTGATTCGCCTACGGAATGTTGGATGATTATTAATACCTCATGTCAGACAGCGATTTCGTAGTCCTAGTAGTGGATCTGGTCCTTAGACTTGAGATACCAAGGATGTCCTGTATGAGTACTCCACTCTTTGATACTAGACTTATAGGTTTAGAAGGTTCCAGATCTAGTACAGTCGGTCATTGGGAGTGGTAGCTAACCTTACAAGGGCTATTGAGTGTCAATAGAGTATCATCCACTCTCGGTATTATGAGAAGAATATTCCATATGTTCTTGCTTGAACAAATCCTTAGCCAAGGTTATTCGGATTAAGAGAGAAAGGGTTCTCCGAGAGAATCCAATAAGAGCAAGACTCGAGGAGAGACCGTATGGGCCTGACAGCACCATGCCCGGTATAGGGTCTCTGGGATACTAGATGGATGAGAGATTATAGATACATGATAATTGAGGATAGATAAGTCCAAAGGATTGGATTCCCTTGTATCGTATGGGGGCTGTGGCATAGTGGCTTGGTACGTCCGCAATCGATGAGTTGGGTGAATTATTATAGAGATAATAATTTACTAAGTTAGAAGGAGTTCTGACAAGTATGACTCACTGCCAGCTTGATATTGGGCCTAGAGGGTCACACACATATGGTAGGTGTTGCGACGAGTAGAGGTTCGGATATGAGATATTAGTTGAACCCCCTATCTTATTGGATATCCATTAAACCCCTGAATTATTGGATCTTGAGATGAGATCCAATAATTGCTAATAAGAGATTATTGGGTAGAAACCCACTAATCCAAGAGGCTTGGGTGATTGGATGCAGATCCAATGCCCAATAGGGCAAAAAGATCCATTAGGGTTTTCAAGGGGCCTCTATAAATAGGAGGGAACCAAAGCTCTATAGGCTGAGGGTTTCTTTTGGTAGCATCTCCTGTTCTCCTCTCCCTAGAGAGAGAGGTGCATCGTTATAATCCCTGCCATGTGGATACCGCTAAAGAGGAGGACGCTTGACCTCCTTTATCCTTGCCCACAAATCTGTAAGAATTCAGGGATATACGATCTCCCTAGGTATCTTCTTTTACATGTGCAGTTTTACGGATTTGTTTTTGACGCACTGATCTTTGCACGACGATGGAAACTTTCTACGAAAAATCTGGGGCTTTATTTTCTGTTCTTCCGCTATGCATGTGATGTCGCTCCCCTGAAGGATTTCCCAACAATAAGATCATTAGTCCAACTAAGACTGCTTTCATTAAAGGGAGAAGTATACATCATAATGTTCTTCTTGCTAACGACTTGATCAAGGATCTACACTCCAAATCAAGAGAGACAAAAATATGTTTTAAAGCTGACTTACGAAAAGTATTTGATTCAGTTAATAGATACTTTCTCTACAAGATGCTCCTCAATATGAACTTCCCTCAACAATGGGTTAATTGGATTCAATGCTACTTAGAAACTCCAAAATTTTCGATTCTCTTCAATGGTTCACCCATTGGTTTTTTTTTGGAGTATGAATGACATCCGACAAGGAGATCCACTTTCTCCATATCATTTTATAATTGTCATGGAAGGACTCAGCTATATGTCAGAAAAGGCAGTCTCTGATGGCAGCATTAATGTACCCCATGCTGCTTCTATTCATATATCCCACATAACATTTACAGATGATCTTATTATATTTCTTCGTAGTGACACTGCTTCAGTGAGGAATTTGGCTACTATTCTAAAAGATTTTGGTTTGAAATTTGGCCTTCAGCTAAATTATACAAAAAGCAAAGTTTATTTGGGTCCTTGCATTGAAGATAAAGATATTATTATACAAATATTAGGGTTTAGCGAGGCAAGTTTGTCAGTTTCTTATCTGGGTCTCCCACTCATATCCACTGGCATTCACAAAACCCACTATCAGCCTATTCTGTAAAAAATAAAGAATAAAATTTCCTCTTGGAAAACTAGACTCCTTTCCAAAGTAGGATGACTTGAACTTATCAGATCTGTGTTGTAGTCTTACTCTATTTATTGGTCTAATGCATTTCTTCTACCTATTAGACTTCTTTAGGATATTGAACGGCTATTGACAAACTTTTTTTGGAATGGTACGGATGGTAAGGTAATACATATGATAAATTGGGATAACATCTACAGACCGAAAGATGGGGGGCTGAATTTGCATTTGCAAAATCTGAGAGATTGGAATAAAACTTGTTTGGTACAAAAATTATGGGATCTTTTGCAAAACAAATCCTTATGGTCACAATGGGTTTCTACTAGGTACTTATCTAAGAAATCAATCTGGGAAGTTTCAGCAAAAATATATTATTCTGTTGCTTGGAAAGGAATTTTGAAGGCAATAAATTGGTTGATCAAACACATTTCTTATGCAATCTCTTTTGGGACCAGAATTAATACGTGGTATGATTCTTGGGTGAATGGGAAGAGTATATTTCAATTATATGGTGATAGAGTACGAAGAGATCTTGGGGCCCTTAAAGATTGGAAGGTTTTTGAGTTCATTATTAACGGCACCTGGTGTCTTCCTCATCCTATTTCTCCTGATATGCTATCACTTTGGCTAACTATTATAGCTCTTCCAATCAGGAACAACTCTTCAGACATGCTTATTTGGCTTCATGACAATGAAATATTTAGTGTTATCTGCATGGAATCAAATCAGACAAAGAAGCAACAAGTGGATCCCAAGCATTTGGACATGGGATATACCGGGCTCATAGAGACATTCCTTATGCACATGTCAAGCCCTTCTTGCTAAACTACCTATAATGGACAATATGAAGCGAAAAGGTATATTTTTTATTAACCAATTCTCTCTTTGTATATAACAGGAAGAAAATATTGATCATCTTTATTTTGCTTACAACTACACTAATTGGATATAGGAGGAGATTCTGAAGAGATTTAAACTACATAGGCTACGAATGCCAAACTTGTATCAGGAACTAGAACAGTTCTAGCGAAACTTCTCAAGAAAAGGGCTTCTTACACACCTAGCAAAGATTACATTCAGATATGCTATTTGGTGGATTTGGAGGGAGAGGTGTAGCAGAATCTTTGAGGGCCACAACACACACAATGCTCACCTTTTGCTCGAGATACTTAGCAATTCAAGATCATGTCTAGAGCAAGATCTAGAAATGAAGCATTTAACAAATAGAGAAAAAGAGATCTTTCTAAGATTCAATTTTACAGTTCGTTAATGCTTTCTGGAATGAGTTTGATGTATTATGTGATTCTATGCTTCAATAATGTGATGTATTCACAGGTCGTCTAGGAATAGTTAGTTATTGCATTTTGCTATTTGTTGCCTATAGTAAAGCATCATAGTCTACAACATGTGTAGTCATGGCTATTTTTCTGTTTAACTTCTCTTGGAAATAAGTTTGGTGGAGTGAGACCATTTCACCTTTTTGAAGTGGGGTGCATTCTCCTAGACTACTCTAAGAGATCTCAGGCTATAGTCTATGGCTTGTGTAGACAAAGCTAGTGGAAAGTTGGTGGCCTCAAGCGAAGAGGAATTTAGAGTAGATGTAGGTCGGATGACCGAACCATTATAAAAATGATTTGCGTTTATGTTCATGCATTTATTTTTCTACAAACCTTTACTTTGCTAAGTTCACTGCCCTCATCTTCTTACGTACACTTTTCCATTACGCTTTAATCAAAATCAGTTTTAGTCAAAAACATGATTTCTATCGTACGAAGTTTCTGAACTTGTTTTAAATCATAGAAATTTATCGTTCTTTACCGCTGCACTAATTCACCCCCCCTTAGTGCCGCTCGAACCCTAACAATTGGTATCAGAGCCTCGTTATTTCTTATTCGGATTTGCACCCATGAGAAATGGCTCTTCATGGTTTTCAAGAGTGTTTTTCGGTTGTTCGTCCTCCATTTTTTAACGGATCGGACTACACCTATTGGAAAACTCGAATGAGAGTTTTCTTGCTTTCAATGGATTTGGATTTGTGGAATATTATTGAAAATCATTTTCAACTTCCCTCTAAACCGACGAACGAATGGTCGGATTTGAAGAAATAGTCTTTTTCTTTGAATGCTAAGGCTACGAATGCCTTATTTTGCGCTTTAGACAAAAACAAGTTCAATCAGATTTCTACATGTGAAACAGCTTTTGATATTTAGTGGACACTTGAAATCATGCACGAGGGAACTAGTAGAGTCAAAGACTCGAAAGTAAAGCTCTTATTGCATGATTTTGAGCTTTTTCGAATGAAACCAAGCAAAACTATCAGCGACATGTACACCCGTTTCACGGATGTCGTCAATAGTCTAAGAGCTCTTGGTAAATATTTTTTGAATTTTGAACTCACTAACAAGATCTTAAGATCCCTTCCAAAAAGGTGGGATCCTAAAATAACGACGATATAAGAAACTAAAGATTTAAATGATTATTCTGTTAAAGAACTCATTGGATCCTTAATGACATATGAAATGAGTTTCTTGTAACATATTAAACATGATGAATATATGAACCACCTTCTAAAGAACAAGAAGGATTTAGAACTCCGAACTATGAAATGCCACTTGAGTTTTGACTCAAGTGATGAGGACAATGAAGAGGACATTAAACTTTTAATGAATCTTAATAAGTTCATTAAACAAGATTCTATAACTAAAAATAAACTTGAATAGAGGAAGAGGCTAAAGATGAAGAAGAAACACAAAGAAGAATCACGAAACGATGAATTGGGCTTTGACAGGCTTCGACTATAAGGTAAGCAACTTAACTCCCTTGAGTTACTTTGAAATTACATGATGTTATTCATGAGTGTTTAATTTAGTTAGTAGGAAATAAAAATTGTTTTAAAAATTATACTATGTTTTTCCTTCTAGAAATTTTCAAAAATTAAAAATTTATATGATGATTGCATGATAATGCTTAAAATGTCAAATCTTTTGTGAGTGATAATTCTTGTACAAGAAAAATTCCATATATGCTTTCCGTATCAGTTTTTAACTTTAAATATCATGCACATCTATGTATGTTATTCTTGAAAGTGTTTTGATGATAAATGCTTGTATCATGCTTATGATATGAAATCTTCTATTTTAGATTAATTGGTCTAAATTGTTTTTATGATGAAATTTTTTAGATGACATGTTACATTTTTTTTTATGAAACTTGAGTTTCAGTTTTAAACTTGATACATATCTTTTATACAAAAAAAATGAGCTTGCTTACATGTAATATATCTATGTTGCTCTTTATAAAATTCCCGAATGAAAGATTTTGATGATTTTTTGGAATTACATAATGATGCTCTTAGTGCTCAAAGTGGTACATGACTTTAGAGTTCTCACACTAAACTAGAATCATGTAAGATGGTAAACATCTTATTGTAGCTAACCACAATGAAAGAAAGAGCTTCAGAACTAAAATGATTTTGATGATGTTTTAAAAAATTCAAGGTTGATAACGATATAAAATGAAAATGTATATGTATCTTGATGGTTTTGTATCAGTTTTTGGTTTTAAACATGATGCACATCTTCTATACTAAAAACAATTCACATATAAAAATGAAAAATATACTATCATGATGCTTTATGTTTTGTCTTGATGGTTTTGATGACAAAATGTATATTTTGGAATTTATAGGATGATGGTTTGAACATGATTGTATGAAATTAATTGCATGAAATGAAAATACATTTTCTATCCTATTGAAATTAATGAACTCATTTCATGAATCATATGAATCTCTTGAATCAATTTTGGAAAATGCTACATACTTAATGAGTTACAATTTCATGATCTTTATGACAAAATTTGCCTTACCATCTTGAATGTTAACATTTCTTTTTAAGGTAAAGGCATGCTTATAAGAACCAAATCATATGAATAGAAATTTATAAAAACAAAATGCAATCCTCTATCTTATCAATTTTTCAATAAATCTATGCTTGTCATGTATGAATTTATTGAATATAATTTTGAGAATGATTTCGGATTTGACAAATGCTTGATTCATATTTATGACGTGAGATACATTTTAAACATGAATTATGTTCAATGCTTCAACCATGTTCTATCTCCCTTAATTTATTTTATTCTCCTATAATTCTTTTTTTATTTACTAAAGAGGAGAACCTACCAAATGAATCATGAATTCAAATGAAATGATACAAATGAATCACTTATCGATATATCTTTTTGAAATATTTTTTTAATGTGATGTTGATAACTTGAGATATCCTTTGAAATTCATGACATGAGATGTTTGAATCTTTGACTTACTCTTTTTATCATGGCTTGAAAATGAATATTTAAAATCATGCTTGACAATTTGCTTTATGAGATTTAGCCTTTATGTCTTGAATATTTATGCTTGTTCCTATTCAACATAAAAGAAGACAAAGACATGTTTATATGAAATCAATGCAAATCATAAAAAAAAAATCAAAATGTATGATTCTTGAAATTTTTGATTTTTTCATGAAAGACAAGTAATGAATTCATTTATGATATTTTGTGAATCATTTGAATAATGAATGAGATTTTGATGATGTGTTAAATAATCCATCTATATGAATCTATGAAAATGATTTTAAAGACAAGTATGAAGTAGTCAAATTAAACTTGAATGATTTTTCTTTTAGTGATTCTTGAATCTTTTGGAATTATGACTTGTTAAGATGTATTTAATGCTTGAATCAAGTTCTAAAAGATTTCATTTTTGTAGAAAGATATTTTATTAAAATTATGATCTTGCAAATTATAACTTGAAGTTCTTTATAAATCAAGATCATTTACCATGCTCCTTCTGTTTTATCAAAAGAAAAATTTTCACATAAAATGTAACTTGTTTTTTGATTTCTCAGAACTTAAATACTTGAATTTTTATGAATTTATGATCTTGATATCTTTAATGATGAATCATTATTATAAAGGCATGTCACATGAATTATGTTCTTGTTGATTCTCTTAAGCTTTGATGTCATATATTTCATGACTTAGAAGTGACATGATTTTTTTTCCTTGTGTGGTAAATTGAATATTTGATATAAATAAAATTTGCTTTATGATGAATCATTGAATCATGACTTGATCTATGAGAATGATATATTTTATTTATATCATGATTCTTGGTTGTATACCTTTTATCATGAATTGAAAATTGATGCTAAAGAGAATATTTACAATTCATGATCTTGATCTCTTAGATTAACAACTTGAATTCCTTTTTTAATCAATATCCTTTTAAGAAAATTGTTATCTATATTGTGATCTTGATGTCTTATTCTTGAATGAAATTTGCTTAATGAATTAATGAACATAAACCTTCTCTTTTATCTTTATTGATTGTCATATGTTCAAAATTCATGTAAAGGGAAAAGAATTGCACTCTTCCCTTCTTTTTGACAAAAACAAAAGGGGAGAAGATTTATTGCTAACTTGCGACTTCAATGAAAAATTTGCTAGCTCGATCATTGAAATAAAGGAACATTCTATCTTAAACATTTCAAAATTTGCTAGCATACTATAAAAGCAAAGTGAAAACTTGCATAAGAAACAAGTGATGAAAAATTGCTATCTTGCTTATCTTTAGAAAGAATTTAAAAACTTGCTATGATTGAATATTTTTAAAGTGATGTATGTTGAATATCTTAATTGATAGCTAGTGTGTTGTAAAATTTGCATATCTTTTAAATTAGGTATGATGCAACTTCTCCTTTTTGTTGATGACATAAGGAGAGAAGTAGATTGATGACTTCATGCATTGAATTGAATATTTTATATATTTGTATGATGATTTGATGATTCTCATATTTTGTGATGAATGTTGCTTGGATTTGGGATAATCCAAGGTTTCTATCAATGGCATATTGATAGGAGAGTTTGGTTAAACTCCGGGGAGTTATGGTTAACTCTGTTAGTCATCAATTAGTTATCATCATAAAAAAGGGGGAGATTGTTGAATCTCAGATTTTAGTGATGAAACTAATTGATTATGTTTTATTGTCTAACTGTGTTTTGAGTTATGTAGGTCTACTATCGATCGGGATTAGATAGTTGACGCTGGAAGAATTGACGTTGCGCTGGGTGATCATGTCAGGATATTGGATGTCGAGCCGGAGGTTCGGTCGACAATCGGCAGAATGCTTCGTACGTCGGGCATCGGGCCAAGAAGAGTAGAGTTGCACTAAGGATATCGAGGTTGTGGAGGTCAACCGCTGATTGGGCAATGAAATGCAAGAGAGGATGAAGCATCGAAGAATCGGATGAAGCGCCGACTAATAATGTGCTGGGCAACAGAATATCAATTCGTGTTGTAATAATTGTCAAGATCGAAGTAGAGTTTTTGTTTATGTGTGTGCAAGATTAACTACAATAACGATGAAGATGTAAAGCGAAACAAAGTGCTGGAAGACAAGTGTGATGGATCATTGGGAGTTCAAGAGTTCGATGGAAGTCTGAAGATTCATTGGGAGTGCTATCAGAACTGGCCGAGAACGAATAGGGAGCTTGCCGAAGGGTTTTCGGAAGTTCGCCGGAAGGTTTGTCGGAAGTTCACGGAGCTTGCCAAGAACGAATGGAGCTTGCCCAAGAAGCTCGTTAGAAATCACCAAGATCATCGTGAAGTCCAGGAGCTTGTCGGGATCCACAGAATGGTTTCCGAGGGTCCGTCGGAAGACCACCGGAAGATCGCCCAAAGTTCATCGGAAGAAGTCTTGACTTGTTGGACTTTGTAATAGCTTAGGGAATATCTTTAATTTCGTAGTTAGCATATTAATTTAGTTTAGGATTAGGTGTTAATCCTATAAACCAAGTAGGGGCCAATTGGGCCTTGTTTTGGACTAGTTTGGGCCAAGTTTAAGGCCTAACCAGTGAGTTAAAAATGCCCGGGCGGTGGCACCGCCCAGTGGTTGAGAGGTTGGGTGGTGGCCGAGAGGCCAGGCGGTGGCACTGCCTGGCTAGGGCGGTGGCACCGCCCAGTGCCCGAGAGCCCAAGTGGTGGCACCGCCACTAGGCAACAAGCCTAGGCGATGGCACCGCCCAGTACATTGTCAATGTTTGATACTGAAAGGTGGTGGCACTGCCAGCACCGAGAAAAATGAAAGTGATTCAAATTTGGGCTCCAAATTTAAATCTTCTTGAGCCCTTTAAATACTCCTCTCATTCATGGTTGAAAAGGGGTCTAGAACTGAGAAAAAAAAGAGAAAACTCTCTTGAAATAGTGTCAAAATCTTCCCTCTAAGCTTTAAGTATATTCTAGTCCAAGAGAGGGGTGAGAGGCCTTGTAAAGGTTACCTCCTAAGCCCATCAAAAGGAGAGGTGTCGTAAGGGAGTTTATCCTCGCTCGTTGGAAGAAGGATAGCTAGTGGAAAGCCGGTGGCCTCAAGCGAAGAGGAATCGGGAGTGGATGTAGGTCGGATGACCGAACCACTATAAAAATGGTTTGCATTTATGTTCATAGATTTATCTTTCTATAAATCATTACTTTGCTAAGTTCATTGCCCTCATCTTCTTACATACACTTTCCATTACACTTTAATCAAAATCGATTTTAGTCAAAAATATGATTTCTATCGTATGAAGTTTCCAAACTTGTTTTAAATCACAAAAATTTATCGTTCTTTACTGCTACACTAATTCACCTCCCGCCCCCCCTCTTAGTGCCGCTCGAACCCTAACATCGCCAAATTTCAAAAGCTATTTCACACATAGAAATCCGATTGAACTCATTTTTGTCTAAAGAGCAAAATAAGGCATTCATAGCCTTTGTATTTAAAGAAAAATATTTTTTCTCTAAGTCCGACTATTCGTTCGTCGGTTTAGAGGAAAGCTGAAAGCCATTTTCAATAATATTCCATATGTTTTAAAGTTGACTTACGAAAAGTATTTGATTCATTTAATAGATAATTTCTCTATAAGATGCTCCTCAGTATGAACTTCCCTCAACAATGGGTTAATTGGGTTCAATGTTGCTTGGAAACTCCAAAATTTTCAGTTCTCTTCAATGGTTCGCCCATTGATTTTTTTGGGAGTATGAATGGCATCCGACAAGGAGATCCACTTTCTCCATATCTTTTTACAATTATTATGGAAGGACTTAGCTGTATGTTAGAAAAGGCAGTCTCTGATGGCATCATTAAGGTACCCCATGTTGGTTCTATTCATATATCCCACATAACATTTACAGATGATCTTATTATATTTCTTCGCAATGGCACTACTTCAGTGAGAAATTTGGCTACTATTCTGAAAGATTTTGGTTTGGTTTTTAGCCTTCAGCTAAATCATGCAAAAAGCAAAGTCTATATGGGTCCTTGCATTGAAGATAAAGACTTTATTATATAAACTTTGAGGGTTAGTGAGGGAAGTCTGCCAGTTCCTTATCTGGGTCTCCCACTCATATCCATTAGCATTCACAAAACCCACTGTCAGCCTATCCTACAAAAAAATAAAGAATAGAATTTTCTCTTGGAAAACTAGACTCCTTTCTAAAGCAAGACGACTTGAACTTATTCAATCTGTGCTATTCTCTTACTCTATTTATTCGTTTAATGCATTTCTTCTACCTGTTGGACTTCTTCAGGAAATTGAACAGCTATTAAAAAACCTTTTTTTGAATGGTACGGATGGTAAGGCAATGCATATGGTAAATTGGGATAGCATCTGCAGACCGAAAGATGAGGGGGGGGCTGAATTTGTGAAATCTGAGAGACTGGAATAAAGCTTGTTAGGTACAAAAATTATGGGATCTTTTACAAAACAAATCCTTAAGGTTACAATAGGTTTCTTCTTGGTACTTATCTAAGGAATCAATCTGGGAAGTTTCAGCCAAAACATATAATTCTACTGTTTGGAAAGGAATTTTAAAGGCAAGAAATTGGCTGATCAAACACATTTCTTATGCAATCTCTTCTAGGGCTAGAATTAATATGTGGTATGATCTTTGGGTAAATGGGAAGAGTATATTTCAATTGTATGATGATAGAGTACGAAGAGATCTTGGGGCCTCTAAAGATTGGAAGGTTTCTGAGTTCATTGTTAACGGCACCTGGTGTCTTCCTAATCCTATTTCTCTTGATATACTATCACTTTGGCCAACTATTACAACTCTTCCAATCAGGAATAACTCTTCAGACATACTTATTTGGCTTCATGACAATGAAAAATTTAATGCTACATCTGCATGGAATCAAATCAGACAAAGAAATAACAAGTGGATCCCAAGGAATTGGACATGGGATAGACTGGGATCACAGAGACACTCCTTATGAACATGGCAGGCCCTTCTTGCTAAACTACCTACAATAGACAATATGAGGAGAAAAAGTATATATCTTGTTAACCAATGCTCTCTTTGTATACAACAGGAAGAAAATATTGATCATCTTTATTTTTCTTATGACCACTAATTGGATATGGGAGGAGATTCTAAAGAGATTTGAACTACATAAGCTGCCAATGCCAAACTTGCATCAAGAACTAGAATAGTTCCAACAAAGCTTCTCAAGAAAAGGGCTTCTTACATACTTGGCAAAGATTACCTTCAGATGTGCTATTTGGTGGATTTGGAGGGAGAGGTGTAGCAGAATCTTTGAGGGCTACAACACACACAATGCTCACCTTTTGCTCGAGATACTTAGTGACTCAAGATCATGTATGGAGCAAAATCTAGAAATGAAGTATTTAACAAGTAGAGAAAAAGAGATCTTTATCAGATTTAATTTTATAATTCGTTAATGCTTTTCTAGAATGAGTTTGATGTATTGTGTGATTCTATGCTTTAATAATGTAATGTATTCACAAGTCGTCTAGGAATGATGGTTGGTTATTGCATTTTGCTATTTGTTGTCTATAGTAAAGCATCATAGTCTATAACATGTGTAGTCATGGCTACTTTTCTGTTCAACTTCTCTTGGAGATGAGTCTAGTGGAGTGAGACCATTCCACCTTTCTAAGGTGGGGTGCATTCTCCTAGACTTCTTTAAGAGATCTCAAGCTATAGTCTACGGCTTATGTAGATAAAGCTATTTTGTACAAACTTCATACCAAATACAATTACATTTACTTACCAAAAAAAATAATATTTCATAAGTTTAAATCTTGAGAAATTAAGAAAACTCTTATTCGAGTTTTCCAATATGTGTAGTCCGATCCGTTAAAGAATAGAGGATGAACAATCGAAAGCCCCTCTTGAAAGCCATTGAGAGTCATTTCTCGCTGGTGTGAATCCAAAAGAGAAATAACGAGGCTTTTTTTATACCAATTGTTAGGGATCGAGTGGCACTAAGAGGAGGGGGGGGGTGAATTAGTGCAGCGGTAAAGAACGATAAACTTTCGACGATTTTAAACAAGTTTCAAATACTTCATACGAAAAGAATAATATTTCAATTAAAACCATTTCGATTATGTTGAAAGCGTACAAAAGAAGATGAGGGTAGTGAACTTAGCAAAGTAAAGGTTTACAGAAAGATAATTGCATGAACATAAATGTAAACTATTTTTATAGTGATTCGGTCATCCGACCTACATCCACTCTCGATTCCTCCTTGCTTGAGGCCACTGGCTTTCCACTAGCTATCCTCCTTCCAATTGGCAAGGATGAACTCCCTTACAATACCTCTCTTTTTGAAGGGCTTAGGCGGTAACCCTTACAAGGCCTCTCACCTGTCTCTTGGACTAGAACACACTTAAAGCTCATAGGGAAGATTTTGACACTATTTCAGGAGAGTTTTTCCTTTTTCTTTCTCAATTCTAGACCCCCTTTCAATCGTGAATAAGAGGGGTATTTATAGGCCTCAAGAGGATTCAAATTTGGAGCCTAAATTTAAATCACTTTCATTTTTCCCGGTACTGGCGATGCCACCGCCTATCAGTGGCGTTGCCACCACCTGTCAATGTCAAACACTGACAGTGTATTAGGCAGTGCCACTACCCAGCCAGCGGTGCCACTGCCCAGGCTCTTGAGTGCTGGGCGGTGCCATTGCTCGGGCATTTCCAACTCACTGGTTGGGCCTTAAACTCGGCCCAAACCAGTCCGAAATACGACCCAATTGGCCCCTACTTGGGTTATAGGATTAACACCTAATCCGAACCCAAATTAATGTGCTAACTATAGAATTAAAGACATTTCCTAAGCTATTACAAAGTTCGACAATCAAGACTTCTTCCGGTGAGCTTCCGGTGAACTTCCGACGGTCTTCTGACGAACCCTCAAAAACCATTCTGCGGACTCCCGGCAAGCTCCTGGACTTCACGATGATCTTGGTGAGTTCCAATGAGCTTCTTTAGCAAGCTCCGATCTTTCTTGGCAAGCTCCATGAACTTCTGACGAACCTTCCGGTGAACTTCCGAAAACCCTTCGGTAAGCTCCCTACTCGTTCTCGGCCAATTCTGGCAGCACTCCCAATGAATCTTCGGACTTCCGTCGAACTCTCAAACTCCCATCGATCCATCACACTTGTCTTCCGACACTTTATTTCACTTTACATCTTCATCGTTATCATAGTTAATTCGGCACACACACAAACAAAACTCTACTTCGATCTAGACAATTATTACAACGCGAATTGACATTCAGTTGCTCGACACATCATTGGTCGGTGCTTCGTCCGATTCTTCGACGCATCGTCCTCTCTTGTGACTTGTTGCCCAATCGGTGGTTGACCTTCGCAACCTCGATGTCCTTAGCACAACTCCGCTCTTCTTGGCCCAATGCCCGACGTCTGAAGCCTTCTATTGATTGTCGACCGAACCTCCGGTTCGACATCCAATATCCTGACGTTATCACTTCCGGCGCAACGTTAATTCCTCCAGCGTCAACTGTCTAATCCTGATTGATAGTAGACCTGCATAACTCAAAACTTAGTTAGACAATAAAACACAATCAATTAGTTTCATCATCAAAATCCGAGATTCAACAAGGTGTAGCAGAATCTTTGAGGGCCACAACACACACAATGTTCACCTTTTGCTCAAGATACTTAGCGACTCAAGATCATGTATGGAGCAGGATCTGGAAATGAAGCATTTAACAAGTAGAGAAAAAGAGATCTTTATCAGATTCAATTTTATAATTCGTTAATGCTTTATAGAATGAGGTTGCTGTATTGTGTGCTTCTATGCATCAATAATGTGATGTATTCATTGGTCGTCCAGGAATAGTTGGTTATTGCATTTTGTTATTTGTTGTCTATAGTAAAGCGTCATAGTCTACAACTTATGTAGTCATGGCTACTTTTCTGTTTGACTTCTCTTGGAGATGAGTCTAGTGGAGTGAGACCATTCCACCTTTCTGAGGTGGGGTGCATTCTCCTAGACTACTTTAAGAGATCTCAGGCTATAGTCTATCGCTTGTGTAGACAAAGCTACTTTGTATAAACTTAATACTAAATACAATTATATTTAGTTACTAAAAAAAATTATTCACGAAGGTACTAGTCGAGTGAAAGAGTCCAAAATCAATCTTTTAGTTCATTCTTATGAGTTGTTTCGGATGAAACCAAGTGAGTCCATTGGAGACATGTACACCCAGTTTACAGATATTGTCAATGGACTAAAATCACTTGGGAAATATTTTTCTAACTTTGAACTTGTAACTAAAATTTTAAGATCCCTTCTAAAGAATTAGGATCCTAAAGTAACGATCATTCAAGATGCCAAAGACTCAAAGAGCTTCCCTCTCGAAGAACTAGTTGGGTCATTAATGACCTATGAGATGACTTGTAATGCTCATCTCCATTCCAAAGAACAAGAAGGACATGACACTAAGAACTCAAGAAGACCACTTAAAAGAAAGTTTAAGTGATGAGGGCTATGATGACGAACTAGCACTCTTGACATGAAAGATTAAAAAATTCATAAAAAGAAATAGAGCTAAAAATTACTTTAAAAATAAACTTGAACCTAAGAAAGAACAAGTAATATGCTATGAATGCAAGAAGCCAGGACATTTCAAAAGCGAATGTCCCCAAGCAAAGAAGAAACAATTGAAGAAGTCAAAAGGCACTTAAGGCAAAGTGGGATGATTCGAGCGGCTCCGAAGATGAAGAACAAAGCAATAAGAAGGTCTCCAACTATGCTTTAATGGCTATCAAAGAAGAGATAAGTAATTTATTAGATGAAAATTTAACTTTTGATGAGCTTTCAAATACTTTTCATGATTTGTTTGATGAGTGTAGAGTAATTAGTAAAAAGTTTAATTTATTAAAAAAGGAACATGCCCTTTTAATTGATGAATTTGAAAGATTTAAACATGACAATCCTTTGACTTCATGCTCTAAGTGTAAACACTTAGAGAAACTTAAGAAGGAAAACTTGCTACTTAAAGAAACACTAGAAAAGTTTAAGGTTGGTAGCAAGTTTTTAAACATGATCATTGCTAATAAGGGTCATGTTTATAAAAGAAGTGGAATTGGATTTGTGAGTAGCTCTCTCCGAAATCCAACCACTTTTGTTAAAGGACCTACATTGTATGTATCACCTCACAAAAAGTGTAACTTTTGTTGCAAACCTGGACATGTTGCTTATAAATGTCTGTTTATGAAATTTAGTCTACATAAATTGATATGGGTTCCTAAAGGGAACCATAAGGAATTCAATGCAAAATGATAAAATAAGTAGATTAATTTTTTAGGCGCCCAAGGTCAAATGAGTACCCAAAAATCATCTCATGTAAATATCTTTACCATCACAAGCTAGGAGCGAGTGACGATACCTCATTGATGCATGATCGTTATCAAGCTCACTAGCTCAAATAATACAAGACCATTAATTGTAATGAATTAATTATTTACGCACCATAAATAACGATTTTAAAACATACTAGAAATGCAAGCCTTTATAATTCACTTATCATTTTGAAGATGATATGCAAGCCTTCGTAATTTACACACTATATTGATTAAACCTCTTGAAGAATGATTTTGATGATGATATGCAAGCCTTCATAATTTTCGAAAATTACTTGCCTAAACTCATTTTATTATTCGAGTCATCTTGTTTTTTTTCATTTATCATTCTCTCTTGATCCTCCTAAGGAAAATGTTTTAACGATCATGATATTTCCTTGAATGAATAAATTTTTGTTAAAAGTGTTTGATGAATCATTTTCCTTAAGAGAAATAACTTCATCGAAGTAAATGATATTATTTCACTCACAAATGTCAAGATCCAAGCTTTTGGAATTTTCAAAACCACTTAACTACATTCCTGTCTTCACTTCTAAACTTTTCAACCAATTCACTTATCATTTTCCCTTTGATCCTCCTAAGAAAAACTTTCTACATATCTCTTGATGATTATGATTAAATGTTTCCTAAAAAGGGTTTGATAAGTTATCTTTCCTAAAAGAAATAACTTCATCAAAGTAATTTAAATGTTATCATTTCACTTAATCAAATGCATGACAATCAAATTCAAACATTCAATATTATAATCTCTACAAAATAGAGGAACATCAATAGATTAAATAATCAAGGTGTTGCTACCCTCAAAACTGGCCAAGTAAATATACTAGCGGTGGTACAATTGGAACTGACGGTAGCATTGCTTGGGCATTTTGTTCCCAGGCAGTGGCACCACTTGAGAGGTCCCCTATATAAAGGGACTTTAGGGCCAACGGTAGAACCGAACCCCTCTCTTACTGCAACCCTCAAAAAGTCTCTCCCACATGTCAATCTTGATCCTCATCTGCTAGAAAACCTAAAAGGGACCTCCACTTCATCTATTTTAGCATTAATCTCAAGTTCTAAGGAAGATCTCTACTAAGGTATTCTTTGAATTCATGATATATTGCTGCCCTTTACAATTTTTTTTTGTAAGTAAATGTAATTGTATTTAGTATGAAGTTTATACAAAATAGCTTTGTCTACACAAGCTGTAGACTATAGCCTGAGATCTCTTAGAGCAGTCTAAGAGAATATACCCCACCTTAGAAAGGTAGAATGGTCTCACTCCACTAGACTCGTCTCTAAGAGAAGTTAAATAGAAAAGTAGCCATGACTACATGTTGTAGACTATGACGCATTACTATAGGTAATAAATAGTAAAATACAATAACCAACCATTCCTAGACGACCTGTGAATACATCACATTATTGAAGCATAGAATCACACAATACATCAAACTCATTCTAGAAAGCATTAACAAATTGTAAAGTTGAATCTAATAAAGATTTCTTTTTCTTTACTTGTTAAATGCTTCATTTCTAGATCCTACTCCATACATGATCTTGAGTCACCAAGTATCTCGAGCAAAAGGTGAGCATTGTGTGTGTTGTAGCCCTCAATGATTCTGTTACACCTTTTCCTCCAAATCCACCAAATAGCACATCTGAAGGTAATCTTTACTAGGTGTGTAAGAAGCCCTTTTCTTAAGAAGCTTTGTTGGAACTGTTCTAGTTCTTGATGCAAGTTTGGCATTGGTAGCCTATGTAGTTCAAATCTCTTCAGAATCTCCTCTCATATCCAATTAGTGTAGCGCAAGCAAAATAAAGATGATCAATATTTTTTTCCTGTTGCATACAAAGAGAGCATCGGTTAACAAGATATATACCTTTTCGCTTCATATTGTCCATTGTATGTAGTTTAGCAAGAAGGGTCTGTCATATGCATAAGGAATATCTTTGTGAGCCTGGTCTATCCCATGTCCAACTGCTTAGGATCCACTTGTTGTTTCTTTGTCTGATTTGATTCCATGCAGATGTAGCACTAAATTCTCCATTGTCATGAAGCCAAATAAGTATGTCTGAAGAGTTATTCCTGATTGGAAGGGCTGTAGTTGGTCAAAGTGATAGCATATTAGGAGAAATAGGATTAGGAAGACACCAAGTGCCGTTAATAATGAACTCAGAAACCTTCCAATCTTTAGGGGCCCCAAGATATCTTCGTACTCTATCACCATACAATTAAAATATACTCTTCCCATTCACCCAAGGATCATACCACATATAAATTTTGGTCCCAGAAGACATTGCATAAGAAATGTGTTTGATCAGCTAATTTCTTGCCTTCAAAATTCCTTTCCAAGCAGTAAAATGATATGTTTTTGCTAAAACTTCCCAGATTGATTCCTTAGATAAGTACCAAGCAGAAACTCATTGTGACCATAAGGATTTGTCTTGCAAAAGATCCCACAATTTCTATACCAAACAAGCTTTATTCCAATCTCTCAGATTTCATAAATTCAACCCCCCCTCATCTTTCGGTCTGTAGATGCTATCCCAATTTACCATATACATTGCCTTACCATCCGTACCATTCTAAAAAAGTTTTTCCTGTCCTTTTACAATTACACTTTTGTTATCAGCATTTATAGACATATGGCACTTAGAAGATCATCTAAGGACAAAGGGAAGAGAAGAGTATAAGAACTATATGACCTCTCTCTATTTAACTCTAATGATAATATCCTTAGGTATCCTAGTTTTGAATCTAGAAGTGTACACAAGGGTAAATATGTTGATCTAGGTGAATTAGAAGACTTAGAACCTATACAATGGTTTGTTAATCTAGATATCTTACCTATATTGTAAATCAGCGAACCGATATACCCGAGGCTAGTTCGCCTATTTTATAATAACTTAAATGTGGATAATAATGACAATGTATCAACTTATCTCCTTGGGCACCATATCCCAATTATGGATAATGTCATTTGCAACCGAATAGGAATTTTCAAAAAGAGAAGTGGTTGCTATTTTAGAGGCTAATGGGATTTAGACGTAATTGGAGTAACTTATTCCGAAGCCTTAGGAACCATTTTTTGAAACCCAAACTTATTGATAGTCCCTAAAATTTGTGAACACCTACTACCCTTCAACTCTAAAGTACTCCATCATATAATCATTAGTATCTTGATTCCAAAACAATATCACTACGATAAAGTAAATCAAATGAAATTAGGTACAATGTATTGGATTATGGTCGGATAAGAAAATTGCTTTGTATACTTTTTTTCTTGGTAAGTAAATGTAATTGTATTTAATATGAAGTTTGTACAAAGTAGCTTTGTCTACATAAGCCGTAGACTATAGCCTGAGATCTCTTAGAGCAGTCTAGGAGAATGCACCCCACCTTAGAAAGGTAGAATGGACTCACTCCACTAGACTCATCTCCAAGAGAAGTTAAACAGAAGTAGCCATGACTACATATGTTGTAGACTCTGACGTTTTACTGGAAGCAACAAATAGCAAAATGCAATAACCAACCTTTCCTGGATGACTTGTGAATACATCACATTGAAGCATAGAAGCACATAATACAGCAACCTCATTCTAGAAAGCATTAACGAATTATAAAATTGAATCTGATAAAGATCTCTTTTTCTCTACTTGTTAAATGCTTCATTTCTAGATCCTGCTCCATAAATGATCTTGAGTCACTAAGTATCTCGAGCAAAAGATGACCATTGTGTGTGTTGTGGCCCTCAAAGATTCTGCTACACCTCTCCCTCAAAATCCACCAAATAGTACATCTGAAGGTAATCTTTGCCAATTGCGTAAAAAGCCCATTTCTTGAGAATCTTTGCTGTAGCTATTCTAGTTCTTAATGCAAGTTTGGCATTGGTAGCTTGTGCAGTACAAATCTCTTCAGAATCTACATCCATACCCAATTAGTGTAGTCACAAGCAAAATAGAGATGATCAATGCTTTCTTCCTATTGCATATAAAGAGAGCATCAATTAACAAGATATATACCTTTTCGCTTCATATTATCTATTGTAGGTAATTTGGCAAGAAGAGCTTGCCAGGTGAATAAGGAATATCTCTGTGAGCTTGGTTTATCCCATGTCCAATTGCTTGGGATCCACTTGTCATTTCTTTGTCTGATTTGATTCCACGCAGATGTAACACTAAATTTTCCATTGTCATGAAGCCAATTAAGCATATCTGAAGAGTTGTTCCTGATTGGAAGAGCTGTAATAGTCGGTCAAAGTGATAGTATAATAAGAGAAATAGAATTAGGAAGACACAAGATGCCGTTAACAATGAACTCAGAAACCTTCCAATCTTTAGGGGCCCCAAGATCTCTTCGTACTCTATCACCATACAATTAAAATATACTCTTCCCATTCACCCAAGGATTATACCACATATTAATGCTGGTCCCAGAAGAGATTGTATAAGAAATGTGTTTGATTAGCCAATTTCTTGCCTTTAAAATTCCTTTCCAAGCAACAGAATGATATGTTTTTGCTAAAACATTTTAAATTGATTCCTTTGATAGGTACCTAGCAGAAACCCATTGTGACCATAAGGATTTGTTTTGCAAAAAATTTCATAATTTCTGTACCAAATAAGCTTTATTCCAATCTCTCAGATTTCGTAGATTCAGCCCCCCCTCATCTTTCGGTCTATAGATGCTATCCCAATTTACCATATGCATTGCCTTACCATCCGTACTATTCCAGAAAAAAGTTCTTCAATAGTTGTTCAATATCTTGAAGTAGTCCAACATGTAGTAGAAATGCATTAGACCAATAAATAGAGTAAGAGAACAGCATAGATCGAATGAGTTCAAGTCGTCATGCTTTGGAAAGGAGTCTAGTTTTATAGGAGGAAATCCTATTCTTTATTTTTAGTAGGATAGGCTGACAGTGGGTTTTGTGAATGCTAGTAGATATGAGTGGGAGACCCAGATAAGGAACTGACAAACTTCCCTCGCTAACCCTTAAAGTTTGTGTGTTAAAGTCTTTATCTTCAATGCAAGAGCATATATAGACTTTACTTTTTGCATGATTTAGCTGAAGGCCAAAAACCAAACCAAAATCTTTTAGAATAGTAGCCAAATTCCTCACTAAAGTAGTGTCATTGCGAAGAAATATAATAAAATCATCTGTAAATGTTTTGTGGGATATATTAATAAAACCAGCATGGGGTACCTTAATGTTGCCATCAGAGACTGCCTTTTCTAACATACAACTGAGTCCTTCCATGATAATTGTAAAAAGATATGGAGAAAGTGGATCTCCTTATCGGATGCCATTCGTACTCCCAAAGAAGCTAATGGGTGAACCATTGAAGAGAACCAAAAATTTTGGAGTTTCCAAGCAACACAGAATCCAATAAACCCATTATTGAGGGAAGTTCATACTGAGGAGCATCTTGTAGAGAAAGTATCTATTAATTGAATCAAACGCTTTTCGTAAGTTAGCTTTAAATATATTTTCATCCCTCTTGATTTGGAGTGTAGATCCTTGACCAAGTCGTTAGCAAGAAGAACATTGTGATGTATACTTCTTCCTTTAATGAAAGCAGCCTGAGTAGAACTAATGATCTTGTGCATAATAGTTTACATTCGTCCCTCTTGATTTGGACTAATGATCTTGACCAAGTCATTAGCAAGAAGAACATTGTGATGTATACTTCTCCCTTTATTGAAAGGAGACTGAGTAGGACTAATGATCTTGTGCATAATACCTTTCTCGGCCTTTTGGCTAAGATCAAGTGTGAAATTGCTTTGTATACTTAATCCGGTAAAACATGATTGACATATCAACTAAGGATCTAATGCTTCCATATGGTGGGTTAATCACAAGGCTATTACATTCACACTATTAGGGATCGAGCAGCACTAAGGAGGGGGGGGGGGTGAATTAGTGTAGTGGTAAAAAATGATAAATTTGGTGATTTAAAATAAGTTTCGAAAACCTTCATACTATTGAAAGCAACATCTCATTTGAAACCGTTTCGATTGCATTTTAACTTGAAAGTATACGTAAGAAGATGAAGAGGAAGTCGAGTAAGTAAAGCAGCAAAGTAAAGATGATTTGTAGTAAAGTAAGTTGCAAGAAAGTAAATGCAAACCGATTTATAGTGTTCGGTCATCCGACATACATCCACTCCCGATTCCTCTTCACTTGAGGCCACCGGCTTTCCACTAGCTATCCTCCTTCCAACGGGCAAGGATGAACTCCCTTACAGCACCTCTCCTTTTGATGGGCTTAGGAGATAACCCTTACAAGGTCTTTTACCCCTCTCTTGGACTAGAACACACTCAAAGCTTAGAGGAAAGATTTTGATAAGAGTTTTTCCTTTTTCTTTCTAAGTTCTAGACCCCCTTTCATCCATGAATGATAGGGATATTTATAGGACGCAAGTGGATTTAAATTTAGAGCCCAAATTTGGAGCCCAAATTTGAATCACCTTGGTTTTCAGCATTCTGGCGGTACTAGGCAGTGCCACCGCCTGGACTTGCTGCCCAATGGGGGTACCACCGCCCTAGCCTGGGCAGTGCCACCACCCAGGCTCTCAGCCATTGGGCAATACCACCGCCTAGGCTCTCGGCCACTGGGCGGTGCCACCGCTCGGGACTTTTCAGCACACTAGTTTGGGCCTTAAACTTGGCCCAAACCAGTCCGAAACAAGGCTCAATTGGCCCCTACTTAGTTTATAGGATTAACACCTAATCCTAAACTAAATTATATGCTAACTATGAATTTTAAAGATATTTCCTAAGCTATTACAAAGTCCACAAGACAAGACTTCTTCCGGCGAGCTTCCGGAGAACTTCCAGCGGTCTTCCGACGAACCCTCAGAAAGCATTCTGCGAACTCTCGACAAGCTCCTGGACTTCACGATGATCTTGGTGAGTTCCAACGAGCTTCTTTGGCAAGCTTCGATCTTTCTTGGCAAGCTCCATGAACTTCCGATGAACCTTCTGATGAACTTCTGAAAACCCTTCGGCAAGCTCCCTACTCGTTCTCGGCCAGTTCCAGTAGCACTCCCAACGAATCTTCGGACTTCCGTCGAACTCCCAACGATCCATCGCACTTGTCTTCTAGCACTTTGTTTCGCTTTACGTCTTCATTGTTATCGTAGTTAATCCTACACACACATAAACAAAAACTCTACTTCGATCTAGACAATTATTACTGTCATGCCCCCCGAATTTTTAACCTCGTTCAGGAGGTATGACCCTGTCTTAAAATTCATAACATTAAAATTTATCATGATCAAATCCCAGGATCCAAACAATTATTTGAGGATACAGAGAAACATTCAAATATCATTCATATACATAACACCTGTGCAGTTATAATCATATATCACATCACATGAACCTTTATAAGGACCCAAACCAACTTAACAAAATATCGACCTCACTTATAATTTCATAAGCATAAGAATGTACACAATCAAAACTCCAACCATTTACCATAAATTCATATCATCATACCCTGAATTCAACATTCCAAAATTCCAACCATGCGAGATCTTTAAAAGCTTTTACATAATACATCAATTCAGATTCATTGACAACATTTCATTACATACAAAACATACTTATACAACAATAACATCACAACCCACAAAGTCTTACCACAATCTGAATAGCTTTTCACTGTCTCAGCCCAATTATAACATTTAGCGAGTGACAAGCTAACCTGAAAAAGAGTTATATAACAACGGAGTGAGCTACAAAGCTCAGCAAGTGGGAAAACATATCCAGAACAAGGAATGATAGTTTCAAACAAGCTTGGTATCAAAATACAAGACAGAAATACTAGAATTCATAGGTATCAGCTCATTAGATACAAATCACAGATGTCATTTCATTTAAAACATATTTGATTCATAACCAATGGAGCAGAGAGTAATTGGAGCATATCAAATGACGTAAATAGTATTTCGGAGCATATCAAATAACACATAGGACATTACGAAGCATATCAATGGTGCATAGGATATTTCAGAGCATATCAATGATGTATGAAATGTTTCGGGGCATATCAACAACATATGAAACATTTCGGAACATATCAATAACGTATGAACTGATTTGGAGCATATCAAGGGCAATGAAATATTTCGAAACATATCAAAGACGTATATAATATTTCGAAGCATATCAAGAGCAGAGGGAACATTTCGGAACATATCAAATGGCATATGAGATATCTCAGAGCATATCCATATATCAAATAAGAAACAGAAGCTCAAATATCATATCTGATGTTCATTCATTTTCTTATCATCCAAAGTGCACATATAAACACATAAGGAAAGCTTTGGATATCATATCAAAAACATAGAGGGTGCAATGGGATCCCAAACAGAATATAGTCCATCCATTTCTGGATGACCACCAAACAGAAGTCTCCCACGTCTGGGAGCTCCATCCACCCACGTCTAGGTGAAGTCAGAAGGGGCCGGTAGAGCATCTCAGGCTCTATACATAACTCCCTTTACCATTTCTAGCAAAGGTTCACATGATCCCACAAGACACTAGAGTACAAAAGGATAGGTGTGAACAATAAATTGGTATATATCGGAAGCACATGCGGAATAATAAAACGTATATGCGCCTTTACGGAACAATACGATACAAACATAATCTTTCACAAATTCAGTTAGATTTGAAAGGAAAATAAAAGCAAGAGTATTCAAGGATTTGAAGCAATAATATAAAGCTCAATCAAAGAAAGAATTCTAGCTGGATTCAATTTCCAAAGAGATGAAACATGAATAGGCAGATGAAACATGAATAAGCAAAATCATGTGATTGAGTGGTATCATATCAAAAACACAGAGGGTAGTAGTGGAATCTCAAACAGAATATGGTCCATTCAGAGCATGGACCCAGACAGAAATCAGAGCATCGCGGGCTCTAAGCATAACTCCCTTCACCATTTCTGGCAAAGGTTCACATGATCCCACAGCCACCAGAGTATAAAAGGATAGGTGAGCAATAAAATTAGCATATCGGAAGCACATGCGGATCAATAAAACATACATGTGCCTTTATGAGTCGATACGATGCAGACATAATCTTTCACAATTGCATTCAAACTTGAAAGAAAATAGAAGCAAGAGCATACAAGGATTCAAAGCAATAATATCAAGTTTAGTCAAAGAAAGGATTATAGTCGAAATCAATTTTTCAAAGGAATAAACAAGAATAGGCAGAATCAACCAAAGCTCAATTGTTGGCAGAATTTGAGAATCACATTACATAAATTGTTCGGATAACCAATTATACTCCAAATCACTCAAGAAGATGTCATTAGAAAGCTGAAGCAGTCTACTTTCAGATAAAATAAGTTTCATACAAATAAAAGTTTCAACCAAAGAGTTACAAATGATTCGGTAACCACGAGTCAAGAAACGAAATCTCTGTTTTCAGAAACGATAGGATCGAATTCAACAGAATTCTGGGCAGTCATTTGAACTCCAAAATTTTCAATCTAGGTATCAAAAGAAAGATCAATAAGTCTAGTTTCCAACAAAGTAAGTTTTACATAAATCAGAATTTCCAATAGAGACTTATAGGCAGTTTAGTATCAAAAGGTCAGAACTTATAGTCTCTGTTTTACAGATTCTGTAGAGTTGATTCAATTTGATGTTTGGACAGGCAAATTTACTCCAAATCATACAAATAAGCTGTCCAAAGAAAGGTCTACAAGTCTATATTCAGATCAAATAAGCTTTGCCTAAATTGGAAATCTGTACAGGGATTTATAGCTGAAACAAAGTAGAAGGGTCAGAATTTTGATAATTTTCCAGATTCAAGCAATTACATTCCAAATAATAAAGATATCAGATTTCAAGGCTAGAACAGTTCAAATTTCTCATATTCAAGGAACAAGCAAAGATTAGGATTGCAGTAGAAATGAGTGGAACACTTGCCTTTCGAATATTTCGATCCAACAAAATTATAAGCCCAAATCCTTCTACCTTTCCTCCTCCTCACCCTATGCCATATTGTTCACGTATCTTCTTTCTTCCTCAACTGCATCTCATGCAGAACGTAGGAGGGCGCAATCATCTACTTTCCCTTCCTCTTTTTTCTCAACCACAGCTGCCATAGTCACAGCCCCAGTTGCAGTCCCAGCCACAGCCATAGCCATAGCCACAGCAGCCACAGCCCCTTCCACTGTGCTATTTCGGTTCCTTCTCTCTCAGCCATAGCATCCTCTTCCTCCCTTGCTCCTCTTCCTCTCTTTCTCCTCTTCCTTCCTCTTCTTCTTTTCCAACCGCAGCTGCCACACCACAGCTACAGCCTTTCTTCCTTCCTCATCTCTTCTTCTCTTCTCTCCTTCTTCCCCTTCGCTTCTTCTCTTCTTCCTCTCTTTCCCTTCTCCTCCACCAACGCACAGCACCTCCTCTGTTTTCCTCATGCAGGAAACAGGGGTGCAGCAACCCCAGCCATAGCTACCACACCACAGCCACAGCTGCATCCCTCTTCCCTCTCTTCTTCTTCTTCCCTATTTTCTCCACAGACTGACCCCCTCTCCTCTTCCCTCCTTCTTCCTCTCTTCTTTCCTAACAACACTGCCTTGCAGCCCACACATGACCTCCTCCTTCCTTCCTCTTCCTCTTCCCTCTCTTCTCCCTCTTCTTCTCTTCTTCTCTCTTTCTTTTCTTCTCTCCTAACTGCAGCCCAAGTTGCAGCCTTCTTCCTCTTCCCTCTCTTTTCCCTTTTTTCCTCTTCTTCTCCTCTTCTTCCTTTCTCCTCCCTGCTATCACAACTCTTCTCCTCTATTTCCTCCTACGGGAAACAGAGGTGTGCGCTGCCCTAGCTGCAGCCACCTCCTTCCTCTCTTCTTCCTCTCCTTCTCTTCTCTTCTTCTTCTCTTTCTCTTCTTCTTCCCTTCTCCTCCACCGACGCACAGCACCTCCTCTGTTTCCTCATGCAGGAAACAAAGGTGTGCACGAGAAAAGAGGCGATGGGATAACCATCGCTATTTTTCCTTTCTTTTTTAATGCAACTTAATAGTTTTATCCCTAAAATTTTAATATTTATAAATAGATTCTCACATCATATAAATAGATTTTTCAGTATCGTTTGGGCTTATCTACAGAATTTAAAATGGATAATAACTTTGCTATTAAACTCTTATATGAAAATTTAGAAACGAGGAATACGAGAGATGTTACAATTACAATGCAAATTGACATTCAGTTGCCTGGCACGTCATTGGTCAGCGCTTCATTTGATTCTTCGACACATCGTCCTCTCTTGCGTTTTGTTGCCTAATTGACGGTTGACCTTCGTAACCCCGATATCTTTGGCGCAACACGCTCTTCTTGGCCCGATGCCCAACGTACGAAGCCTTCTACCGATTGTCGACCGAACCTCCGGCTCGACATCCAATATCCTGACGTGATCACCCAGCGCAACGTCAATTCCTCTAGTGTCAACTATCTAATCTTGATCGATAGTAGACCTGCATAACTCAAAACGTAGTTAGATCATAAAACACAATCAATTAGTTTCATCATCAAAATATGAGATTTAACAATCTCCCCCTTTTTTATGATGACAACTAATTGATGATTAACGGAGTTAACCATAACTCCCCGAAGTTTAACCAAACTCCTCCTATGAATATGCCATTGATAGAACACTTGGATTATCCCAAATCCAAGCAACATTCATCACATATTATTAGTGAGAATCATTAAAACCATCATGTAAATATATAAAATATTTAATTCAATGTATGAACTCATTAATCTACTTCTCCTCCTATGTCATCAATAAAAAGGAGAAGTTGCATCATAGCTAGTTTTCAAGGATATGCAAATTTTACAACCATACTAGCTATCAATCAAGATATTCAACATACATCACTTTAAAACATTCAATCATAACAAGTTTTTTTAAAAATGTCCAATCATAACAATTCAACACTTGCTTCTTGTGCAAATTTGCACTTTACTTTTCTTGAAATTATAAGGTAGCAATTTTTTTGATATTCAAGTTCTTTTCCTCTTCTGTAGGCTAGCAAGATAGTAAGTTTGCGCTTTGAGTTCTTTGTGATATGCCAAGCTAGCAATTTTTTTCCTCTTGAATGAGCTAGCAAAATTTTCATTTAAGGTGCAAGCTAGCAATAAACTTTCTCCCCCTTTATCAATATAAAAAAAAGGGAGGATCATTTGCTAAAAAATTTTAAGCCATAATCAAAAGATATCAATCATTTAGCAAATCAATTTTCAATCATCATAAGTGATATTCAAACGTTTGCATCAATATTTCAATCAAGAAGTATTGAAATGTAGGAGAAAAATCAAAATTATGCATGCAAAGTTTCAATCATCAAAGCATATTTTCTTAAGTTGAGTATCGAAAAGTCAAGAGAAAACAATTTACATTTTTCTTCATATAACATGGGAGAATCATAAGAAAGTATAGAGTAAGAGATAAAAACTCAAGTTATCAAGATCATGATTTCATAAAAGTAATTCACGAATATAGTTTCGAGAAATAAGAGACAAGTCATATTTCATTTGAAAAATTCTCTTTTGATAAATGAAATAATCATGATATGCAATCTTGATTTAAAAAGTTTCAAGTTCTAATTATCAAGATCAATATTTCAATAAATATTTTCTTTAGCAAAGAATCACATAAGCACTTCATTATTGTATAAGAAATCTCATTGCATCATGATTTATAAATTCTTTCTCTACACATGAATCATAGGAGATATAATAGTAATGATATCGATCATGATTCATTTGGTAGCAAATAGCAAGGAAAATAATTTGTTTCATGCATAAGAAATTTTGTCAAGAAATCAAAAGAAGGTTCATGATTCACTTGAAACAAATGATCTCATTCAAATCAATTTGTCAACTTGACAATCCATCATTAAAATCTTATTCATAAGATATTCACAAAATATACTAAATGAATTCATCACTTGTCTTTCATGAAAAATAAAAAACTTTAAGAACTATACATTTACCCTTTTTATGATTAATTTTATTTGAACATACCCTTTTTATTTAATGTCAAATAGAGATAAACATGAAAGTTCAAGACGTAAAGAGAAATTTTATAACACAACTCATCAAGTATGATTCTAACCATTCATTTTCAAGACATGATAAAAAGAGTAAATTAAGGAATCAATCATATCATGTCATGAATTTCAAAAGGAATTTTAAGTTATTATAAATTCATAAGAATTCAAATATATAGTTCTGAAAAAAAATCAAGATCATGACTATGATAAAGCTAATTCAAGTTTGAATCATCAAAATCATTTCCGTGAAGCAAAACATAATATGCATGGATTCATCATTTGTCTTCAACTGAAAAATCAAAAAACTCTAAAGATAGAAAGATTTCAAGAAACATGCATTTCCATTTTATAATTCATTTCATATGAGCATACCTTTGTCTTTTATTGTAAGATAAAATAGAAATATCAAGATTCAACACCGAAAGACAACCTTCATCACAAAATTCATCAAGACAAAAATATAACATATTATTTCAAAACATAAGCTTCAATTTTTCATAATGTATTTTATTTTATAATCAAGCCTTTCCTTTAATAAAAACAAGTATTAACATTCAAGAGTGAAAAGGCAAATTTCATCATAAAGATCATTAAGAGCCAAAAATATAGCACATTACACATAATGCATCTTCCAACTAAAAATTGATTCAACATGATAATGTGTTTCGTTTTAAGTTGTTTGTTTCATATAAGTGAGCTTATGTTTTAAAGGATGAGTATCATATTTAGAACCAAAACATGAGTATTGTCATCAAGATATAACACTTTCAAATCCTTATGTATGATATCATGAAAATAACCTTTTTATATTTTTATTTCATCATTATCAATGATGATTTCATAAGATATGTTCTAATATTTACATGAAAACCAACATCGTATAAATTTGAAAAACAAGTTTTGTCATTAAAGCCATTAAGATCAAATGCATCGCACACAAAATATCATGATAGTGCATTTTCTCAATTTTTTTTATTAGTTTCAATTTAATGATTTAATCCTTCATATAAGTATGCTCATGTTTTTCATATAAATCCAAAAAACAAGTTTCAAGAGAAATCATTAAGACCCAAAACATGAGACATATTCATCATGATTAATTTCAAGAAATTCACAAGATTCATAAAATGAATTTATTAATTTTAATAGAATGAAAAATACATTTTCATTTTATGTAATTTGATTACACATAGGAATGTTCAAAATTGCTAGTCATATGTGTCCTGCAAGCCAATCACATGAGTGATAGCACTTGTGATTTAATATACACTTTTTCTTTTTGCTTATTATTAGGCATTTTATCACTTTATCTTGTATGTTGCATATATTGTGATGTCCTTGGATCTGTACAATGGGAATCGGATCATGATGAGATCACGATAATGAGACCGATTCACCTTTAAACACAAACCCTGAATTATCCTGGTCATAGGTTACTCGAGAAGGACAACGAGATAACCAGATAGACTTGTGTGCTGTATACCCGTCCATATGATGGAGGTAGCTGGTTTCATAACTACTCATGTGGGGACACTAAGGGTACAGTGCAGGTGCTCATTGGGGAATGAGTTCACTGATTGATCCACCTACGGAATGCTGGATGGTTATTGATACCTCACGTCAAACAGCGATTCTGTAGTCCTAGTAGTGTATCTAGTCCTTAGACTTGAGACACTAAGGATGTCCTGTATGAGTACTCCACTCTTTGATACCGGACTTATAAGTTTGGAAAATTCTAGATCTAGTACAATCGATTATTGGGAGTGGTAGCTAACTTTACGAGGGCTATTGAGTGTCAATAGAGGATTATCTGCTCTTGGTATCATGAGAGAAATATCTCATGTGTTCTTGCTCGAACAAATCCTTGGCCAAGGTTATTCAGATTGAGAGAGAAAGAGTTCTCCGGGAGAATTCGACAAGAGCAAGACTCGAGGAGAGACCGTTTGGGCCTGACAGCATCGTGCCCGGTATAGGGTCTCTTGAATATTGGATGGATGAGGGACTATAGATACATGGTAACTGAGGACAGATACGTCCAAAGGATTGGATTCCCCTGTATCGTCTGGGGGCTACGACGTAGTGGCCTGGTATGTCCACAATCGATGAGTTGGGTGAATTATTATAGAGATAATAATTCACTAAGTCATAAGGAGTTCTGACAAGTATAACTCATGGCCAGCTCAATATTAGACCTAAAGGGTCACACACATATGGTAGGTGTTGCAATGAGTAGAGGTTCGGATATGAGATATCCGCTAAACGCCCTATCTTATTGGATATCCATTAAGCCCCTGAATTATTGGATCCTGAGATGAGATCCAATAATTGTTAATAAGAGATTATTGGGTAGAGACCCACTAATCCAAGAGGCTTGGGTAATTGGATAGAGATCCAATACCCAATAGGGCAAAAGATCCATTAGGGTTTTCAAGAGGCCTATATAAATAGGAGGGAATCAAAGCTCTATAGGCTGAGGGTTTCTTTTGGTGTCCACCTCTTGTTCTCCTCTCCCTAGAGAGAGAGGTGCATCGTTGCAATCCCTGCCATGTGGATTGTTGGTAAATCCGTCAGGGGAGCGACATCACATGCACAGCGGAAGAACAGAAAACAAAACCCCAGATTTCCCGTAGAAAGTTTCCGACATCATGTGAAGATTGGTGCGTCAAAAATAAATCTGCAAAACTATACATGTAAAAGAAGATACCTAGGGAGGTCGTATATCTGTGAATTCCTGCAGATCTATGGGAGAGGACGAAGGAAGTCAAGCATCCTCCTCTCTAGCGGTATCCATATGGCAGGGATTGCAACGATGCACCTCTCTCTCTGGGGAGAGAAGAACAGGAGGTGGCTACCAAAAGAAAACCCTTAGCCAATAGAGCTTTGGTTCCCTTCTATTTATAGAGGCCCCCTGAAAACCCTAATGGATCTTTTGTCCTATTGGGTATTGGATCTCCATCTAATTATCCAAGCCTCTTAGATTAGTGGGTTTCTACCCAATAATCTCTTATTAGCAATTATTGAATCTCATCTCAGGATCCAATAATTCAGGGGCTTAATGGATATCCAATAAGATAAGGGGTTCAACGGATATCTCATATCCGAACCTCTACTCGTCGCAACACCTACTATATGTGTGTGACCTTCTAGGCCCAATATCGAGCTGGCCGTGAGTCATACTTGTCAGAACTCCTTCTGACTTAGTGAATTATTATCTCTATAATAATTCACTCAACTCATCGACTATAAATGTACTAGGCCACTATGTCGCGGCCCCTAGACGATACAAGGGAATCCAATCCTTTGGACCTATCTATCTTCAGTTACCATGTATCTATAGTCCCTCATCCATCCAATATCCCAGAGATCCTATACCGAGCATGGTGCTATCAGGCCCTTACTATCTCTTCTCGAGTCTTGCTATTATCGGATTCTCCCGAAGAACCATTTCTCTCTCAATCCGAATAACTTTGGCCAAGGATTTGTTCAAGTAAGAATACATAGGATATTCCTCTCATGATACCGAAAATGGATGATCCTCTATTGACACTCAATAGCCCTTGTAAGGTTGGCTACCACTCCTAATGACCGGTTGTATTAGATCTGGAACTTTCCAAACGTATAAGTCCAGTATCAAAGAGTGGAGTACTCATACAGGACATCCTTGGTGTCTCAAGTCTAAGGACCAGATACACTACTGGGATTACGGAATCGCTGTCTGACGTGAGGTATCAATAACCATCTAGCATTCCATAGGTGGATCAATCAATGAACTCATTCTCTAATGAGCACCTGCACTGTACCCTTAGTGTCCCCACACGAGTAGTTATGAGACTAGCTACCTCCATCATATGAACGGGTATATAGCACACCAGTCTATCTGGTTATCTCGATGTCCTTCTCAAGTAACATATGACCAGGATAATTTAGGATTTGTGCTTAAAGGTGAATCGATCTCATTATCGTGATCTCATCACGATTCGATTCCAATTGCACAGATCCAAAGACATCACAGTATATGCAACATGCAAGATAAAGTGATAAAACGCCTAATAATAAGCAAAGAGATAAAGTGCATATCAAGTCACAAGTGCCATCACTCATGTGATTGGCTTGTGACTTGATATGCACTTTATCTCCCACTTGACCCAAAGCCAATCACCAATATGTCTGATCCCCATCAGACCTCTGTGACGCTCAAAGACAATCTGAGTCAATGGCTTTGTCAATGGATCTGCAATGTTATCTTCGAATGGAACTCTTTCCATTGCTACATCTTTTCTAGCGACAATCTCCCTAATAAGTTGAAACCTCCTCAGAACACTTTTGATGAGACCCGAGTTCCCTTATTTGAGTAATCATCCTGTATTTGTCACAATTTAAGGGAATCGACTACTCGTTGCTCAGGACAACTCCTAGATCTATGATGAACTTCTTCATCCAGACTCCCTCCTTTGCTGCCTCTATCGCAGCAATGTAGTGTCTTGCTTGGAACTCTTTTAGTATACTGCTCCTCCATTCAAGGTGAACACATACCCTGAATTAGACTTGCTATCATCGACATCGGACTAGAAGCTCGAGTCTGTGTAACCCTTAGCCTTGAGGCTACTACCTCCATATACCAGTAAAAGATCCTTAGTCCTTCTCAAGTACTTACGAATACATTTTATTGCTTTCCAATGCTCCAAACCTGGATCTACCTGATATCTACTCATGACACTCAGAGCATGCACAATATCAGGCCTGATACATAGCATACCATACATGATCCTATCACTGATACATATGGTATCATATCCATATGTGCCCTTTCTTTAGGAGTTTTTGAGGACATACTCCTAGAAAGTGATATTCCATGTCTCATTATTATGAGACATAGAATTTTTCATGAAGAAGTGCCTATGTACCTGGATTAGGATAAGCCAAGCATCCTCTTGGATCTATCTCTATAAATCCGTATCCCCAATATGCAGGATGCTTCCCCTAAGTCCTTCATGGAGAAGTGCCTAGATAACTAAGTCTTTACTATAGAGAGCATTCCTACATCATTCCCAATGATCAGGATGTCATTCACATATAATACCAAAAAGGTGATAGTACTCCCACTTACTTTCATGTACACACAAGGCTCATCTTCGTTCTTAACGAAGTCATAAGATCTGATCGCCTCATCAAATCTTATGTTCCAACTTTGGGAAGCTTACTTCAATCCATAAATGGACCTAAGCAATCTGCACACCTTATCTGGGTTATCCCTGGACACGAATCCCTTAGGCTATATCATATACACCTCCTCTTCGAGGTTACCATTGAGGAATGTGGTTTTAACGTCCATCTACCAAATCTCATAATCATAGTGTGCTGCAATAGCCAATAGAATTTGAATGGATTTTAGCATGGCTACAGGTGAGAAAGTTTCATCATAGTTAACACTTTGTCTTTGATGATACCCCTTAGCCACCAGCCTTACTTTATAGGTCTCTACCTTTCCATCTACTCCAATCTTCTTTTTGAAGATCCACTTGCAGCCAATAGGTACATTACCCTCGAGTGCATTAACTAGGTTGTAAACCTTGTTGGAGTACATAGAATCCATTTCTGAATTCATGGCTTCTTGACATTTCCTAGAGTCTATGCTCATAATAGCCTCCTCGTAGGTTTGAGGATCAATATCCTCAACATCCTCTCTTCTGGTATATCCCACATATCTCTCAGGAGGATGAGATACTCTATCGGACCTACATAAAGTTAAAAATTGTGTGTTAGGTATTTGAACAGATTCTGGAATAGTGCTTGAGCTAGGTTCTCCAACCTCACTCAACTCTATCATGCTCCCACTATCTCCACCAAGAATGTGTTCCTTCTCAAGGAACACAACTCTCTTAGCTATAAAGACCTTTTGGTCCTCAGGGTGATAGAAATAATACCCATAAGTTTCCTTGGGTTATCCCACGAACTTGCACCATTCCGTTCTGGATTCCAACTTGTCAGAGTTATTTCTCTTAACGTGGGTAGGGCAGCCCCAAATCTTAACAATCTTAAGATCGAGCTTCTTCCTATTCCATATCTCATATAGAGTAGACATCACTGACTTAATTGGAATTCTATTCAGAAGGTAAACTGCGATTTCTGGGCCATATCCCTAGAATGAGATGGGTAGGTCGGCGAAATACATCATGGAACGCACCATATCTAACAGTGTGCAATTCCTCCTTTCTAATACACCATTAAGCTATGGTGTATAAGAAGGTGTCCATTGGGATAAGATCCCATAGTCTTTGAGGAACTGGGTGAACTCTGTACTCAAGTACTCACATCCTCAATCTGATCGAAGGGTTTTAATACTCTTTCCTGTTTGGTTCTCCACTTCTCATTTCCTCTTAGACTCTCTTACACTCATGATATGTAGAGCTATTTCTATCATAAATAAACCATTATGCAATGTTCCGCTTGTGATGATCTGATCATTTAATATTATTGAACAACCATTATTCTCAAAAACTAATTTATATCCAATAACTGTCAAACATGAAATGGAAATAATGTTTTTAATAATAGATGGAACATAATAGCATACATCTAATGCAATAATAGCTCCACCAAGCAGATGTAAGGTGACCTTGCCAACAGCCACTGTAGCAACCTTTGCTCCATTGCCCATCTGAAGGTCCATCTCGCCTTTGTTAAATCTCCTAAGTACTGCCAGAACCTGCAACGAATAGCAAATATGATAAGCACACCCGGTATCCTATAACTAGTAATGTGCTAGTTATATGTGCCCTGCAAGCCAATCACATGAGTGATGGCACTTGTGACTTGATATACACTTTATCTCTTTGCTTATTATTAGGCATTTTATCACTTTATCTTACGTGTTACATATACTGTGATGTCCTTAAATCTGTGCAATGGGAATCAGATCGTGATGACACATGGGTATTGGATACCAGGAGTGCTTATCATATTTACAATTCATTATCGGTTCTGGCAGGACTTAGGAGATTGAACAAAGGCGAGATGGACCTTATGATGGGCAATGGAGCAAAGGTTGCTGTAGTGGCTATTGGCAAGGTCACCTTACATTTGCTTGGTGGAGCTATTATTGCATTAGATGCATGCTATTATGTTGCTTCTATTATCAAAAATATTATTTCCATTTCATGTTTGACAGTTATTGGATATAACTTAGTTTTTGAGAATAATGGTTGTTAAATAATATTAGATGATGAGATCATCACAAAAGGAACAGTGCATAATGGTTTATTTATGCTAGATATAGCTCCACATATCATGAGTGTATGTTGTTGAATCTCGGATTTTGATGATGAAACTAATTGAGTGTGTTTTGTTGTTTAACTGCATGTTGAGTTACGCAGGTCTACTATTGATCAAGATTAGACGGTTGACTATGGAGGAATTGACGTTGCGCCGGAAGTAATCACGTCAGGATATTGGATGTCGAGCAGGAGGTTCGGTCGACTATTGATAGGAGGCTTCGTACGTCGGGCATCGGGCCAAGAAGTGCGGAGTTGTGCCATGGATATTGGGGTTGTAGAGGTTAACCGCCGATTGGGCAACAAGCCGCTAGAGAGGGTGATGTGCCGAAGGATCGGACGAAGCGCCAACCAATGATGTGCCGGGCAACTGAATGTTAATTCACGTTGTAATAACTGTCAAGATCGAAGTAGAGTGTTTGGTGTTTGTTTATGTAGGAGTAACTACGAAAGGGATGAAGACGTAAAGCGAAACCAAGGGCCGAAGTCAAGTGCAATAGATCGTTAGGAGTTCGAGAGTTTGACGGAAATCCGAAGATTCATCGGAAGTTCACGGAGCTTGCCAAGAAAGATCGGAGCTTGCCAAAGAAGCTCGGGGGAACTCGCCAAAATTATCATGGAGTCCAAGAGGTTGCCGGGAGTCCGTAGGATGGTTTCCGAGGGATCGTCGGAAGACCGCCGGAAGTTCACCAGAAGCTCGCCGGAAGAAGACTTGACTTGCGGACTTTGTAATAGCTTAGGAATGTCTTTAATTTCATAGTTAGCACATCAATTTGGGTTAGGATTAGGGGTTAATCCTTTAACCCAAGTATGACTTGCGGACTTTGTAATAGCTTAGGAATGTCTTTAATTTCATAGTTAGCACATCAATTTGGGTTAGGATTAGGGGTTAATCCTTTAACCCAAGTATGGGCCCATTGGCCCTTGTTCGGAACCGGTTTGGGCCAAGTTTTTGGCCCAAACCAAATGTAGATTTGTGTTGGGCGGTGGAGCCAAGCAGCCAATGTGCCCAGCAGCATGTGTGCATGCATGCATACATGCTGGGCTACGTGCATGCATGCTGGGCGGTAGCACCGCTAGCAAGCATGCGTCTTTGCTACGCGTGCATGCATCTTTGGTGGTGGCACCGCCGCTCATGTAGCAAGCGGTAGTACCACCTGGCTGGGGCGGTAGCACCGCCCGGCTATTGTAGCTCGGTTACTATAGCCAGCGGTAGCACTGCCTGGCTAGGGCGGTGGTACCGCCCCTGTGTGTCAGTCAGCAGACTAACATAGGCGGTGGCCCCGCCTCTGACACCACCAAACTGGGAACTCCAATTTGATTTCAAATTTGGAGCCCAAATTTGAATCGACTTTGGATCTATAAATACCCCCCCTTTTCTTAGCTGAAATGGTACCCTTTGAGAGCTAGATTTTGAAAATTAGTCTTGGGAAAGTCTTGTTCTTCATTTGCTTAAGTGTTCACCTCATTTCCTTCTTCTTGTGAAATCTTGTAAGAGTGTGAACCACTTATAAAGGGCTATAAGAGGGGTATTTGGTCCTTCCCCTACAAAAGGATTTGCTAGTGGAAGTTGGGAGCCTCATCGGAGAAGACTTCGGAAGTGGATGTAGGTCACTTTGACCGAACCACTATACATTGCTGCGTCTTGATTGTGTGAGTGTTTAAATTTCTGTTTTACTTTGCTGCAAGCCTTTACTTTACTTGCTCCACTTCCTTTTTATCTTTATACGCATGCTTTAAAGTTAGAATGCAAAAATCGATTTCAAATGAAACATTGCTTTCATCGTACGAAGTTTCCAAAGCTTATTTTAAATCGCTGAAAAATCCATTGTTTTATCCACTGCACTAATTCACCCCCCCTTTTAGTGCCGCTCGATCCCTAACAATTGGTATCAGAGCCACGTTCTTTCTCTTTCGGATTTACACCCGTGAGAAATGGCTCTAAATGGTTTTCTAGAGGGCTTTTCGATTTTTCGTCCACCGTTCTTTAACGGTTCGGACTACACATATTGAAAAACTCGAATGAGAGTTTTCATGCTTTCAATGGATTTGGATTTATGGAACATCATCGAAAATGGTTTTCAACCTTCCTCTAAACCGACGAACGAATGGCCGATTTTGGAGAAAAGGTTATTTTCTTTAAACGCAAAGGCTATGAATGCCTTATTTTGCGCTTTGAACAAGAACGCATTCAATCGGATTTCTATGTGCGAAACAGCTTTTGACATTTTGCGAACTCTTGAAATCACGCATGAGGAAACTAGTAGAGTTAAAGACTCGAAAGTAAACCTCTTGTTGCATGATTTTGAGCTCTTCCAAATTACACCAAGCGAATCTATCGATGACATGTACACCCGCTTCACGGATGTCGTCAATAGCTTGAAAAGTCTTAGTAAAAGTTTTTCGAATTTTGAACTCACTAACAAGATCTTAAGATCCCTTTCAAAATGGTGAGATCCTAAAATAACGGCGATTTAAGAATCAAAGGATCTAAATAATTATTCTATTGATGAACTCATTGGGTCTTTAAAGACCTATGAAATGGAACATGATGAATATGATGAACATGATGAACACATGAACCACCTTCTAAAGAACAAGAAGGTTTTTGAACTCCGAACTATGAAATGCTACTTGAGTAATGACTCAAGTGATGAGGACAATGAAGACATTGAACACATAACAATGAATGTTAACAAGTTCATTAAACAAAAATTAAAAAACACAAATGAACTTGAATGGAGAAAGAGGCCAAAGAAGAAGAAGAAGGCTTGCAAAGAAGAATCAAGGAAAGAAGAAGCAAACTATGCTTTAATGGGCTTCGACAATGAGGTAAGTAACTTAACTTCCTTGAATTATTTTGAAATTACTTGATAATTTTCATGAATGCTTAACTTAGTTAGTAGGAATTTTTTTATGCTTTTCTTATGTTTTTAGAAATTAAAAAAAAATTCGAAATTATACTATGCTTTTCTTTATAGTATTTTTGAAAAGTAAAAATATGAATGACGATTGTAAGATTTGTGATAATGCTTAGGATTAAACCATGCATGAGTATCTTGATGGTTTACATTGTCTCTAAACATGATGCTTGATGTTTTTATATCATGCATGAGTTGTTGAAGTGATGTTGATCTAAAAACTTCTATCTTGGATTAATGGGTCTTAACCTTTTTTTTATGATGAAATTTTTAAATGATACATGTCTTCATGAAATCAATTATAAAGACCTAACCCATAAATTTTCCAAATGAAAGAAATGTGATTTTTATGTTGCCTTGTATTACATTTGGACTTAATGATTTTCATGACGAAAAGTATTTTTCAGATTTTTAAAAAAATGATGTATGAGTTTAGCAAAAATTTGAGCATTGATCATCTTGTTATAACAAATGAAAGAAAGATGGGAAATGATTTTAATGATGAATTCATTTCTAAATATGATGATGCTCTCATATTTAAATATGATGTATGACATTGATCATTCTTATGAAAGATCAAATCACGTAAATTGAAACTCTTAAAAATAAGAAAATGCACTATCATAATGTATCATTTTTATGTATTTGATCTTGACGGTTTTATGACTAAGCTTGTGTTTTATTTTGATATATGTTTTCATAAAAAATTTTGAATATGCTCACATCAAATTACTTAAAATGAAAATATATTTTTTCTCATTCTATTGAGGTGAATGAATTCATGTTATGAGTCTTGTGAATCTTTTAAAAAAATGTGCCTCATGTTTTCGGTCTTAATGATTTCTCTTGAAACATGCTCTTTGGACTTATATGAAAAACATGAGTATACTCATATGAACGTCAAATCACTTGAAATGGAACACATAAAAAAAAAGAGAAATTGCACTATCATGATACTTTATGTGTAATGCTTTTGATCTTAATGGGCTAAATGACAACTTGTATTTCAAATTTATACAATGATGGCTTCCGTATAAATATTTGAACATATATTATGAAATCATCATTGAAATGAAAATATTAGAAGTTTGTTATCATGCTTAATGACCTTGTGATATTATATCTTGATGACAAACTCATGTTTCGGTTTTAAAATTTGATACTCATCTTTTGAAACATGAGTACACTTACATGAAACAAATAACTTAAAATGAAACACATTATCATGATATATTGAAACTCATGTCTTGAAATAATGTGTTACATTTTTGTCTTGATAATGCCTTATGAGATTTTGCCTTTACATCTTGAACTTTCATGCTTATCTTGGTATATAAAGACAAAGGCATATTTAGATGAAAAAATTACTTGAAAAGAGAATTTTCTAAATGAAATATAACTTATCTCTTGTTTCACGAAACTATGGTTTTGAATTACTTTTATGAGATCATCATCTTGATAACTTGAGTTTTTATCTCTATACTCTCTTATGTTTCTCCCATGTTATATGAAGAAAAATATAAATTATTTTCTCTTAACTTATTGATACTCAATTTGAGAAAATATGTTTTGATGATTGAAACATTGTATGTGCAATTTGAACTTTTCTCTCATGTTTCAATACCACTTTTTATGCTTCATGACATGATAATTAAAATATTGATGTAGACTTTTGATATATCACTTGTCATGATTAATGCATATAGCTAGCATTTTAAATCTCTAAAATGACTTTGATTATGAGTTTCGAGTTGATAAATTGAGCTTGAATGATTTTTCTTTTAACGATTCTTGAATCTTTTGGAATTATGACTTGTTAAGACATATTTAATGCTTGAATTAAGTTTTAAAAGATTTCATTTAGCTATAAAGAAATTTTATTGAAATCATGATCTTGACAACTATGACTTGAAACTCTTTATAAATCAAGATCTTTTACTATGCTCCTTCCGTCTTATCAAAAGAAAATTCTTTAAATGAAATGTAACTTGTCTTTTGATTTCTCGAAATTTAATACTTGAATTTTTATGAATTCGTGTCGTGATTCTTATGAAATATGATCTTGATAAAAAATTCTTATGTATGAATCAAGATCTTGTGTTTGATCTCCTAAGACTTCCACTTGTTATTTCCTAAAAAGGAGATTTGTCAAAATGATTCATGAACCTTTTGATTTATAACTTTTGGATTCATGACTCAAGATTGAAGATTGAAACATTATATGCTAAAATTGATTTTTTATTGTTTCAATACTTCCTTGAATGCCTTATGTGATGATTGAAAATTTGATGAAAAAGAAATGTGCTTAATATTTGAATCATTGATTCATTCTTTTATCATGACTTAAAAATGAATGAAAAGAAAATATGTTAGCACTTGTAATCATGATTTGATCCTTAATATTGATATGCTTTTATATATCATGATTCTTGGTTGTATGACATTTATCTTGAATTAAAAATTGATAAATATGAATCTAGATCTTGCTAAAATGAAAAGTTATGAATCATGGATGATATCTTTTGGTTTTGATTCTTGTTGAATTTACATATTGATATCCTTCATGACATGATTTCTCATGTTTCAATACCATCTTGTATGCATCATGTGATGATTGATATATTGATTGATGCAAATTTTTCATTGGTTCCTCCCTTCTTTTCGATATTGATAAAGGGGGAGAAAAATTGTTAACTTGTGTATCAAAAGAAAAAATTTGCTAGCTTAAACATTGAGTAGTAAAATGTTGCTATCTCAAGAAAGGCAAAAATCTTGCTCAACTTCGCTTTTTTTTTTCAACAAAATTGCTTGCATCCTTGTTACAAATTATTGTTGAATCTCATGCAAGATTATTTGTAGTATTAATCCTCCCTTTCTTTTTGATATTGATAAAGGGGGAGAAGGCTTTTGCTAGATTGCATATTATAAATGAATGCAAAAGTCCTAGCATGCAAAGAAAGCAAAACTTGCAAGCTTGCTCTTCTTAAAAGAGAAGAAAGAAATTACAAAATTGCATGCATATTGCAAAAGAAGTCAAGAAAATGCACATATTTGAATACAATTTGCTTGTACTTCTCAAAGAAACATAGAAAAACTTGCTATCATCACGACTAGTGCTATCTTGCCTATTATGATAAACTTGCAATGCCTAAATATTGTATAATGTGATTAATAGCTAGTGTGTTGTCAAATTTACATATCCTTGAAAACTAGCTATAATGCTACTTCTCCTTTTTGTTGATGACATAGGGGGAGAAGTAGATTGATAACTTCATGCAGTGTAATGATGCTTGAATATTTTATATATTTGCATGATGGTTTGTAAATTCTCATAACATTGTGATGAATGTTGCTTGGATTTGGGATAATCCAAGTGTTCTATCAATGGCATATTGATAGGGGGAGTTTGTGTTAAACTCTGAGGAGTTCTGGATAACTCTGTCAGTCATCAATTAGTTGTCATCATAAAAAAGAGGGAGATTGTTGAATCTCGAATTTTGATGATGAAACTAATTGAGTGTGTTTTGTTGTTTAACTACATGTTGAGTTACGTAGGTCTACTATCGATCAGGATTAGACAATTGATGCTGGAGGAATTGATGTTGTGTCGGAAGTAATCACGTCAGGATATTAGATGTCGAGCTAGAGGTTCAGTCGACTATCGGCAGGAGGCTTTGTACGTCGGGCATCGGGCCAAGAAGTGCGGAGTTGCACCATGGATATCAGGGTTGCAGAGGTCAACCTTCGATAGGGCAACAAGCCGCTAGAGAGGGCGATGTGCCGAAGGATCGGACGAAGCGCCAACCAATGATGTGCCGGGCAACTGAATGTCAATTCACGTTGTAATAACTATCTAGATCGAAGTAGAGTGTTTGGTGTTTGTTTGTGCAGGACTAACTACGAAAGGGATGAAGACGTAAAGCGAAACCAAGGGCTGAAGTCAAGTGCAATGGATCGTTGGGAGTTCGAGAGTTTGACGGAAGTCTGAAGATTCATCGAAAGTTCACGGAGCTTGCCAAGAAAGATCAGAGCTTGCCAAAGAAGCTCGGGGGAACTCACCAAAATTATCGTGGAGTCCAAGAGGTTGCCGGGAGTCCGCAGGATGGTTTCTGAGGGATCGTCGGAAGATCGCCGGAAGTTCGCCGGAAGCTCGCCGAAAGAAGACTTGACTTGCGGACTTTGTAATAGCTTAGGAATATCTTTAATTTCGTAGTTAGCACATCAATTTGGGTTAGGATTAGGGGTTAATTCTTTAACCCAATTATGGGCCCATTGGCCCTTGTTCGGAACCGGTTTGGGCCAAGTTTTCGGCCCAAACCAAATGTAGATTTGTGCTGGGCGGTGGAGCCTAGCAGCCAATGTTCCCAGCAGCATGTGTGCATGCATGCATGCATGCTGGGCGGTAGCACCTGTTGAATCTCGGATTTTGATGATGAAACTAATTGAGTGTGATTTGTGGTCTAACTGCGTTTTGAGTTATGTAGGTCTACTATCGAGCAGGATTGACTACGATAGGGATGAAGACGTAAAGCGAAACAAAGGGCCGAAGACAAGTGTGATGAATCGTTGGGAGTTCGAGTGTTCAAAGGAAGTCCGAAGATTTGTTGGGAGCGTTGCCGGAACTGGCCGAGAACGAGTAGGAAGCTTGCCGAAGGGTTTTCGGAAGTTCACCGGGAGGTTCGTCGGAAGTTCGCGGAGCTTGCCAAAAAAGATCGGAGCTTGCCAAAGAAGCTCGGGGGAACTCGCCAAGATCATCGTGAAGTCCGAGAGCTTGCCGTGAGTCCGCGGAATGGTTTCCGAAGGTTCGTCGAAGACCTGTCGGAAGTTGACCGGAAGCTCGCGGAAGAAGTTGTCATGTGGACTTTGTAATAGCTTAGGAAACGTCTTTAAAATTCGTAGTTAGCACGTATTTTGGGTTAGGATTAGATAATCAAAGTGGGGCCCATTGGGCCTTGATTAGGATGAGTTTGGGCCAAAATTTTGGCCCAAACCGAAGCAAGCTACGCATGCATGCATGCTACGTGCATCTTCTTTGTAGCCTCGCTCTTATGAAGCGAGCCCGGATCTGTGTGAGCTCTCTCAGTAGCGAGCCGGATATCTTGTATCATGCGCTCACCGAAGCGCGCCAGCTCATGTAGCGGCGGTAGCACCGCCGCTGCTGAAGCTGTAGCACCGCCCCACTTTATCGTGAGCAAAGCGTAGCACCGCCTGGGTGGGCGGTAGCACCGCTGGTCAGCGTGGAAAGCCAGGCGGTAGCACCGCTTTGGGTGGGCATAGAACCGCTGGGTGTGTCAGTCTGCCAAGACTTGACTGCACCGAAAAACTCAAAGGATTCAAATTTTTGGCTCCAAGTTTGGGCTCCAAATTTGAATCACTTTGAGGCTTATAAATACCCCTTCCTTTTTAGCTGAAAAAATTAACCCTTTTGAGCAAGAAAAAGTTTGAGTCTTGAGCTTTTGAAGAGTTTTGAAAAGTGTTGTTTTCTTTGCTAAGTGTTCACCTTCTTCTTCTTCTTGAGAGATCTTGTACAAGTGTGAACATCTTGTAAAGGGTTGTAAAGGGGTGTTTGATCCTTCCCCTTCAAAGGACTTGCTAGTGGAAGAGCGGAGCCTCATCGCAAAGGCTTCAAGAGTGGATGTAGGTCATTTGACCGAACCACTATACATCATTGTGTCCTTAAATGTGTGAGTGTTTATATTTCTGAATTATTTCATTTCTTGGCTGCAAGTTCATAGTTAGTTCCTTTTCACAAGCAATTACTTTCAAGTTCTCTTTCGTCGAATCGAAATCTTCCTACGAACTTGTGTTTCTTTGCGAAATCGATTTCAAGAATACGAGTTTAATCCGCTGCACTAATTCACCCCCCCTCTTAGTGCCTTTTGATCCTAACAGCACCGCCAGCAGCATGCGTGCTTCTACGTGCATGCATGCTACGTGCATGAATGCTGGGCAGTGGCACCGCATGGCTACTGTAGCCAGGCGGTAGCACCGCCCGGCTACTGTAGCCAGCGGTAGCACTGCCTGGCTGGGGCGGTGGTACCGCCCCTGTGTGTCAGTCAGCAGATTGACACAGGTAGTGGCACCGCCTCTAACATCGCCAAAACTGGGAACTCCAATTTGATTTCAAATTTGGAGCCCAAATTTGAATCCACTTTGGATCTATAAATACCCCCCCTTTTCTCAATTGAAAAGGTACCCTTTGAGAGCTAGATTTTGAAAATAAGTCTTGGGAAAGTCTTGTTCTTCATTTGCTCAAGTGTTCACCTCATTTCCTTCTTGTGAAATTTTGTAAGAGTGTGAACCACTTGTAAAAGGTTGTAAGAGGGGTATTTGGTCCTTCCCCTACAAAAGGATTTGCTAGTGGAAGTTGGGAGCCTCATCGGAGAAGGCTTCGGAAGTGGATGTAGGTCATTTTGACCGAACCACTATACATCGCTGTGTCTTGATTGTGTGAGTGTTTAAATTTCTGTTTTACTTTGCTGCAAGCCTTTACTTTACTTGCTCCACTTCCTTTTTATCTTTGTATTCATGCTTTAAAGTTAGAACGCAAAAATCGGTTTCAAACGAAACGTTGCTTTCATCGTACGAAGTTTTCAAAGCTTGTTTTAAATCGTTGAAAAATCCATCGTTTTATCTGCTGCACTAATTCACCCCCCCTCTTAGTGCTGCTCGATCCCTAACATATATGAGTCTAAGAGGAAATGAGAAGTTGAAAACCAAACAAGAAAGAGTATTAAAACCTTTCGATCATATCGAGGAAGTAAGTACTTGAGTATAGAGTTCACCCAATTCCTCAAAGACTATGGGATCTTATGCTAATGGATACCTCCTTATACACCATACCTTATTGGTGTATCAGAAAGGAGGAATCACACACTATTAGATATGGTGCGTTCCATGATGTGTTTCGCAGACCTACCCATCTCATTCTGGGGATATGCCCTCGAGACCGCAGCTTATCTTTTGAACAGAATTCCAACCAAGTTAGTAATGTTTACTCCATATGAGATATGGAATGGGAAGAAGCCTGATCTTAAGATTGTTAAGATTTGGGACTGCCCTGCCCACGTTAAGAGACACAACCCTAACAAGTTGGAATCTAGGACGGAACGGTGCAAGTTCGTGGGATACCCTAAGAAAACTTATGGGTATTATTTCTATCACACCGAGGACCAAAAGATCTTTATAGCCAAGAGAGTAGTGTTTCTTGAGTAGGAACACATTCTTGGTGAAGATAGTGGGAGCATGATAGAGTTGAGCGAGGTTGGAGAACCTTGCTCAAGCACCATTCCAGAATCTATTCAGATACCTAACACACAAGTTTCAACTTTATGGAGGTCCGATAGAGTATCCCATCCTCCTGAGAGATATGTGGGACATATCAGAAGAGAGGATGTTGAGGATATTGTTCCTTAGACCTACAAGAAGGCTATTATGAGCATAGACTCCGGGAAATGACAAGAAGCCATGAATTCAGAAATGGATTCCATGTACTCCAACAAGGTTTGGAACCTAGTTGATGCACCCGATGGTATTGTACCAATTAGTTGCAAGTGGATCTTTAAAAAGAAGATTGGAGTAGATGGAAAGGTAGAGACCTATAAAGCAAGGCTAGTGGCTAAGGGGTATCGTCAAAGGCAAGGTGTTGATTATGATGAAACTTTCTCACCTATAGCCATGCTAAAATTCATTAGAATTCTATTGGCTATTGCAGCACATTATGAATCTGAGATATGGCAGATGGACGTCAAAACCATATTCCTCAATGACAACCTCGAGGTTGAAGTGTATATGATATAGCCTGAGGGATTCGTATCCAGGGATAACCCAGAAAAGGTGTGCAGGTTGCTTAGGTTCATTTATGGATTGAAGCAAGCTTCCCGAAGTTGGAACATAAGATTTGATGAGGCGATCAGATCTTATGACTTCATTAAGAACGAAGATGAACCGTGTGTGTACATGAAATTAAGTTGGAGTACTATCACCTTTTTGGTATTATATGTGGATGACATCCTGATCATTGGGAATGATGTAGGAATGCTCTCCATGAAGGACTTAGGGGAAGCATCTTATATATTGGGGATACGAATCTATAGAGAAAAATCCAAGAGGATGCTTGGCTTGTCCTGGTCCAGGTACATAGACACCATTGTCAAAAGGTTTGGCATGGAAAATTCCAAGAGAGGTCTCATACCAATGAGACATAGAATATCACTTTCTAAGAGTATATCCCCAAAGACTCTTGAAGAAAGGGCACACATGGATATGATGCCATATGCATCAGTGATAGGATCTATCATGTATGCTATGCTATGTACCAGGCCTGATATAGCACATGCTCTGAGTGTCACAAGTAGATATCAGGCAGATCCAGGCTTGGAGCATTGGAAAGCAATAAAAAGTATCATTAAGTACTTGAGAAGGACTAAGGATCTTTTACTGGTATATGGAGGTAGTAGCCTCACGGTTGAGGGCTACACGGACTCGAGCTTCCAGTTCGATGTCGATGATAGCAAGTCAAATTTAGGGTATGTGTTCACCCTGAATGGAGGAGCAGTATGCTGGAAGAGTTCCAAGCAAGACACTACTGCTGACTCGACCATATAGGCAGAATACATTACTGCGACAGAGGCAGCAAAGGAGGGAGTTTGGATGAAGAAGTTCATCACAGATCTAGGAGTCATCCCGACCAGCGAGGAGCTGATTCCTATATATTACGACAAATACGGGATGATTACTAAAATAAGGGAACCCAGGTCTCATTAGAAGTGTTCTGAGGAGGTTCTAACTTATCAGAGAGATCGTGGCTCGAAGAGATGTAGTAATGGAAAGAGTTCCATCCGAAGATAACATTGCAGATCCACTAACAAAGCCACTGACTCAGATTGTCTTTGAGCGTCATGCAGGTCTGACAGGGATCAAACATTTTGGTGATTGGCTTTAGGTCACGTGGGAGATTGCTAGTTATACCCCCTACAAGCCAATCATATGAGTGATTGCACTTGTAACACATTGCATCAATCTCTTTGCTTATGATTATTGGCATTATATCACTTTATCTTACGTGTTGCATATATTGTGATGTCCTTGGATCTGTGCAATGGGAATCGGATCGTAATGAGATCACGATAATAAGACCAATTCATCTTTAAACATAAATCCTAAATTATCCTAGTTATAGGTTACTCGAGAAGGACATCGAGATAACCGGATAGACTAGTGTGCTATATACCCATTCATATGATGGAGGTAGCTGGTCTCATAGCTACTCGTGTGGGGACACTAAGGATACAATGCAGGTGCTTATTGGAGAATGAGTTCACTGATTGATCTGCCTACGGAATGCTGGATGGTTATTGATACCTCATGTCAGACAGTGATTTCGTAGTCCCAATAGTGTATCCGGTCTTTAGACTTGAGACACCAAGGATGTCCTGTATGAGTACTCCACTCTTTGGTATCGGACTTATAGGTTTGGAAAGTATCAGATCTAGTATAATCGATCATTTGGAGTGGTAGCCAACCTTACGAGGGCTACTGAGTGTCAATAGAGGATCATCCACTCTCGGTATCATGAGAGGAATATCCTATGTCTTCTTGCTCGAACAAATCCTTGGCCAAGGTTATTCGGATTGAGAGAGAAAGAGTTCTCTGGGAGAATTCGACAAGAGCAAGACTCGAGGAGAGACCGTATCGGCCTGACAGCACCATGCCCGGTATAAGGTCTTTGGGATATTAGATGGATGAGGGACTATAAATACATGGTAACTAAGGACAGATAGGTCCAAAGGATTGAATTCTCTTGTATCGTTTGGGGACCGTGGCATAGTGGCCTGGTACATCCGCAATCGATGAGTTGGGTGAATTATTATAGAGATAATAATTCACTAAGTCAGAAGGAGTTCTGACAAGTATGACTCACGGCCTGCTCGATATTGGGCCTAGAGGGTCACACACATATGGTAGGTGTTGCGATGAGTAGAGGTTCGGATATCAGATATCCCTAAACTCCCTATCTTATTGGATACCCATTAAGCCCCTGAATTATTGGATCCTGAGATGAGATCCAATAATTGCTAATAAGAGATTATTGGATAGAAACCCACTAATCCAAGAGGCTTGGGTGATTGGATGTAGATCCAATACCCAATAGGGCAAAAAGATCCATTAGGGTTTTCAAGGGGCCACTATAAATAGGAGGGAACCAAAGCTCTATAGGCTGAGGGTTTCTTTTAGTAGCCACCTCCTATTCTCCTCTCCCTAGAGAGAGAGGGGCATCGTTGTAATCCCTACTATGTGGATACCGCTAGAGAGGAGGATGCTTGACCTCCTTCATCCTCTCTCATAGATCTACAGGAATTCAGGGATATACGATCTCCCTAGGTATCTTCCTTTACACGTGCAGTTTTGCGGATTTATTTTTGACGCATCGATCTTCGCACGACGATGAAAACTTTCTATAAGAAATCTGGGGTTTTGATTTTTGTTCTTTCATTGTGCATGTGATGTCGCTCCCCTGAAGGATTTCCCAACAGTGGTATCAGAGTTAGGTTGTTCATGCGAAGATTGGATCTTAAACTACGTGTGTTGTGTTTAGTCTGCTTTTGACGCCAAAATCGTTGGCACAAAAGGGCCAGGAAGGGTAGCAATTGTTGCTGCCTGCATAGGCAGCAACCGCTAGCCGACGGCCATCGCCATAGGCAAAGCCTCTGACTGCCGTCAGAGAGGGGCGCAGCGGTGCTAGCCGCAAGGGTGCCGACGGCCGCTTCATCGGTAACGCGGCGCGCATGCGCGGAAGCGGCGCGCGCCGCGACGCTGCGCCAGGAGACAGCGCAGCGGGGCGTCGGTGCTATGTGCGGGGTAGCGCCTGCAGGCGCAGCGCCCGTAGGGCAACGACAGGGTCACCCACATGGACGGTAGGTGCTGCCACCCCGGCGCCCTCCCCGCGTGCAAGGGCCGCCGCTAGCAAGGTGGCGGCGACGGCAGCCGCAACATAGGCAGCTAGGGGTGAGGAGTAAGGATTTTAGGGCAAAAGATAGTTTTACCCCCTAGAATTTCAGAAATTCTATATTCTATCCCTTTTGATAGAATTACCAAAATACACTTTTGGTCGAATTACCAAAATACCCTTGGGAATTCAAAATTTTCCTTTATGTTTAATTAACTATTTTTTTATCTAGTAGTCCTACAAAATAATATATACATGTGATGTATGATGTGAATAGATGATCATGGACTTGTGATGTGATGTGTGTACATGTGATTATTATTATTGGGGCATGCGAGCCTCTATTCTTTTCTCATTTATTGTCGGGCCTATGTGCCTACAATTATGTTGTAATTACATGAGGAGGCACAGCGGTAGCGTGACTCACGAGGCCGAGACGAACGATCTGACATATGGAGATGCGTTGAGATACCGACGGATCCGACGAAACGAGATGGACGATAATAGGGCATAGAGATGCGTCGAAGTACACATAGATCTTGATGTGAGTGATTGGGCCCATTGGCTCGGGCCTGATCACATTAGGATGTGGTCCATGATCATCTAATGTGATTGCTCATGTGATCTGTGATTAGATATACACCTACTAGATATGTATATATATATATATTTGCATGCGATGTAGATATATATCTTAAATACGTATGTGTGTGACACATTATGTTAGGAGACCAAATCAAAAATCCTCTCAATTAATAATATTAAGTCGGTAAACGTGAGGCAATTAGATTGACGCACGTGGCCTTCCATCGTTATAGCTAGGAACCGATTCCCGGTGTACGTTGAGTTAGTCAAGTCCCTCGAGACTCACCTATATCGCATTTTGCTATCTTATCTACGACAAAGAGATGTCACTCGAGGTTGGTAAGAGTTGCTTACCTTTATGGGCTTAACGTGATTGGTCGAGTCACTCGAGGTTACGTTAAGATGCCGATTGGATCCCGATCCCCACTAGAGATCCGTCGGGGGTCTCCGATTCACATATCGGAGGGTATTGTGTTTCTAGTGAAAAATTAGTGGGAGTACATTAAGATAGAAGTCCTTATCTTAACTATTTAATTTTTGCAAAGTCTGTATGTTATTTATTTTTGCTATATCTTTAATTTTAGAAAATATCGCTTTTAAATCCTTTACATGGCATACTTGATGCCAACCACCTCACTGGTCTAAATTATACGGATTGGCTTTGCAATCTGAGAATCGTTCTCACGGTGAAGAAAATCGCATATGTCCTTGATACAGTGATCTCTACGCCCGACAAAGGGGCAAGCAAGGATGAGATCGCTCGTTATGTGAAGTACTTAGATGATTCCACTCTTTTTCAGTGTTATATGTTGGCCTCTATGACTACTGAGTTACAAAGACAGCATAAAAATATGGATGCTAATTTTATACTCCTATATCTCCACAAACTGTTTGAGGAACAGGGAAGAACTTAGTGATATGAGATATCAAAGAGTCTTTTCCGTGCTAGGATGGCTAAGGGGATACCTGTTCAGAACCATGTCCTTAAGATGATTGAGTGGATCGAGAAACTCACAGGTCTACGAATGGTCCTAGAGAATAATCTGTGTGGATCTTGTGTTTCAGTCCCTACCAGATTCCTTTTCTTAGTTCATAATGAATTTTAATATGAATAAACTTGATGTGACCTTTCCAGAGCTCCTCAATATGTTGAGAGAAGTAGAGAGCACCATCAAGAAAGAGAAGCCGGTTCTTTACACTAGTGAGACTAAAAAGAAAAGGAAGACTGAGAAGACCCTTAAGAAGGGCAAGGGCAAGGGCAAAATGGGTAAGGTAAAGGTTGCTAAGAAAGACCCAACAAAGAATAAAGGTTAGTGCTTCCACTGCGGCAAAGATGGGCACGGGAAGAGGAACTATAAAGAGTACCTTATAGAGAGGGTGAAATAGAAGCTTGCAGAAGCTTCAGGTACATTCATGATCAGTCTCCATTTGTTACAATCTTTTGATAACACATGGGTATTAGATACCAGGAGTGCTTATCATATTTGCAATTCGTTGCAGGTTCTAGCAGGACCTAGGAGATTGAACAGAAGCGAGATGGACCTTAAGATAGGCAATGGAGCAAAGGTTGCTGCAGTGGCTATTGGCAAGGTCACCTTACATCTGCCCGGCGGAGCTATTATTATATTAGATGCATGCTATTATGTTCCTTCTATTATTAAAAACATTATTTCCATTTCATGTTTGATAGTTATTGGATATAAATTAGTTTTTGAGAACAATGATTGTTCAATAATATTAGATGATTAGATAATCACGAGAGGAACATTGCATAATGGTTTATTTATGCTAGATACAGCTCCACATATCATGAGTACAAGTGAGTCTAAGAGGAAACGAGAAGAGGTGAACAATGCATATCTTTGGCATTGTAGGCTAGGTCACATCCATGAGGGAAGGATTCAAAAGTTGCTAAAAGATGAATATCTAGATTCATTTGACTATGAGTCATATGCGACATGTGAACCTTGCCTTCGGGAAAAGATGACCAACTCTCCATTTAGTGGAACTAGAGAGAGAGCCACTGAGTTACTAGATCTCATTCATAGTGATGTATGCGGTCCCATGTCGACTCATGCCATAAGTGGTTACTCCTACTTCATTACTTTCACTAATGATTTCACAAGATATGGACATGTGTACTTGATGAAGTACAAGTCTGAAGCTTTTGAGAAATTCATGAAATATAAAAATGAAGTGGAGAACCAAATAGGAAAGAGTTTTAAAACTCTTCGATCAGATCGAGGAAGTGAGTACTTGAGTACATAGTTCACCCAGTTCCTCAAAGACTATGGGATCTTATCCCAATGGACACCTCCTTATACACCATAGCTTAATGGTGTATTAGAAAGGAGGAATCGCACATTGTTAGACATGGTGCGTTCCATGTTGTGTTTCGTCGACTTACCCATCTCATTCTAGGGATATGCCCTAGAGACCGCGGCTTACCTTTTGAACAGAATTTCAACCAAGTCAGTAATGTCTACTTCATATGAGATATGGAATGAGAAGATGCCTGATCTTAAGATTGTTAAGATTTGGGGCTGCCCTGCCCACGTTAAGAGACACAACCCTGACAAGTTAGAATCCAGAACGGAACGGTGCAAGTTAGTGGGATACCCCAAGAAAACTTGTGGGTATTATTTCTATCACCCTAAGGACCAAAAGGTCTTTATAGCCAAGAGAGCAGTGTTCCTTGAGAAGGAACACAATCTTGGTGGAGACAATGGGAGTATGATAGAATTGAGTGAGGTTGAAGAACTTAGCTCAAGCACCATTCCACAGCCAGTGTCTATTCAGATACCTAACACACAAGTTCCAACTTTACGTAGGTCCGATAGAGTATCCCATCCTCCTGAGAGATATGTGGGACATATCAAAAGAGAGGATGTTGAGGATATTGATCCTCAGACCTACGAGGAGGCTATTATGAGCATAGACTCCGGGAAACGGCAAGAAGCCAAGAATTTAGAAATGGATTCCATGTACTCCAATAAGGTTTGGAGCCTAGTTAATGCACCCGAGGGTATTGTACCCATTGGCTGCAAGTGAATCTTCAAAAAGAAGATTGGAGTAGATGAAAAGGTAGAGACCTATAAAGCAAGGCTGGTGGCTAAGGGGTATTGTCAAAGGCAAGGTGTTGACTATGACGAAACTTTCTCACCTATAGCCATGATAAAATCCATTCAAATTCTATTGGCTATTGCAGCACACTATGATTATGAGATCTGGCAGATGGACGTCAAAATCGCATTCCTCAATGGTAACCTCGAGGAGGAGGTGTATATGATACAGCCTGAGGGATTCGTGTCCAGGGATAACCCAGATAATATGTGTAGATTGCTTAGGTCCATTTATGGATTGAAGCAAGCTTCCCGAAGTTGAAACATAAGATTTAATGAGGTGATAAGATCTTATGACTTCGTTAAGAACGAAGATGAGCCTTGTGTGTATAAGAAAGTAAGTGGGAGCATGATCATCTTTTTTGGTATTATATGTGTATGACATCCTGATCATTGGGAATGATGTAGGAATGCTCTCCACAGTAAAGACTTGGTTATCTAGGCACTTCTCTATGAAGGACTTAGGGGAAGCATCCTGCATATTGGGGATACCGATATATAGAGATAGATCCAAGAGGATGCTTGGCTTGTCCCAGTCAAGGTACATAGACACTATTGTTAAAAGGTTTGACACGAAAAATTCCAAGAGAGGTCTCATACCAATGAGACATGGAATCACTTTCTAGGAGTATGTCCCCAAAGACTCCTAAAGAAAGGACACACATGGATAGGATACCATATGCCTCAATGATAGGATCTATCATATATACTATGTTATGTACCAAGCTTGATATAACACATGCTCTGAGTGTCACGAGCAGGTATCAGGTAGATCCAGATTTGGAGCATTGAAAAGCAGTAAAATACATCATTAAGTACTTGAGAAGGACTAAGGATCTCTTATTAGTATATGGAGGCAGTAGCCTCAGGGTTGAGGGCTACAAGGACTTGAGCTTCCAGTCTGTTGTCGATGATAGCAAGTCTAATACATGGTATGTGTTCACTTTGAATGGAGGAGTAGTATGCTGGAAGAGTTCTAAGCAAGACACTACTACTGACTCGATCACATGTTGGAAAATACATAAGGGGAGCGACATCACAAGCGCAGTGAAAGAACAGAAAATAAAACCTCAAACTTGTACTTCATCAAGTACACATTACTAGTCATATGTGCCCTGCAAGCCAATCACATGAGTGATGGTACTTGTGACTTGATATGCACTTTTTCTCATTGTGTATTATTAGGTATTTTATCACTTTATCTTGCATGTTGCATATATTGTGATGTCCTTGGATCTGGGCAATGGGAATCGGATCGTGATGAGATCACGATAATGAGATCGATTCACCTTTAAACACTGACCCTGAATTATCCTTGTCATAGGTTACTTGATAAGGACATCGAGATAACCAGATAGACTGGTGTGCTGTATACCCATCCATATGATAGAGGTAGCTAGTCTTATAGCTACTCGTGTGGGGACACTAAGGGTACAATGCAGGTGCTCATTGGGGAATGAGTTCACTGATTGATCCGCCTACGGAATGTTGGATGGTTATTGATACCTCACGTCAAATAATGATTCCGTAGTCCCAATAGTGTATCTGGTCCTTAGACTTGAGACACCAAGGATGTCCTGTATGAGTACGCCACTCTTTGATACCAGACTTATAAGTTTGGAAAGTTTCAGATCTAGTACAACCGGTTATTGGGAGTGGTAGCCAATCTTACGAGGGCTATTGAGTGTCAATAGAGGATCATCCGCTCTCGGTATCATGAGAGGAATATCCCATTGTTCTTGCTCGAACAAATCCTTGGCCAAGGTTATTCGAATTGAGAAAGAAAGAGTTTTCCAGGAGAATCCGACAAGAGCAAGATTCGAGGAGAGATCGTATGGGCTAGACAGCACCGTACCCGGTATAGGGTCTCTGGGATATTGGATGGATGAGGGACTATAGATACATGGTAACTAAGAATAGAAAGGTCCAAAGGATTGGATTCCCTTGTATCGTCTAGGGGCCGCGACGTATGTCACGACCCTCAAAATATCGACAATATTTAAAAATTTTCATCACAACTATCCCAGGATCCAAACACACATTTGAGGTCACTAAGAAAACATTCAGATCAAAATCTCACCTCTATAGTCTACCAATTCATAACCCTGTGCAATTCATAAACATATCACACGTCACTCGATAATTCATACAACCTGAACTCAACTCATCAAAATAATAACCGCAACATAAATTCACAAGTGGGGAAAGACTATGCAGTCACCAAGCCAACGATTACCATAAGATCATATCATTACATGAATTTAACATAACATTCCAAAATCCTATACATGAGGGATCCTTTATCTTACACAAAATCCACAGGTTTAGATTCATCATCACATTTCATAAGATGTAGAGTATCTTATACAACAAATACACATATGCTAACAAAGATCTGCCCAAAATCATCTAAACTTTCCACCGCCTCAGCCCAATCTTAACATTTAAGCAAGCGATACGCTATCTTGAAAAATTTATCAACAAAGCGGGGTGAGCATAAGAGCTCGACAAGTGACTAACATGTCCATATCAAATAATACAATTTCCAAAGAGATACAGATTTCAAAATACAAGTCAGAATATACGAATTCGTAGACAAAATATCATTAGGAGCAGAAACACAATTGTCCTTTCAATCATACATATTTGGTTCCTGACAGATGGGGCATAGAGTAATTGGTTTCGAAGCAAAATCATCAGTGAATGAAGCATTTCAGAGCATATCAATAACAAATATCGTACAGAGCTTAAACGTCGCCCTGACGTTGCAATCATATCATTCTTATCCGAGCATGAGCGAAACAACACACCAAAACTTTGGATGTCATATCAAACATATAGAAGGTGTAGTGGGATCTCAGTCAGAATGTGATTCATCCATTTCTGAATGACCACCTGACAAAAGTCTCCCACGTCTGTGAGCTCCATCCACCCACGTCTAGGTGAAGTCAGAGGGGGCCGGCAGAGCATCGCAGGCTCTAAGCACATACCCTTTACCATTTCTGGCAAAGGTCCATAATATCCCACATAGCGGGACCCCACATAGCGGGCAATAAGCGCATACCCTTTACCATTTCTGGCAAAGGTCCAGACAATCCCACACACCAGAGTACAAGAGGGCAGTTTTAACAATAAGTAGCATATATCGGAAGCACACGCGGGACAACAAAACGTGCATGTGCCTTTTCGAGACAATACGAAACAAAGAACAAATCTCTCGCAAATGTATTCAGATTTGAAATGAAATGAAAACAAGAGTGTACAGGGATTCCAAGCAATAATATTAGCTCAATTCTAATAAGAAGGTTAGACGAATTCAAATATCCAAAGGAACGGAACAGAATACGCGAAATCGACCAAAGCTCGATTTCGGACAGAATTCCAGTGGCACATCAAACAAATACTTCAGAATATCAATTATGCTCGAATACCCATAAGAAGGCTATGGTCGAACCATATATCAATCTATGTTCTGATGGCACAAATTTCATATGAAACAGGGTTCCCAACACGGAGTTACCTTTGATTTGGTAACACAAGGTCAAAAACACAATCACTGTTTTGCAGAATTTATAAGATCGGATTAAACAAATAATAGGGTAGGCTATTGAATTCCAAAAATTTCAAAATATATGTCAAAAGAAAGGTTTTCAAGTCTAGTTTCAAACAAAATCAGTTTGGTACAAATCATAATTTTCAACGGGGAGTTATAGGCATTTTAGTATCGACAGGTCAGAAATCTAGAACCCTATTTTACAGCGTCTATAGGCTCATTCGAAATAGATGCTTGGGTAAGTATTCGGTGTCCAAAATCTACAAAATCAGTTTCAAAAGGAAGATATAAGAGTCTAATTTCAAACAAATTAGTTCCTGTCCGAATTCACATTTTGTACTAAAACTTATAGCTGAAACAGTGTATAGGGGTCAGTTTACCGAAAAACTTCAGAATCCATGGTTCTATGTCCAAGGGAGAGACATATCAGTTTCTAAGTAGAAATCCTTCAATTTATTTTGAATCAACATAAAAACAGAGACTAAAAATTCTGTAGGAAGGGGTTAGAACACTTGCCCTTGAGAATTTTGACCCGAAGTGGAAGGATTTAAGCAAGAACCCTAAAAGCCCCAATTTTTTTTTCTTCTTCTTCTTCTTCTTCTTCTTTCTTTCTTTCTTTCTTTCTTTCCCTGATCACCCACGAGCTGCCTTCTCTGCTTCCTTAAGAATGAAGGCAGAGAGGCTTAAACGGTGGAAATTGTCATTTAGTGCGTTTTGCATTTCAGTCCTTGTTTTTATCATATTCACGATTTGGTCCTTAGGGTTTACATATAGGTCCTCATATTCTTTCTTTTTTTTTTTTTTTTTTTTGAACAGATCTCCCAAATCTTATAATTAAGTTACTTCTGTTTCATACTCTATTTCTTTTGTCAATTTAAACTAAATGCTTACATTATCACCAAAAATTTATACGAAAATTCGAAAATGAGGGGTGTTACACTCTCCCCCCCTTAAAAGAAAAATTTAGTCCTCTAAATTTATCGTACCTCTATCGATGAAAAGACTGGGATACACCTTTTTCATTTCCTCCTCTAGTTCCCAAGTTGTCTCCTCTCCATAATGATGTCTCCAAATTACTTGAACCAGTGGGATGACCCGATTCCTTAGGACTTTTTCTTTCCTATCAACAATCTGAATAGGCTCTTCCACATAAGATAAATCTTTATCGATCTCCACCAGCTCATACTCAATGATGTGAGAAGGGTCATATATATACTTTCTAATCATCGAGACATGGAATATATCATGGACATGGCACAATGCTGGTGGCAAGGCAATCCTGTAAGCGACAGAACCAACCCTCTCAAGAACCTTAAAAGGTCCAATAAATCTTGGGCTTAATTTCCCTTTCTTCCCAAACCTTATAATGCCTTTGGAAGGGGAGACTTTTAAGAATACAAAATCTCCGATTTCAAACTCAATATCTCGTCTTCTATTGTCGGCATAACTCTTTTGACGACTCTGAGCAGTTTTTAACCTCTTCCTTATAACTTGAATTTTCTCGGTAGTTTCTTGTACCTTGTCCGGTGCTAACAGCTTTCTGTCACCAACTTCCTCCCAACATATAGGTGTTATGCACTTTCGCCCATATAAAGCTTCATAAGGAGCCATCTGAATACTTGAATGATAACTATTATTATACGTGAACTCAACAAGTGAAATATCCTTATCCCATTCACCTTTCCAATCCATAACATAGGCTCTAAGCAAATCCTCAAGTGTTTGAATTGTTCTTTCTGACTGACCATCAGTCTGAGGATGATATGCGGTACTAAACTTAACTTTAGTGCCCATCGACTCCTGCAATCTTCTCCAGAATCTAGAGAGAAATCTGGAGTCTCTATCAGAGATGATCTCCTTTGGAATACCATGAAGTCTTACAATTTCATTGATATATAAATCTGCAAGTTTATCAAGCGAATAAGTCATATTAATCGGTAGGAAGTGTGCAGATTTTGTTAACCTATCAATGATAACCCAAATAGCATCATGCTTCCTCGAGGTTCGGGTAGTCCGAAACAAAATCCATAGTAATACATTCCCATTTCCATTCAGGAATAACTAAAGGTTGCAACAACCCTCCAGGTCTTTGGTGTTCTACTTTGATTTGTTGACAAGTCAAACATTTTGAAACATACATTGCAATTTCTTTCTTCATGCCTTTCCACCAATAATGACTTTGAAGATCTCTATACATCTTAGTGCTCCCAGGGTGTAGGGTGTACTTTGAAGTATGACTTTCATTTAGGATTTGATTCTTGATATCTGGTTCATTTGGTACATATACTCTCTCCCCAAATCTCAATAGGCCATCCTTTGAAACTTGAAATTGTGGCTTCAATTCCTTTTCTACTTCACTCCTCAAGTAGATTAGATGTGGATCTCGTAATTGTCCTTCCTTAATTTGTTGAATAAGATCGGATTGCACTTGAATGGAGGCCATCAATATCATCGAGTCTTGCTCTTTCCTCAAAGCTTTCAAATCAAAATTTTCTTCAAATGACTTCCATTGCTTCACGACCAGACTAGCCATAAAACTTGTAGATTTCCTACTAAGTGCATCAGCTACAACATTGGCCTTGCCCGGGTGATAACGGATGGCACAATCATAATCCTTCAGAAGTTCTATCCATCTTCGCTGCCTCATGTTTAACTCTTTCTGAGTGAAAATATATTTTAAACTCTTATGATCAAGTAAAGATTTCAAAGCCGGCCATACAAATAATGTCTCCAAATCTTTAAAGCAAAAATAATTGCTGCCAATTCCAAATCATGAGTTGGATAATTCAATTCATAACCTTTAAGTTGCCTAGAAGCATACGCGATTACTCTCCCTTCCTGCATCAAAACACATCCTAGGCCCTTTCTTGAAGCATCGGTATAAACTACAAACTCACCACTACCACTTGGAATAGTAAGAATAGGGGCACTAGTCAATCTTCTTTTAACTCTTGAAAACTTTGCTCACAATCATCACCCCATACAAATTTCATATTCTTCTTAGTGAGTTTGGTGAGAGGTTGAGCAATTCGAGAAAATCCCTCCACAAATCTCCTGTAATAACCTGCCATGCCCAAGAAGCTTCTAACTTCCGTTACATTTGTTGGTACTCCCCATTCAACTACTGACTTCTATTTTCCTTGGATCAACAGATATACCCTTCCCGAAATCACATGGCCTAAAAAAGCAACTTCTTTCAACCAAAATTCACATTTGCTCTGAACTTTGCATACAACTTCTTTTCTCTTAGTATGGACAATACATTTCTCAAGTGTTCCTCATGCTCTTGTTTACTCCTCGAATACACCAATATGTCGTCAATAAATATAATTACACAGATATCCAAGAGCGGTTGAAATATCCTATTCATTAGTTCCATAAAAGCTGCAGGGCATTTGTCAAACCAAAAGGCATTACCAAGAATTCATAATGACCATATCGAGTTCGAAAGTGTTTTGAAATATCCTCCTCCTTGATCTTCAATCGATAGTAACGACCTCAGTCAATCTTAGAGAATACTTGTGCACCCTGCTGATTGATCAAACAAATCATCAATTCTAGGTATGGGATACTTGTTTTTGATGGTCACCTGATTCAACTGTCTATAATCAATACAAAGCCTCAATGTTCCATCCTTCTTCTTCACTAATAGTACCGGAGCACCCCATGGGGATACACTGGGTCGTATGAAACCCTTATCTAATAATTCTTGTATTTGCTTCTTTAACTCCTCTAGCTCGAGTGGTGCCATTCTCAGTAGGGAGGCTTAGATATTGGGGTTGTATTGGGGACTAGATCAATAGCAAATTCACCCTCTCTATCTAGAGGTAAACCAGGCAAGTCATCTGGGAATACATCAGGGAATTCCTTGACCACTTCAATTTCATCTAGGTGGGTTTCCTGATTTGAATGCTCCTTTACACACACCATATAACAAAAACAACCTTTCTGCATAAGACGATAAACTTGAAGTGCGATATATCAAGCAAGGAGGCAAATCATGCCTAATGCCCTCAAAGAAAAATATAGGCGATCTGGTATGCGCAGAAAGTAATTATTTTTTTGTAACAATCAATACTAGCGTGATGAGAAGATAACCAATCCATGCCAAGTATAATATCAAAGCCCTGGATCTCTAGGAGAATCAAATCAGCAAGGAGTTCGTGTTCTCCAATAGAGATCAAGCAAGATGGGTAAACCAAGTTTGTTGCCAATGAATCTCCAACAGCAGTTGTTACATATAACATATAATCCAAGGGTCTAGGTAGAATATCCAAGTGACAAGCAAAGTGTTGTGAAACAAACGATAAGTTGGAGCCGGGATCAAACAAAACTTTTGCATTTCTTTTAGAAACATGAAGAATACCTTCCACTATTGATTTAGAAGCTTTAGAATCTTGTTCAGTGATAGCGTACACTCTAGCATGGGCTGAGGGTCTAGGAGACAGTGGCTCTTTCTTCCTTTTCAATGGGCAATCTCTTAATTGATGATCTAGCTTTCCACAACCAAAACATGCTCCGATCACCCGAAAACACTGACTTGTTTCATGATTTAATCCACATTTTGCACATAACTGAGTCCTCCCCAATGGTTTCCTTTTCTCAAATCCAGATGTCTTAAACCTCTTGTTACTAGCTTCATATTCATATTCCCTCCTGCTTTTGCCAGTATATTTGTCCCTTTTGTTCTTGCCAATGATTTCTTGAATTTCCTCTATGTCTCTTTCAATTTTCAAAGCTCTTTCTACCGTATCAGCATATGTTTGAAATTTTAAAGCTGACATTCGGCTTCTTATTGCTGGCCGTAATCCCCTTTCAAACCTTCTTGCTTTTCTAGATTCATCATCAGTCATATGTGTGGCAAACCTGGAGAGCTCAGTGAATTTAGATTCATACTTTGTAACCGTCATACTTCCCTGGATAAGATTCAAGAACTCCAATTCTTTTTGCTCTCTCATACAATCTGGAAAATATTTATCGTTAAACTTTTCTTGGAATAACTTCCATGTCATTGGCTCATGTTTGATTTCAGACATCCTCTTAATCATTCTCCACCAGTGTTCAGCTTCTCCTTCCAGCATAAAGGTGGCAAGAAAAACCTTTCGATCATCAGGGTAATTTAAAGCATCAAATATTTTCTCTATCTGCATCATCCATCGTTCTGCCACCATTGGATCAGATTCACCACTAAAACTGGGAGGACTAAGCTTCTTAAACTGTCCAATTCCCAACCCCGTCTGGTTTGATGTCTCTGTTCCATCATTACTTCCTTGTTGGACAGGTCGTTGTTGTTGTTGCATCACCTGTGTCATAGTCTCCAAAGTCCGCATGATACCACTCAATTGATCAGCAGTAGATGCAACAGGAGAACCAGATGATCTCGTCATCCTTGCTTCCTAAAACATCAAAGGAATTTTCTTTGATCAATCTCTAAATGAATAGTCAATAAACCTCAAAATATATATATATTTTTTTTCATCAAGTACATAAAAAAATATTCTTAGTGATTCTCAAATCATGCTCTGATACCACCTCTGTCACGACCCTCAAAATATCGACAATATTTAAAAATTTTCATCACAACTATCCCAGGATCCAAACACACATTTGAGGTCACTAAGAAAACATTCAGATCAAAATCTCACCTCTATAGTCTACCAATTCATAACCCTGTGCAATTCATAAACATATCACACGTCACTCGATAATTCATACAACCTGAACTCAACTCATCAAAATAATAACCGCAACATAAATTCACAAGTGGGGAAAGACTATGCAGTCACCAAGCCAACGATTACCATAAGATCATATCATTACATGAATTTAACATAACATTCCAAAATCCTATACATGAGGGATCCTTTATCTTACACAAAATCCACAGGTTTAGATTCATCGTCACATTTCATAAGATGTAGAGTATCTTATACAACAAATACACATATGCTAACAAAGATCTGCCCAAAATCATCTAAACTTTCCACCGCCTCAGCCCAATCTTAACATTTAAGCAAGCGATACGCTATCCTGAAAAATTTATCAACAAACGGGGTGAGCATAAAGAGCTCAGCAAGTGACTAACATGTCCATATCAAATAATACAATTTCCAAAGAGATACAGTTTCAAAATACAAGTCAGAATATACGAATTCGTAGACAAAATATCATTAGGAGCAGAAACACAATTGTCCTTTCAATCATACATATTTGGTTCCTGACAGATGGGGCATAGAGTAATTGGTTTCGAAGCAAAATCATCAGTGAATGAAGCATTTCAGAGCATATCAATAACAAATATCGTACAGGAGCTTAAACGTCGTCCTTGACGTTGCAATCATATCATTCTTATCCAGAGCATGAACAGAAACAACACACCAAAACTCTGGATGTCATATCAAACATATAGAAGGTGTAGTGGGATCTCAGTCAGAATGTGATTCATCCATTTCTGAATGACCACCTGACAAAAGTCTCCCACGTCTGGGAGCTCCATCCACCCACGTCTAGGTGAAGTCAGAGGGGCCGGCAGAGCATCGCAGGCTCTAAGCACATACCCTTTACCATTTCTGGCAAAGGTCCATAATATCCCACATAGCGGGACCCCACATAGCGGGCAATAAGCGCATACCCTTTACCATTTCTGGCAAAGGTCCAGACAATCCCACACACCAGAGTACAAGAGGGCAGTTTTAACAATAAGTAGCATATATCGGAAGCACACGCGGGACAACAAAACGTGCATGTGCCTTTTCGAGACAATACGAAACAAAGAACAAATCTCTCGCAAATGTATTCAGATTTGAAATGAAATGAAAACAAGAGTGTACAGGGATTCCAAGCAATAATATTAGCTCAATTCTAATAAGAAGGTTAGACGAATTCAAATATCCAAAGGCAGGAACGAAACGCGAAATCGACCAAAGCTTGATTTCGGACAGAATTCCAGTGGCACATCAAACAAATACTTCAGAATATCAATTATGCTCGAATACCCATAAGAAGGCTATGGTCGAACCATATATCAATCTATGTTCTGATGGCACAAATTTCATATGAAACAGGGTTCCCAACACGGAGTTACCTTTGATTTGGTAACACAAGGTCAAAAACACAATCACTGTTTTGCAGAATTTATAAGATCGGATTAAACAAATAATAGGGTAGGCTATTGAATTCCAAAAATTTCAAAATATATGTCAAAAGAAAGGTTTTCAAGTCTAGTTTCAAACAAAATCAGTTTGGTACAAATCATAATTTTCAACGGGGAGTTATAGGCATTTTAGTATCGACAGGTCAGAAATCTTGAACCCTGTTTTACAGCGTCTATAGGCTCATTCGAAACAGATGCTTGGGTAAGTATTCGGTGTCCAAAATCTACAAAATCAGTTTCAAAAGGAAGATATAAGAGTCTAATTTCAAACAAATTAGTTCCTGTCCGAATTCACATTTTGTACTAAAACTTATAGCTGAAACAGTGTATAGGGGTCAGTTTACCGAAAAACTTCAGAATCCATGGTTCTATGTCCAAGGGAGAGACATATCAGTTTCTAAGTAGAAATCCTTCAATTTATTTTGAATCAACATAAAAACAGAGACTAAAAATTCTGTAGGAAGGGGTTAGAACACTTGCCCTTGAGAATTTTGACCCGAAGTGGAAGGATTTAAGCAAGAACCCTAAAAGCCCCAATTTTTTTCTCTTCTTCTTCTTCTTCTTCTTCTTTCTTTCTTTCTTTCTTTCTTTCTTTCCCTGATCACCCACGAGCTGCCTTCTCTGCTTCCTTAAGAATGAAGGCAGAGAGGCTTAAACGGTGGAAATTGTCATTTAGTGCGTTTTGCATTTCAGTCCTTGTTTTTATCATATTCACGATTTGGTCCTTAGGGTTTACATATAGGTCCTCATATTCTTTCTCTTTTTTTTTTTTTTGAACAGATCTCCCAAATCTTATAATTAAGTTACTTCTGTTTCATACTCTATTTCTTTTGTCAATTTAAACTAAATGCTTACATTATCACCAAAATTTATACGAAAATTCGAAAATGAGGGGTGTTACAACGTAGTGGCCTGGTACATCCCCAGTCGATGAGTTGGGTGAATTATTATAGAGATAATAGTTCACTAAGTCAGAAGGAGTTCTGATAAGTATGACTCACAGTCAGCTCGATATTGGGCCTAGAGTGTCACACACATATGGTAGGTTTTGCGACGAGTAGAGGTTCAGATATGAGATATCCGCTGAACCCCCTACTTATTGGATATCCATTAAGCCCCTGAATTATTGGATCCTGAGATGAGATCCAATAATTGTTAATAAGAGATTATTGGGTAGAGACCACTAATCCAAGAGGCTTGGGTAATTAGATGGAGATCCAATACCCAATAGGGCAAAAGATCCATTAGGGTTTTCAGGGGGCCTCTATAAATAGGAGGGAACCAAAGCTCTATAGACTGAGGGTCTCTTTTGGTGTCCACCTCTTGTTCTCCTCTCTTAGAGAGAGAGGTGCATCGTTGCAATCCCTGCCATGTGGATACCGCTAGAGAGGAGGATGCTTGACCTCCTTCATCCTCTCCCACAGATTTGCAGGAATTCAGGGATATACGATCTCCCTAAGTATCTTCTTTTACACGTGCAGTTTTGTGGATTTATTTTTGATGCACCGATCTTCGCACGACGACGAAAACTTTCTATGGAAAATCTGGGGTTTTGTTTTTTGTTCTTCTACTGCGCATGTGATGTCGCTCCCCTGAAGGATTTCACAATAAAAATTTCATATGAAAGCCAAGCATTAACACATATATTTGTGCAAGACACGATACTCAATCATGCAAATATGTAAATTCATCAAGATAAATGTTCATTAATTTTAGGTGTATATGCATGAGACACCATACATCAAGATTAAAATCGAAGACCGATATGAAATTTATAAACATGCATGGAATTGTTATTTCAAAAGCATACATGAAGTTGATCTTGTATTAGCACAAGTTAAGCAATCATCATTTATAATTTTTACTTTTCAAAAATACTAGAAAGAAAAGCATAATATAATTTTTGAAAATAATTTTTTATTTCCTACTAACTAAATTAAGCACTCATGAAAGACAACATATAATTTCATAATAAGGTAAAAGCATAATGGGTGAGTTGCTTACCTTGTAATCGAAGACCGTCAAAGCCCAATTCGCCATTTCACCTTTGAAAGTTCTTGATTCATCCTTGGGTGCCTTCCTCTACTTTGGCCTTATTCTCGGTTCAAGTTCATTTTTGTTTTTAGATTTTTGTTTAATGAACTTATTAAGATTCATTAAAAGTTTAATGTCATCTTCATTATCCTCATCACTTTAGTCATCACTCAAGTGGCATTTCATAGATCGGAGTTTATCCTTCCTATTCTTTGGAAGGTGGTTCAAGTGTTCAATGAGTTCAAAATGTTCTAGGAGGCTCATCTCATATGTCATTAGTGAGCCAATTAGTTTTTCAATAGGTAAATTATTTAAATCTTTAGCCTCTTGTATTGCTGTTACTTTAGGATCCTACCTTTTTGGAAGGAATCTTAAGATCTTATTTATGAGTTCAAAATCCAAAAAAGATTTACCAAGAGCTCTTAGACTATTGACAACATCCGTGAAATGGGTGTACATATTGCTGATAGTCTCGTTTGGTTTCATTTGGAAGAGCTCAAAATCATGCAATAAGAGGTTTACTTTCGAGTCCTTAACTCTACTAGAGTTTGCTAAATGTCAAAATCTGTTTTGCACATAGAAATCCAATTGAACTCATTTTTGTCTAAAGCATAAAATAAGGCATTCATAGCCTTTGCATTCAAAGAAAAAGACCTTTTCTCCAAATCCGACCATTCATTCGTCGGTTTAGAGGGAAGTTGAAAATGGTTTTCAATAACATTTCATAAGTTTAAATCGAGAGAAATCAAGAAAACTCTCATTTGAGTTTTCCAATATGTGTAGTCCGATCCGTTAAAGAACGATGGATGAACAACCGAAAAGCCCTCTTGAAAGCCATGAAGAGTCATTTCTTCCAGGTGTAAATCCAAATGAGAAATAACATGGCTCTAATACCAATTGTTAGGGATCGAGCGGTACTAAGAGTGGGGAGGGGGGGGTGGTGAATTAGTGCAGCGGTAAAGAACGATAAATTCGGTGATTTAAAATAAGTTTCGGAAACCTTCATACTATTGAAAGCAACATTTCATTTGAAACCATTTCGATTGCGTTTTAACTTGAAAGCATGCATAAGAAGATGAAGAGGAAGTCGAGTAAATAAGGCAGCAAAGTGAAGATGATTTGTAGTAAAGTAAGTTTTGAGAAAGTAAATGCAAACCAATTTATAGTGGTTCGGTCATCCGACCTACATCCACTCCCAATTCCTCTTTACTTGAGGCCACTGGCTTTCCACTAGCTATCCTCCTTCCAACGGGCAAGGATGAACTCCCTTATAGCACCTCTCCTTTTGACGGGCTTAGGAGATAACCCTTACAAGGCCTCTTACACCTCTCTTGGACTAGAACACACTCAAAGCTTAGATAAAAGATTTTGACAAGAGTTTTCCTTTTTTCTTTCTCAGTTCTAGACCCCCTTTCATCCATGAATGAGAGGGGTATTTATAGGCCTCAAGAGGATTTAAATTTGGAGCCCAAATTTGAATCACCTTGATTTTCGGCATTTTGGCGATGCCCGGTGGTGCCACCGCTTGGGCTTGCTGCTCGGTGACGGTACCATCACCCAACCCAGCGGTGCCATAGCTCGGGCTCTCGGGCATTGGGCGGTGCCACCGCCCCAGCCTAGGTGGTGCCACCGCCCAGGCTCTTGACCACTAGGTGGTGCCACCACCCCGGACTTTTTAACACACTGGTTTGAGCCTTAAACTCGGCCCAAACCAGTCCTAAACAAGGCTCAATTAGCCCCAACTTGGTTTATAGGATTAACACCTAATATTAACCTAAATTATGTACTAATTATAAATTTTAATAATATTTCCTAAGCTATTACAAAGTCCACAAGACAAGACTTCTTCCGGTGAGCTTTCGGTGAACTTTCGACGGTCTTCCGACGAACCCTCGAAAACCATTCTGCGGACTCCCATCAAGCTCTTGAACTTCACGATGATCTTGGTGAGTTCCAATGAACTTTTTTGGCAAGCTCCGATCTTTCTTGGCAAGCTCCAGCCTTTCTTAGCAAGCTCCGTGAACTTCCGACGAACCTTCCGACGAACTTCTGAAAACCCTTCGGCAAGCTCCCTACTCATTCTCGGCCAGTTCCAACAGCACTCCCAATGAATCTTCGGACTTCTATCGAACTCTCGAACTCCCAACGATCCATCGCACTTGTCTTCCGATACTTTGTTTTGCTTTACGTCTTCATCGTTATCATAGTTAATCATGCACACACACAAACAAAAACTCTACTTCGATTTAGATAATTATTATAATGCAAATTGACATTCAGTTACCCGGCACGTCATTGGTCGATGCTTCATCCGATTCTTCGACGCATCATCCTCTCTTACGTTTTATTGCCCAATCGGCAGTTGACCTTCACAACCCTAATATCCTTGGCGCAACACGCTCTTCTTGGCCCAATGCCCGACATACGAAGCCTTCTGTCGATTGTCGATCGAACCTCCAACTCGACATCCAATATCCTAACGTGATCACCCAGTGCAACATCAATTCCTTCAGTGTCAACTGTCAAATCCTGATCGATAATAGACCTGCGTAACTCAAAATGCAGTTAGATCATAGAACACAATCAATTAGTTTCATCATCAAAATCCGAGATTCAACACACAAAACATTAGGATACCATATAATGAAGAAAGTATAAAAGTAGATAGATACAATACAATTAATAGAAACTTGAATGATTAAGGTGCACTTTTAGGAATGTAATTTGGACTAGGCTGCCTAGAAGAACCAATCCTCCCCCTCCTAAAGAAGAACTTGAAACACCTATATTTAGGGGTAATGAGTCTCCTCTCCCTAGTCCCTTTGATGCTACACCAATGGATCCAACACCTGCACTATCTACTGACCCAATTATGACTCAACTGGATCAACTCAAATCACAACAAGCTGAACTGAAACTGCAACAAAATGAGATCCTAAATGAAGTGTGACAAGTACATCATAAAATAGATAGCTTGTATAGACATCTTAGCATTCCACCCGAGTAATTTGTAAAAAATTCTATGTTGACTTTATGTGTTGTAATGGAGTTCATAACTCCTTTTTGTACTTTTTATGTTATTTTAGTACACTTTAAGTTTCATATAATGCAATGTTGAATTGAATGCATAAGTTTGTTGTATGGCTTTTCTAAAATTTTTTGATTTCGTAGTATCATCTTTTTGATTTTGTAAATGAAGTTTTCATGAACTTATCTTCCTTCTATCGCGGTTTGGTACTCTTGCTTTGTGAAATTTTGAATTGGTATCGAACTCGATTCTATCGTTTGATGAATGTTTGATTTGGTATTATACATGTTTGATGAATGTTTGAATTGGTATTATACACATTTGATGATGTTTGATACTTTTTGAATTCTTGAATCCTCCCTTTATTCATGAATTTTCACTTATGAATCCTTGTATTTCATACTTGTGATGTTTTAATAAGAAACTGATTTTAATGACTTGGAAATTTTTGCAAAGACTATGAAATCACGAACTTTACTTCATGAAAATATCACTTTTGGATCTTATTTGACTCTTGTACAAATTTTTGCAAAATGATATATGTGTGATATTCACGGATTCTATGAAATGATATATATTAGCTCTTGATGAACTCAATTGCTTTCATGATTCACTTTTCACATTTTTATGAGATTTTGATGAAAAATAAAAGTTTGATAAATTCTTGATAGCTTGAACGAATTGCTTTCATGATTTACGGACTTCTTCTCTTTATACATATCTTTATATCATGAGTTCTTTATGAAAATAAGAAATTCTTATAAATCTTTAATAGCTTGAATGCTCTCCTTTTTCAATATGGATTTCATTCAATATGGATTTCATTCACTTCTCTAAATATGAATTTAATGATTTCTTTGATAAAAATGATATATGAACTTTCAATTATAGAACCATCATTTACATCATTTATGAGCAGACATTCATGACTCTAGTATAAATTTTTATGTCATGTGCTTTTTTGAATTTTTCATGACTTGAATGATTCTTTTTTCCACTTCAAGAATTTTATGGAAATGCTGAGTTAGTTCTTATCGCGAATCTCTTTCTATGACATGAATTTTTGATCATTCAAACAAATTATTTCTTGTACTTTTCATGACTTTAAATATCTCGATTCTTCTTGTTGGCTTCATCAACTTTTCCTTCTCCGTCTTCCCTTTCAAGAAGAATCCTATCGTAATGATTGGTATCGCAACAATTGGTAGCAATATCAAATTTTGCTTGCTCAAAAATTTGAGCCATTTTCTTTTTGCTGATGACAAAGGGGGAGAAATATGGCAAATTGATGATAGACTTTGTATCGTAAAATACTTGGTATCATCAAAAGATTCGCAAACACTTGAAGAATATTGCAATGTATCACAAATGTATGAAATGTATCGTACGTATCGCAAATGATTGAAATGAATCATGTATGCTTAAAATGATAGTTTTTCTATGCTTGTTATCGTATCATGCTTAGTTATCCAACTTGAAATTGGTATCATGCTTCAATATGATAAGTTATCATTTTTGAAGCTTGTATCATTGAATTATCAATTGATATCATGCCTTGGATTGGTGAATTATTATTTGATATCATTTGAATCTTGCTATGTTTCAAAATTGAAGTTAGTATTATTTATTCAAATGATGATTGTCTATCATCATTCGATATTGGACTTGAATTTGGATGTCATGCTCTGACATCAATTTTGTATTGTGAAAAATACATAGTATCATATTTTAGGATGAAAAATCATGCTTGTTGAGCATGTTGATAAGTTCGAATATATGAAACTTATTGGTTTGGGCTTGAATTCAAATGGATTGAATTCAAGTGTTTATTTTCTCAAATATGGCTTATAGATAGGGGGAGTTAAGGTTAACACCATCATCAATTAATTATCATCATAAAAAATAGAGAGATTATTGAATCTCATATTTTGATGATGAAGTCAATTGATAAGTTATTTGATCTAATTTATATGTTGATAAAACTATGCAAGATTATCTATGATAGCAATGAAGACATAAAGCAAAATGAAGTGCTAGAGTCAAGTATGATCGAATCATTGGGAGTTTGAGACTTCACCGGGAGTCCGTAGATTCATCGAGAATGTTGTCAGAATTGGCCGAGAATGAGTTGGGAGCTTGACAAAGGGTTCATCGGAAGTTCACCAGAAAGACTCGTCAGAAGTTTGCTAAGCTCACCGAGAAAGATAAGAGCTTGCCAAAGAAGCTCGTCGGAACTCACCAAGATTGTTGAGATGTCCAGGAGCCTATTGAGAGTCCATCGAGAGATGTCCAAGAGTACATCGAAAGTCCATCGAAAATTCATCAGAAGCTCACCGAAAGAAGCCTTGATGTGTCGGATTTCATTTTACTTTAGAAAATATCTTTAATTTTCATAGTTAGCACATAATTAGAGTTAAGATTGGGAGGTAATCCCATTAACCCTAGTAGGGGCCAACTAGGCCTGTAAGTGGATTGGATTAGACCAGATTCAAGGCCTATCTAGGTTACTGGACCCTGTCTGGTGGTGGCACCACCAGACTAGGGCAGTGGAATCACCCAGGGACTAGTTTTCCAAGTGCTTGGGCGGTGATATCACCTAAGTCAAGTGGTGGTACCGTCGATAATTAATAACTGCCAAGTGATGGTACCACTTGTCAAGTAATGGTACCACCCCATCACAGAACCTGAAGCTCTACTCTAGCGGTAGTACCGTCAGACTAGGCAGTGGTCCTACCTAGTGTCAGAGTCAACTAGCGATGGTATAGCCAGTGATAGTCGGTGGTACCACTAGTACCCGAAAATCCAAGATGAGACCTTTATTGGCTCTATTTTTGAAGCCAATTGAGGTCATAAATACCCCTTACTTATCAGCTGGTTAAGCACATTGAGAAGTGATAAGAACTAAGTCGAAACTATAGTGAAATAGTGTTGAAAAAATTGAGTGTTCACCTCCCCGATTCTCTAAGTGTAAAAAGTCTATAAAAGGAATGTGAGTCACTTGTAAAGTTCTGTAAAAGGGGTGTTTGATCTTTCCCCTTCAAGAAAGATCGGTTGTGGAAGCCAGTGATCTCATCAGAGGTGGTATTGGGAGTGGACGTAGGTCATTCGACCAAACCACTATAAAATCGTTATATTCTTCTCTTGGTGTGTAATTTACATTTTCTACATTTCAATTCTTACTTCATTGCAATTGTTTGATCTCCTCTTCTCTACTCTCTTATGAACTAATATGAACCAATAAGTTGATCATAATTCTATTAAAGACCCTTTAACTATTCATGGAGGACCAATGACAAGAGCTAAAGCTAAGAGGATAAAAGAAGCTTTAACTTGTTTATTAAAAAATATTTGGAAGGATCAAGCTAGTCAAGACTTAGTTAAGGTTCTATGGTTGCAAGAAGAGCCTAAAATGATCAACATATTCATGAAGAGAGAAGGACAAATTTGAAGACCTCATCTTGAAGAATAAAAGTCCATTCAGCCATGTTTACCAAAATTCATGAATTAAGAAATGAATGTTATTTAATGCATTCATTCCCTTTGTACTTAGCCTCATACTATATAAATGAGGCTGACTCCCATTATAAGAGAGACAATTTGTGAAGTATAACAATTCTTCAACACCGATGAGTGTTTTGTTTTTAAGTTCTTGCATGAACTTTAGAACTTGTCAAGCTTTTCTACTTGTGGCGTTCAAAACCAAATCATTGCTTTTCCTTTGACTTATCATACTTGTTAGTTTGTGACGTCTTAAGGGAATTCAAAGTGCTATTCCAATTATTTCATTAATTTTTTATTGATAAGTGATTAGAATAGTTTCCCTTACTTCATTCTTGAACGATCTGCCTTGTTTCAATTCGTTGGAGGGTGTCAATTTGTATTTCATATGTATTATAGCTTTTTAGCTATCAGGGTGTATGGTTGCTGAGTTGATGATTTCCACCATTTGTATCAGTGCACGGCTCAAGTTTGAGGTTTGCTAATCCATTTATTTGTTATCTTTTAGCTTTTTCCTGTTCTCTTATTCTTCTTTTATCATGATATCTATAATTGTTATTCTTCCTTTATCTTTATTATTGTGCTTCTCGTGTTATTGTTGTACTTCAATATTTTTTTTTCTTTCCCCTTACTTTATAGTATAATAAAAAGTAGAAAGTTAAAAAAAAGTGGGAAAAAATCAAAAACAAAATAAAAGCTAGAGAAAATCAAAAGTAAAAAAAGGAGAGGAAATCAAATATCAAAAGAAAAGAGAGGAGAAGATCAAAGGTCAATAAAAAGAAAAAAGAAAGAAAGAAAGAAAGAGATCAAAATTTTTTTTAAAAAATTATGAATTCAGGGACTTCTTGCAAATTATAGAATTCTATCTTCATTATTTTGAATTCTTGTTTTAGGTTTGGAAATCTTTTTTTTATTCCTGAAAATTTTCTTTATTCATTTGATACTTGAATTCAAATCTTTGCTTATAATTGAAGTGTATTACACACACCTTTAAATTGGCGTATATTTTGTTTGCTTTCAAGTCTAATTTCAATACCCTTGAATTGCCACAATCTGAATTGTTTGTTTAAGTTTCTTTGTTAATCGAAAAACTCAAAGAACAAAACAAGAGAGGTAAAAAGGAAGAGTGGTGAGATCAATACCGAGAAAAGCCAAATATTATGTGAAAACATGAGTGGAGTGAATCAAATCTTGAGTGAAACACGTGAGGGAGTGTTGGTGAGGCTATTCTAACTTTGTTTTTAAGTTTGCAACCATGTCTAAAGATAAAGAAGCGAGTTCTTCATCAAATGATCTTTTGCTTCAAGCAATACAACAATAATTTGAACATATGTTCAAAGTGATAGGAGATGTAAGAGATCATCTAAAAAGACATGATGATACAATTAATAGATTGCAAGGTGAACCATGGCACAGGAGACAACCAGCCTTAGTCCACAATGAATATGATGGTAGAGATGATATCGACGATGACCAAGTCACTCTAATTGGTCAAGATGTTAATCCTAGGAGACAAACTAGGAGAGAATATTTTGATGGTGTAGACAAAAACATAGGCAACATCAAAATAAAAATTTCTTCTTTTTAGGGAAAGAATAATCTAGATGCTTATTTGGAGTGGGAATGAAAAGTGGAGCTGATCTTTGAATGTCACAACTACTCCGAAGAGAAAAAGATAAAATTAGCCATTGTTGAATTTTATGATTATGTTATAATTTGGTGGGATTAATTATGTAAAGACAAGCGTAGAAATAGTAAAAGGCCCGTAGAGACTTGGTTAGAGATGAAATAAATCATGAGGAGGAGATTCATCTCAAGTCATTACTATCAGGATTTGCATCAACGACTACAAACTTTGACACAAGGTTCCATGAGTATTGATGAATATCACAAGGAGATGAAGATAGCCATGATAAGGGCTAATGTGAAGGAAGATCATGAGGCTACTATGGCTCGATTCCTGAGTGGATTAAACAAGAACATTATTGATCTTGTGAAGTTGCAACATTATGTAGAGATTGAGGATATGGTGAATATGGCTATGAAGATTGAGAGGCAACTCAAAAGAAAAGGCACAAGGTATGATTCAAAACCTTAATCGGGTTCATCTTCTTGGAAATCAAATTGGAGTAAAAAGGATAATATACCCATTGTTAAGCCTAAAATTGATGGAATTAAAGACAAAAATGAATTAGGCAGCAAGGGTAAAGGTGAGAATCAACCTAATCAAAGTAGAGGTATTAAGTGTCTTAAGTGTCTTGGGCATGGACATGTAGCACGTGAATGTCCTAATAAGAGAGTTATGATCATAAGGGATGGGATTATGAAATCAAAAAGTAAAAGAGAGAATGATGATAACATTCAAGAGGATACTAGTGATGTAGAGTATGCTAAAGGTGAAATTTTGGTTATTCAACACACACTTAGTTTGCAAAGTAAAAATGATGAACATGGTAAACAATGTGAAAATCTATTTCATACTCATTGTTTGATTGCTAACAAGTTGTGTAACGTGATTGTTGATAGCGGAAGTTGTATAAATTTGGCAAGTACCTTGCTCGTTGAGAAATTAAAATTGCCTACTATCAAACATCCAAAACCTTACAAGTTGTAAAGGTTGAATGATAGTGGTGTAGTAAAGGTAAATCAGCAAGTGTTAGTTCCTTTTTCAATTGGTAGATTTAAGGATAAAGTTTGGTGTGATGTGGTACTTATGTATGCTGGTCACATGTTAGGGAGACCATGGCAATATGATCATAGGGTAATACATGATAGGTTCAAGAACCGTTATTTCTTGATCATGGATGTACAAAAACATCAGCTTGGACCTTTGCCTCCGAAGATAATTCTCAAAGATCAAATGCGCATAAAACAACAATATGAGGAGCTTGAGTCTTTATTAATCAAAACTTTGGGGAGGGAGCAAGAAAGTGAGAAGAAAGAAAAGGATGAGATGAGTGATAAAAATGAGAGTATTGGGAAACACAAGGGGAGAGAAAATAAGGAAAGCTTGAGTGAAAGAAAAATAAGTGTTTATGCCAAAATGAGTGATGTAAAAAAGTCTTAACCATGAGGTAGCCCTTATTTGTACTTATATACAAGGACATTTTGATTTCTTCTAACAAAATTAATAAAAGTTTGCCTAGTGTTATTGTTGATCTTTTGCAGGAAAATGAGGATATCTTTCCCGAAGAAGTTCCCAATGGTTTGGCACCAATTAGAGGAATAGAGGATCAAATTGATTTCATTCCAGGAGTAAGCATACCAAATAGGCCAGCATATAGATGCAACCCTGAAGAGACTAAAGAAATCCAAAAGCAAGTCAGTGAGCTTATGGAAAAGGGGCATGTGCGAGAAAGCATGAGTCCATGTACAGTTCCTGTTCTTTTGGTGCCTAAAAAGGATGGATCTTGGAGAATGTATGTTGATTGCAGAGCTATCAACAAAATCATGATAAAGTATCGACATCCTATTCCTAGGTTAGATGGCATGTTAGATGAATTGCATGGTTCTTGTCTATTTTTAAAAATTGATTTGAAATCTAGATATCATCAAATAAGAATGCGTGAGGGTGATGAATGGAAAACCACTTTTAAAGCTAAACATGATTTATATGAATGGTTAGTGATGCCTTTTAGCCTAACTAACGCACCTAGCACTTTTATGAGATTGATGAACCATATTTTACGTGCTTACAATGGAAAGTTTGTAATGGTTTATTTTGATGATATACTTGTGTATAGCAAAAGTTTAGATGAGCATATAACACATTTAAAAGCTATTTTTGATGTGCTTAGAAAAGAAAAGTTATATACTAATATATAGAAATGCACTTTTTACATTAATGAAATTACTTTTCTTGGATATGTTGTAAACGATAAAGGAATACATGTTGATCAAGAAAAGGTAAAAGTAATTAAGGAGTGGCCAAAACCTACTAGTGTTAGTGATGTTAGAAGTTTTCATGGTCTTGCTAGCTTTTATAGAAGATTCATTAAAGATTTTTCTATAATTGTTGTATCATTAACTGAATGCATCAAAAAGAATATGGGATTCAGATGGGGTAAACAACAAGATGATGCTTTTAACTTGCTTAAAGACAAACTCAGTTCAGCACCTTTGCTTGCTTTACCTAACTTTGCTAAAAATTTTGAGATTGAGTGTGATGTGAGTGAAATAGATATTGGAGGAGTCTTAATGCAAGAAGGCAGACCCATTGCATTCTTTAGTAACAAGCTAAGTGGAGCAAGTCTTAACTACCCGACATATGATAAGGAATTTTATACTCTGGTAAGAGTGTCAGAGACATGGCAGCACTATCTTTGGTACAAGGAATTCATTATACACACCGATCATGAGTCTTTGAAATATCTCAAAGGACAAGGAAAGCTAAGTCATAGGCATGCAAAATGGATGGATTTATTGAATCCTTTCCATACATCATCAAATACAAACAAGGTAAGAAAAAAGTGGTCACCGATGCTCTTTCTAGAAGGTATGCTCAAATATCTAAACTTGATGCAAAATTATTAGGTTTTAAATACATTAAAGATTTATATAATTCTGACTATGATTTTGCTAATGTTTATAAGGCATATGAGAAAGGGGGTTTTGATAAGTTCTTTAGATATGATGGTTTTCTTTTCAAATAAAACAAGCTATGTTTCTCAATGTTCAATGAGAGAATTACTTATAAGAGAAGCACATAGTGGAGGTTTAATGAGACATTTTGGAGTTAGAAAAACTTTAGATGTGTTAAGTGATCATTTTTTTTTACCACGTATGAAAAGAGATGTTGAAAGATTGTATGAGAAATGCATCACGTACAATAAATCTAAAGTAATGCCTCATGGGTTGTATATACCCCTTCCTATAGCTAGTGAACCTTGGGTTGATATATCCATGGACTTTATCTTAGGTTTACCTAGGTCAAAAGGAGGGAGAGATTCTATTTTTATTATTTTTTTATAAGTAAATGTAAGTAGATTTAGTATGAAGTTTGTACAAAATAGCTTTGTCTATACAAGCCATAGACTAAAGCCTGAGATCTCTTAGAGCAGTCTAGGAGAATGCACCCTACCTTAGAAAGGTGGAATTGTCTCATTCCACCAGACTCATCTCTGAGAGTAGTTAAACAAAAAAGTAGTGATAACTATACATGTTGTAGACTATGACGCTCTACTATAGGCAACAAATAGCAAAATGTAATAACCAACCATTCTTGGACGATTTGTGAATACATCACATTTTTTAAGTAAAGAATCACACAATACAGCAACCTTTCTAGAAAGCATTAAAGAATTTTGAAGTATACTTAAATTTTGAAGTACCCAAGAAATTGCATTCAAAATTTAAGCATTTGCAAGCTATGGATGAAGTGGATAAAAATAGAAATAAAGACATAAAAGGTAAGAATATTACGTGGGAGGAAACTACAAAACCCAATGATAAGAACAAGGATGGTACTGTTAAGTCGCACATACTTCCGTCTACTTAGGAAGAGTCCCTTATTTCCTTTCCTACCTATTTTTTGAGGAAGATACTTTGTTGGAATATTCGTGGACTGAATAAACTTGAGAAATGTCCGGAGCTTAATAGAACAATCAAGTCTGCTGCTTGTGATATTATTATTCTTGTGAAAATAAAAATTAAACCATCTTGGGTTTGTGTTCAAAGAAATTTAATATGGCTAGAGGCAGAACTTCTTACCAATGATACTTGTGACACTTATGGTAGAATTTGGGTATTATGGTATCCGAACTCTGTTAGTGCTTGCTTTATTTCTGCTATAGAACAATTCATTCACCTTAAGGCCGAGGATAAAAAGAATGGTTGTCAATTCTATATTACTGGTATATATGTTTCTAACAATATGCAAGAAAGAAACATTCTATGGACTGATCTGATTAACATTGCAAATGGCTATCTTACAGTACCTTGGATTGTTCTTGGTGACTTCAATATTGTTTGGTACACACATGAAAAAGTGGGGGGTAAACCACTTTCAGAGAGCAAGCTTCAAGGTTTTAACTATTACATAGATATTGCTGCATTGATTAATATGAAATCTGTAGGGGATTGGCTTTCATGGAGTAATCAAGGTGTTGCCCACAGGAAAATAATGGCTCAACTCGATAGGTGTAGGGGATTGGCTTTCATGTGGTATGATCCTTGGGTGAATGGGAAGAGTATATTTCAATTGTATGGTGATAAAGTACGAAGAGATCTTGGGGCCCCTGATTGGAAGGTTTCTGAGTTTATTGTTAACAACACCTGGTATCTTCCTAATCTTATTTCTCCTGATATGCTATCACTTTGGTCGACTATTATAGCTCTTCTAATCAAGAACAACATATATGCTTAATTGGCTTCATGATAATGAAAAATTTAGTGCTACATCTGCATGGAATCAAATCAGACAAAGAAACAAGTGGATCCCAAGTTGTTGGACATGGGATAGATTGGGCTCATAGAGACATTCCTTATGCACATGGCAGGCCTTTCTTGCCAAACTACCTACAATGGATAATATGAAGCAAAAGGTATATATCTTGTTAACCAATGCTCTCTTTATATGTAATAGGAAGAAAGTATTGATCATCTTTATTTTTCTTACGACTACACTAATTGGGTATGGATGGAGATTCTGAAGAGATTTGAACTACATAGGCTACCAATACCAAACTTGCATAAAAAACTAGAACAGCTGCAGCAAAGCTTCTCAAGAAAAGTTCTTCTTACATAACTAGCAAAGATTACCTTCAGATGTGCTATTTGATGGATTTGGAGGGAGAGGTGTAGCAGAATCTTTCAAGGCCACAACACACACAATGCTCACCTTTTGCTCAAGATACTTAGCAACTCAAGATCATGTATGGAGCAGGATCTGAAAATAAAGCATTTAACAAGTAGAGAAAAAGAGATCTTTATCAGATTTAATTTTATTATTCGTTAATGCTTTATAGAATGTGGTTGCTATATTGTGTGCTTTTATGCTTCAATAATGTGATGTATTCACTAGTCATCCAAGAATGGTTGGTTATTATTTTTTGCTATTTGTTGCCTATAGTAAAGCATCATAGTCTACAACTTGTGTAGTCATGGCTACTTTTCTGTTTAACTTCTCTTGGAGATGAGTCTGGTGGAGTGAGACCATTTCACTTTTCTGAGGTGGGGTGCATTCTCTTAGACTACTTTAAGAGATCTCAGGCTATAGTCTACGACTTATGTAGACAAAGCTATTTTATATAAACTTCATACTAAATACAATTACATTTACTTACCACAAAAAAGTATTAAAGAATTATAAAATTAAATCTGAGGAAGATCTCTTTTTCTCTACTTGTTAAATGCTTCATTTCTAGATCCTACTCTATACATGATCTTGTGTCATTAAGAATCTCGAGCAAAAGGTGAGCATTGTGTGTGCTGTGGCCCTTAAAGATCCTGCATACCTCTCCCTCCAAATCCACCAAATAGCATATCTGAAAGTAACTTTTGCCAATTATATAAGAAGCCCTTTTCTTGAGAAGCTTTGCTGGAGCTGTTCTAATTCTTGATGCAAGTTTGGTATTGGTAACCTATTTAGTTCTAATCTCTTCAGAATCTCCTTTCATACCCAATTAGTGTAGTCACAAGGATAATAAAGATAATCAATACTTTCTTCCTATTGCATATAAAAAGAGCACCGGTTAACAAGATAGATACTTCTTAGCTTCATATTGTCTATTGTAGGTAGTTTGGCAAGAGGAGCTTGCCATGTGCATAAGGAATGTCTTTGTGAGCATGGTTTATCCCATGTCTAATTGATATTTCTCTGTCTAATTTGATTCCATGCAGATGTAGCACTAAATTTACCATTGTCATGAAGCCAAATAAGCATATTGAAAGAGTTGTTCATAATTGGAAGAGTTGTAATAGTCGACCAAAGTGATAGCATATCAGAAGAAACGGGATTAGGAAGACACTAGGTGTCATTAGCAATAAACTCTGAAACCTTTCAATCTTTAAGGGCCCCAAGATCTCTTCGTACTCTATCACCATATAATTGGAAAATACTTTTTCCATTCACCCAAGGATCATACCACATAATAATTCTGGTCCCAAAAGAGATTGTATAAGAAACGTGTTTGATTAGACAATTCCTTGCCTTCAAAATTCCTTTTCAAGTAGCAGAATGATATGATTTTACTAGAACTTCTCAAATTGATTTCATGGATAGGTATCTATCAAAAGTCCATTGTGACCATAAGGATTCATTTTGTAAAATATCTCATAATTTTTGTACCAAACAAGCTTTATGTTAGGACTCTAGCTATGAAAGTCCTAATTTAGTTTCATTGATAAGGGCATTCATGTAAATCCTATCTAGCCGACCCCTATTAAAGAGGTGAAGAGATCGGCTAGGTTAGGGTTAGGTTGCTTCTTAGAAAAGGAGTCCTATTAGAAATAGGAGTCCTATTAGAGAAAGACTCCTATTAGAAGTAGGAGTCCTATTAGAGAAAGAGTTCTATTAGAAGTAGGAGTCCTATTAGGGAAAGAGTCCTATTAGAATTAGGAGTCCTACTAGAGAAGGAGTCCTAATTAGAAGTTGGTTAGAAGTAGGAGTCTTGAGTAAGAGTCCTATTAGGAGTTGGGGTTTAGAAGCCCTATAAATAGCCATATATTCACCCTCTTTCATCATGAATAGATCAATCTTTTAGCAGTCTTTGAGTAGCAATTTGGAGAAAGGAACCCCTATAGAGTTCCAAGGAGGCCGATCCCCTATAGAGATCAACCCCAAGCTTAGATCCAAAAGGGTTCTAACACTTAATATCAGAGCAGTGTTCTTGGTGTCTCGCTGCCCTTCCATAGCCATCCACTAGCCCTGCACAATCACCCAAAGCAATTCTCACAATTGCTTAGAAGATCATCGTCGAATTCCGTCGTTATCTCTACCACTGTAGATCATCCTTTGATCTTCCCGTGAATTGCAATTTAGTTATCCTTATTTAAAAAATCCAAAAAATTCATTCTTATATTGCTGCATAAACTTTTCGTCGCAAAGTTTTCATCTCTGCAACGAAAGTTGCACTGCAGAATTTCAACCGCATAGCACTGTCTTTTTGATCTTGCTACTGCATTTTTTCTATCGAAATCTCTATGAAATTTTTACGACGGCTTTGACACTTCCTAACAGTGGTTTTCCCTTTGGTTTTGTGAAAAAATTCTCAATATAAACCACTTATCTTTTACGTCCAAATTGCTGCACTTTAGATATAAAAATTTGCTATAGTACCTCTCCGTGATCCTCAATTTTGTCGAACATCTTGTTATCGTTTCTTTCTATGAAATTTTTAACAGAATTACCTCTCCCTTATCAGTAGATTCCCTTTGAGTTTTACTTGAATCTCTTTTAAAAATTTCTGGAAAAAATTACATCTTTACTGTTGGAATTTTTTTGGCAAAAAATCTAGTGTTGCACCTTTGTCCTTTTTTCTTCTCCGTAACCTACCAAACCCTAGCCACCTTGCTGCCACAAACTAAGACATCTTTAAGGCATCCCTCTAGCCTTAAGACACAGCTATCATAACCTAGTTTCATAACCCTAACAGCATCAAAAACTGCAGCCCAAGACAGTAAACCATTACAGCCGAACCCTTCTATCACCAATTTATTGTCCGAACCTTCCACCACCCCATACCATTAACCCATCAACAGAAAAAAGACAAGGGCATCTCTGATCTATAGGCATATGCTATGACTTCTCAAGATCCAATTGATGCCAAATTTGAAGCATGGGAATCTCGGATTGAATCATGGCTTGAATCGCGCTTGGAAGACAAATTGTGAGCTGTGTTTGCAGAATTTAGAATTAGACAACCACCGAGTCCAACCAAATTGCAGCAAGGAGAGAATTTAGAAAGGACCCTAGAGAAGGAGGGACAGCCCTTGGACATGCTTCAGCCACACATGAGGGTGGACTTCCCACGATGGGAAGGAGACCCGGAGGGGTGGATTTCACGCGCCGAATGTTACTTTTGCTACTACCGAACGTCGGATAATGCTATGGTGGAGATTGCTATCATCCACCTTGAAGGAGATGCTATTCAATGGTATAATTGGCTGGAATATAATCATGGGGCTCCGACGTGGAATCAATTTAAGAACGCACTGCTGAACCGTTTCGGACCATGGAGTATGAAAATATCGACGGCCAACTCGCAAAGATTCAACAAACCTCTACGATTCAAGAGTACCAAACAAGGTTTGAGAAGCTATCCTACCTTGCTCATGATTGGACTGACTATCAATTGTTAAGAACATTCATCGAAGGACTCAAGCTAGAGATAAAAGCGGAAGTTAAGGCACGACAGCCCCGTACCGTGATGGCTGCGATTTCTTTTGCCCGAATACAAGAAGAACGGCTCAGCCAAGATACTTGAAGGATGAGAACCACTCTTAGAACCTCAACATATAAACCCCCTTCTGCTCCCAGCCATCCTCCACTGCCAAAAAAATTGACAAGAGAAGAACTACGTGACCGATCAGCAAAGGGTCTCTGTTAACATTGTGATGAGCAGTGGAACTGCGATCATCACTGCAAAAGGGGTCACCTCTTATTGATTGAACCTCTTGAAGATATGGAAGTGGAGGTTTAGGAGCATGAGGAAGAGGTCACGGATGAAGAATAGTAGCCAATTGATATTATGATGCATGCCCTTGTCAGTTACATGTACCCACAAACAATGAAAGTGGGAGGATTTCTAAAGTAACAATCGATCACCGTTCTTATTGACACCGGGAGCACTAATAATTTTATGAACAGCAAGGCTACTGTTCGGATGGCCTTACCTATTGAGAATTGTAGCAGGTTCGATATTAAGGTCACAGATGGATGAATTTTAAAGTGTGATCGTAGGTACCCATGAGTGAAACTGTTGCTGCAGGACCAAGAGATAATTACAGATTTTTTTCTCCTCCCTCTCGATGATTATGAGGCCATGCTTGGCATCAAATGGTTGACAATATTATGTGATATTTCTTAGAATTTTTTGAAATTAATTATGAAATTTTACAGTAAGGGGAAACATGTGATACTGTGCGGGAAACGTGGGGGCGACGTAACGATGATTTGCATACAACGAATGGAGAAAGTTTTGTACAAAGCATGCAGCAACTTTTTGGTACAACTTGAGCAGCAATCTAAGGGAGAGCCAACCAAATTTGAAGATCCAAACCTACTTCCCTTGCTTGCTGAATTTTCAGATATATTTGACGAACCACGCAGCCTACCTTCTAACCGCCAGCATGATCATCGTATATTGATTCTTCCAGGCAAACCTCCAATAAATACTCGATCATATCAGTATCCACATCTCCAAAAAGATGAAATAGAAAAGACTATAAAAGAGATGCTTAAAACAGGAGTTATTTAGCTAAGTTGCAGCCCCTACTCTTCATCGGTGCTCCTCGTACGAAAGAAAGACGGAACATAGCGAATGTGCATTGATTACCGAGCTCTCAACGACATAACCATCAAGGACAAGTACCATATTCCAATAGTAGATGAATTGCTTGATGAATTAAAGGGAGCATGAGTCTTCACAAAGCTGGACCTTTGATCCGGGTATCATGAAATACGAGTGTGCGAAGAAGACATACCGAAAACTACCTTTCGAATGCACAACGGTCACTACAAGTTTCTAGTAATGCCCTTTGGTCTCACCAATGCTCCCTCCACCTTCTAGAGCCTTATGAATGATATTTTCCAGAGTTATCTTTGAAAGTTTGTGCGAGTTTTCTTCGACGATATCCTTATTTACAGCCCTTCTCTTGAAAGTCATATTCAGCACTTACGACTTGTTTTGATAATTTTGCAAGAACATATTCTTTTTGTCAAAAAAATGAAGTGCAGCTTTCTTCAACAAAAGGCGAAATATTTTGGACATATCATATCAAAGGAAGGGGTGGTAGTGGACCCCTCCAAAATTGAAGTAATGCAGAACTGGCCGACCCCGAGGAACATAAAATCGCTGCACGGCTTTCTCGGTTTAATAGGTTACTATCGTAAGTTCATGAAAAACTATGGAAAGATCAGTGCACCCCTTACTTCCTTGCTGAAAAAAGATGCTTTTCAGTGGTCGGACAAAGCCACCACCACCTTCGACGAACTTAAAGTCGCAATGATAACAACACCAGTACTAGCGTTACCCGACTTCGGCAAGACTTTTATTATTGAAATCGATGCCTTTGGAGTAGGAATTGGTGCTGTACTAATGCAAGATGGCCACCCCCTCACTTATACTAGTAAGGCATTATCTCCTTCTGATCTCAAGATGACTATTTACGATAAGGAGATGCTCATGATTGTGCATGCGGTGTCCAAATGGAGACCGTACTTGATCAGGCGATGCTTTCAAATCAAGACCGACCATAAAAGCCTAAAATATTTCTTGGAGTAGAAGATATCTTCCTCTGAGCAGCAGAAATAGGTAACAAAGCTTCTTGGATATGATTATGAAATAACTTACAAAAAGGGGAAAGATAATGTTATTGCAGATGCGCTTTCGCGGCTACCCAAGCAAGCTAAATTTTTGGCTGTTTCACTTCCGATCAGTGACTTTCTTGAGGATATTAGGAGAGAATGGCAAGATAATCTAAAAATGAGTAAAATCATAAAAGAATTGGAGGAAGCACCAAGCTCCATGGCTCATTACAGTTGAGACTCAAAGGACTTACGATATAAAGGATGTGCTTGTGCCAAATTCTACTTGCATAAAGACCATCCTTCAAGAGATGCATTCTACACCTACGGTCAGACACTCTAGGTTCCTTAGAACCTATTAAAGAATTAAATAAAATTTTTATTGGATAGGGATGAAAAATATTATTGCTGAATTTGTAGCACAATGTGATGTATGTCAACGACATAAAGGTGAGATAGTGACAAGTCCCAGAAAGTTACAACCTCTACCCATTCCAGAATCAATATGGACTGATATATCAATGGATTTCATCGAAGGGCTTCTCTCATCACAAGAAAAAGTTATAATTTTTGTCCTAGTTGATTGCCTTACAAAGTATGCTCACTTTTGTGCCATTTGTAATCCCTACACTGCTTCTAGTATTGCTCGAATCTTTATGGAGAATATTGTAAAATTACATGGGATGCCGAGATCTATTATAAGTGATCGTGATAGAGTCTTCACGAGCAAATTTTGGATAGAGTTATTCCAGATGTAGAGCACTAAATTAAAGATGAGTATGGCATATCACCCACAAACCGACGGCCAAACTGAAGTAGTGAACAGGTGTTTGGAGACATACCTTAGATGCTTCACCAGTGATCGACCAAAAGAATGAACAAAGTGGCTTCCCTGGGCTGACTGGTGGTATAATACAACTTATCATTCCTCCACAAAATGTACTCCCTATGAGGCCATGTATGGTCGACCCCCCATGTAATTCCAAAATATGTGTTGGGCACCTCTAAAGTAGAACAAGTAGACAGGGAGACAAAATGCTGAAGTTGCTAAAAGATAATCTCACTGCAGCACAAGCAAGGATGAAATAGTAATTTGATCAACACAAAGGCGAAAGAGAATTTTCAATAGGAGATTGGGTCTTCCTACGGCTCCAGCCATACAAGCAAACATCAATCCAAACCAGAGTATCTATGAAGCTTTCACCTCGGTTCTATGGACCCTACCAGATTTTGGAGTGCATTTGAGCAGTAGCATATAGATTGGACTTACCCGTCAGCTCCCGAATCCATCCAGTCTTCCATGTATCGTGTTTGATTTTCAAGTTGGGACAACATGAGACAGCTCAAAGCCATCTACCAAATATAACTACCCAAGGAGAGCTCCAGACCCAACCAAGTGCCATTATTGATCGATGGATCGTGACTCAACGACGACGACCTGCTACTGAAGTGTTAATATAGTGGGCAAACCTACCAGCAGAAGATGCCACTTGGGAGAACTATAATGACTTGAAGATCAAATTCCCAGAATTCATGGAATATCAGCCTTAGGGACAAGACTGATTTGAAGAGGGCGGGTCTGTTAGGACTCTAGCTTTGAGAGTCCTAATTTACTTTCATTGATAAGGGCATTCATGTAAATCCTATCTAGCTGACCCCTATTAAAGAGGTGAAGTGGCCGGTTAGGTTAGGGTTATGTTGCTTCTTAGAAAAGGAGTCTTATTAGAAATAGGAGTCCTATTAGAGAAAGACTCTTATTAGAAGTAGGAGTCATATTAAAGAAAGAGTCCTATTAGGGAAAGAATCCTATTAGAATTAGGAGTCCTACTAGAGAAGGAGTCCTAATTAGAAGTTGGTTAGAAGTAAGAGTCTTGAGTAAGATTCCTATTAGGAGTTGGGGTTTAGAAGCCCTATAAATAGTCATGTATTCACCCTCTTTTCATCATGAATAGATCAATCTTTTAATAGCCTTTGAGTAGTAACTTGGAAGAAGGAACCCTTATAGAGTTCCAAGGAGGCCGATCCTCTATAGAGATCAACCCCAAGCTTAGATTCCGAAAGGGTTCTAACACTTTATTCCAATCTCGTAGATTTCTCAAATTCAGCCCGCCTTCATCTTTCGGTCTACAGATGATATCCCAATTTACCATATGCATTGCCTTTCCATCTGTGCCATTCTAGAAATTCTTAAATAGTATTTTAATATCCTGAAGAAGTCCAATAGGCAAAAGAAATGCATTAGACCAATAAATAGAGTAAGAGAACAACGCTGATCAGATGAGTTCAAGTTGTCCTACTTTAGAAATAAGTCTAGTTTTCCAAGAAGAAATTCTACTCTTTATTTTTTGTAGGATAGGCTGACAGTGGGTTCTGTGAATGCCAGTGGATATGAGTGGGAGACCTAAATAAGGAACTAACATACTTCCTTCGCTAACCTCCAAAGTTTGTATAATAAAGTCTTTACCTGCAATACAAAGACCCATATAGACTTTACTTTTTGCATGATTTAGCTGAAAGCTAGAAACCAAACCAAAATCTTTCAAAATAGTAGCCAAATTTCTCACTGAAGTAGAGTCATTGTGAAGAAATATAATAAGAATATCTACAAATATTATATGGGATATATGAAGAGAACCAGCATAGGGTACCTAAATGCTACCAGCAATGACTGCCTCCTCTAACATACAGTTGAGACCTTCCATTATAATTGTGAAAAGATATGGAGAAAGTGGATCTCCTTGTCGAATGCCATTCGTGCTTCCGAAAAAGCTAATAGGTGAACCATTAAAGAGAACTGAAAATTTTGGGGTTTCCAAACAGCATTGAATCCAATTAACCCATTGTTAAGGGAAGTCCATACTAAGGAGCATCTTATAGATGAAGTGTCAATTAACTGAATCAAATGCTTTTCGTAAGTCAACCTTAAAACAGATTTTTGTCACTCTTGATTTGGAGTGCAAATCCTTGACCAAATTATTAGCAAGAAGAACATTGTGATGTATACTTCGCCCTTTAATGAAAGTAGCCTGAGTCAGACTAATGATCTTGTGTATAATTTGTTGCATTCGATCTGCAAGCAACTTGGATATGATCTTGTAAATAAAGTTACATAATGAAATAGGCCTGTAATGCTCTAGTGAATCAGACCCTGCATTCTTCAGAACTAAAGAAATAAAAGTGCAGTTTATCTCTTTAAGAATATATCCTGAAGAGAAAATATACTAACAAGCTTTAATCACATCATCACCATTGATAGGCCATGCAATTTGATAAAATTCAACTGGAAATCCATTTGGACCAGGGCTTTTGTGCTTCGGTGACTTAAAGACAACTCTTATAATTTCTTCATCTGTAATTGGTGCATTGAGAATCGTGATGGCATCCGAATCAAGCTTTCTAGTAGGCTCCACTTAAATATTATTAGGTTGCTTCTCTTGATTGAGTAGAGAATAAAAAAATTATTCAGTGTGTGCTTTAACCTCATCCAAATTCGTAATAAGATTATCATCTTTATCTTTACATTTCTTAATGCAGTTAATGGCCCTTCTAGTAGCAATAGCAGCATATAAAAACTTAGTGTTGGAATCCCCTAGAGTAAGCCAATGCTGTCGAGATTTCTATTTTGCAAAACTTTCCTCCTGCTTTAAGCTTTGCATGAACTGATGCCTGGCTTCTCCCTCTTTACAAAAAAGATTCTCATCAACGGGCTGGAGATGCAGCTCTTATTGCACTGCCATTAGCTCCTTTTTGCTTAATTGGACTCGGGTGGTAATATTGCCAAAGATGTTTGTATTCGACTTCTTAAGTGCTACTTTACAGGCTTTTAGCTTATGGTATAAAATGTATGGAGGGAAACCATGCATAGTAACATTCCAAGCTGATCTGATAATCTCGAGGAACTGAGGATGAGTACTCCACATGTTAAAGAATCTAAATGGTTTCTTGCCTTTGGGTGTTGCTTTGTCTGCTTGTATATACATTGAAGAGTGATCAGAGAATAACTGGACACCAAACTCCAGAAATGAATCAGGGTAAACTGTTAGCCATGCATGATTAATCAAACGCCTATCAAGTCAGGCCATTATTTTCCTATGGGTAGCACCTTGATTACTCCATGAAAGCCAATCCCCTACAGATTTCATATCGATCAATGCAGCAATATCTATGTAATCATTAAAATTCTAAAGCTAGCTTTCTGAAAGTGGTTTGCCCCCCACTTTTTCATTTGTGTACTTAACAGTATTAAAGTCACCAAGAACAATCCAAGGCACTGTAAGACAACCATTTACAATGGTAGTTAGATCAGTCCATAAAGCATTTCTTTCATGCATACTGATCGAAGTATATATACTAGTAATATGGAATTGATAGTCATTCTTTTTGTCCTCTGCCTTAAGATGGATGAATTGTTCAGTAGCAGAAATAAACCAAACACTAACAGAGTTGGGATGCTATAAGACCCATATTCTACCATAAGTATCACAAGAATCATTGGTAAGAAGTTCTGCCTCTTGCTATATTAAAATTTTTTGAACACGAACCCGAGATGGTTTAATTTTTGTTTCCACAAGAATAATAATATCACAAGCAGCAGACTTGATTATTCTATTGAGCTCCTGACATTTTTTAAGTTTATTAAGTCCACGAACATTCCAACATATTATCTTCATCAGAAATAAAACAGAATAAAAGAAAGTAGGAAATTCTTCCTAAGTAGAAGGGTGCGACTTAGGAAGTACCTCCTTTTTCTTATCCTTAGATTTCATATTTTCCTTCCTCACTATATCCTTACCTTTCAAGCCTTTATTCTTATTTTTTTCCACTTCAACCATAGCTTGCAAATGTTTAAATTTTAAAGTACCTTGAGCGTCCTGGTTAGTAGGGTCCAGAATGTCTTGGTTGGTAAGGTGTGCAGGGGCATGAGCTGGTTGAGATACAATAGCCTAGTTGGCACGATGAGTGGAACGCGGGATCCCTATTGTGGTAGTCCTTAACAATATAGGAAGAGATGAAGGTTTCTCTTTCTCCTGTGTGTGGGTAACTTGGAAAACTGTTATTGTGAAAGACTGATATATTAGGAAGAGGTAAAGTTTCTGATTTGTCTTTCTGATTGTGATGCTGCCCAAGCGAGTCAGAATGCTCGCTCGTCTTCACCAGCACTACTGCCACTGAAGGAGACTCACCTTATTTGTCAGTAGTCATAATAGTAGTATCAATCCCGTGTTGAGATGACTGGCGTTGTCGATAAACCTGAGTGATCGGTTTCTGAGTTTGTTGACAAGCTCCATGTGCGTGACCAAAAGAGTAGCAAATCTTACAACACTATGGCTTCCAAGAATATAAAACATGCACCTTATGGGTGGTCCCATCAAGATCACGATAGAAAACCTCATTTGGAAGATCACCATTAGAAGAAACCATTACACATGCTTGTGCAAAAGCCAATCTTGTCTGTGCTGTTGTTGCTTTGTTGATACACAATGGCTGTCCCAAGGTACTACATAACTTAGTAATAAAATGTCGACTCCAAAGATGTAGAGGAAGACCATGAAAGGATACTCATAAGGGAATATACTGTAGGCTGTCTAACTCCAAGCGGACATCAGGAGACCAACGCTGTAGAATCATCGGATGGTTGTGAATAGTCCAAAACCCTTCAAGGATTCGTTGCAAATCCTGTTTAGAATAGAGTTTGCATACAAAAAAACATTCTCTAGCATATGTAGATCAAATGCCAATGTTCCCCATCGAGTCTTAATGAATGAGGATAACGAAAAATAGAATGTTTTTAGACCAACCACATAACCAACAAGCACCATGGACCACGTCTTAATCAGCTCTTCAGAATCAGCAGTCTCGTACACAACAATCTTTTGATCAGCCAAGGTTTCTGGAGTAAAGAAATCAAGCTAAGATTCGGGCTTCCAACTGGAGCCTTGAAGAGGCTTGTCCAAGGCCGAGGATCTCTAGAATTGAGAGTAGGAGGCTGCGATCTAGAGCGCGACCTACCTCTATACAGCATCATCAAAGAACCACCTCATCGGGAAGAAGAAGCAACTTGAGAAGGAAGCCTCATCTTCGGATCAACCCTACTACCATTGTCACCAGCCATTCTCGAGTAGCACTACCCCAACTCAAGAGGAACTACTATGTTTAAAGGGCAGGGGGAGGGGGCAGTGCAAATCTGCCCCTAATCGAGCAGAACAGGGGAACTGCTCTGATCGCCGCCTCCTTGTCAAATAGTAGAAGACCTCCTCTGTTCAGGATGCCATAATCACAAGGCTCCTGCTAGCGGAGACGCTGCCCAACAGCCGCTGCTTGGCCTCCTCGCCTAACAGCCGCTCAGACTGGCTACGGCCCTCGTGCGTGCAAGGAGAAGGCAGCCCCTTATGTGCAGAACCACAGAAGAGTGGAAGGGGGTGATGCAAGGGAAAGAGCACTCCTGCATCGCCATCGCCCACTGGCCGCACCGTCCATGTGTGCAGGAGCAGAGAAGGCCCCTCTCCCATCACCGCTGCACCACCCTCGTGCATGCAGGAGCAAAGAAGGCAGCCCTCTCCCATCGCCGCTACTGACCTAGTAGGTGATCGAAGAGGCAGGGCACAAACCCTCTCCTCCTTGGCAGAAGGGAAGAGCCGCCATCACCTAGTTCGATCACTGCACCCCAGTCGCGTGCAGCACCGGCCAAACCCTCTCCGTGCGATAAGAAAGGGGGCTCACGATCAAAGAAGAAGAGGGCTGCAGAATCGGGGATGCCACCCAGCAACCTCGCCTCCCTTCACCGATCGCTCCTCCTTTGTTTGCGAGCAGGAAGGGCCACCGTCGCTGCCACCGTCGCCCAGCCGTAGCGTCCCTCGCCCTTGCAAGTCGCCGCCTCTTCTCACACCGTCTTATTTTATTAGGCTTTTCTGCTTGTGGCGTTCAAAACCAAATCTTTGCTTTTCTTTTGACTTATCAAACTTGTTAGTTTGTGGTATCTTAAGGGAATTCAAAGTGCTATTCTAATTATTTCATCAATTTTCTATTAATAAGTGATTAGAATAGTTTTCCTTACTTTATTTTTGAATGATCCACCTTGCTTTAATTCATTGGAGGGTGTCAATTTACATTCCATATGTATCATAGCTCTTTAGATATCGGGGTGTATGGTTGCTGAGTTGATGATTTCTACCATGAACTCACTTGAATCAATATCTTTTTAAAATGGTTTTCGTCAAACGAATTCACTTCCATCATACAAAGTTTTTCGATAGTGTTTTAATTGTCAAGTTTTATCTGCTACACTAATTCACCCCCCTCTTATTATCGCTCTTGATCTTAATAGTTAGTAGATGGCTTAAAGCATAATCTTTTGAGTATTAGTCAATTGAGTGATAAAGGATACATCATAAGATTTGAATCCAATGCTTACATCAATAAAAAATCACACAAAAACACATCTATTATTGCCCTAAAACAAAATAATGTATACACTATTGACATTGATGAACTTTGTAGTGAAATGTATTTTACAGTTTTAAATAATGATGCTTGGCTTTGGCATAGGAGATTAGGCCATGCTAGCATGAAACTAATATCTCAAGTCTCATCTCGAGAATTTATAAGAGGTATTCCTAAAACTAAGTTTGTCAAAGACAAAGTGTGTGATGCATGTCAACTAGGAAAACAAATAAAAGATAGTTTCAAATCAAAAAATCAAATAAGCACCTCGAGACTATTCCAATTGATCCATATGGATTTGTTTGGACCAATTGATACAACAAGCCTAAGAGGTAGCAAATACGTCTTTGTAATTGTAGATGATTATAGTAGATACACTCGGACATATTTCTTAGCATACAAAAGTAATTGTTTTAAATATTTTTTAAAATTTTGTAAACTTGTTCAAAATGAAAAAGGCTTTATGATTTCATCGATTCATAGTGATCACGGTGGTGAGTTTCAAAACTGTGACTTTCAAAACTTTTATGAATCTAATGGATATAATCATAATTTTTCTACTCTAAGAAATCTTCAACAAAATAGAGTAGTAAAAAGAAAAGAATAGGAGTTTACAAGAAATGGCAAGAACCATGTTGAACGAACATAGCCTACCCAAATATTTTTGGGCTGAAGTCGTTAATATGACATGCTATGTCATGAATAGGGTTCTAGTAAGGCCATTACTTTCCAAAACTCTTTATAAATTGTGGAATAACAAAAAATCTAATGTTTCATATTTTAAAGTTTTCATTTGTAAATATTTTATCTTGAATAAAAAAGATGCTTTAGGAAAGTTTGATGCAAAATCTGATGAAAGCATTTTTCTTAGTTATTCTTCTATTTCTAAAGCCTTTTGTGTCTTTAATAAAAGAACTTTGGTTATAGAAGAATCTATTCATATTATCTTTAATGAAGTTTTTGAATTTAAGAAAACTGATTTTGATAATGATCTTGATTTTGATGCTTTGAATTTGAATGAAACCTCTCCTCCCACTTGGAACTTAGATGTTCAAACTCGTTCATGGGTTATCATGAAATATCCTACCTGAGGAATGGAAGTATGTAGATGCTTATCCTATGAAGCTAATCATAGGAGACATATCAAAGGGTGTTCAAACTCATTATTCGTTTAAAAATTTTTGTACCAATGCTACTTTTTTTTCTCAAATTGAACCTAAATACATTGACGAGGCCTTGAAAGATGATTCATGGGTTATCGTGATGCAAGAAGAGTTGAATCAATTTGATAGAAATAAGGTGTGGAAGCTTATTCCTAGACCTTGTGACCATTTAGTTATTGGTACTAAATGGGTCTTTAGAAATAAGCAAGATGAATTTAGTATCGTGGTTAGAAATAAGGCTTGATTAATGACTAAAGGTTTTAACTAAGAAGAAGGTATTGATTATAAAGAAACCTTCACTCTTGTGGCAAGATTAAAAACCATAAGGATGCTCCTTGCCTATGCTAGTAGTAATAATTTGAAGTTATTTCAAATAGATCTTAAAAGTATTTTTTTAAATGGCTTTATTTCCGAAGAAGTGTATGTTGAACAACCATCCGAATTTGAGAACTCTCTTTTTCTTAATCATATATTTAAGTTAACTAAGGTTCTCTATGGATTAAAACAAGCCCCAAGGGCTTGCTATGAGAGACTTAGCTTCTTTCTTATCCAAAATAATTTCTCTAAAGGCAAGGTCAATACTACATTATTTATTAAAAATTTTAAAAATAATTTTCTTGTTGTTCAAATTTATATTGATGATATTATTTTTGGTTTTACAAATGAGTCCTTATGTGAATCATTTGCCAAGAGTATGAGCCAAGAGTTTGAAATGAGTTTAATAGGTGAACTAACTTTCGTTTTAGGCTTACAAATCAAACAACTTAGTGATGGTATTTTTCTTAGTCAAACCAAATATGTATTAGAATTGCTAAAACGGTTTAATATGGATGGATCAAAGGCTATCAATACACCAATGAGTACCTCTACTTAGTTAGACATGGATGAAAGTGGAGAAAGCTTTGATAAAAAAACTTAGAAGGGTATGATAGGTAGTTTACTATATCTCACCGCAACTAAACCAGACATCATGTTTAGTATAGGACTTTGTGCTAGATTTCAATCTATTCCTAAGTTATCACATTTTAAAGCTGTTAAAAGAATTCTTAGATATCTTGAATGAACCCCTAATCTAAGTTTATGGTATCCAAGATCCGAAAACTTTGAACTATTTGCTTATGCTGATGCCAATTTTGCTGGATGTAGAATAGATCGAAAAAGTACAATCGAAACATGTCAATTTTTGGGCTATGCACTTATCTCTTACTCTTCCAAGAAACAAAATTCAATTGCACTATCCACAATCGAAGCCGAACATATAGCAACAAGTATATGTTGTGCACAAGTTGTATTGATGAAAAATATATTAGAAGATTATGAAATTCTCTTAAAGAATATTCCTATAAAGTGTGATAACACAAGTGCAATATGTTTAACAAAAAATCATATTCAACACTTTAGAACTAAACATATTGACATAAGGCATCACTTTATACAAGATCACATTAATAATCATGATGTAACCTTAGAGTTTATCGATACGAAATATCAATTAGCGGATATTTTTATGAAACCCTTAAATGAAGAATAATTTGATTTCATTAGAAGGGAATTAGGTATGCTAAATTGCCCAAATGCATGAGTTTGTTGTTGTATGCCTTTTTCGAAAATTTTCAATTTCGTATTATCTTCCTCCTATCTTGGTATCATCTTTTTTATTTCATAAATGGAGCTTTTATCGGATTTATTTCATATCATTTTCCTCCAATTTTTGTATCAAGTTCATTTCATGATTTTGATAACTCTTGATACCATCACTTAATGATTTTTGATACACTTACTCCCCTCGTTCATGAATTTTTCACTTATGGATTTTATTATCTAATATATCTTTCATGGATTTCACTCTTGTGACTTTTTTTATAAGAAACAATTTTATTGACTTGTGAATTTTTGCAAAGATTATGAATAGACTTGATAAAAATAGTGTTCATGATTTTTATTTGATAGAAGTGGCGTTCATAGATTTCATTGATAGATTTTATTTCATAAAAGAATATTCATGGATTCTACGTCATGAAATGATACGCTTTAGCTCTTGATGAACTCAATTTTTGTTAGCTTGAATGGATTGCTTTCATGATTCACGGACTTCTTCTCTTTATTCACATATTTATGTCATGAGTTCTTTATGAAAAGAAGAAGTTTTATGAATCTTTAATAGCTTGAAAGGATTGCTTTCCTTGTATGTCACGAGCTCTTTTCTCTTTATTTTTCTTATGCCATGAGCTCTTGATGAAAAGTAGAAGGTTGATTAATTTTTTGAATCATTTCATTTCCTTCTACTTCTTGAATTTAATATGGATTTCTTCAATATCATGATTTCATTGATAAAAGTAATGTATGAATTTTTATAGATAGAAACATCATTTACATCACTTATGAACGGACATTCATGATGACTCTTATATGAATTTTTATGTCATGAGATCTTATGAATTTTTAATAGCTTGATCGATCTCTTTTCCTTCTACTTCACTAATTTTTGAAATACGGAATTCATTTAGCTCTTATTGTGAATCTCTTTCTTTCTATGGCATGAATTTTCAATAGCTCAAACGGATTATTATTCATAAAATTTTAAATATCTCAATTCTTCTTGATGGTATCATGGACTTTTCCTTCTCCTTTTCCTTTTCAAGAAGAATCCGATCGCATTTGCGTGGTTAAAATTTGCTTGCGTAAAACAATTATCCATTTCCTTTTTGTTGATAACAAAGGGGGAGAAAGTGCCAAATTGATAAAAATTTGATATGTATGCTTGAAATATGCTTTGTATCGCAAATATGTAAAATGCATCGTATGCATTGTAAATACTTGATTGTATTGTGAATGCTTGAAATATAATTGGTATCATCAAATGCATCGCAAATACTTGAAAAATATCAAAATGTATCGCTTGTATCGTAAATGCATCGTATGCATCGCAAATGATTGAAATGTATCATGCTCATTATCATATCAAAATGATGTATGTCTATCATTATCATATGGTATCAAACTTATCATACTTATTTATCCTACTTAAAATTGGTATCATGCCTCAATATAATAAATTACCATTTGGTATCAAACTTCAAGTTTGTATCATGCTTAATTTCCTACTTGCAATTGGTATCATGCCTCGAAATGATGAATTGTCAAACTTGAAATTTGACAATTCTTATTGGATTGGGCGGTGGTACCACCTAGTATCAAAGTCAACTAGCAACGGTACCATCAGAACTTGTGGTGGTACCGCTAGGACCTCGAAAATCTGAGATATGACCTTTTTTTGGCTCCATTTTTGAAACCAATTGAGACCTATAAATACCCCTTACTTTTCAGCTATTTCAACACAGAGAAGTGCTAGAAACTGAACCAAAACTATAGTTAAATAGCTTGCAAAAGTTGAGAGTTCTCCTTCACCATTTCTAAGTGTAAAAGTTTGTAAAAGGAGAGTGAGTCACTTGTAAAAGTTATATAAAGGAGTGATTGATCTTTGCCCTTTAAGAAAGATCAATAGTGGAAGCCGATGATCTCATCAAATAAGGTATCGGGGGTGGACATAGGTCGGACGATTGAACCACTATAAAATTGGCGTGTTCTCCTCTTGGTATGTAATTTATTTTTGTTGCATTCAATTTTACTTTATTACAACTATCCAATCTCCTCCTCTCTATTCACTTACAAACTTATTCAAATCAAACATCTTTCCGAAATGGTTTTCATTGAACAAAATATTTTTATCGTATGAACTTTTGTGAAATCACTTAAACCGTTCATTTTATCCACAGCACTAATTCACCCCCTCCCCCTCTCTTAGTGCCATTCTTGACCCTAACATAGGGTTCCTAAAAACATAGAATATAATGAATTAAATAGTTTAATTAATTATTATTATTTAGTAGTCCTACATAGTGATGTGTACATGTGATGTGTAATATGGATGGATGATCATGGATCGTATGATGTGTGCACACATGTGATATGATTATTATTATTATTGAGGCCTGTGAGTCTCTAATTTTTCTTGTTTATTGTCAGGCCTGTATGCCTATGATTATGTTGTAATTAGACGAGGAGGCACAATAGGAGCGTAGAGGTGACAACGGGACCCATAAGACCAAGATGGATGATCACGATGCATGGAGATGCGTTGAGATACTGATAGAACCGATGAAGAGGAGATAGACAATTACAGAGCATGGAGATGTGTTGATGCACACATAGACCGTGATCTGAGTGATTAGGCCCACTTGCTTAGGCTTGATCACATTAGGCTATGGTCAATGATCATTTGGTGTGACTACTCATGTGATGCATGATTGCTTATACTATTAGGATCAAGACGACACTGAGGAGGGGGGGGGTGAATTAGTGCAGTGATAAAAACATTTGATTTTGAAAAACTTCGTATGATGAAAACCTTCAACGATTAAGTCCGTATCAGAAATGGTCTAAACATGTGAGAGCAGTAAGCAAGTAAAATAATTTACAGGAAAAGTAAACAGCAAAGTAAGGTAGCAAATCGATTTTATAGTGGTTCAGTCATCCGACCTACGTCCACTCCTGATTCCTCCTTCGTCGAGGCCATCAGCATCCACTAATGGTTTTCCTTTAATTGGTGAAGACCAATCACCCTTTTACAACTGTTTCTTTTTTTACAAGTGTTCCCTCACACACCTCTCTTAGCAATAACTTTAAATTCTATGAGGAAGGACTTCTACACTTAGAATCATAGAGTTTTCACTTTCTTTTCTGCTCATGAATAGTTGTGGTATTTATAGATCCCAAGTGGCTTAAAAAATTGGAGCTAAAATTCAAACACCCCGAGATTTTGAGATACTAGCGGTCCCACCGCCTGTGTTGGGCATTACCACCGCCCAGTACACTCTAACACTAGGCAGTACCATCGCTTGACATTGGGTGATACCACTACCCAAACTTAGCCTAGGAGGCCGAGCCTTCAAGTGGTTCCACCGCCAACCCTAGGGGTGCCATCGCTTAATATGGCTCTAGGTCATTATTTGGGCCTTTCATCCGACCCAACACAGCCCTGATTTGGGCCCAATTGACCCCTAATTGAGTTAGCCCAATTCCAACCCAATTACACATAAACACTACTTCAATCTAGACAATTATTACAAAGCTTCAATCAATTATTATTCGACATGTCATTGGTTCATTGGTGCTTCATCCAATCATTCAGCGCGTTATCCTCTCTTCTAGCATATTGCATAATTGACCAGTTGACCTTCGCAACTCCGATCTCCTTAGTGTAATTTCGCTCTTCTTGGCCTGATACTTGAACTCATCATTCAAAGTCTTCTATCGATACGTCGACTAATCCTCTGGCTTGACATTCAATCTTCTGACATGTTCCACTCTAGACCAACTTTCGATTCCTCCTGCTTTAATTATCTCTTCCTGAATGAAGCTAATCCTGCGTCATTCAAAACGCAGATTAGATCATAAAGACTATCAGTTGGTTTCATCATCAAAATATGAGATTCAACAATCTCTCCCTTTTTTATGATGACAATCAATTAATGATGAAGTTAACCTTAACTCCCCCTATCAATATGTCATATTGATAAAAGCTTTTGAAATCAAAGTATTTTATACTTAATTATCATGATTTCAAATCATCAAAGTACATCATGCATGAAACTTTAAATTACATAAAATTTTAAAGTATAAATCATTATCATGCATGATTACCAAATCATCATTACTTCTCTCCCTTTGTCATCAAGAAAAAGAAGAAGTGCAACTATCCAAGCTTTTGAGATATGCAAGTTTAGCAAATTTTACATCACTTTGCAACATGATGATCAACAAATCATCATCAGTTTTAAAGATGTGCAAGATTATAAATTTTATAAGTTTGTACTTTTACTTCTCTTAAGATAGCAGCTATTTGTTTCTCTTTGTGATATTCCAAGCTAGCAAATTTTTGCTTCATTTTGTAAAGTGTAAGCTAGCAAGTTTTTCTCCCCCTTTGTCATTGTCAAAAAGAAGGAAAGGAGTACAAATTTTCTTTTAGATCAATGCTCTAATCATGACAAAAATTTAATAAATTTTTATCATATCATGAGGTATATAAATCACAAATACAAAGGAGCATTGAAACATAGGAAAAAAAATTAATTGATGCATACAATGTTTCACCCATCAAAACACATCATTTCAAGTTGGGAGTCACAAAAAATCAAGAGAAAACAACTTGTGATTCATTTGGATAAATATTCTTTTTAATAACATGGGAGATAAATAAAATTCAAGTTATAATTCTGAGAATCCAAGTTAGAAACCATGATTCATTTGAATCATTCTTCTTTTTAGTAAATAGCAAAAAGAACATCGAAGATCAAATAATAAGAGATCTCGAAGGAATCATGATTCATCTAAATAAATATTCTATTTAATAAATAAGAGAATCATATGAAAATAAATAGTAAAGTTTGTCAATTCATGCATTTGAATAAACATTTTTCAAACCATCATTACTTCAACTCATCATGCATAATTTCAAGATATAAAATTATCAAGCATGATACAAAAATATTTATTTTTAAAACATTCATAATTATTTTCAACTTATTCAATTTGTCAAATCATCAAAATCACTTTCAAGAGATTCAAAATGACATAACTAGATTCATTAATCTCTTATTGAAAAATCAATAGGATAAAGAAATTTTCAAAAAATGCATTCCCCCTCCTTTTTTGTTTCAACTTATGTGATTAATTTTTTTTGTTTTTGCAACCATGCCTTTATCTTTTATGCTAATTAAAAACATGCATCAATGTTTAAGATCGAAAAACAAATTTTGTCATAAAAGTCACCGAGACAAAAAATATAACACATTAAACATAAGGCATCTTTAAACAAAAGATTTAATTTATTATTTAAATTCCAATGATAATATATTTTCCTTCTAATGTAAATCAACCTTTTTATACAAGAAATTAACATGCAAGTGTCATGCATATATTTTTTTAATCACTAGAAAGAAAAGCATGATATATAAATTTATTTTTTTTACATTTTATATTTTCTACTAACTAATTTAAAATCATCAAGAAACTCATAAAAAGCATCAAGTAATTTCATAGTAAAATAAAGTAGCTTTGGTTGAGTCACTTACCTCGTTGTCGAGAGCCACTAAAACCTAGTTTGTCACCTCGCCCTTGGATGCACTCAATTCATCCTTGAGTGTTTTCTTCTTCCTCACTTTTGTATACTTATCTTTGGAGTGCCCCAACTTCTTGCACTCATTGTAAGTGGTTGTGTTCAGATTGAGTTCATTTTTATTTTTTAATTCTTATTTTATGAACTTTTTAAATTTTAAAGTGATAAGTTCAAGGTCATCATCATCATCACTTGAGTTAGTTATCACTCAAGTGGTCTTCTATTGTTCGAAGTGCCAAATCCCTTCTGTTCTGTGGAAGGTGGTTCTCATGTTCATCATGTGCTAAATGAGTCATTTTATATGTCATCAAGAACCCGATAAGTTCTTCAAAAGAAAAGTCATTTAGGTCATTTATCTCTTGTATTGCGGTTACTTTCGGATCCTAACTTTTTGAAAGGAATCTTAGTATTTTATTAATAAGATCAAAATTAAAAAAATATTTATCAAAACTTTTTAAACTATTGATGACATCTGTAAAACGGGTGTACATGTCATCAATAGTTTCTCTTAGTTCCATTCGAAATAATTCAAAATCATACATCAAAAGATTAATTTTCAAATCTTTAACTCTACTAGTGCCTTCGTGTGTGATTTCAAGTGTGTGCAAAATGTCATGCATAGTTTCACAGATCGAAACCCAATTAAATTTATTTTTGTCTAAGGCACAAAATAAAGTAATCATAACTTTTGCATTCAAAGAAAAAGTCTTCTTTTCCAAATCATTCCAATCATTCATTAGTTTAGAAGACTTTTAAAAATTATTTTTTATAATATTTAATAAGTTTAAATCCAAATAAAGCAAGAAAACTCTCATTCGAGTTTTTCAATATGTGTAATCCATCCCATTAAACATAAGAGGAAGAATGATAGAATGACCATCTTGAAAGCGAAAAAGAGACATTTCTATTGGGTGTTAAACTAATATGAGAAATAACATGGTTGTGATACTAACTGCTAGGATCAAGAGGGCACTAAGGGGGGGGGAGGGGTGAATTAGTATAGCGATAAAAATATTTGATTTCAAAAAACTTCGTATGATGAAAGCCTTCGACGAATAAGTTTGTATCAGAAATGGTTTAAACTTGTGAGAGCAATAAGCAAATAAAATGATTTGCAATAAAGGTAAATAACAAAGTAAGGCAACAAACTGATTTTATAGTGGTTCGGTCATCCGACCTATATCCACTTTTGATTCCTCCTCTGTCGAGGTCATCGGAATCCACTAATGGTCTTCCTTCAATGGGCGAAGACCAATCACCCTTTTATAACTCTTTCATTTTTACAAGTATTCCCTCACACACCTCTCTTAGTGCTAACTTTGAATTCCAGGATGAGGGAATTCTACACTTAGAATCACAGAGTTTTCGCTTTCTTTTCTGCTCAATTCTTTCTAAGCCATGCAAGAATAGCTAGGGTATTTATACACCCCAAGCGGCTTCAAAAATTAGGGCCAAAATTCAAATATACCAAGATTTCGGGGTACTAGCGGTATCAACGCTTGTGCTGGGTGGTACCATTGCCCAGTATACTTTGACGCTGGGCGATACCATCGCTTGACACAATTTGGGAGACTGCGTCTGGGCGATACCACCGCCTAACACTGGGTGGTACTACTAGTCATATGTGCCTTGCAAGCCAATCACATGAGTGATGGCACTTGTGACTTGATATGTACTCTTTCTCTTTGCTTATTATTAGGCATTTTATCACTTTATCTTGCGTGTTGCATATATTATGGTATCCTTGGATCTGTGCAATGAGAATCAGATCATGATGAGATCACGATAATGAGATCGATTCACCTTTAAACGCAGACCCTAAATAATCCTAGTCATAGGTTACTCGAGAGGGACATTGAGATAACCGGATAGACTGGTATGCTGTATACAGTCCATATTATGGAGGTGGCTGGTCTCATAGTTACTCATATGGGGACACTAAGGGTACAGTACAGGTGCTCATTGGCGAATGAGTTCATTGATTGATCCACCTACAGAATGCTGGATGGTTATTGATACCTCACGTCAGACAGCGATTCCGTAGTCCCAGTAGTGTATCTAGTCCATAGACTTGAGACACCAATGATGTCCTATATGAGTACTCCACTCTTTGATACCAGACTTATAGGTTTGAAAAGTTTCAAATCTAGTATAACTGATTATTGGGAGTGGTAGCTAACCTTACGAGGGCTATTGAGTGTCAATAGAGGATCATCTGCTCTCGGTATCATAAGAGGAATATCCCATGTATTCTTGCTTGAATAAATTATTGGCCAAGGTAGTTCGGATTGAGAGAGAAAGAGTTTTCTAGGAGAATCCAACTAGAGCAAGATTCGAGAAGAGACCATGTGGGCTTGACTGCACCATGCCCGGTATAGGGTCTCTGGGTTATTAGATGGATGAGGGACTATAGATACATGGTAACTAAGGACAAATAGGTCCAAAGGATTAGATTCCCCTGTATCATCTGGGGGCTGTGGCGTAGTGGCCTCGTACATCCGCAGTCGATGAATTGAGTGAATTATTATAGAGATAATAATTCACTAAGTCAGAAGGAGTTCTGACAAGTATGAATCACGGTCAGCTCAATATTAGGCCTAGAGGGTCACACACATATGGTTGGTGTTGTGACTATTAGGGATCGAGTGGCATTAAGAGGGGGGGGGGGTGAATTAGTGCAGCGGTAAAGAACAATATATTTCTATGATTTAAAACAACTTCCGAAACTTCATACGATAGAAATCATATTTTTGACTAAAACTGATTTCGATTAAAGCATAATAGAAAGTGCTTAAAGTAGTGAGTGTTTAGAGAGGAAGAAGGCAATGATGAGTAAGTTAAGTAGTAAAGAAAAGATGGTTTACAGAAAGATAAATGCAAGAACATAAATGCAAACCGTTTATATAGTGATTCGGTCATCTAACCTACATCCACTACCGATTCCTCTTTGCTTGAGGCCACCGGCTTTCCACTAGCTACCTTCCTTCCAACGGATGAAGATAAACTCCCTTTTATAAACTCTATTTATAAAGCTTCCCTCAACACCTCTCTTAAGAATACTTCTAAACTTTTAGAGGAGGGATTTCTACTTCAAATGATAGAGTTTTCCCTTAGTTTCCTTGCACTATTCTTGCCCTCTTAGCAAAACCATCTGGGGTATTTATAGACCCCAAGAGGATTCAAATTTGGAGCCCAAATTTAAATTGCCTCGAACTGTGTCATTTTGGTCGTACCACCGCCTGACACTGGTGGTACCATAGCCAGTTTAACACTAACACTGTTAGTGTACCAAGCGGTGCCACCACCCAGCCAGGTGGTGCCACCACCTATGTTCTTGGGCATTGGGTGGTGCCACCACCCTAGCCAAGCGGTGCCACTGCTTGGGCCCTCGGCTCTTGGGTGGTGCCGCCGCCTAGCCTTTTAAGCACATTGATTTGGGCCTTAAACTCAGCCCAAACCAGTCCATTATCGGGCCCAATTAGCCCCTACTTGGGTTATAGGATTAACACCTAATCCTAACCTAAATTAATGTACTAACTACGAAATTAAAGACATTTCCTAAGCTATTATAAAGTCTGACAAGTCAAGATTTCTTCCGATAAGCTTCCGATGAACTTCCGACAGTCTTTCGACGAACCCTCAAAAACCATTTTGCGGACTCCCGGCAAGCTCCTGGACTTCATGATGATCTTGGCGAGTTCCAACGAGCTTCTTTGGCAAGCTCCGATCTTTCTTGGCAAGCTCCGTGAACTTCCGACGAACCTTTCGGCGAACTTCCAGAAACCCTTCGGCAAGCTCCCTACTTATTCTCGGCCAGTTCCGACAGTACTCCCAATGAATCTTCAGACTTTCGTCAAACTCTCGAACTCCCAACAATCCATCACACTTGTCTTCTAGCACTTTGTTTCGCTTTACGTCTTCATCGTTATCATAGTTAATCCTGCACACACACAAACAAAACTCTACTTCGATCTAGACAATTATTACAATGCGAATTGACATTCTATTGCTCGGTACATCATTGGTCGGTGCTTCATCCGATTCTTCGGTGTATCGTCCTCTCTTGTGTTTTGTTGCCCAATCGGTGATTGACCTCCGCAACCCCGATATCTTTGGCGCAACATGCTCTTTTTGGCCCGATGCTTAACGTACGAAGCCTTTTGGCAATTGTCGACCGAACCTCCAACTCAACATCTAATATCCTGACGTGATCACCTGGCGTAACATCAATTCCTCCAGCATCAACTGTCTAATCCTAATCGACAGTAGACCTACATAACTTAAAATGCAGTTAGACAATAAAATACAATCAATTAGTTTCATCATCAAAATCTGAGATTCAATAATCTCCCCCTTTTTGATGTTGACAACTAATTGATGACTAACGGAGTTAACCATAACTCTTCGGAGTTTAACCAAACTCCCCCTACCAATATGTCATTGATAAAATACTTGGATTATCCTAAATCCAAGCAACATTCATCACAAATTATGAGAAACATCAAACCATCATGCAAATTTATAAAATATTCAATCCAAAGCATAAAGTCATCAATCTACTTCTCCCCCTATGTCATCAACAAAAAGGAAAAGTTACATCATAGATAGTTTAAAAGATATGCAAGTTTTACAATCATACTAGCTAAATTTTCATCAGCATTCAACATTCAATCATGGCAAGATTTTTAAAGATGTCCAAGCATAGCAATTCAACACTTGCTTCTTGTGCAAATTTGCACTTTACTTCTCTTGAAATTGCAAGGTAGCAATTTTTGATGTTGAAGTCCTTTTCCTCGTTTGTAGGCTAGCAAGATAGTAAGTTTGCACTTTGATTTCTTTGTGATATGCTAAGCTAGCAATTTTCTTCCTCTTGAATGAGCTAGCAAATTTTTCATTTAATGTGCAAGCTAGCAATAAGCTTTCTCCCCCTTTATCAATATCAAAAAGAAAGGGAGGATCAAATATGATGATATAAACTTTTCACGTAAGTTTGCATTAAAAAGGTTACATCAATCTTCAAATCATGATATAAATATATAAATATAATGGATCAAGTCATAATTCATAATTCATCATAAAAGATATCAAGAAGAACACAATTTCCTTTACTTCAATATTTAAATCATGACAAGTGACACATATCAAAATTCTACATGAATATTTCAATCATCAAGTCATGAATCATGCAAAGAATTATTGAAGCATAGGAGAAAAAATCGATTTAAGCATGCAATCAAGTTCAAGTCATGGATACCAATGCTAGCATATTTTGCATATATTTTTATGCCATGATAAAAAGAATAAATCAATGATTCAATCATATCATATAATGAAAGATATCAATATGAAAAATCAACAAGGATCAAAAGATATCATTCATAGTTCATAACCAAGTTATGAAATCTATCATCGAAATCAAGTTATGAAAAAAATTTCAATTATATTTTTTTTGGTAAGTAAATGTAATTGTATTTAGTATGAAGTTTGTACAAAGTAGCTTTGCCTACACAAGCCATAGACTATAGCCTGAGATCTCTTAGAGTAGTCTAGGAGAATGCACCCCACCTCAGAAAGGTGGAATGATCTCACTCCACTAAACTCATCTCGAAGAGAAGTTAAACAAAAAAGTAGCCATAACTACATATGTTATAGACTATAACTTTTTACTATAGTCAACAAATAGCAAAATGCAATAACCAACCATTCCTGGACAACTTGTGAATACATCACATTATTGAAGCATAGAAGCACACAATACAACAACCTCATTCTAGAAAGCATTAATGAATTATAAAATTAAATATAATAAAGATATCTTTTTTTCTACTTGTTAAATGCTTCATTTCCAAATCCTGCTCCATAAATAATCTTGAGTCCTTAAGTATCTCGAGTAAAAGGTGAGCATTGTATGTGTTGCCTCAAAGATTCTGCTACACCTCTCCCTCCAAATAGCACATCTGAAGGTAATCTTTGCTAGTTGTGTAAGAAGCCCTTTTCTTGAGAAGCTTTGCTACAGTTGCTCTAGTTCTTGATGTAAGTTTGGCATTGGTAACCTATATAGTTCAAATCTCTTCAGAATTTTCAATTATATAGTTCTGAGAAATCAAGAGACAAGTCATATTTTATTTAGAAAATTCTCTTTTGATAAAATAGAAGGAGCATGGTAAATGATCTTGATTTATAAAGAACTTCAAGTTATAATTTGCAAGATCATAATTTCAATAAAATATCTTTATAGAAAAATAAAATCATTTAGAACTTGATTCAAGCATTATAAACATCTCAAAAAGTCATGATTCCAAGAGATCAAGAGAAGAGTCATGAGTAAACATTTAAATTCAATTCGTCAACTTCAAGCTCTTCATCAAAATTACTTTCGAGATTCATACAAGGTCATAAATGAATTCATCACTTGTCTTTCATCAAAAATCAAAAACTCTAGAGATAGAAAAATTTCAAGAAATGTGTATTTTCTTTTTATAATTTACTTCATGTAAGCATATCTTTGTCTTTTAATGTCAAATTAAGATAATCATGAAAGTTCAAGACGTAAAAGGCAAAATCTCATAAAACAACTCATCAAGCATGATTTTAAACATCCATTTTTAAGCCAAAAATATAGCACATTACTCATAAGGCATTTTTCAACAAAAACATGATAATATATTTCATTTTAAGTTGTATGTTTCATGTAAGTGTGCTCAAATCCTTTTTGTATAAGGGATGTGTATCAAGTTTAAAACTTAGACACGTTTCATTATTAAAAATATGATATGTCATCTAAAAAATTTTGTCATGAAATCAATAAGACCAAAAGCACAATAGTTCAAGATGTAAAATTCACTCATCATGCATAATGTGTTTCATTTTTAGTTGTTTGTTTTATATGAGTGTGCTCATGTTTTAAAAGATAAGTATCATGTTTAAAACTAACACATGAGTTTCGTCATATGATATCATAAGATCATTGAGCATGACAACAAACTTTTAATATTTACATTATTATCAATGATGATTTCATAAGTGTGCGCAAGTCTTTTATGAAAATATGTTTCAATATTTAAAAAAATGAGACATAAGTTTCGTCATAAAATCGTCAAGACCAAATACATAAAAAATGATGGCATATTTTTAATTTTTCTGTAAAAGGCCATGCATTATGATGAAAGCGAAATCATCAATATGGTTGCTACTATCTTTAATCACATTTGGTGTGCAAGCATTATCATTAAACATGCCATTATCATGATGATGCATTTTTTTGTATAACAAACAATGCATCTTGTTTTGAAAACAAGATCAACATGAATTTATCACGATCATACTTTTTTTTTTTACATGTTTCATTTTAGGTTGAGTATGTTCAAAAGATGTTTATGAAAGTGTCAAGCATCATGTTTAGAGACAATGTAAAACATCAAGATACACATGCATGGGTTATTCCTTTTAGGTGTACACACATTATCACAAGTCATACAATCATCATTCATATTTTTAATTTTCAAAAATTACTAGAAAGAAAAATCATAACAAAAAAATTCCTACCAACTATATCAAGCAACTCATGAAAGGATCATGTAATTTCAAAATAAGGTAAAAACAACTTAGGTGAGTTTCTTATCTCATTGTCAAAAACCAATAAGGCATAGTTTGCATCTTCATCTTTGTTGCGCGGTTTCCTCTTCTTCATTTTTGTGTACTCATCTTTGGAGCATTCCGGTTTCTTGCATTCATAGCAAGAGTTGGTGTTCTTTCCATTTGTGTTCTTTAATTATTATTTAATGAACTTTTTAAATTTTAATGTTAAATGTTCAATGTCCTCAACATTGTCCTCATCACTTGAGTCATCACTCAAGTGGTATTTTATAGTCTAAAATGTCAAATCCTTCCTGTTCTTTAGAAGGTGGTTCATATGTTCATCATGTTCAACATGTTCCAAGAAACTCATTTCATATGTCATTGACCCAATGAGTTCTTCAATAGAATAATCATTTAATTCTTTAGTTTTTTGTATCGTTGTTATTTTAGGATCCCACCTTTTTGGAAGGGATCTTAAGATCTTGTTAGTGAGTTCAAAATTTGAAAAACATTTACCAAGACTTTTCATGCTATTGACGACATCCGTGAAGTGGATATACATGTCATCGATAGACTCGCTTGTTGTCATTTGGAAAAGCTCAAAATCATGCAATAAGAGGTTTACTTTTGAGTCTTTAACTCTACTAGTTCCCTTGTGTGTGATTTTAAGTGTCCGCCAAATATCAAAAGCCGTTTCGCACGTAGAAATCCGATTGAACTTATTTTTGTCTAAAGCACAAAATAAGGCATTCATAGCCTTTGCATTTAAAGAAAAAGATCTTTTCTCCAAATCCGACTATTCGTTCATCAGTTTAGAGGGAAGTTGAAAATGGTTTTCAACAACATTCCACAAATCCAAATCCATTGAAAGCAAAAAAACTCTCATTCGAGTTTTCCAATAAGTGCAGTCCAAACCGTTAAACAACAGAGGACGAACAACTGAAAAGCTTTCTTGAAAGCCATGAAGAGCCATTTCTCACGAGTGTGAATCCGAATGAGAAATAACGTGGCTCTGATACCAATTGTTAGGGATCGAGTGGCACTAAGAGGGGGGATGAATTAGTACAGCAGTAAAGAATGACAAATTTCTACGATTTAAAACAACATCCGAAACTTCGTACGATAGAAATCATGTTTTTGACTAAAACCGATTTCGATTAAAGCGTAATGGAAAGTGCTTAAAGTAGGGAGTGTTTAGAGTGGAAGAAGGTAGTGATGAGTAAGTTGAGCAGCGAAGAAAAGATGGTTTGCAAAAAGATAAATGCAAGAACATAAACATAAACCGTTTTTATAGTGGTTCGGTCATCTGACCTACATCCACTCCCGATTCCTCTTCACTTGAGGCCACCGGCTTTCCACTAGCTACCTTCCTTCCAATGGACGAAGGTAAACTCCCTTTTACATACTCTGTTTACAAAGCTTCCCTCAGCACCTCTCTTAAGAATAGTTCTAAACTTTTGAAGGAGGCATTTCTACTTCAAATGACAGAGTTTTCCCTTAGTTTTCTTGCACTCTTCTTGCTCTCTTAGCAAGAACATCTGGGGTATTATAGACCCCAAGAGGATTCAAATTTAGAGCCTAAATTTGAATTACCTCGAACTATGTCATTCTGGCGGTACCATAGCTTGACACTGGCGGTACCACCGCTAGTCTGACACTGACACTATCAGTGTACCAAGCGGTGCCACCACCCAACCAGGCAGTGCCACCACCTATGTTCTCGGGCACTGGGCGGTGCCACCGCCCCAACCAGGCAATGCCATTGCCCAGCCTTTTCAGCACACTAGTTTGGGCCTTAAACTCGGCCCAAACCAGTCCGTTATCGGGCCCAATTGGCCCCTGCTTGGGTTATAGGATTAACACCTAATCCTAACCTAAATTAACATGCTAACTATGAAATTAAAGTTATTTCCTAAGCTATTACAAAGTCCGACAAGTCAAGACTTTTTCCGATGAGCTTCAGGCGAACTTCCGATGAGCTTCTGGCCAACTTCCGATGGTCTTCCGAGGAACCCTTGGAAACCATTCTGTGGACTCTTGGCAAGTCTTGGACTTAACGATGATCTTGGCGAGTTCTAACGAGCTTCTTTAGCAAGCTTCGATCTTTCTTAGCAAGCTCTGATCTTTTATGGCAAGCTCCGTGAACTTCCGACGAACCTTCCAGTGAACTTTTGAAAACCCTTCGACAAGCTCCCTACTCATTCTTGGCCAGTTTCGACAGCACTCCCAATGAATCTTTGGACTTCCGTCGAACTCTCGAACTCCCAACGATCCATCGCACTTCTCTTCTAGCACTTTGTTTCGCTTTACATCTTCATCGTTATCATAGTTAATCCTGCATACACACAAACAAAACTCTACTTCGATCTAGATAATTATTACAACATGAATTGACATTTTGTTGCCCGGCACGTCATTGGTCGATGCTTCGTCCGATTCTTTGGCGTATCGTCCTCTCTTGTATTTTGTTGCCCAATCGATAATTAACCTCCGCAACCTCGATATCCTAGGTGCAACATGTTCTTCTTGGACCGATGCTCAACGTACAAAGCCTTCTGTCGATTGTTAACCGAACCTTGGGCTCGACATCCAATATCCTGACATGATCACCTGATGCAACATCAATTCCTCCAGCGTCAACTGTCTAATCCTGATTGATAGTAGACCTACGTAACTCAAAACGCAGTTAGATAATAAAATACAATCAATTAGTTTCATCATCAAAATCCGAGATTCAACAACGATGAGTAGAGGTTCGAATATGAGATATCCGCAAGAGTCCCTATCTTATTGGATATCTATTAAGCCCCTGAATTATTGGATCCTAAGATGAGATCCAATAATTGCTAATAAGAGATTATTGGGTAGAGGCCCACTAATCCAAGAGGTTTGGGTAATTGGATGGAGATCCAATACCCAACAGGGCAAGATCCATTAGGGTTTACAAGGGGCCTCTATAAATAGGAGGGAACCAAAGCTCTATAGGCTGAGAGTTCTTTTTGGTAGCCACCTTCTATTCTCCTCTCCCTAGAGAGGTGCATTGTTGTAGTCCCTGTCGTGTGGATACCGCTAGAGAGGAGAACTCTTGACGTTCTTCATCCTCTCCTATAGATATATAGGGATTTAGGGATATACGATCTCCTTAGGTACTTTCTTTTACACATGCAGTTTTTGTGGATTTATTTTTGATGCACCGATCTTCGCATGATGACGGAACCTTTCATGAAAATCCAAGGTTTTTATTTTTTTGTTCTTTCGTTGCACATGAGATGTCGCCCTTATGGATTTTTCAATAACGATATCAGAGCTAGGTTGTTCGTGCAAAGATTGGATTTTAACTATGTGTGTTGTGTTTTGTCGTCAAAATTATTAGCGCAAAAGGCAAGGAAGGGCAGCAATTGTTGCGGCCCTTGCTATGCTCGCATAGCGGCAAAGAGGCTACTTGCAGCCTTGCTACCTACACCGACGGTGGCGACGACTGTGGGCACAAGGCCTGTAGGCAGGTGGCCATCGACCCACCCACAATAGCAGCCCCTATGGGGTGGCCTGTCTGCAAGGGCGGGCAGCGCCCGCCGGGGCAACGCTGCCTGCCGTGACCTAAGGGTGTTGCCCCACGGGCAGAAGAGCCTGTAGGGGTGGTGCGCACCCACAAGGGTGATGCTAGTGGGAGGTGGTGCTCGCCCACAAGGGGCAGTGCCACCCGTGGGCGAGCCGCCCGCGGGCAAAGGCCAACGCGCTCGCCACGCAGTGGCCGTCGCCGGCAGGGTGGCCGCAACCACATCACAGTAAAGCAAGGAGAGGAATTTGGGCTTTCTGGACAAAAGATAGTTTTGCCCATGGGAATTTCAAAAATTCTAATTTTATCCTTTTTGATCGAATGACCAAAATACCCTCTAGAATTTTAAGAATTTTCTATATATATCCCCTTTTTTAGAAAAATATTAGTTAATTAAAATATTTAATTAACTATTATTATTTATCTAGTAGTCCTATAAAATAACATATACATGTGATGTATGATGTGAACAGATGATCATGGACTTGTGATGTGATATGTGTATATGTGATTATTATTATTAGGGCCTGCGAGCTTCTATTTTTCTCATTTATTGTCGGGTTTGTGTGCTTGTAATTATATTATAATTACATGAATAGGTGCAGCGGTAGTGGGACCCACAAGGTTGAGACGGACGATCCAATGCATGGAGATGCGTTGAGATGCTGACGGAACCGATGAAGCGAGAAGGACGATCACAGGGCATGGAGATATGCCAAAGCACACATACATCTTGATATGAGTGATTTGGCTCACTGGCTCGGGCCTGATCACATTAGGATGTGGTCTATGATCATCTGATGTGATTGCTCATATGATGTGTGATTTTTTTTGTTAAGTAAATGTAATTATATTTAGTATAAAGTTTGTACAAAATAGCTTTGTCTACATAAGCCATAAACTATAGCCTGAGATCTCTTAGAGCAGTTTAGGAGAATGCACCCCACCTCAGAAAGGTGGAATGGTCTCACTCCACCAGAGTCATCTCCAAGAGAAGTTAAACAGAAAAGTAGCCATGAGCCATGACTACACATGTTATAGACTATGACGCTTTACTATAGGCAACAAATAGTAAAATGCAATAACCAATCATTCCTGGATGACCTATGAATACATCACATTATTGAAGCATAGAATCACACAATACATCAAACTCATTCTAGAAAGCTTTAACGAATTGTAAAATTGAATCTGATAAAGATCTCTTTTTCACTACTTATTAAATGCTTCATTTCCAGATCCTGCTCCATACATGATCTTGAGTCGCTAAGTATCTTGAGCAAAAGGTGAGCATTGTGTGTGTTATGGCCCTTAAAGATTCTGCTACACCTCTCCCTCCAAATCCACCAAATAGCACATTTGAAGGTAATCTTTGCCAGGTGTGTAAGAAGCCCTTTTCTTGAGAAACTTTGCTGGAACTGTTCTAGTTCTTGATGCAAGTTTGGCATTGGTAGCTTATGTAGTTCAAATCTCTTTAGAATCTCCTCCCACATCCAATTAGTGTAGTCGTAAGCAAAATAAAGATGATCAATATTTTCTTCCTATTGTATACAAAGAGAGCATCAATTAATAAAATATATACCTTTTCACTTTATATTGTCTATTGTAGGTAGTTTAGTAAGAAGGGTCTGCCATGTGCATGAGGAATGTCTCTGTGAGCCTGGTCTATCCCATGTCCAACTGCTTGGGATCCACTTGTTGTTTCCTTTATCTGATTTGATTCCATGTAGATGTAGCACTAAATTTTCCATTGTCATGAAGCCAAATAAGCATATCTGAAGAGTTGTTTCTGATTGGAATAGTTGTAATAGTCGGCCAAAGTAATAGCATATCAATAGAAATAGGATTAGGAAGACACTAGGTACCGTTAACAATGAACTCAGAAACCTTCCAATCTTTAGGGGCCCCAAGATCTCTTTGTACTCTATCACCATACAATTGAAATATACTCTTCCCATTCACCCAAGGATCATACGACATATTAATTCTGATCCCAGAAGAGATTGCATAAGAAATGTGTTTGATCAGCCAATTTCTTGCCTTCAAAATTTCTTTCAAAATAGTAGAATGATATGTTTCTGTTGAAACTTCCCAAATTGATTCATTAGTAAAGTACCTAGTAGAAACCCATTGTGATCATAAGGATTTGTGTTGCAAAAGATCCCATAATTTCTATACCAAACAAGCTTTATTCCAAATCTCTCAGATTTCGTAAATTCAGCCTCTCCTCATCTTTCGGTCTGTAGATGCTATCCCAATTTACCATATGCATTGCCTTACCATCCGTACCATTCCAGAAAAAGTTTTTCAATAGCTATTTAATATCTTGAAGAAGTCCAACAGGTAGAAGAAATGCATTAGACCAATAAATAAAGTAAGAGAACATCACAGATCGAATAAGTTCAAGTCGTCCTACTTTAGAAAGGAGTCTAGTTTTCCAAGAGAAAATTCTATTCTTTATTTTTTACAGGATAGGCTAATAGTGGGTTTTGTGAATGCTAGTGGATATGAGTGGGAGACCCAGATAAGGAACTAGCAGACTTCCCTCGCTAACCCCCAAAGTTTGTATAATAAAGTCTTTATCTTCAATGCAAGGACCCATATAGACTTTGCTTTTTGCATGATTTAGCTGAAGGCCAGAAACCAAACCAAAATATTTCAGAATAGTAGCCAAATTCCTCGCTGAAGTAGTGTCATTATGAAGAAATATAATAAGATCATCTGCAAATGTTATGTGGGATATATGAATAGAACCAGCATGGGGTACCTTAATGCTGTCATCAGAGGCTACCTTTTCTAACATACAATTGAGTCCTTCCATGACAATTATAAAAAGATATGGAGAAAGTGAATCTCCTTGTTGGATGCCATTCGTACTCCCAAAAAAATCAATGGGTGAACCATTGAAGAGAACCGAAAATTTTGGAGTTTTCAAGCAGCATTGAATCCAATTAAGCCATTGTTAAGGGAAGTTCATACTGAGGAGCATCTTGTAGAGAAAGTGCTTTTCGTATGTTAGCTTTAAAACATATTTTCATCCCTCTTGATTTGGAGTGTAGATCCTTAACCAAGTTGTTAGCAAGAAGAACCTTATGATGTATACTTCTCCCTTTAATAAAAGCAGCCTAAGTGGGACTAATGATCTTGTGCATAATCGTTTACATTCGATCTGCAAGTAACTTGGAGATGATCTTGTAAATAAAGTTACATAATGAAATTGGCCTATAGTACTCTAGTGAATCAGCCCCTGCATTCTTAGGAACTAAAGAAATAAAAGTGCAATTTATCACTTTAAGAATATGACCTGAAGAGAAAAAATGCTGACAAGCTTTAATCACATCATTTTCAATAATCGGCCATGCAATTTGGTAGAATTCAGTTGGAAATCCATTTGGACTAGGGATTTTGTGCTTTAGCAACTTAAAGACAACTCTGACAATTTCTTCGTTTGTGATGTGTGATTGATTATACACCTACTAGATATGTGTATATATTTGCATGCGATGTAGATATATATTAAATATACATGTCTGTGACACATTTTGTTAGGAGACCAAATCAAAATCTCCTCTATTAATAATATCAGGTTGGTAAACGTGAGGCAATTAGATTGACTCACGTGGCCTTCCATCGTTATAGGTAGGAACCGATTCCTGGTGTAGGTTGAGTTGGTCGAGTCCCTCGAGACCCACCTATATCACGTTTCGCTATCTTATCTACGACATAGAGATGTCACTAGTGACCTGAGGACATGGTATGCTTGGTCGAGTCCCTCGAGAGTATATCATCAAATCAGACTTATCTTGTAACGATGGTGATGACTTAACCGAACATCATGGTTGATCGAGTCCCTTGAGAGTATATCATCGAATCAGATTTATCTTGTAACGATGGTGATGACATAACCGAACATCATGGTTGGTTGAGTCCCTCGAGGCCATGGTGGTTCGGAGGTCGAATAGGATGGGAATCATGAGTTATGATCGGCAAGAGTTGCCTACCTTTACGGGCTTAACGTGATTGGTCGCATCACTCGAGGTTATGTTAAGACATCGATTGGATCCCAATCCCTACTAGATATCTACCGGGGGGTCTTCGATTCACATATCAGAGGGTGTTGTGTCTCACAAAAAATTAGTGGAAGAACATTAAGATAAAAGTCCTTATCTTAACATTAAGATAAAAGCACGAAAGCAACGTAACCACCGTTTTAACCCAATGAATGGAGAAAGTTTTACACAAGATAAATGGTGGCTTTCTTATGCATCTCCAGCAGCAACTAGAGGGGGAGAAAATAGAAATTAAAGATTTAAATCTCACCTAATTGCTTGTTGAATTTGACGATGTTTTTGCTGAATCGCACGGTCTTCCTCCTACTCGGCAACATGACCATCAAATTTCAATCCTTCCGGGCAAACCACCAGCAAACACTCGGCCTTACCACTATCCTCACCTCCAGAAGGATGAAATTAAGAAGATCGTGAAGGAGATGCTCAAAATAGGGGTGATTTGACCAAGCTGCAACCCCTATTCCTCGTCGGTGCTACTTGTGCGCAAGAAAGACGAAACTTGGCGGATGTGCATCGACTACCGAGCTCTAAATGACATCATTGTGAAGGATAAGTACCTAATACCAGTGGTGGATGAACTTCTTGATGAATTAAAAGGAGCTCGAGTCTTCATGAAGTTGGACCTCCGATTCGGTTACCACCAAATTCGGGTATGTGAAGGCGACATCCAAAAAACTACTTTCCACACTCATAACAGCCATTATGAATTCTTGGTAATGCCCTTTGGACTCACTAATGCTCCTTCAACCTTCCAAAGCCCCATGAATGATATTTTTTGGAGCTTTCTTCACAAATTTGTGCTGGTATTTTTCGATGATATTCTTATTTACAACCCTTCTCTTGAGACTCACTTTTAGCACTTGCAATTTGTTCTAAGATTTGATTATGAAATTATTTACAAAAAGGGGAAATAAAATGTTGTTGCAAATGCACTCTCACGACTACCTAAGCAAGCTAAATTTTCAGTCATCTCTCTTCCTACCACCGGCTTCCTTGAGGACATTAGGGAGGAATAGAAGAAGGACCCAGAGACCAGCAACATCATTAAAAAATTGGAGGAGGATCCAGGTAGAATAGCTCACTATACTTGGGATTCGAGGGATTTATGCTACAAAGGTCGTATTGTGCTTGCACCCGACTCTCCTTGCATTAAAGTTATTCTGCATGAAATGCACTCCACATCTTCAGCAGGACACTCTGGATTTCTGAGAACCTACAAAAGAGTGAAGCAAAATTTTTATTTGAGAGGGATGAAAAAATTTATTTCTCAATATATGGCACAATGTGATATATGTCAACAGCAAAAGGGTGAAATAGTGGTGAGTCCAGGGAAACTACAACCGCTACCCAAACCGAACTTAGTGTGGACTGGTATCTCCATGGATTTCATCGAAGGGCTGCCACCTTCCAAAGGTAAAAGTACAATCCTCGTGGTGGTTGATCGACTTACGAAATATGCTCATTTTTGTGCTGTACGAAATCCCTACACTATTGCTAGTATTACTCAGATTTTCATAGAAAATATTGTTAAATTGTATAGGATGCCAAGGTCCATTGTAAGTGATCGTGACAAGGTCTTCACTAGTAAATTTTGAACCGAGTTATTCCAGTTGTAGGGCACCAAACTCAAGATGAGCACATCATATCATCCATAAACTAACGGTCAAACAGAGGTGGTGAATAGGTATTTAGAGACGTACCTTTGATGTTTCACCAGTGATAAACCGAAAGAGTGGACGAAATGGCTCCCCTGGGCCAAATGGTGGTATAACACTACATATCATTCATCTACAAAATGTACCCCATATGAAGCATTGTATGGTCGGCCGGCCCTTGTGATTCCAAAGTATGTAATTAGCTCGGCTAAGTGATAGAACCCCAGAGAAATTCTATGTAGATTGATCTTTGAGGGGGATCAACTCTTGGAACACTATAGGGGTTCCACCCTCTAAGTAGCCTAGTGGTTGCAATTGTAGATGATTCTTCTTATTCCCAAGAGATGGAGGCTACATGCTTATATAAAGCTCTAAACCCTAGCCTTAGGGGCTGCTTCCTAAGTGAACTACCCATTTGCCCTCAACCTTAGTGGGCCATCCTAGTAATAAGGGGGGCGGCGGCTAAGAAGCCCTAAGACCCAAATGTAAACCCTAGCCCCTCTTCTTTATAGAATAGAGGCAGCTAGGTAGGGTTTATTACACTCTTACAGGGTTTTTATTAGCTGCTACATGGTTGAGTATGACCCAACCTTGCTAGGGTCCTATCACTAAGGTAGATCAGGTCGACTAAGATTTAATTGACAGAGACAAACTCCTACAACTGCTAAAGGATAATCTCTCTACCACTCATGCCAGAATGAAACAGCAAGCTGACACACGAAGAGGCGAAAGAGAATTTTTAGTAGGAGATTGGGTTTATCTTCACCTATAGCCATACAAACAACTATCCATCAACACATGAGCCTCCATGAAGCTATCTCCACGTTTTTATGGGCCTTATAAGATCGCAGAGCGTATTGGAGCTATGGCATACAGACTTAAATTGCCTGAGGATGCCAAAATTCACCCTGTCTTCCACGTGTCATGCTTGAAGCCCAAGTTAGGAGAACACGAGTCACCCTAGATTCAACTACCCAATACCACTAATGATAGATATATCCAAGCCCAGCCGCAAGCCATTCTCGACCGTAGAATCATCATGCGTCGTTGATGTCCTTCTACTGAAGTACTTGTGTATTGGAATAATTTACCATCCGAAGATGCCACATGAGAATCATATGAGGAGCTGAAGACCCGGTTCCCTGAATTCATGGAACTTCAGCCTTGAGGATAAGGCTGATTAGAAGAGGGCGGGCTTGATAGGACCCTAGAAGGGTTGGGTTCTACTCAACCAAGTAATAGCTAATAAAAACCCTATGAGTGTAATAAACCCCACCTAGCTACCTCTATTCTATAAAGAAGAGAGGCTAGGGTTTATATTTGGGCTATTGGGCCTCTTAGCCGTCGCCCCTCTTGTTACTGGGCCGGTCGGCTAAAGGTAAGGGTAAATTGGGTAGTTCACTTAGGAAGCAGCCCCTAGGGCTAGGGTTTGGAGCTCTATATAAGCTTGTAGCCTCCACCTCTTTGGAACAAGAAATATCAATCTATAATTGCAGCCACTAGGCTACTTGGAGGGTAGAACCCCTATAGCGTTCCAAGGGTTGATCCTCCTCAAAGATCAATCTTCATAGAATTCCTTTGGGATTCTATCAGATATACGATCACCCTAGGTACTTTCTTTTACACATGTATTTTTCACATATTTATTTTTGACGCACCTATCTTCGCACGATGACGAAACCTTTTGTGGAAATCTAAGGTTTTTGTTTTTCTATTCTTTCGCTGCACATGAGATGTCGCCCCCATGTGGATTTTCCAACAGGTACCACCGCCCAGACTTAGCCTAGGAGGCCGAGCCTTCAAGTAGTTCTACTGCCAACCCTAGCCATGCCACCACTTGACGTGGCTCTAGGTCACTGTTTGGGCCTTTCATCCGACCCAACACAGTCCTGATTTAGGCCTAGCTGGCCCCTAATTGAGTTGGCCCAATTCTAACCCAATTACATTGTTAGAACCCTTGCTAATTCTAAGCTTGGGGTTGATCTCTTTAGGGGATCGACCTCCTTAGAACTCTATAGGGGTTCCTTCCTCCATGTTACCGCTCAAAGGCTGTTAAAAGGATTGATCTATTCCTCTAGAAAAGGGGGTGAATACATAGCTATTTATAGGGCTTCTAAACCCCAACTCCTAATAGGACTCCTATTGAAGACCCATACTTCTAATCAACTCCTAATGCTTTTCTAAGAAGCAACTTCCAAACTAATTCTAACATAGCCGGCCTCTTCACCTCTTTAATAGGGGTTAGCTAGATAAGATTTACATGAATACCCTTAGGATTTACATGTTTGTCCCCTTCAATGAAACTAAATTAGGACTCTCTTACCTAGAGTCCTAATAGACCCGCCCTCTTCAAATCAGCCTTGTCCTCAAGGCTGACGCTCCATGAATTTTGAGAATTTGATCTTCAAGTCGTCATAGTTCTCCCAAGTGGCATCTTTTGATGGTAGGTTTACCCACTGTATTAGCACTTCAGTAGTGGGTCGTCGTCATCGAGTCATGATTTGTCGATCAATAATGGCACTCAGTTGGGTCTGGAGCTCTCCTTAGGTAGTCATATTTGATAGGTGGCTTTGGGCTATCTCATTTTGTCCTAACTTGAGCTTCAAACATGATATATGGAAGACTAGATAGATTTAGTACTTGGCAGGCAAGTCCAATCTATATGCTACTGCTCCGATGCGCTCCAAAATCTAGTAGGATCCATAGAACAAAGGTGAAAGCTTCATTGGTGCTCTGGTCTGGATTGATGTTTGCTTGTATGGCTGGAGCCATAGGAAGACTCACTCTCCTATTGAAAATTCTCTTTCGCCTTTGTGTTGATCATATTATTGTTTCATCCTTGCTTGAGCTACAATAAGATTATCTTTTAGCAACATCAACATTTTATCTATGTCCCTTAGTTCCATATCTACTTGTTTTAATTTAAAGGTGCCCAACATATATTTTGGGATTACAAGGGGAGGTCGACAATGCATAGCCTCATAGGGAGTATATTTTGTGGATGAATGATAAGTTATATTATACCACCACTCAGCCCAGGGAAGCCACTTTGTCTACTCTTTTGGCCAGTCACTGGTGAAGCATCTGAGTTATGTCTCCAAGCACCTGTTCACCACTTCAGTCTGGCCATCAGTTTGTGGGTGATATACCATACTTATCTTCAATTTAGTTCCCTACATCTAGAATAACTCTATCCAAAATTTGCTCATGAAGACCCTATCACAATCACTTATAATAGATCTCGGCATCCTATATAATTTTATAATATTCTCTATAAAGATTCTAGCAATACTAGAAGTAGTGTAGGGATTACGAATAGCACAAAAGTGAGCATACTTTGTAAGGCGATCAATCATGACAAGAATTATACCTTTTTCTTGTGATGAGGGAAGCCCTTCGATGAAGTCCATTGATATATCAGTCTATATTGAGTCCAAGATGGGTAGAGGTTTCAACTTTCTAGGACTTGCAACTATCTCGCCTTTATGTCATTGACATACATTACATTGGGCTACAAATTCAGCAATAATATTTTTCATCCCTACCCAATAAAAATTTTGCTTAATTCTCTTATAGTTTCTAAGGAACCTAGAGTGTTCAGCTATAGGTGTGGAATGCATCTCTTGAAGGATGATCTTTATGTAAGTAGAATTTGGCACAAGCATAATATGTCCCTTATAGCACAAGTCTTTTAAGTCCCAACTGTAATGAGCTACAGAGCTTAGTGCTTCCTCTAATTTTTTTATGATCTTAATGGTCTCCATATCATCTTGCCATTCCCTCCTAATATCCTCAAGGAAGTCGTTGGTCGGAAGTGAAATGACCGAAAATTCAGCTTGCTCGGGTAGTCACGAAAGCGCATCTATAATAACATTTTCTTTCCCCTTTTTGTAAGTTATTTCATAATCATATCCAAGAAGCTTTGTTATCTATTTTTACTACTCAGGGGAAGATATCTTCTACTCCAAGAAATATTTTAGGCCTTTATGGTTTGTCTTGATTTGAAAGCATTTCCCGATCAAGTACGGTCTCCATTCAGCCACCGCATGCATAATTGCGAGCATCTCCTTATCATCAATAGTCATATTGAGATGGGAAGGAGATAACACTTTCCTAGTATAAGCAAGGGGGTGGCCATCTTGCGTTAGTATAGCACCAATTCTGACTTCGGAGGCATCGGCTTCAATAACAAAAGTCTTGCTAAAGTCGGGTAACGCTAGTACAGGCGTTGTCATCATTACAGCTTTAAGTTCGTCAAAAGCGGTGGTGACTTTGTCCGACCATTGAAAAGCATCTTTTTTAGCAAGGAAGTAAGGGGTGCACTAATCTTTCCATAGTTTTTCATGAACTTATAGTAGTAGCCTGTTAAACTGAGAAAGTCGTGTAGCGATTTTATGTTTCTCAAGGTTGGCTAGTTCTACATTGCTTCAATTTTGGAGGGGTCCATTGCCACACCTTCCTCTGATATGATATGTGCAAGATATTCCACCTTCTATTAAAGAAAGCTGCATTTTGATTTTTTGACAAAATAAACATATTCTCGTAAAATTGTCAAAACAATTCGTAAGTGCTGAAAATGACTTTCAAGAGAAGGGTTGTAAATAAGGATATCGTCAAAGAAAAGAAGCACAAACTTATGAAGATAAATCTGGAAAATATCATTCATAAGGCTCTAGAAGGTGAAGGGAGCATTGGTGAGACCGAAGGGCATTACCAAAAATTCATAGTGGTCGTTGTGCGTTTGAAAATTGGTTTTCGGTATGTCTTCTTCGCACACTCATATTTGATGATACTCGGATCGAAGGTCCAACATTGTGAAGACTCGTGCTCCCTTTAATTCATAAAATAATTCATCTACTACTGGAACAGGGCACTTGTCCTTGATGGTTATGTCATTGAGAGCTCGGTAATCAATGCACATTCGTCATATTCCATCCTTCTTTCGTACGAGGAACACCGGTGAAGAGTAGAGGCTGCAACTTAGTCGAATAACTCCTATTTCAAGCATTTCTTTTACAATCCTCCTTTTTATTTCATCCTTCTGGAGATGTAGATACTGATACAATTGAGTATTTGCTGGAGGTTTGCCCAGAAGAATCGATATACGATGATCATGCTGGTGGGTAGGAGGTAGGCCACGCGGTTCGTCAAATATATCTAAAAATTCAGCAAGCAAGGGACGTAGGTTTGGGTCTTCCAATTCAGTTGGCTCTCCCTTAGATTGCTGCTCAAGTTGTACCAAAAAGCTATTGTATGCTTTGTGTAAAACTTTCTCCATTCGTTGTGTGCAAATCATCATTACGTCGCTCCCACGTTTCCTGCACAGTATCACCTATTTCCCCTTACTATAAAATTTCATAATTAGTTTCAAAAAATTTCAAGAAACATCACCCAATGTCATTATCCATTTGATGCTGAGCATGACCTCATAATTATCAAGAGGAAGAGGAAGAAATCTGTAATTATCTCTTGGTTTGCAGCAATAGTTTCACCCGCAGGCATCTACGATCACACTTCAAAATTCATCCATCGATGACCTTAACATCAAACCTGCTCCAATTCTCGATAGATAAGGCCATCAGGACAGCAACCTTACTATTTATAAAATTATTAGTGCTCCTGGTGTCAATAAGAATGGTGATCGGTTGTTGCTTCAGAAGTCCTCCCACTTTCATCGTTTACGGGTTCACATAACTGGCAAAGGCATGCATCATAATATCAATCAGCTACTGTTCTTAATCTATGACCTCTTCCTTATGCTCCTAGACCTCCTCCTCCATGTCTTCAAGAGTTTCAATCAGTAGGAGGCGGCCTCTTTAGCAGCGATGATCATGATTCCATGGCTCGTCGTAATACCAACAAAGACCCTTTGTTGATCGGTCACATAGTTCTTCTCTTATCAATTTTTTTGGCAACGAAGAACAACTGGGAGTAGAAGTAGGTTTATATGCCATGGACCTAGGAGAGGTTCTCATCCTCCGAGCAACTTGGTTGAGCCGTTCTTCTTGTATTTGGGCGAAAGAAATCACAGCCATCACGGTACGGGGTGCCGTGCTTTAACCTCCCCTTTTATCTCTAGCTTTAGTCCTTTGATGAATGTTCCTAACAATTAATGGTCAGTTCAATCATGAGCAAGGTAAGATAGCTTCTCAAACCTGGTTTGGTACTCTTAAATTATAGAGGTTTGTCGAATCTTTGCGAGTTGGCCATCGATATTTTCATACTTTATAGGTCTGAAATAGTTTAGCAGAGCATTCTTAAATTGATTCTACGTCGGAGCCCCATGATTGTATTCCAGCCAATTATACCATTGAATAGCATCTCCTTCAAGGTGGATGATAACAATTTTCACCATAGCATCATCTGATGTTCGGTAGTAGCGATAGTAACATTCGGTGCACAAAATCCATCCTGCCAGGTCTCCTTCTTCCTATCGCAGGAATTCCACCCTCATGCATGGCTGAAGGAAGTTCAAGGGCTATCTCTCCTTCTCTAGAGGCCTCTCTAAACTCTCTCCTCACTGAAATTTGGTTGGACTTAGTGGTTGTCCAATTCTGAATTCTGCAAACAAAGCGCACAATTTGTCCTCCAAGCATGATTCAAGCTGCGATTCAATCCGATATTTCAATGCTTCAAATTTGATATCAATTAGATATCAAGAAGCCATAGCATATAGATGTCCTTGTCCTTTTTTTGTTAACAGGTTAATGGCAAGGGGTGGTGGAAGATTCAGACATTAGATCAGTGATAGAAGGATTCGACTGTAATGGTTTACTATTTTGGGCTACAGTTTTTGATGCTTTTAGGGTTATGAAATTAGGTTATATAGCTGCATCTTAAAGCTAGAGGGATGCCCTAAAGACATCTTGGTTGGTGGGAGCAAGGTGGCTAAGGTTTGGTAGGTTACGGAGAAGAAAAAGGACAAAGTTGTAGCACCAGATTTTTCATCAAAAAAATTCCAGTAGTAAATATGTAATTTTTTCTAGCAATTCTCAATAGAGATTCAAGTAAAACTTAAAGGGAATCTTCTGGTAAGGGAGAGCTAATGCTATTAAAAATTTCATAGAAGGAAATGACAGCAAGAGGTTTAGCAAAATTGAGGATCACGAAAAGGTACTACAGTAGATTTTTACGTCTAAAGTATAGCAGTTTGGATGTAAAAGATCAGTAGTTTATATTGAGAATTTTTTTATGAAACCAAAGGAAAATATGCTGTTAGGAAGTGTCAAAGCCGTCGTAAAAATTTTATAAAGATTTGGACAAAAAAAAATACAGTAGCAAGATCAAACAAACAGTGCTATGTGGCTTGAATTCTGCAGTGTATCTTTCAACGTAGAGATGAAAACTTTGTGACGAAAAGTTTATACGGTAATATAGGAACAATTTTTTTGGATTTTTTTAATAAGGATAACTAAATTTTAGTAGTAATAAGGTAGGAAACTAGAAATTACTATAATTCATGAGGAGATCAAAGGATAATCTGCGGTGGTGGAGATGACGGCAGAATTAGACGATGATCTTTTAAGCAATTGTGGGAATTGCTTTGGGTAGCTGTGGAGGGTTGATGGATGGCTGTGGAAGGGCAGTGAGATGCCAAGAATGCTACTCTAATACCAAGTGTTAGAACCCTTATGGATTCTAAGCTTGGGGTTGATCTCTTTACGGGATCGACCTCCTTGGAACTCTATAGGGGTTCCTTCTTCCAAGTTGCTGCTCAAAGGCTGCTAAAAGGATTGATCTATTCCTCCATAAAAGAGGGTGAATACATGACTATTTATAGGGCTTCTAAACCCCAACTTCTAATAGGACTCCTACTCAAAATCCCTACTTCTAATCAACTCCTAATGCTTCTCTAAGAAGCAACCTCCAAACTAATCCGAACCTAGCTGGCCTCTTCACCTCTTTAATAGGGGTCGGCTAGATAGGATTTACATGAATGCTCTTAGGATTTACATGTTTTCCCCCTTCAATGAAACTAAATTAGAACTCTCCTAGCTAGAGTCCTAACATATACCTAAACACTACTTTGATCTAGACAATTATTACAAAGCTTGAATCAATTATTATCCGACATGTCATTGGTTCATTGGCACTTCATCCGATCCTTCAACGCATCATCCTCTCTTGTGACCTATTGCCCAATCGGCCAGTTGACCTCTGAACTCCGATCTCTTGGTGTAATTCTGCTCTTCTTGGCCCAATGCCCGAACTTATCATCCAAAGCCTTCTGCCGATACGTCGACTAATCCTCTAGCTTGATGTCCAATCTTTTGATATGTTCCACTCCAGCCCAACTTCTGACTCCTCCTACTTTAATTATCTCTTCCTAATCAAAGCTAGTCCTATGCCACTTAAAACGTAGATTAAATTATAAAGACTATCAATTGGTTCCATCATTAAAATCCAAGATTCAATATATACACCTAGTAGATATGTGTATATATATATATATATATATTTTTTTTTTCATACGATGTTGGGCTCCATGACTCCCAAGTTACAGAGATAACATGAAAAGATGGATGTCAAATCCATTCTCCTACATCTCTGCAAATTGTTTAAGGAATAGGGAAGAACTCAGTGATACGAAATATCCAAGAGTCTCTTTCGTGCTAAGATGACTGAGGAGACATTGGTTCAGAATCATATCCATAAGATAATTGAGTGGATTGAGAAGCTCACAGGTCTAGGAATGGTCCTAGATGATAACTTATGTGTAGATCTTATGTTTTAGTTCCTTCTAGACTACTTTTCTCAATTCATTATGAATTTTAACATGAACAAACTTGAGGTGACCTTCCTTAAGCTTCTAAATATATTGAGAGAGGCTAAGAGCACTATCAAGAAGGAAAAGCCAGTTCTCTTTACTAATGAGACCAGAAAGAAAAGAAAAGCAGAAAAGTCCCTTAAGAAGGGCAAGGGAAAATCGAGAAAAGCAAAGGTTACTGAGAAAGATTCGACAAAAGACAAAGGCCAATGCTTCTACTGTGTCAAAGATGGGCGCTAAAAGAGAAACTATAAAGAGTACCTTGTAGAGCAGGTGAAATAAAAACTTAGAGAGGCGTCAAGTACATTCATGATCAGTCTCTATTTATCAAACTCTTATGATAACACATGCGTATTGGATACCAGTAGTTCTTATCACATCTATAATTTATTATAGGTTTTGGTAAGACCTAGGAGATTGACGAGAGGTGAGATGGATCTCAAGATGGGTAATGGAGCAAAAGTTGTTATAGTAGCTATTAGCGAGGTCACCCCACATCTGCCTAGTGGAGCTACTTTTACATTGGTTGTAAGTTACTCTATTCCTTCTATTATCAAATATATTATTTCCATTTTATGTTTGATAATTATTAGATATAGAGTATTGAAGACCTTCGACAAATCTCTAGTGGGGATTGGGATCCAATCAGCATCTTAGCATAATCTTTATTGGGAAATCTTGGGGGTAGTACCACATGCGCAGCAGAAGAATATAAAATAAAATCCTAAAATTTCTTATAGAAAAAGAAGGTTTCATCATCATGCGAAGATTGGTATGCAAAAACCCGTAAACAAAAAATGTAAATGTAAGAAAGATGTGTTACCTAGGGAGTTCATATAGGAGAGGATGAAAGAAGTCAACTGTCATCCTCTCTAGCAATGATCTACACTATAGGGGTTGTGAATATACTTCTCAAATCATTGCACAATCTTTCTTTGTATGCATACCATGCGATCAAGAAGGGGTCGGCCCTTCTTGCTATCCACACATCCCAAACAAGGGCTGGCAACTAAGGAGGAGAGGGGGAGAGGAGTATAGGAGATGTGTTGAATCTCAGATTTTGATGATGAAACTAATTGAGTGTGATTTGTGGTCTAACTGCGTGTTGAGTTACGCAGGTCTACTATCGATCAGGATTAGACAGTTGACACTAGAGGAATTGACGTCACGCCGGAGGTGATCACGTCAGGATATTGGATGTCGAGCCGAAGGTTCAATCGACTATCGGCAGGAGGCTTCGTACGTCGGGCATTAGGCCAAGAAGTGCGGAGTTGCGCCATGGATATCAAGGTTGCGGAGGTCAACCGTCGATTGGGCAACAAGCTGCTAGAGAGGGCGATGTGCCGAAGGATCGGACGAAGCGACGACCAATGATGTGCCGGGCAACTGAATGTCAATTCGCATTGTAATAACTGTCTAGATCGAAGTAGAGTGTTTGTTATTTGTGTGCAGGAGTAACTATGAAAGGGATGAAGACGTAAAGCGAAACCACGGGCCGAAGTCAAGTGCAATGGATCGTTGGGAGTTCGAGAGTTTGACAGAAGTCCGAAGATTCGTCGGAAGTTCACGGAGCTTGCCAAGAAAGATTGGAGCTTGCCAAAGAAGCTCGGGGGAACTCGCTAAAATCATCGTGGAGTCCGAGAGGTTACCGGGAGTCTGTAGGATGGTTTCCAAGAGATCGTCAGAAGACCGTCGAAAGTTCGTCGGAAGCTCACCGGAAGAAGACTTGACTTGCAGACTTTGTAATAGCTCAGGAATGTCTTTAATTTCGTAGTTAGCACATCAATTTGGGTTAGGATTAGGGGTTAATCCTTTAACCCAGGTAGGGGCCAACCGGGCCCTTACTGGGCCTTTTGGGCCTTGAACAAGGCCTATTCAGCAAAGCTGAATGGGCCAGGCTGTAGAATCGCCTATGCCAGATAGTAGCACCGCCTGGCCAGTTTGGTCAGCGACGGTAGTACCGCCTGCTCCAGGCGGTAGCACCGCCTGTATAGTGTCAGTCTGGCGACTGACAGGCGGTAGTACCGCCTCTGATAGGTGGTAGTACCGCCCAGACCTGGGAATTTTAAATTTGATTTCAAATTTGGAGCCCAATTTTGAATACATTTTGGATCTATAAATACCCCCCCTTTCTCAGCTGAAAGGGCACCCTTTTGAGAAGTTAGAATCTTAGTTTTAAGTCTTGAAAAGTCTTATTCTTGCTAAGTGTTCACCTCATTCTTCTTGTGAAATCTTGTAAGAGTGTGAACCACTTGTAAAGGATTGTAAGAGGGGTATTTGATCCTTCCCCTTTAAAAGGATTTAGTAGTGGAAGAAGGGAGCCTCATCGGAGAAGGCTTCGGAAGTGGATGTAGGTCACTTTGACCGAACCACTATATATCGCTGCCTCTTGATTGTGTGAGTGTTTAAATTTCTGTTTTATCTCTCTACTTTGCTGCAAGCCTTTACTTTACTTACTCCACTTCCTTTTCATCTTCGTACGCATGCTTTAAAGTTAAAACGTAATCTTTCCGGGTTCAAACGAAACGTTGCTTTCATCATCGTCGAAGTTTAGAAAGCTTGTTTTAAATCGCTAAAAATCTATCGTTTTATCCACTACACTAATTCACCCCCCCCCCTCTTAGTGCCGCTCGACCCCTAACAATTGGTATCAGAGCTACGTTCTTTCTCTTTCAGATTTACACCCGTGAGAAATGGCTCTAAATGGTTTTCAAGAGGGCTTTTCGATTTTTCGTCCACCGTTCTTTAACGGTTCGGACTACACATATTGGAAAACTCGAATGAGAGTTTTCATACTTTCAATGGATTTGGATTTGTGGAACATCATCGAAAATGGCTTTCAACCTTCCTCTAAACCGATGAACGAATGGTCGGATTTGGAGAAAAGGTCATTTTCTTTAAACGCAAAGGCTATGAATGCCTTATTTTGCGCTTTGAACAAGAACTAGTTCAATCAGATTTCTATGTGCAAAATGGCTTTTGACATTTGGCGAACTCTTGAAATCACACATGAGGGAACTAGTAGAGTTAAAGACTCGAAAGTAAACCTGTTGTTGCATGATTTTGAGCTCTTCCAAATGACACCAAGCGAATCTATCGACGACATGTACACCCGCTTTACGGATGTCGTCAATAGCTTGAAAAGTCTTGGTAAATCTTTTTCAAGTTTTGATTTAGTAAACAAGATTTTAAGATCCCTTCCAAAAGAATGGGATCCAAAAATTACGGCTATTCAAGAATCTAAAAACTTGAATGATTATTCACTTGAAGAATTAATCGGGTCATTAATGACCTATGAAATGACACTCTTAGAACATGATGAACATGATGAACATTTGAACCATCTTCTAAAGAACAAGAAGGTTTTTGAACTTAGAACAAGAGAATGCCACTTGAGTGATGACTCAAGTGATGAGGACAATGAAGAAGACTTTGAACCTTTAATCGATCTTAATAAGTTCAATAAACAAAAATCTAAAATCAACAATGAACTTGAACAGAGGAAGAGACCAATGAAGAAGAAGAAGACTCACCAAGAAGAATCAAGGAAAGAAGAAGCAAATTACGCTTTAATGGGCTTCGACAATGAGGTAAGTAACTTAACTTCCTTGAATTATTTTGAAATTACTTGATGATTTCCATGAATGCTTAACTTAGTTAGTAGGAATTTTTTTTAATGCTTTTCTTGTGTTTTTAGAAATTAAAAAAAATTGAAATTATATTATGTTTTTCTTTATAGTATTTTTGAAAAGTAAACATATGAATGATGCAAGATTTGTGATAATGCTTAGGATTAATCCATGCATGTGTATCTTGATGGTTTACATTGTCTCCAAATATGATGCTTGATGATTTTATATTATGCATGAACTTTTGAAGTAATAAAGTGTCATATTGTGATGATGAAACATATTTTTTGAATTTATAAATAGATGCATGATTTTGGCAAAAATTTGAACATGGCCTTTTAACATAAAAATTGAAAGTGTGCTATCATTTTTACATATTTGGTCATGACGATTTTATGACTAAGCTTGTGTTTTATTTTGATACATATTTTCATAAAAAATTTGAATATGCTCACATCAAATTGCTTAAAATGAAAATGTATTTTTTCTCATTCTATTGAGATGAATGAATTCATGTTATGAGTCTTGTGAATCTCATAAAAATAAACATGATGAATATTTTAAAAAATGTGTCTCATGTTTTCGGTCTTAATGATTTCTCTTGAAACATGCTCTTTGGACCTATATGAAAAACATGAGTATACTCATATGAACGTCAAATCACTTGAAATGGAACACATAAAAAAAAGAGAAATTACACTATCATGATGCTTTAAGTGTAATGCTTTTGATCTTAATGGGCTAAATAACAACTTATATTTCAAATTTATACAATGATGGCTTCCGTATAAATATTTGAACATACATTATGAAATCATCATTGAAATGAAAATATTAGAAGTTTGTTATCATGCTTAATGACTTTGTGATATTATATCTTGATGACAAACTTATGTTTTGGTCTTAAATTTGATACTCATCTTTTGAAATATGAGCACACTTGTTTGAAACAAAATGAAACATATTATCATGATAAGTTAAATCTCATGTCTTGAAACAATGTGTTGTTTTGACAATTTTTATAATGAAGTTTGTCTTCCAGTTTTGAATATTTTGATTTGGCATATAAAGGCAAAAGATATACTTATATGAAACATAAAAAAATTATATTTACTATCTTATCGAGATTAATGATTTCATGATATCTTAAGAATCTCATAAATTATAGAAGTGATTTCGATGAATTGATTATGATTTGATAATTTGAACTTTTCTCTCATGTTTCAATACTACTTTGTATGCTTCATGACTTGTTGATTGAAATAATGATGTAGACTTTTGATGTATCACTTGTCATGATTAATGTAAATGGCTAGCATTTTGAATCTCAAAAATAAATGCTTCTTTTTATCATTTACTAAAGAGGAAAATAATTCAAGTTTATATCATTTGTGAATCTCACAAACTATGGTAATGAATTTGATGATTCGAATTTGAATGAGCTTTGTCATAATCCAAGTCTTGATATTTTGATATTTGATACTTGGAATTCTTATACATGAATCTAGTTACTCTTTGTGCTATATTTTTTCAAATGGATCATGAGCCTTGATGTCATATATTTCATGATCCTAGAAGTGATATGATTTCTTTGCCTTGTGTGGTAAATTGAATATTTGATTTTCTTTATGATAAATTATGAACCATGACTTGATCTATGAGATTGATATGCTTTTATATATCATGATTCTTGGTTGTATGATATTTATCTTGAATTAAAAAATTGATAAATATGAATTTTGATCTTGCTAAAAAGAAAATTATGAATCATAAATGATATCTTTTGGTTGTGATCCTTGTTGAATTTATATATTGATATCCGTCATGACATGATTTCTTTGCATTGTTGTCTTATTTGCATCATGTAATGATTGAACAATTGATGTATATTTTTATTGATGCAAACTTTTAATTGATATGAAAAATGGCTTGTATAATGATTGAAATTTTTATCCATTTAGTCCTCCCTTCTTTTTGACAAAGACAAAGGGGGAGAAAAATTGCTACCTTGCAATTTCACAAGAAGAAGAAGGATTGCTATTTCAAAGGATGCAAATATTACTATCTTGACTATATCAAAAGAAGCAAAATACAAAACTTCAAAAATTTAAAATGTTATGCCTTTATGTTTGTATGTTTAAATAAAAATTTAGCATATATGTTTAAAGTGATCATACATAATTGCTAGCTCATTGCAAACAAAAGTTGATAGCTTGCAAAAGTGAAACTTAGTTACAAAAGAGACAAATTGAAAGGAAGCTAACTTGCGTGTCGTAAAGTATATTAGCTTGCTTATCATTATTGATTGCTTGCTTATCATCTTTTTATCTCATATCTTGATTTTTGACTCCCTTGAATTCATGACTTAATATGCTAAAAATTCATATTATAAATTTATTATTTTGTCATGATCAAAGCATTGGCAATTTGTACTCCACTTTTTGATTAAACAAAGGGGGAGAAGAATTATTGCTAGCTTATGTATTGCAAAGAAAAATTTTGCTAGCTAGAACATGCAAAGGAAGCAAAGAAAGTGCAACTTGCACATCTCAAAAAGCAAGTAAAAATTACCATCATTGCCCATCCTTGAAACTTGCTATGATTGAATGGTATGATTGGATGTTGTAATGCAAAGCTATGCAAAAATGTTGTATGATATGATTGATAGCTAGTATGTTGTAAAAACTTGCATATCTTTTAAACTAACTATGATGCAACTTCTCCTTTTTGTTGATGACATAGGGGGAGAAGTAGATTGATGACTTCATGCATTGATTGAATATTTTATATATTTGCATGATGGTTTGTTGTTTTCTCACTACATAAATGATACATGTTACTTGGATTTGGGATAATCCAAGGATTCTATCAATGGCATATTGATAAGGGGAGTTTGTGTTAAACTCCGGGGAGTTTTGGTTAACTCCGTCAGTCCTCAATTAGTTGTCATCATCAAAAAGGGGGAGATTGTTGAATCTCTGATTTTGATGATGAAACTAATTGAGTGTGATTTGTGGTCTAACTGCGTGTTGAGTTACGCAGTCTACTATCGATCGAGATTAGGCAGATTGTATTTGGAGGAATTGACATCGCGCCGGAGGTGATCATGTTAGGATATTGGATGTCGAGCCGGAGGTTCAGTCGACTATCGGCAGGAGGCTTCGTACGTCGATCATCGGGCCAAGAAGTGCGGAGTTGCGCCATGGATATCGAGGTTACGGAGGTCAACCGTCGATTGGCCAACAAGCCGCTAGAGAGGGCGATGTGCCGAAGGATCGGACGAAGCGCCGACCAATGATGTGCCGGGCAACTGAATGTCATTTCACATTGTAATAACTATCTAGATCGAAGTAGAGTGTTTGTTGTTTGTGTGCAGGAGTAACTACGAAAGGGATGAAGATGTAAAGTGAAACCAAGGGCCGAAGTCAAGTGCGATGGATCGTTGGGAGTTCGAGAGTTTGACGGATGTCCGAAGATTCGTCGGAAGTTCACGGAGCTTGCCAAGAAAGATCGGAGCTTGCCAAAGAAGCTCGGGGGAACTCGCCAAAATCATCGTGGAGTCCGAGAGGTTGCCAGGAGTCCGTAGGATGGTTTCCGAGGGATCGTCGGAAGACCACCGGAAGTTCACCGGAAGCTCACCGGAAGAAGACTTGACTTGCGGACTTTGTAATAGCTAAGGAATGTCTTTAATTTCGTAGTTAGCATATCAATTTGGGTTAGGATTAGGGGTTAATCCTTTAACCCGGTGTAGGGCCAACCAGGGCCCCATCGGGCCTTTGGGCCTTGAACAAGGCCCATTCAAAGCAAAGTTGAATGGGCGAAGTGAGTAGCACCGCTGGCGGTGTGTGTTGGGCGGTGCTACCGCCCAGCCTGGAGCAGTAGTACCGCCTGGCCACTTTGGTCAGCGACGGTAGGACCGCCTGCTCCAAGCGGTAGCACCGCCTGTATAGTGTCAGTCTAGCGATTGACAAGCGGTAGTACCGCCTCTGACAGGTGGTAGTACCGCCTAGACCTGGGAATTTCAAATTTGATTTCAAATTTGGAGCCCAATTTTGAATCCATTTTGGATCTATAAATACCCCCCCTTTCTCAGCTGAAAGGGCACCCTTTTGAGAAGTTAGAATCTTAGTTTTAAGTCTTGAAAAGTCTTATTCTTGCTAAGTGTTCACCTCATTCTTCTTGTGAAATCTTGTAAGAGTGTGAACCACTTGTAAAGGGTTGTAAGAGGAGTATGTGATCCTTCCTCTTCAAAAGGATTTGGTAGTGGAAGAAGGGAGCCTCATCGGAGAAGGCTTCGGAAGTGGATGTAGGTCACTTTGACCGAACCACTATACATCGCTGCGTCTTGATTGTGTGAGTGTTTAAATTTCTATTTTATCTCTTTACTTTGCTGCAAGCCTTTACTTTACTTACTCCACTTCCTTTTCATCTTCGTACGCATGCTTTAAAGTTAAAACGCAATCTTTCCGGGTTCAAACGAAACGTTGCTTTCATCGTACAAAGTTTCCGAAGCTTGTTTTAAATCGCTGAAAAATATATCATTTTATCCGCTGCACTAATTCACCCCCCCCCTCTTAGTGTCGCTCGATCCCTAACAAGATGGTAGCCAAAAAGGGTCTAGCCTATGACCCTTTTGGTTCCCTCTTATTTATAGAGGTCACTATCAATTTAACCTTAATGGATCATACCCTATTAGGTACTAGATCTCCATCCAACTACCAAAGCCTCTTCGATTAGAGGATCTCTATTTAATAATCTCTCATAGGCTCTTATTGGATCTTATCCATAGAATCCAATAATTCAAGGACTTATTGGATATCTAATAAAATATGGGCTTCAACAAATATCTCATATCCAAACTTCTACTCATCATAACACCTATCTTATGTGTGTGACCCTCCAGGCCTAATATTAAACTAGCTGTGAGTCATATCTGTAAAAACTCATTCTGACTAATGAATTATTATCTCCATAATAATTCACTCGACTCATCAACTACAAATGTACTAGGCTACTATGTCACATTCTTCAAAAGATACAAGGGAATCCAATCTTTTAGACCTATCTGTCATCAGTTATCGTGTATCTATAATCTCTCATCTATCTAATATCTTAGAGACCGTATATTGGATATGGTGCTATCAGACTCATACGGAATCTACTCGAGTCTCAATTTAATCAAAGTCTCCTAGATAACTCTTTCTCTCTTAATTTGTATGACCCTAGCCATGGATTTACTTGAGTAAGAAGATATGGGATATTGTTCTTATGACATCGAGAGCAGATGATCCTCTATTGATGCTCAATTGCTATCATAAGGTTGGCTGCCACTCTCGATGACTATTTGTGCAAGATCTAGTGCTTCCAAACCTATAAGTCCAATATCAAAGAGTGGAGTTCTCATATAGGACATCCTTAGTGTCTCAAGTCTAATGACCATATACACAACTAGGACGATAGAATCATTGTCTAACAATGAGGTATCATCAACCATCCAGCATTCTATAAGCTGATCAATCAGTGAACTCATTCTCCAATGAGCACCTGTACTATATCCCTAGTGTCCCTACACTAGCAGCTATGAGACTAGCTATCTCCATCATATAGACGGATACACAGCACACTAATCTATCCAATTATTTCGATATCTCTCTTGAGTAACCTATGACCGGGATTATTTAGGGTGTGCTTAAAAGTGAATCGATCTAATTATTGTGATCTCATCACGATCCGATTTTCATTATGCAAATCCATGGACATCATAATATATGCAACAAGTAACATAAAGTAAAAAAAATAATAAATAAATAATAAACAAAAAGAGTACATATCATATCACACATGCCTTCACTCATATGTTGGCTTGTAGGGCACTTATGACCAGCAACTTTTTAGGACTTGACCAATCATACTAAGCCCGAAATGGTAGGCAACTATTGCCGATCACAACTCCTTGTGATTCTCATCTTATTCGGCCTCTAAACCATCATGGCCTCGAGGGACTCGACCAACCATGATATTTGGTTAAGTCATCACCATCATTACAAGATGAGTCTGATTCGATGATATACCCTTGAGGGACTCAACTAAGCATATCACGTCCTCAAATCACCGATGACTTCTCTATGTCATAGGCAAGATCTCGAATCGTAATATAAGTGAGCCTCGAGAGACTCGACCAACTCAACCTATGTCGAGAATCGATTTCTCCCTATAATGATGGATGGCCATATGGATCAATCTAATTGCCTCATTGTCATGAACTTAGTTGGTTTTGCCTAAGTTGTGCGGCACCCTTGCATGTCCATCTGCATAGGTTAACCTCCCCGAAACCTCCTATGATCCCTTAGGACCTATAAAAGAGAAGACGGGATAGAGAAAGCGCTTTACTCGGGATCCACAAGCAATCATTTTCAGCAAACACTTTATAGCTAATATAAATGACAACTATGGACTTCACAAGCTTAGAACGGTTGCACAACAAAAGTACAAAATTGGACTATAGACCAAAATTTCTCACAAGTGTCAACGTGACATAATTTTATATACAAACCTAAAATGACTATCAAACCCAACTAAAATGAGGCTGTTAAGCATTCGGCTAGCCCTCTACATACTATGTAAAGTATAAACAAACCAAAAGACACAAACATACATAAGTATTATATTGAACACCTCATTTACAAGTTTATCCATGACATTCTCCCTAACTTATTCCTTCGCCGTCCTCATCGAAGCCTTTGCTAACGCTGCAATTCCTTTCCTTTGTTGAATTTCCAATCTTCTACTCCTACTGGAATGCACCCCTTTGCTCCCAAGTTGCTCTCCACTGCTATTATTGAGTAGTCAAACTTTTATCTGCCATGCTGCTTCAACTCACTAATGACTCTGACTCTGGTGTAGGGTTGGTTGAGTTATGCTGATCTTTACTAGTTCCTGCGGATTCTTCAAATGAAGGAAAAGACTATCCTTGATATGTGCCAATCTTCAAATGCCTTATGTCGCTTGAATTGGGTGGATACTTATTGAAGTTTTAATGAGCATCGCCTTGCAGAATTTGAAGTTTTCGGGTCCTTCCTTCCATTCTGATCATTATGGTATGAACTCGAACTACGATCTATCCATGTGTGGCCTCTGCCAACATATCGCAAGGCCTTTGCCACCTTCGATTATGTTTACTCTTTTGGCAATCGACCTTCGTTCACCCACTCTCGGGTCACACTTGGATGAAGCATAGCTATAAAATAGTCCGTCGCCTAGCAACTCTTGAAGCCTTCTGACTTCATTGAAATTGGTATACCATTGCCTGGATCCTAGGCCTCTACCCCTACCAGCACAATCTCTGTTGTGCACTACTTTCTTCATGGTAACTTGAACGATAGCATGTAGGCATATGTTGGGAAATCCACAAGGGGAGTGACATCACATGCGTAGTGGAAGAACAGAAAACAAAACCACAGATTTCCCATAGAAAGTTTCCATTGTCGTGCGAAGATCGGTGCATCAAAAACAAATCCGCAAAACCGCATGTATAAAAGAAGATACCTAAGGAGATCGTATATCCTTGAATTCCTACAGATCTGTAGGAGAGGATGAAGGAGGTCAAGCATCCTTCTATCTAGCGGTATCCACACGATAGGGATTGCAACGATGCACCTCTCTCTCTAGGGAGAGGAGAACAGGAGGTGGCTACCAAAAGAAAGCCTATAGAGCTTTGGTTCCCTTCAATTTATAGGGGCCCCCTAAAAACCCTAATGGATCTTTTGCCCTATTGGGTATTGGATCTCCATCCAATTACCCAAGCTTCTTGGATTAGTGGATCTCTACCCAATAATCTCTTATTAGCAATTATTGGATCTTATCTCAAGATCCAATAATTTAGGGGCTTAATGGATATCCAATAAGATAGGGGGTTCAGCGGATATCTCATATCCGAACCTCTACTCGTCGTATCACCTACCATATGTGTGTGACCCTCTAGGCCCAATATCGAGCTGGCTGTGAGTCATAATTGTTAGAACTCCTTCTGACTTAGTAAATTATTATCTCTATAATAATTCACCCAACTCATCGACTACGGACGTACCAAGCCACTATGCCGCAGCCCCTAAACGATATAGGCCTTTGGACCTATTTGTCCTTAGTTACCATGCATCTATAATCTCTCATCCATCTAATAGCCTAGAGACCCTATACCGGGCATGGTGCTGTCAGGCCCATATGGTCTCTCCTCGAATCTTGCTCTTGTCGGATCTCCCGGAGAACTCTTTCTCTCTTAATCTAAATAACCTTGGCCAAGAATTTGTTCGAGCAAGAACATGCTAGTTATAGGAGCCCTACAAGCCAATCACATGAGTGATTGCACCTGTAAAATGCTGCATCAATCTCTTTGCTTATGATTATTGATATTATCTCACATTCTCTAGATGTATATTGTGATGTCCTTGGATCTATGCAATGGGAATTGGACTGTGATGAGATTATGATAATGAGACCGATTCACCTTTAAACACAGACCCTAAATTATCCTGGTCATAGGTTACTCGAGACGGACATCGAGATAACCGGATAGACTGGTGTGCTGTATACCCATTCATATGATGGAGGTAGCTGCTCTCATAGCTGCTCGGTAGGGACACTAAGGGTACAATGCAGGTGCTCATTGGAGAATGAGTTCACTGATTGATCCGCCTATGGAATGCTAGATGGTTATTGATACCTCACGTCAGACAACGATTTCGTAGTCCCAGTAGTGTATCTGGTCCTTAGACTTGAGACACCAAGGATGCCCTATAAGAGTACTCCACTCTTTGATACCGGACTTATAGGTTTGGAAAGTTCCAGATCTAGTACAATCGGTCATTGGGAGTGGTAGCCAACCTTACGAGGGCTATTGAGTGTCAATAAAGGATCATCCGCTCTCGGTATCATGAGATGAATATCTCATATGTTCTTGCTCGAACAAATCCTTGGCCAAGGTTATTCGGATTGAGAGAGAAAGAGTTCTTTGGGAGAATCCGACAATAGCAAGACTCGAGGAGAGACCGTATGGGCCTTACAGCACCATGCCCGATATAGGGTCTCTAGGATATTAGATGGATGAGAGATTATAGATACATGGTAATTAAGGACAGATAGGTCCAAAGGATTGGATTCCCCTGTATCGTCTGGGGGCCACGGCGTAGTGGCCTAGTACGTCCGCAGTCGATGAGTTGAGTGAATTATTATAGAGATAATAATTCACTATGTCAGAAGGAGTTTGACAAGTATTACTCATGGCCAGCTCGATATTGGGCCTAGAGAGTCACACACATATTATAGGTGTTACGACGAGTAGAGGTTCGGATATGAGATATCCGCTGAACCCCCTATCTTATTGGATATCCATTAAGTCCCTGAATTATTGGATCCTGAGATGAGATCCAATAGTTGCTAATAAGAGATTATTGGGTAGAAACCCACTAATCCAAGAGGCTTAGATAATTGGATGGAGATCCAATACACAATAGGGCAAAAGATCCATTAGGGTTTTTAGGGGGCCTCTATAAATAGGAGGGAACTAAAGCTCTATAGACTGAGGGTTTTTTGGTAGCCACCTCCTGTTCGCCTCTCCGAAGAGAGAGAGGTGCATCATCGTAATCCCTATCGTATGGATACCGCTAGAAAGGAGGACGCTTGACCTCCTTCATTCTCTCTAACATATACGTAGGAATTCAGGGATATACGATCTCCCTAGGTATCTTCTTTTACACGTGCAGCTTTGCGGATTTGTTTTTGACGCATCGATCTTCGCTCGACGACGAAAACTTTCTATGGAAAATTTGGGGTTTTGTTTTCTGTTCTTCCACTGCGCATGTGATGTCGCTCCCCCTGATGGATTTCCCAACAGAACACATGGGATATTCCTCTCATGATACCGAGAATAGATGATCCTCTATTGACACTCAATAGCCCTCGTAAGGTTGGCTACCACTCCCAATGACCGACTGTACTAGATCTGGAACTTTCCAAACCTATAAGTCTAGTATCAAAGAGTGGAGAACTCATACAGGACATCCTTGGTGTCTCAAGTCTAAGGACCAGATACACTACTGGGACTATGGAATCGCTGTCTGACGTGAGGTATCAATAACCATCCAGCATTTCGTAGGCGGATCAATCAGTGAACTTATTCCCCAATGAGCACCTGTGCTATACCCTTAGTGTCCCCACACAAGTAGCTATGAGATCAGCTACCTCTATCCTATGGACGGGTATAAAGCACACCAGTCTATCCGGTTATCTCGATGTCCCTCTCGAGTAACCTATGACCAAGATAATTCAGGGTTTGTGTTTAAAGGTGAATCGGTCTCATTATCATGATCTCATCATTATCCGATTCCCATTACATAGATCCAAGGACATCACAATATATGCAGCACGCACGATAAAGTGATAAAACGCCTAATAATACTCAAAGAGAAAAAGTGCATATCAAGTCATAAGTGCTATCACTCATGTGATTGGCTTGCAGGGCACATATGACTAGCAATCTGCCACTTGACCTAAGGCCAATCACCAACATGTCTGATCCCCATCAGACCTCTGTGACACTGGAAGATAATATGAGTCAATGGCTTTGTTAGTGGATCTGCAATGTTATCTTCGGATGGAACTCTTTCTGATATGAACCAGATCAAGCTAGTCAAGACTCAATCAATATTCTATGATTGCAAGAAGATTCTAAAATGGCCAACGTGATCATAAAGAGAGAAGGACAAATTTGAAGACCTCAACTTGAAGAATAAAAGTCCATTCAGCTATGTTTACCAAAATTCATGAATTAGGAATATAAATGTTATTTAATGCATTCATTCTCTTTGTACATTCCTCATACTATATAAATGAGGTTGACTCTCAGTGTAAGACAATTTGGAAATATAACAATTCTTCAACACCGGTGAGTGTTTTGTTTTTAAGTTCTTGCATGAACTTTAGAACTTATCAGGCTTTTCTGCTTGTGGCGTTCAAACCAAATCTTTGCTTTTCCTTTGACTTATCAGACTTTTAGTTTGTGGCGTCTTAAGGGAATTCAAAGTGCTATTCTAGTTATTTCATCAATTTTCTATTGATAAGTAATTGAATAGTTTCTTACTTCATTCTTGAACGATCCGCCTTGTTTCAATTCGTTGGAGGGTGTCAATTTGCATTCCATATGTATCATAGCTCTTTAGCTATCGGGGTGTATGGTTGCTAAATTGATGATTTCCATCATTTGGTATCAGAGCTACGAGACAAACTAGGAGAGGACGTTTTGATGGTGTGGACAGAAACATAGGCAAAGGTAAAAAAAAAAGGAGAGAGAGAAAATCAAAAGTAAAAAAAAAGAGAGGAAATCAAAGATCAAAGAAAAAAAAGAGAGAGAGAGGAGAAGATCAAAGGTAAAAAAAAAGGAAAAAAAAAGAAAGAGATCGAAATTTTTAAAAAAATGAGAGAGAGAAAATCAAAAGTAAAAAAAAAAAAGAGAGGAAATCAAAGATCAAAGAAAAAAAGGTAAGGAAAATGTGATCGCCGATGCTCTCTAGAAGGTGATGGAGGCTATGATTCGAGGACGAATCCTTTTCAGGAAAGGGGGAATGATATGAACCAGATCAAGCTAGTCAAGACTCAATCAATATTCTATGATTGCAAGAAGATTCTAAAATGGCCAACGTGATCATAAAGAGAGAAGGACAAATTTGAAGACCTCAACTTGAAGAATAAAAGTCCATTCACTATGTTTACCAAAATTCATGAATTAGGAATATAAATGTTATTTAATGCATTCATTCTCTTTGTACATTCCTCATACTATATAAATGAGGTTGACTCTCAGTGTAAGACAATTTGGAAGTATAACAATTCTTCAACACCGGTGAGTGTTTTGTTTTTAAGTTCTTGCATGAACTTTAGAACTTATCAGCTTTTTCGCTTGTATGCGTTCAAACCAAATCTTTGCTTTTCCTTTGACTTATCAGACTTTTAGTTTGTGGCATCTTAAGGGAATTCAAAGTGCTATTCTAGTTATTTCATCAATTTTCTATTGATAAGTAATTAGAATAGTTTCCCTTACTTCATTCTTGAACGATCCGCCTTGTTTCAATTCGTTGGAGGGTGTCAATTTGCATTCCATATGTATCATAGCTCTTTAGCTATCGGGGTGTATGGTTGCTAAATTGATGATTTCCATCATTTGGTATCAGAGCACGGCTCAAGTTTGAGGTTTGCTTATCCATTTATTTGTTATCTTTTAACTTTTCCTGTTCTCTTATCACGATATCCATAATTGCTATTCTTCCTTTCTTCTTATTCTTTGTGTTTCTTGTGCTATCACTGTTTGTTTTTATTTTTTCCCCTCACTTTATCGTCAAAAAAAGAAAGAGAAACAGAAAGTTAAAAAAAAACGAGAGAGAGAAAATCAAAAGTAAAAAAAAAAAGAGAGGAAATCAAAGATCAAAGAAAAAAAAAGAGAGAGAGAGGAGAAGATCAAAGGTAAAAAAGGAAAGAAAGAAAGAGATCGAAATTTAAAAAAAAATTGTGAATTCAGGGACTTCGTGCAAATTGCATAATTCTTCATTATTTTGAATTCTTGTTTCAGGTTTGGAATTTTTTTCATTCCAAAATACTTGAATTCAAATCTTTGCTTATGATTGAAGTGCATCATACACTCCTTTAAATTGGCTTACATTTTTTTGCTTTTATGTCAATTTCAATACCCTTGAATTGCCACAATCTGAATTGTTTGTTTAAGTTTTTTTAGTTAATCTAAGAACTCAAAGAACAAAACAAGAGGTAAAAGGCAAGAGTGGTGAGATCAATATCGAGAAAAGCCAAACATTGTGTGAAAACACGAGTGGAGTGAATCAAATCTTGAGTGAAACACGTGAGAGAGTGTTGGTGAGACTATTCTAACTTTGTTTTTCAGGTTGCAAACATGTCTAAAGAAAAAGAAGCGAGTTCTTCATCTAATGATCTTTTGCTTCAAGCAATGCAACAACAATTTGAACGTATGTTCAAAGTGATAGGAGATGTAAGAGATCATCTAGAAAGGCATGATGATGCAATTAATAGAATGGAAGGTGAACCACGGCGTAGGAGACAACCAGCATTCATCCACGATGAATATAATGGCGGAGATGACCTCGACGATGACCAAGTCACTCTAATTGGTCAAGATGTTAATCCTACGAGACAATTTGGAAGTATAACAATTCTTCAACACCGGTGAGTGTTTTGTTTTTAAGTTCTTGCATGAACTTTAGAACTTATCAGGCTTTTCTGCTTGTGGCGTTCAAACCAAATCTTTGCTTTTCCTTTGACTTATCGGACTTTTAGTTTGTGGCGTCTTAAGGGAATTCAAAGTGCTATTCTAGTTATTTCATCAATTTTCTATTGATAAGTAATTAGAATAGTTTCCCTTACTTCATTCTTGAACGATCCGCCTTGTTTCAATTCGTTGGAGGGTGTCAATTTGCATTCCATATGTATCATAGCTCTTTAGCTATCGGGGTGTATGGTTGCTAAATTGATGATTTCCATCATTTGGTATCAGAGCGAAAACCTCTCCTAGTTTGTCTCGTAGGATTACTACATCTTTTCGGGCCACAATCTCTCTAATAAGCTAGAACCTCCTCAGAACACTTCTGATAAGACCCGGGTTCCCTTATTTGAGTAATCACCCCATAGTTATCGCAATATAAGGGAATCAGCTCTTCGCTGCTCGACATGACTCCCAAATCTGTGATGAACTTCTTCATCTAGACTCCCTCCTTTGCTGCCTCTGCTGCAGTAATGTATTTCGCCTCTGTAGTCGAGTCAGCAGTAGTGTCTTGCTTGGAACTTTTTCAGCATACTGCTCCTCCATTCAGGGTGAACACATACCTTGAATTAGACTTCCTATCATTGACATCGGACTGGAAGCTCGAGTTCGTGTAGCCCTCAACCCTGAGGCTACTACCTCCATATACCAGTAAAAAATCCTTAGTCCTTCTCAAGTACTTAAGGATACTTTTTATTGCTTTCCAGTGCTCCAAGCCTGGATCTGCCTAATATCTGCTCGTGACACTCAGAGCATGCACTATATCAGGCCTGGTACATAGCATAGAATACATGATAGATCCTATCGCTTATGCATATGGTATCATATCCATGTGTGCCCTTTCTTTAGGAGTCTTTGGGGACATACTCCTAGAAAGTGATATTCCATGTCTTATTGGTATGAGACCTCTCTTGGAATTTTTCATGCCAAACCTTTTGACAATGGTGTCTATGTACCTGGACTGGGACAAGCCAAACATTCTTTTGGATCTATCTCTATAGATTTGTATCCCCAATATGCAGGATGCTTCCCCTAAGTCCTTTATGGAGAAGTGCCAAGATAACCAAGTCTTTACTATGGAGAGCATTCCTACATCATTCCCAATGATCAGGATGTCATCCACATATAATACCAAAAAGGTGATAGTGCTCCCACTTACTTTCCTATACATATAAGGCTCATCTTTGTTCTTAACAAAGTCATAAGATCTGATTGCCTCATCAAATCTTATGTTCCAACTTCGGGAAGCTTGCTTCAATCCATAAATGGACCTAAGCAACTTGCACACCTTATCTGAGTTATCCCTCGACACGAATCCCTCAAGCTGTATCATATACACATCTTCATCGAGGTTACCATTGAGAAATGCGATTTTGACGTCCATATACCAAATCTCATAATCATAGTGTGCTGCAATAGTCAATAGAATTCGAATGGATTTTAGCATGGCTACAAGTGAGAAAGATTCGTCATAGTCAACACCTTGCCTTTGACGATACCCCTTAGCCACTAGCCTTGCTTTATAGGTCTCTACCTTTTCATCTACTCCAATCTTCTTTTTGAAGATCCACTTGCAGCCAATGGGTATAATACCCTCGGGTGCAAAAACTATGTTCCAAACCTTATTGGAGTACATGGAATCCATTTCTGAATTCATGGCTTTTTATCATTTCCCAGAGTCTATACTCATAATAGCCTCTTTGTAGGTTTAAGGATCAATATCCTCAACATCCTCTCTTCTGATATGTTCCATATATCTCTCAAGAGGATGGGATACTCTACTAGACCTACGTAAAGTTGAAACTTATGTGCTAGGTACCTGAACAGTTTCTGGGTGTGGAATGGTGCTTGAGCTAGGTTCTCCAACCTCGCTAAACTCTATCATGCTCCCACTGTCTCCACCAAGAATGTGTTCCTTTTCAAGAAACACTACTCTCTTGGCTACAAAGACCTTTTGGTCCTCAGGGTGATAAAAATAATACCCATCAGTTTTCTTGAGGTATATCCCATGAACTTGCACCGTTCCGTCCTGGATTCCAACTTGTTAGGGTTCTATCTCTTGACGTTGGCAGGGCACTCCAAAATCTTAACAACCTTAAGATCGGGCTTCTTCCCAGTTCATATCTCATATGGAATAGACACTTCTGACTTAGTTGGAATGCTATTCAGAAGATAAGCTACGGTCTCTAAGGTATATCTCCAGAATGAGATAGGTAGGTCAGCGAAACTCATCATGGAACGCACCATGTCTAACAGTGTGTGATTCCTCCTTTCTGATACACCATTAATCTGCGGTGTATAAGGAGGTGTCCATTAGTATAAAATCCCATGATCTTTGAGGAATTGGGTGAACCCTATACTCAAGTACTCACCTCCTTGATCTGATTGAATGGTTTTAATACTCTTTCCAATCTGATTCTCCACTTCATTTTTATATTCCCTGAATTTATCAAAAGTCTCAGACTTATACGTCATCAAGTACACATATTCGTATCTTGAGAAATCATCAGTGAAAGTAATGAGATAGGAGTAACCACCTATGGCATGAGTCGACATGGGACCACATACATCACTATGTATGATTTCCAGTAACTGAGTGGCTCTCTCTCCAATTTTACTAAATGGAAAGTTGGTTATCTTTCCCTGAAGGCAAGGTTCGCAAGTCGTATATGACTCATAGTCGAATGGATCTAGATATCCATTCTTCAGCAACTTTTGAATCATTTTTTCATGGATGTGACCTAGCCTACAATGTCATAGATAAGCATTGTTCACCTCTTCTCATTCCCTCTTAGACTCACTTACACTCATTATATGTGGAGTTGTATCTAGCATAAACAAACCATTATGGAATGTTTCTCTCGTGATGATCTCATCATCTAATGCTATTAAGTAACCATTGTTCTTAAAAACTAATTTATATCCACTGACTGTCAATCATGAAATGGAAATAATATTTTTGATAATAGAAGGAACATAATAGCATGCATCTAATGCAATAATAGCTCCACCAGGCAGATTTAAAGTGAACTTGCCAATAGCCACTGCAGTAATCTTGATAGGACCCTAGCAGGGTTAGGTCCTACTCAACCATGTAACAGCTAATAAAAACCCTGTGAGAATGTAATAAACCCCACCTAGCCACCTCTATCCTATAAAGAAGAGAGGCTAGGGTTTATATTTGGGTCTTTGGGCTTCTTAGCCGTCGCCCCCCTTGTTACTAGGCCGGCCCACTAAGGTTGAGGGTAAATTGGGTAGTTCACTTAGGAAGCAGCCCCCAGGGCTAGGGTTTGGAGCTCTATATAAGCTTGTAGCCTCCACCTCTTTGGAATAAGAAAGATCAATCTACAATTGCAGCCACCAGGCTACTTGGAGGGTGGAACCCCTATAGCGTTCCAAGGGTTGATCCCCCTCAAAGATCAATCTCCATAGAATTCCTCTGGGGTTCTATCATCTGGTATCAGAGCAGCGATTTTGCTGCTTTTGCTGCCATCCCTGCCGCCCACCATTAACCAAGCAATTCCCACAATTGCTCTTGACGTCGTCGTCTCCACCATCATCTCTTGACGTAGATCAAATCAATCTACAGTCGCCACCTCTAATTGCATCAGAGATCTGGTATTTTTCTTTCACCAATACCTTTTGCTGCTGCAATTTTTCATCTAAAATATCAAAAAGAAGTTTTTCTATCGATCCCTTACTGCGAATTCCTTGCGTCGCAAAAGTTACCATCTTTGCGAACGTAGGATTGCTGCAGAAAATTTCAGCCGTGTGTTGCTGCCTTTAACTGATCTAATTGTTATCCTTTTTGAATGAAATTTTTTGTGCACCTCATAGATCATCTTGGCTCCCATCCATGATTGATCTATTGTGGAATTCATCACAAAAACAAATTCGTGTGTTTCTGCAATCTCTCGTCACAAAGTGTTGAAATTTTTTTGACGAGAATTCTGCTATCGCAACTTGCACCGATTTCTTTACTGCTTTGCTGCCGAAATTTCTTGATCCAATTTGTTATCCTTATTTCTATCTAAACTAAGATTCTACCATCAAACCCCCTCCTCAAACCCCTGAGTTTTCGCTGGAAATTTCGTCGAGAAACTGCTATTTCTTCGACGACAATTCTGCTCTTACGAGACAGCGCATATAGGCAGCAATTTCTACTGATTTTTTGTCAAATCTTTGCTGCAAGATACCACAAATCTAAAACCCTCTTCCCTAACCTTCATCCACTACCATCTCAGCCCAAAACTCCATCAAATCGTAGCCCCAAGCAGCACCTAAAATAGCCACAAAATAAGCCTAAACCGCAGCCTACATCCACCAATCCACAAACCCTTTCGGCCACCACTTCCCTCAAATAATTCATGCCTTTAACCCGGCAACAAAAGAGAGATCTTAATATTACAGATTTGGAGACATATGCTATGGCATCCGAGGAGGCAATTGATGCTAAATTCGAAGCCTTCGAGACACGAATGGAGGAGAAGATTCAGACTCTCTTTGCCGAACTTAGTTTGGGTCGACCACCGAGCCTAAAGAAATCACATCAAGGGGAGAGCTCTAATCGAAAAGATGACCTTCAAGAGAGGGGAGGCTCTATGACCGATCCTCACTATCCACACAGGAGGGTGGACTTCCCTAGATGGGAAGAAGGAGACCCGATTGGTTGGATCTCGCATGCGGAGCGATATTTTTGGTACCACAAAACCGCAGATGCATCTATGGTAGAAATTGCAGCTATACATCTTGAAGGAGATGCCATACAATGGTTTGATTAGTTTGAACATACTCATGGAGTCCTCTCATGGCGACAATTCAAAGAAGGACTGCTGATCCGTTTCGGACCAACCGATTACGAGAACATCGACGGACAACTAGCAAAGATCCGACAAACCTCCACCATCCAAGAGTATCAAACCAGGTTTGAAAGGTTATCTAATCAAACTCATGATTGGTCTGAAAAACAATTATTGGGGACATTTATTGAGGGCTTGAAGCCGGAGATCCGGGAGAAGTTAAAGCGCGACAACCGCATACGCTTATGGCAGCCATCTCTTTCGCACGACTTCGGGAGGAGCGATTGAACCATGAAGCCCAGAGGACTAGGGTCGCTCCCCGACCAGAAATATTGAAGCCCTCAGCCTTGCCTACTATCAGCCGAGCTCCTGCACCAAAAAGGTTGACAAGAGAAGAGCTTCGAGACCGATCTGCTAAGGGGTTATGTTGGCATTGTGACGAGCCGTGGAGCCGCGAGCATCGCTGTAAAAAGGGGAGACTTCTTGTGATTGAACCAGTGGAAGAAGAGATCAGTGAACAGCTAGAAGAGAGTCTTGAACATGAGGATGAAGATGTGGAAGAAGAGCCACAATCGGTCGACTTTATGGTACATGCGCTAGCCGGCTACTCAAATCCACAAACGATGAAAGTTGGAGGCCTGCTCAAACAACAACCGATCACCGTTCTCATCGATACAGGCAGCACTAATAACTTTCTAAACAGTAAGATTGCTGCTCGGATGGCACTCCATATCGAAGGTTGCAGCAAGTTCGACGTAAAGGTCACCGACGGCCGAATCCTAAAATGCGACCAAAGATGCCCGCAGGTGAAACTATTACTACAGGACCAAGAAATTGTTGCCGACTTCTTCCTCCTACCAATTGATGATTATGAGGCGGTGTTGGGCATAGAATGGCTGACGACACTAGGTGATGTCTCTTGGAACTTTTCCAAATTGATTATGAAATTCTATTGCAAAGGTAAACAGGTCACCCTATGCGGGAAGCGCGGAAGCAACGTAACCACCGTTTCAACCCAATGAATGGAGAAAGTTTTACACAAGATAAATGGTGGCTTTCTTATGCATCTCCAGCAGCAACCAGAGGGGGAGAAAACAAAAATTAAAAATCAAAAGATCACCCAACTGCTTGTTGAATTTGATGATGTTTTTGCTGAACCGCGCGGTCTTCCTCCTACTCGGCAACATGACCATCGGATTCCAATCCTTCCGGGCAAACCACCAGCAAACACTCGGCCTTACCGCTATCCTCATGTCCAGAAGGATCCAGAAACCAGCAACATCATCAAAAAATTGGAGGAGGATCCAAGTGCAATAGCTCACTATACTTGGGATTCGAGGGATCTATGCTATAAAGGTCGTATTGTGCTTATACCAAACTCCCCTTGCATCAAAGTCATTCTGCATGAAATGCACTCCACACCTTCAGCAGGGCACTCCGGATTTCTAAGAACCTACAAAAGAGTGAAGCAAAACTTTTATTGGAAAGGGATGAAAAAAATTATTTCTGAATACGTAGCACAATGTGATGTATGTCAACAGCAAAAGGGTGAAACAGTGGCAAGTCTAGGGAAACTACAACCACTACCCATACCAGACTCGGTGTGGACTGACATCTCCATGGACTTCATCGAAGGGCTGCCACCTTCAAAAGGTAAAAGCACAATCCTTGTGGTGGTTGATCGACTTACGAAATATGCTCATTTTTGTGCTGTGCGCAATCCCTACACTGCTGTTAGTATTGCTCAGATTTTCATAGAAAATATTATTAAACTGCATGGGATGCCAAGGTCCATTGTAAGTGATCGTGACAGGATCTTCACTAGTAAATTTTGGACCGAGTTATTTCGATTCTGAGGCACCAAACTCAAGATGAGCACTGCATACCATCCACAAACTGACGGCCAAACAGAAGTGGTGAACAGATGTTTAGAGACATACCTTCGGTGTTTCACTAGTGATCGACCAAAGGAGTGGACGAAATGGCTCCCCTGGGCCGAATGGTGGTACAATACTATATATCATTCATCTACAAAATGTACCCCATATGAAGCATTATATGGTCGGCCGGCTCCTGTGATTCCAAAGTATGTAATTGGCTCGGCTAAGGTAGATCAGGTTGACCAAGATTTAATTGACAGGGACAAACTCCTACAGCTGCTAAAGGATAATCTCTCTACTGCTCAAGCTAGAATGAAGCAGCAAGCTGACACACGAAGAAGTGAAAGAGAATTTTTAGTAGGAGATTGGGTTTATCTTCGCCTACAACCATACAAGCAACTATCCATCAACACACGAGCCTCCATGAAGCTATCTCCACGTTTTTATGGGCCCTATTAGATCATAGAGCGTATTGGAGCTGTGGCGTACAAACTTAAATTACCCGAAGATGCCAAAATTCACCTTGTCTTCCACGTGTCATGCTTGAAGCCTAAGTTGGGAGAACACGAGACACCCCAGATCCAACTGCCCAACACCACTAATGATGGAAATATTCAAGCCCAACCACAAGCTATCCTCGACCGCAGAGTCGTGATACGTCATCGACGTCCCTCTACTGAAGTACTAGTATATTGGACTAATTTACCACTCGAAGATGCCACTTGGGAATCATATGAGGAGTTGAAGTCCCGGTTCCCTGAGTTCATAGAACCCCAGCCTTGAGGACAAGGCTGATTTGAAGAGGGCGGGCTTGATAGGACCCTAGCAGGGTTAGGTCCTACTCAACCATGTAGCAGCTAATAAAAACCCTGTGAGAATGTAATAAACCCCACCTAGCCACCTCTATCCTATAAAGAAGAGAGGCTAGGGTTTATATTTGGGTCTTTGGGCTTCTTAGCCGCCGCCCCCCTTGTTACTGGGCCGGCCTGCTAAGGTTGAGGGTAAATTGGGTAGTTCACTTAGGAAGCAGCCCCCAGGGCTAGGGTTTGGAGTCTATATAAGCTTGTAGCCTCCACCTCTTTGGAATAAGAAAGATCAATCTACAATTGCAGCCACCAGGTTACTTGGAGGGTGGAACCCCTATAGCGTTCCAAGGGTTGATCCCCCTCAAAGATCAATCTCCATAGAATTCCTCTGGGGTTCTATCAAATCTTTACTCCATTGCCCATCTTAAAGTCCATCTCACCTCTCTTCAATCTCCTAGGTCCTACCATAACCTACAACGAATTGTAGATATGATAAGCACTCCCGGTATCTAATACCCCATGTGTTGTCATAAGATTCTGATAAATAGAGACTGATCATGAATGTACCTGAAGCATCTCCAAGCTTCTGTTTCGCCCTCTCTGTAAGGTACTCTTTGTAGTTCCTCTTCCAATGCCCATCTTTGCTATAGTAGAAGCACTAGCCTTTGTCCTTTGTTGGGTCTTTCTTGGCAACCGTTGTCTTACTCATTTTGCCCTTGCCCTTGCCCTTCTTAAGGGACTTCTCAGCCTTCCTTTTCTTTATGGTCTCACCACCATAGAGAACTGGCTTCTCTTTCTTGATGGTCCTCTCTGCTTCTCTCAACATATTGAGGAGCTTTGGGAGGGTCACCTCAAGCTTGTTCATATTAAAATTAATTATAAATTAAGAAAAAAAATCTAGTAGGGACTGAAGCACAAGATCCACACATAGGTTATCCTCTAGGACCATTCATAGACTTGTGAGTTTCTCGATCCACTCAATCATCTTAAGGACATGGTTCTGAACCGATGTCCCCTCAGTCATCTTGGTATAGCAAAGACTCTTTGATACCTCATATCGCTGAGTTCTTCCCTGTTACTCAAATAGTTTACGGAGATGTAGGAGTATGGAATTAGCATCCATATTTTCATGTTATCTCTGTAACTTAGTAGTCATAGGGGCCAACATATAACACTGAGCAAGAATGGAATCATCTATGTACTTTACATAACAAGCGATCTCATCCTCGCTTGCCCCTTCATCGGGCGTAGGGATTACTATATCAAGGACATATGTGATTTTCTCCGCCGTGAGAACGATTCTCAGATTGCAAAGCTAATCCGTATAATTTGGACCAATGAGGTGGTTGGCATCAAGTATGCCACTTAAAGGATTTGAAAGCGACATTTTTATGAAATTAAAGATGTAGCAGAAATAAATAACATGCAGACTTTACAAAAATTAAACAGTTAAGATAAGAACTTCTATCTTAATATATTCCCACTAATTTTTCGCGAGACACACTACACCAACTAGTATGTGAATCGAAGACCCCCGGTGGATCTCTAACGAGGATCGAGACCCAATTGACATATTAACGTAACCTTGAGGGACTCGACCAATAATGTTAAGCCTATAAAGGTAGGCAACTCTTGTCAATTACAACTCCTTGTGATTCCTGTCCTGTTCGGCCTCCGAACCACTATGGCCTTGAGGGACTCGACCAACGATGATATTCAGTTAAGTCATCACCATCGTTATAAGATGAGTTTGATTCGATGATATTCGAGGGACTCGACTAATTTAACCTACACCAAGAATTGGTTCCTACTTATAACGATGGAACCATGTGGGTAAATCTAATTGCCTCACATTTCCGACTTAATATTATTAATAGAGAAGATTTTTGATTTGGTCTCCTAACATAATGTGTCACACACATACATATTTAATATATATATCTACATCGCATGCAAATATATATACATATCTAGTAGGTGTATAATCAATCACACATCACATGAGCAATCATACCAGATGATCATGGACCACATCCTAATGTGATCAGGCCCGAGCCAGTGGGCCCAATCACTTACATCAAGATCTACATGTGCATCGGCGCATTTCCATAATCATCTGTCCACATCATACATCACAATATAGGACTACTAGATAAATAATAATAGTTAATTAAATATTTTAATTAACTAATTTTTTTTAAATCAGGGATATATAGAGAATTTTTAGAATTCCCAAGGGTATTTTGGTCATTCGGCCAGAAAGGACAAAACTAGAATTTTTAAAATTATGAGGGGTATTTTGGTTATTTTATCAAAAAGGGACAGAAATCAAAATTTTCGAAATTCCGAGAGGCAAAACTATCTTTTGCCCGAAAACCCTAATCCTTGACTTATGCCTGCTGTATTACGGTTGTTGCCACCCTTGCCACCAACAGCCACTGCCCGCGGGCTTGCCACCCTTACCCGCAATGGGCGCCGCTGCAGCGGGCCCTTCTGCTTGCGGTCAAGCGCCGCCCGCTGGCGGTGCTGCTGTTGTGGGTGTTGCCCACCCATGCGGGCAGGCAGCCCACAAGCGTCGTTGCCCCGCAGGCAGCGCAGTCGCCGCGGGTGCCGCCCGTAGGGGCCTCGCTGGCGCTGGTGCCCCATAGGCAACGCTACCACTGTGGGTTGTCTTTGCCCATGGGCTGCGGGGTAGCACCCGTAGTCGTCGCTACCCCCGCAGGTGTCTCTGCTCGCTGTGTAGTGCCAGCAGGCATCGCTCTTGCTATGGCAGTGCCCGTAGGAGTCGCTGCCCTTGCGAGTGCTGCTCGCCCCTTGCAGGCAGGTAGTAGGCCGCTGACCACTTGTCTTCGCCTGCAGCCACCGCCACTGTCATTGTAGGTAGCAAGGCTGCAAGCAACCTTGCGGTCGCTGTGCAAGGGCAGCAACACTTGTTGCCCTTCTTCACCTTTTGCGCCAATGATTTTGACAACAAATTCTGTTCTAAATCACAACACATGCAGTTTAAGATCCGATCATTGCATGAACAACCTAGCTCTGATACCATTATTGGGAAATCCAAGGGGGTGACATCTCATGCGCAATGGAAGAATAGAAAACAAAAACCTTGGATTTCCATGAAAGGATCCGTCATCATGCGAAGATCGGTGCACTTCAAAAATAAATCAGTGAAAACTACATGTGTAAAAGAAAGTACCTAGGGAGATGATATATCCCTGAATCTCTGCAGATCTATAGGAGAGGATGAATAAGGTCAAGCATCCTCCTCTCTAGTGGTATCCACACGGAAGGGACTGTGACGATACTCCTCTCTTGGGCAGAGGAGAATAGAAGGTGGCTATTGAGAGAACCCCAACCTATTTATAGAGGTTGGATCTCTATCCAATTACCCAAACCTCTTAGATTAATGGGTCTCTACCCAATAATCTTTTATTAGCTCTTATTGGATCTCATCTTAGGATCCAATAGTTCAAGGGCTTATTGGATATCCAATAAGATAGGGGCTCCGGTGGATATCTTATATCCGAACCTCTACTCATCGCAACACCTACCATATGTGTGTGACCCTCTAGGTCCAATATCGAGCTGGCCATAAATCATATTTGTCAGAACTCCTTTTAACTTAGTGAATTATCATCTCTATAATAATTCACCTAACTCATCTACTGCGGATGTACTAGGCCACTACGCCGCAGTCCCTAGACGATACAGGGGAATCCAATCCTTTGGACCTTTCTATCCTCAGTTACCATATATCTATAGTCCCTCATCCATCTAATATCCCAGAGACCCTATATCGGGCATGGTGCTGTTAGGCCCATATGGTCTGTCCTCGAGTCTCACTCTTATCGGATTCTCTCAAAGAACTCTTTCTCTCTCAATCCGAATAACCTTGGCCAAGGATTTGTTTGAGCAAGAATACATGAGATAGTCCTCTCATGATACCGAGAGCAAATAATCCTCTATTGACACTCAATAGCCCTCGTAAGGTTGGCTACCACTCCCAATAACCAACTTTACTAGATTTGAAACTTTCAAACCTAGTCCAGTATCTAAGAGTGGAGTACTCATATAGGATATCCTTAGTGTCTCAAGTCTAAGGACCAGATACACTACTAGGACTACGGAATCACTGTTTGATGGGAGGTATCAATAACCATCCAACATTTTGTAAGCGGATCAATTAGTAAACTCATTCTCCAATGAGCACCTACATTATATTCTTAGTGTCTCCACATGAGTAGCTATTAGACCAGCCACCTCTATCATATGGACAAGTACACAGCACACCAGTCTATCCGGTTATCTCGATGTCCCTCTCGAGTAACCTATGACCAGGATTATTTAGGGTATGTGTTTAAAGGTGAATCGGTCTTATTATCGTGAACTCATTACGATCTGATTTCCATTGCACAGCTCCAAGGACATCACAATATATACAACATGTAAGATAAAGTGATAAAATGCCTAATAATAATAAGCAAAAAGAAAGAGTACATATCAAGTCACAAGTGCCATCACTTATGTGATTGGTTTGCAGGGTACATATGACTAGCATCGCCAAACTAGGTAGTGGTACCGCCCAATACACTGATAGACCAGTAAGCCCAAGCAATGGTACTGTCAAACTATGGGTGGTACCGCCTAGTGTCAGGGTGTACTAGGCAATAGTACCGCCCATCATAGACGGTGGTATTGCAAGCACCCTGAAAACTAGGATGATTCAAATTTGGGCTCCAAATTTGAATCCACTTAGGGTCTATAAATACTCCAACTATTCTTGCTTGGGATAGCAAGAATTGTGCAAGAAAACTAAGGGAAAACTCTGTGATTCTTAGTAGAAATCCCTCCTCCAAAATTTTAAGAAAAGTTGTTCCTAAGAGAGGTGGTTAAGTAAAGTCTTGTAAGAAGAGAGGGCTATAAGAGGGAGATTAGTCTTCGCCCATTAAAGAAAAACTATTAGTGGAAGCTAGTGGCCTCAAGTGAAGAGGAATTAGGAGTTGACGTAGGTCGGATGACCGAACCACAATAAAAATTAGTTTGCGCTTACTTCTTGCTGTTTATATTTTTACAAACCATCTTTACTTGCTGCTCTACTTCCTCATCTCCTTCTTACAATCGGCTTCAAGTTTAAAGCATCTTTCAGCTATGGATTTAATTAAAATAAAATATCTTTCTTCGTACGAAGTTTACGAAATTGTCGAATTTGTCATTTTTAACCGCTGAGCTAATTTACCACCCCCCTCTCTTAGTGTCGAACTAATCCTAACATTTGGTATTAGAGGCTGATATTTTTCATTTAGATTTACACCTAAAAGAAATGACTCTTTCCATATTTTAAGAGGGTTTTTCTATCATTCATCCTCCTATGTTCAATGGGTCAGACTACACTTATTGGAAAATTCAAATAAGATGTTTCTTGCTTTCCTTAAATTTGGATTTATGGAATATTATTGAAAATAGTTTTCAATAACCTTCAAAACTTATGAATGAATGGATGGATTTTAAGAAAAAAACTTTTTCGTTAAATGCAAAGGCTATGAATGCCTTATTTTGCGTTTTAGATAAAACGAGTTTAATCGGATTTCTACTTGCAAAACGATTTTTGATATTTGGCACATACTTGAAATCACACACGAAGGCACTAGTAGAGTCAAAGACTTGAAAGTAAATCTTTTAATATATGATTTTGAGCTTTTTCAAATAGCACTAAACGAAACCATTAATGACATGTACATCCATTTCACGGATATCGTCAATAGTTTAAAAAGTCTTAGTAAATATTTTTCTAATATTAAAATTGTAAACAAGATCTTAAGATTCCTTGCAAAAAGGTGGGATCTGAAAGTAATGGCAATACAAGAAACTAAATATTTAAATAATTTTCCTATTGAAGAACTCATTAGCTCTTTAATGACATATGAAATGAGTTTCTTGGAACACTGAATATGAGAACCACCTTCCAAAGAACAGGAAGGTAATTGCACTTAGAATGGAAGAAGACCTCTTGAGTGATAACTCAAGTGATGGTGAAGAGGACATTGAACTTTTGACGCTAAAATTTAAAAAGTTCATTAAACAAGAATTGAAAAATATAAATAAACTTAAAAAGAACACCAACTCTTGCTATGAACGCAAAAAGCTGAAGATCTCCAAAGGCGAGTACACAAAAGTGAAGAAGAAGAAAGCTTACAAAGAAGAATCAAGTGACGAAGGGACGAACCGCGCCTTGACGACCTTCAACTACAAGGTAAGCAACTCAAGCAAAACCCCCTTGCTTTATGAAATTACTTGATCATTTCATGAGTTGCTTGATTTAGTTTGCAGGAAATAAAAATAAATATATATCATGCTTTTCTTTCTAGTATCTTTGAAAAGTAAAAATTATGAATGATGATTGGATGATTTATGATAATGATTGTACATCTAACACAATTCCATGTATATCATTTCTGTATTGGTTTTCAGTTTCAATCTTGATGTATGATTTTGATGCAAAAATTAATTATCATGATAATTGCATCTCATGCTTATACACCTAACAAGATTAAATCCATTAATATTTATCTTGATGATTTCCGTATGGCTTTTCATGAATGCATGATTTTGACATAAAAACTTGGGCATGCTTATATGTAATCATACATGATAATGATAATATTAAATGTATGTGATGATTTTGGTTTTAAACATAATACTTTGTCTTTGTATGAAAAAATTTGAACATACTTTATGAAATCATGCTTGTTAATGGTGTAATAAAAATTTTAAACATTTTTGTATCATGATTAATGATTTTATATTACGATATCATGCATGAGGTTTTGAAGTAATGATCTTATAAAGTGTCATATTTTGATCACGAAACTTATATTTTTGGTTTTAAACATGATACTTGTCTTTTAAAACTTGAGCACACTTACATGAAAATATATAACTTAAAATGAAACATATTATCATGATAAATCGAATCTTTTGAAGATGCCTTATATGTAATGTGTTATATTTTTGGTCCTAGATGATCTTTTTGATGAAATTTGTCTTTTGGTTTTGAACGTTGATACTTGTTGTTTTCATTAAAGGCAAAGGCTTATGTATAAGAAACAAATCACATGAATAGAAACTTATAAAAATAAAATGTAATCCTCTATCTCAATCTTATCGATTTTTTAATAAGAAATTCATGAATGTAATTTTGATGATGATTTCAGATTTGATGAATGCTTGATTCGTGTTTACGACTCAAGATGTATTTTAAATATGAATTCATGTGAATCTCTCAAATCATGAAATTGATCTTGATGATTTGATTATGAGTTTTGAGTTGACAAATTGATTTGAATGGGATCTTTTGTTTCAAGCAAATCATAAACTCTCTTTTGATTTCATGACTTGAGATATCTTATGCTTAATCGAGAGATTTTCTCCTATGTTTCTATCTCCCATTTACTAAAAAGGAGAACTTTCTAAATGAATCATGATCTTGATACTTCTAGAAAGAATATTCATGAATCTTGATCTTGATCTTGATCTTGCTAAAAAGAATATTTATGAACCATAAATGATATCTTTTGGTATTCACAAATTGATGTAAAACAAAATTTGTATTCTTCCCTTTCCCTTCATTTCTTTCTTTAAAAACAAAAGGGGGAGAAACAAAAATTGCAAGCATCTTAAAGAGAACCTTAAGTGTTAGCTTAAGTGTTAAATTGGTTTTTATAACTTGATTTTGATGAATGAATCTTTGATGTAAAATATTTTTGATACCCCATTGATCACTCTTGTTAATTATCATGATTTGAAAATTCATGTAAAGGGAAAAGAATTACAACTTTATACTCTTTCCTTCTTTTTGACAATGATAAAAGGGGAGTTAGCTTGCTAGCTTGTGCATCACAAGGGAAATAAAATATGTTAGTATTGGTATTCATGACTTGACTTTGATGATTAAAACATAGTATACTTAAATAGATTTATCTCCTATCTTGATATGCATCATGTGATCATTATAATCCTCCCTTTCTTTTTGACATTGACAAAGGGGGAGAAGGAGTTGCTAGCTTACGTATCGCAAAGGCAAAACTTAGTTGCACTTCTCAAAAGAGAATAAACAAAACGTGCTAGCTTGAAATATTACAAAAAGAAAGAAACAAAGTGCTATCTTGCCTATCATGAGAAAACAAAGTGCAAACTTACATATCTCAAGAAGCAAGTGAAAAATTGCTATACTTGCACGAACTCAAAACTTGCTATGATTGAATATTGTAAAGTGTTATAAATCTAGTTTGAATATTGTAAAATTTGCATATCTTTTAATCTTGCTAGATGCCACTTCTCCTTTTTGTTGATGACAAAGGGGGAGAAGTAGATTGATGATCATGCACCATATTGAATATGTCAAAATATTATATAATGTTTTTAATGACATGTTGCTTCGATTTTTTTGAAATCCAAGAGTTCTATCAATATGACATATTGATAGGGGGAGTTTGTTTAAACTCTACAAGTTAAGGTTAACTCTGTCATCAATTAGTTGTCATCATAAAAAGGGGGGAGATTATTGAATCTTGGATTTTGATGATGAAACTAATTGATTGTGTTTTGGAGATCTAACTGCATTTTGAGTTACGCAGGTCTACTCTCGATCAGGATTAGATAATTGAAGTAGGAAGAATCGATAATGTACTGGAGAAAAACACATCAAGAGATTGGATATCGAGTCGGAGGTCCGGTCGACATATCGGCAGAAGGCTTCCGATAAAGAATTCAGGCATTGTGCCAAGAAGAGTAGAGTTATGCCAAGGAGATTGGAGTTACGAAGGACAATTACCGATTAGACAACAGGCCGCAAGAGAGGATGATGCGCCAAAGAACCGGACGAAGCACCGATGAACCAATGACGTGTCGGGCAACTAATTTTGATTCGCTTTGTAATAATTATCTAGATCGAAGTAGGATTAGGTTCAATTGGGTTAGATTTGGGACAACTCAATTAGGGGCCAATTGGGCCCGAAATTAGATAGGTTTGGCCGAGACTCAAGGCTTAAATAGTATTACTAAACCCTATTTGGTGGTGGCACTGCTATATTGGGGCGGTGGAACTACCAAGGGCTAAGTCTCCCAGAAGCCTAGGCGATGGTACCACCCAATATTAGTGTGCCAAGGCGGTGGTGCCGCTAGACTAGGTAGTGGTACTGCCCAATACACTAAAAAACCAGTAAGCCTAGGTAGTGGTACCGCCAGACTAACGATGGTACCACCTAGTGTCATAGTGTACTGGGCGATTGTATCGCCCAACATAGGCGGTGGTACTGCAAGCACCCTAAAAACACTTAGGGTCTATAAATATCCTAGCTATTCTTGCTTGGGATAGCAAGAATTATGCAAAAAAACTAAGGAAAAACTTTATGATTCTTAGTAGAAATTATTGAATCTCAGATTTTGATGATGAAATCAATTGGTAAATTATTTGATCTAATCTATATGTTGAGAAAGTGTGTAGGATTAACTACGATAGCGATCAAGGCATAAAGTAAAATGAAATGCCGAAGTCAAGTTTCATCAATTCGTTGGGAGTTTGAGAGTTCGTCGGAGTCTAAAGGTTCGTTGGGAGTGTTACCGGAATTGGCCGAGAGTTCGTCAGGAGCTTGCCATAGTGTTCGAAAATTCATTAGGAAATTCGTCGGAAGTTTACCAAAGCTCGTCGAGAAAGATCGAAGCTTGCCAAAGAAGCTTGTTGGAACTCGCTAAGAACATCATGAAGTCTAGGAGCTTGTCGGGAGTTCTACTAGAAGGTGTCCAAAAGTTCATCGGAAGACTGTCGGAAGTTCGCCGAAAGCACGCCAGAAGAAACCTTAACTTTCCAAATTTTATTTTCTTTAGTATATGCCTAAATGTCATAGTTAGCATGTAATCAGGGTTTAGTTTGGGAGGTAATCTCACTAACCTTATTAGGGGCCAACTAGGCCCAAAATTGGATAGGGTTGGAATGGATTCAAGGCTTAACCAAAGTGTTGAACCCTATTTGGCAGTGGCACTATCAGACTGGGGCGGTGGAACCACCCCAAGCTCAGTCCCCCAAGAGCTTGGGTGGCGGTACTATCGGTAGTTAATAACTACCAAACGGTGGTACCACCCCAGGTTAGTACTCGAGACTTTATCTGGCGATAGTACCGCTAGACTGGGCGGTGGTACTGTCTAGTATCAGAGTCAACTAGTGGTGGTACTACCAGAACTAGCAATGGTACCACTAGGATCCCAAAAATCTAGGATGGGACCTTTTTTGGCTCCATTTTTTAAGCCAATTGAGGCATATAAATATCCCTTACTTCTCAGCTAGTTAAGCATGAAGAGAAGTGATAAGAACTGAATCGGCTATAGTGAAAAAGCTTTCAAAAGTTGAGTGTTCACCTTCACATTTCTCTAAGTGTAAAAGTTTATAAAAGGGGAGTGAGCCACTTATAAAGTTCTATAAAGGAGTGATTGATCTTTCCCCTTCAAGAAAGATCGATAGTGGAAGCCGGTGACCTCATCGAAGGAGGTATCAGAAGTGGACATAGGTCGGATGATCGAACCACTATAAAATTGGCATGTTCTTCTCTTGGTGTGTAAATTTCATTTGCTACATTCAATTTTTACTTCATTGCAACTATCCAATCTCCTCTTCTCTACTCTCTTACAAACTCACTTGAGTCAACGTCTTTCTGAAACGATTTTCGTTGAACAAAAAATTTCCATCGTACGAAGTTTTTCGAAATCGTTTAAATCATAGAGTTTTATCCGCTGCACTAATTCACACCCCCCCTCTTAGTATCATTCTTGATCCTAATAGTTGGTATCAGAGCGAGGTCACTCTCATTTTGGTTTAAAACCCAAGAGAGATGATATTTACTAGCATCCAAGAGAGTCACTCAATCACATGTCTACCCATGTTCAATGGGATGGATTATACCTATTGGAAGACGAGGATGAGAATTTTTCTTATATCTATGGATTTTGAATTATGAAATATTGTTAAAAATGATTTTCATAAGTCTTCTCTTCCAATGAGCGATTGGAATGAGTTGGAGAAGAAGACTTTCTTTCTAAATGCCAAGGCTATGAATATCTTGTTTTGCGCTTTAGATAAGAACGAGTTCAATCGTGTTTCTATTTGTGAAATGACTTTCGATATTTGGCACACACTCGAAGTCACACATGAAGGCACTAGTAGAGTAAAGGAGTCTAAAATAAATCTTTTTGTTCATGTTTATGAATTGTTTCGGATGAAACCAAGTGAGTTCATTGGAGACATATACACCCAGTTTATTGATGTCATCAATGGACTAAAAGTGCTTGATAAAAGTTTTTCTAACTTTGAACTTGCAAATAAAATTTTAAGATCCCTTCCAATGAGTTGGGAACCTAAAGTAATGGTCATTCAAGAGGCCAAGGACTTAAATAATTTTCCACTCGAAGAACTAATTGGGTCTTTAATGACCTATGAGATGACATGCAACACTCATGAAGATCTTGAGAACTCCCTTCTAAAGAACAGGGAGGATATGGTACTAAGAACTTATGAAGACTACTTGAAAGATAGTTCAAGTGATTGGGACTATTATGACAATTTGGCACTCTTGACATGAAAATTCAAAAAAATCATAAGAAGAAATAAAGCTAAAAATGATTAAAAATAAAATTGAACCCAAGAAAGAATAAGTTATATGCTACTAATGCAAGAAGCCAGGGCATTTCAAAAGCAAATGTCCCTAAGCAAAGAAAAAATAACTAAAGAAGAAGAAGGCACTCAAAGTAACATGGGATGATTCGAGCGGCTCCGAAGATGAAGAACAAAGCAATAAGATTGCCAACTATGCTCTAATGGCTATCGGAGAAGAGGTAAGTAGTTTATTAGATGAAAATTTAACTTTCGATGAGCTTTTGAATGCATTTCATGATTTGTTTGATGGTGTAGAATAATTAGTAAGAAGTTTAATTCATTGAAAAAGGAGCATGCCCTTTTAATTAATGATTTTGAAAAAATTAAACATGACACTCCTTCCTTGCCTCCATGCACTAAGTGTGAACATGATAGAACCCTAGAAGAATTCTATGTAGATTGATCTTTGTTATTTGAAAGTAGTGGAGGCTACATGCTTATATAGGGTTCCAAACCCTAGCCCTAGAGGCTGCTTCCTAAGTAAATTATGCCTTTTGCTCTTAACCCTAGCCAACTTGCCCAGTAAAAGGGGCGATAGCTAGGAAGCCCTAAGGTCCCAAATATAAACCCTAGCCACTCTTCTTTATAGGATAGAGGCAGCTAGGTGGGGTTTATTACATTCTCACAGGGTTTTTATTAGTTGGTACTTAGTTGAGTAGGACCCAACCCTGCTAGGGTCCTATCAGTCAAGTAATTCTCATAATTGCTCTTGACGTCACCATCTCCACTGTCATCTTCTATCGTAGATCAAATCAGTCTACCGCCTCCACATCCAATTGCATCAGGGATCTGGTATTCTCTTGTCACTAATACCTTTTACTGCTATAATTTTCCATTTAGAATATAAAAAAGAAGTCTTTTTATCTATCCCTTGCCGTGAATTCCTTTCGTCGTAAAAGTTTATCAACTTTGCGAATGAAGGATTGCTATAGAAAATTTCAGCTACATATTGTTGCCTTTAAACCAATCTATTTGCTATCCTTTTTGAATGAAATTTCTTATACGCTTCATAGATCGTCTTGACTTTCATCTGTTATTGATCTATTATGGAATTCATCTCTGAAACATTCCTGTGTTGCTACAAATTTTCATCGCAAATTGCTAAAATTTTTTCAACGAGAATTCTGCTATCGCAACTTGCACCGATTTCCTTGCTGTTATGCTACTGAAATTTCCTTTATCTAACTTATCATCATTGCTATTATCTAAACCAAGATTTTGCTATCAAATCCCCTCCTTAAATTTCTTGAATTTTGCTAGAAATTTCATCGAGAAACCACTGTTTCTTCAACGACAATTCTGCTCTTACAAGATGGCACCTATATATAGCAACTTCTAGCGATTTTTATCAAAACATTACTACCATCTACCATAGATCTAAAACCCTTTTCCCTAACTTTCATCCACTACTATCACAGCCCTAAAACTAACCAAACTATGCCCCTAAACTGCACCCAAAATAGCCACAAAACAAGCCAAAACCATAGCCTATATCTACCAATCCACCAACCCCTTTGGCCACCACTTCTCTTAACCAATATATGCTTTTAACTTGATAATAGAAGAGAGATTTTAACATTACAGATTTGGATGCATATACTATGGCATCTGAGGATGCAATCAATGCTAAATTTGAAGCCTTTGAGACGTGAATGGAGGATAAGATTTGGACTCTCTTTGCGGAACTCAGTTTAGGCTGACCACCAAGCCCGAAGAACTCACATCAAGGATAGAGCTCTAACCGAAGAAAAGACTTCTAGGAGAGGGGAGGCTCTATGATCGATCCCTACTATCCACGCATGAGGGTGGACATCCCTAGATGGGAAGAAGGAGACCTGATTGGTTAGATCTCACGTGCGGAGTAATATTTTTGGTACCACAAAACTGCGGATGCATCTATTACATCTTGAAGGGGATGTCATACAATAGTTTGATTGGTTTGAACATGCTCATGGAGTCTTCTCATAGTGACAATTCAAAGAAGGACTATTGATCTGCTTTGGACCAACCGATTATGAGAACATTGATGGACAACTAGTAAAAATCTGACAATCCTCCACCATTCAAGAGTATCAAACCAGGTTTGAAAGGTTATCTAATCAAAATCATGATTGGTCTAAAAATAACTATTGGGGACCTTTATTGAAGGCTTGAAACTAGAGATCCGGGGAGAAGCTAAAGCGTGACAACCGTACACACTTATGGCAGTCATATCTTTCACACAACTTCAAGAGGAGCGATTGAACCATGAAGCCCGGGGGACTAGAGTCACTCCTAGACTAGCAATACCAAAGCTCTCAGCCCGGGGGACTAGAGCCCCTACACCAAAAAAGCTAACAAGAGAAGTGCTTCGGGAGCGATCTACAAAGGGGTTATGTTGGCATTCCGACAAGCCATGGAGCCGCGAGCGTCATTGTAAAAAAGGGAGACTTCATGTGATTGAACCAATGGAAGAAGAGGTCATTGAACATCCAGAAGAGAGCCTTAAATATGAAGAAGAAGATGTAAAAGAAGAGCCACAACCGACCGACTTTATAGTACACGCACTAGCTGGCTACTCAAATATGCAAACGATGAAAGTTGGAGGCCTTCTTATACAACAACCGATCAGTGTTCTCATCGACATGGGTAGCACTAATAACTTCCTAAATAGTAAGGTTGCTGCTCGGATAGCACTCCATATCGAAGGTTGTAGCAAGTTTGATGTAAAGGTCGTCGACAGTTGAATCCTAAAGTATGACCAAAGATGCTCGCAAGTGAAACTATTACTGCAAGACCAAAAAATTATCACTGACTTCTTCTTCCTACCAATTGATGATTATGAGGTTTTGCTTGGCATAGAATGGCTGACAACGCTCGGTGATGTCTCTTGGAACTTTTCCAAATTGATTATGAAATTCTACTGTAAAGGCAAATAAGTCACCCTACGTAGGAAGCGCGAAAGCAACGTAACCATCATTTCGACACAACGAATGGAGAAATTTTTACACAAGGTAAATGGTGGCTTTTTGATGCATCTCTAGCAACAACCAGAGGGGAAGAAAATAAAAATTAAAGATCAAAATCTCACCCAATTGCTTACTGAATTTGTTGACCTAAACCGCGCGGTCTTCCTCTTACCTGACAACATGACCACCATATTTCAATTCTTCCAGGCAAACCATAAGCAAACGCTCGACCGTACCATTATCCTCACCTCTAGAAGGATAAAACTGAAAAGATTGTAAAGGAGATGCTTGAAACAGGGGTGATTCGGCCAAGCTGCAGCCCCCATTCCTCATCGATGCTACTTGTACACAAGAAGGACGGAACTTAGCAGATGTGCATCGACTACCAAGCTTTAAATGATATCACCGTCAAGGACAAGTACCCAATACCAATGGTGGATAAACTTCTTGATGAGTTAAAAGGAGCTCACGTTTTCATGAAGTTGGACCTTCGATCCGATTACCACCAAATTCGAGTATGTGAAGACGACATTCCAAAAATTACATTCTGCACACATAACGATTATTATGAATTCTTGGTAATACCTTTTGGACTCACTAATACTACTTCAACCTTCCAAAGTCTCATGAACGATATTTTTTGGAGCTTTCTTCGTAAATTTGTGCTAGTATTTTTTGATAATATTCTCATTTACAGCCTTTCTCTTAAGACTCACTTTCTGTACTTACGATTTATTTTGATGATCCTTCGGGAGAATACTCTTTTTGTTAAGCAATCAAAGTATAGCTTTCTCTAGCAAAAAGTAGAGTACCTTGGACACATAATATTAGAGGGAGTGGCGATAGACCCAACAAAAATTAAAGCAATGCAGGGCTGGCCAAAACCTACAAACGTGAAATTACTGCATGGGTTCCTTGGACTAACGAGCTACTACCGAAAATTTTTGAAGGACTATGGGAAGATCAATACACCCCTCACTTCTCTGCTGAAAAAAGATATCTTCCAATGGTCAGATAAAGCCTCTGCTGCCTTCAACAAACTTAAGGCAGCCATGACGATGACGCCAGTGCTAGCACTACCAGATTTCAACCGACTTTTTTTCATTAAGGCCGACACATCTAAAGTTAGAATTGGAGTTGTTCTCATGCAAGATGGTTAACCACTCGATACACCAGCAAGGCATTATCTCCCTCCAATAAAAAAATATCAATATATAATAAGGTGATGCTCATCATTGTGCACGCAATAACGAGGTGGAGACCCTACCTAATCGGCTAATAATTTCAAATTAAAACTAACCATAGAAGCCTCAAGTGCTTTTTAGAGTAGAAGATATCATCCCTTGAGTAGTAAAAATGAAATATCTTCTTCATATGAAGTTTACGAAATCGCTGAATTTATCATTTTTAACCGCTGCACTAATTCACCCACCCCCCCTTAGTGTCGAACTAATCCTAACATAGGGTTGGTTGAGTTGTGTTGATCCTTACTAGTTCCTACATATTCTTCAAATGAAGGAAAAGACCATCCTTGATATGCACTAGTCTTCAAATGCCTCATGTCGCTTGAACTGGGTGGATACTTGTTGAAGCTTTAACGAGCATCACCTTGCAGACTTTAAAATTTTTAAGTCCTTCCTCTGTAAATCAATAAATGAATTTATACAAATAAACAAAGGAATTGTTAATGAAGAATGACAAAAAAAAAGGATTCATACTTCAAACAAGAGAGCAAGGCTAAGAAGGTGATGAGAAAGAAGTGCTATAGAGACGAACGAAGAGTGATGAACTCACTAAATTTAGGAAGTGATTTTATGATTTTTAGGGCCTTTAGGTTGAATTGATATTTTTTAAAATAAAATCCATTCGGTTTGGTCTAAACTGGTTAACCGATTTGAAGAAGAGTACCCTCCTAAACTAGAACCATTTATAATCTTTAAAATTAAATTATTGATGAACTAATTTAAGTTTAGTTCAATTTTTTGATTCGATTTGAACACCCCTATTGTGAAAGAAGAGGGAAGATGATCAATTAAAAGAAAATAGAGACAAGAAGAGAAGGAGAAGAAGCCAAGGGGCAAAAGCATAAGAGGCCACTAACCATGATGATTTTCTTGACAACTACTTCAATCAATGCCTTGAATCACACTACATATACCTCCTTTGCTAAAGGGACAATTAGTGCCCCTCGAAGGTATTCAATAACCTAAGGTTCATCCTTCCAAATAATCTAGGAGGCCTTCGGCCCCTTCTAGCATAGCTTTGTTGAATTCTTGATTTGGATGATAAATTAATTGATGAGTTTATTAGACTAGTATGCTTTTGAGATATGTGTTGCAAGAAAAATACTTTGATCATGAAATCAAACCATCGAAAAATTATTGCCAAGCTAGAGAGTTGGATGCTATGCTAAAAAATTATTGTGTCAAAAATTAGACATTGAGCCAAAGAATTAGTTGATGTGCCAAAGATCAGACTTCATACTATAGGTTTACGCATCATACCAAAAGGGTCAAATATTGTGTTAAAAGATTGGATGTCATAGGAATGTTAACGTGCCGATAGAATGGCGATGTGCTAGAGGTTTAGATGAAGTGTTAGAAGATTAGACGACATGCTAGAAGAGTGAACAAAGTACTAAAAGCTTTAAAGATGTGTTGAATGAGTATTTATTTGTCAAGGTCTTAAATGAGATTTTTCGAGACAATTTGAGTTGGTATTAGACCAAAACAAAGCCAAATTTTCAAGAAAATAATTAGGCTTAAAGTAGGGCTAAATTGGGCTTATTAGAAAGCCAAACTAGTGTCTTGAACTAGGCCTAGGCAGTGGTATCGCTAGGCCCAATCGATAATACCACTTGAGTCAATCGATAATCATTGTGATTTGTTAGTCTTTCCAATGATGGTACCACCTTTGATGATAGTAGTACTATCTAAGATGACGATAGTACTACCTAAAATTCAAAAATTATGATGGTGGTATTGTCAAAAGTTATGACAATAGTATTGCCTAGTGTTAGCAGTTGTATTGCCCATACCATGAATTATGGCTTCATCCATAAAACCTTTTGCAGCTTATAAATACCCCACTCAAGCTTGGTTGATATAACATATATTCTCGAGCTAGTGAAGTGTTGTAAGCTCTTATTTTAAGCATAATATAAGACTCCTCTATATCTTGAGTTTGGTTATAATTTTAAGTTATAAGAGGTAAGAGATCTTATGTAAAAAGAGAGTATAAAGGTATAAACATTATCTCCTAAGGCTTAAAAAGAAAAGAGTTGTAACAAGGATAGTTGAACTTCACTCATTGGAAAGAAAATAAGTAATGAAAGTCAATGGCCTCGAGGGAAGTGAAATCAATAGTGAATATAGGTTGGGAAGACCGAACTACTATAAATTGAATTGTCTCTCTTTATTTGTCCTTTACTTATGACAGCTTTATTATCTTTACTCGCACCTTTAAGTTGATCAATCAAAATTTCAAAATATGTTAATTTTTCATTCGAGTTTTAAAATTGATTTTAAAATGCTATTACACTAATTAACCCCCATCTTAGTACTATTAAGATTTTAACGATTAGTATCGGAGCAAGGTTCTCTCATTTGAATTTGTTGAATCTCGGATTTTGATAATGAAGTCAATTGATAGGTTATTTGATCTAATCCATATTATTGAGATAAGTGTGCAGGAGTAACTACGATAGCATGAAGACAAAGCAAAATTACCAGAGTCAAGTATATTAGAAGTTCAAGTGTCTACCAAAAGTCCGAAGGATTGTCGGAAGTACTACCGGAACCAACCGAGAAAGAATCGGAGACTTGCCGAAGGTTTTGGAAGTTTGTCGGAAAGATCATTGGAGGATCGTGAAGCTTACCGAGAAGGTTCGGAAGCTTGCCAAAGATTCGTCAAACTCACCATAAAGTCCAGGAGCCTGTTGGGTGTCTGCTAGAAGAATTCTGAGGGTGTGTCGGAAGTCCGCCAAAAGTTCACAAGAAAGCTCACCGGAAGAAGACTCGACATTACCGGTTGTTAATTTACTTAGAATTATGTTTCAATTTCGTAGTTAGCACATAATTAGGGTAACGATCATGTGATAAACCCGATTAATCCTAGTAGGGGTCAATTGGGCCTTATGTGGACTGAATTGGGTCGGATTCAGGGCCCATTCAATAGTGTTGAACCAGGTCTAGCTGTGGAACCACCCCAGGTCAGCGGTGGTACCGCTAGTAGTTATTACTTGCCAATGGTGGTACTGCCTGACATGCGATAGTTGTTGGAAAATCCAGGGGTGACATCTCATGCGTAGTGGAAGAACAAAAATAAAACTCCTAGATTTCCATGAAATGTTCCGTCATTGTGCAAAGATAGGTGCATCAAAAATAAATCCGCGAATCTAAAAACTGCATGTGTAAAAAGAATGATAGTACCTAGGGAGGTCGTATATCCCTGAGATTCCTATATATCCATGGGGAGGATGAAGGAGATCAAGCGTCCTCTCTAGCGGTATCCACATGGCAAGGACTACGACGATGCTCCTCTCTAGAGAGAGGAGAACAGGAGGTGGCTACCAAAAGAACCTCAGCCTATGGGCCTTTGGTTCCCTCGTATTTATATAGACCCCCTGTCAACCCTAATGGATCTAGCCCTATTGAGAATTGGATCTCTATCCAAATACTCAAACCTTTTAGATTAATGGGTCTCTACCCAATAATCTAGCTCTTATTGAATCTCATCCATGGGATCCAATAATACAGGAGCTTATAGATATCTAATAAGATAGGGGCTCTGGTGAATATCTCATATCCGAACCTCTACTCGTCGTAACACCTACCATATGTGAGTGTGACTCTCTAGGCCCAATATCGAGCTAGCCGTGAGTCATACCTGTCAGAACTCCGTCTGACTCAGTGAATTATTATCTCTATAATAATTCACTCGACTCATCGACTATAGACGTACTAGGCTACTATGACACAGTCCCTAGATGATATAGGGAAATCTAATCCTTTAGACTTATCTATCCTCAGTTACTATATACGTATATGATAGAACCCCAGAGGAATTATATGGAGATTGATCTTTGAGGGGGATCAACCCTTGGAACACTATAGGTGTTCCACCCTCCAAGTAGCCTAGTGGCTGCAATTCTAGATTGATCTTTCTTATTCCAAAGAGGTAGAGACTACAAGCTTATATAGAGCTCCAAACCCTAGCCCTAGGGGCTGCTTCCTAAGTGAACTACCCAATTTGCCCTCAACCTTAGCGGGCCGGCCCAGTAACAAGGGGGGCGACAGCTAAGAAGCCCAAAGACTCAAATATAAACCCTAGCCTCTCTTCTTAATATGATAGAGGTGGCTAGGTGGGGTTTATTACACTCTCACAGGGTTTTTATTAGATGCTACATGGTTGAGTAGGACCCAACCCTACTAGGGTCCTATCAAGCCCGCCCTCTTCGAATCAGCCTTGTCCTCAAGGCTAGGGTTCCATGAACTCAGGGAACCGGGTCTTCAACTCCTCATATGATTCCCATGTGGCATTTTCGAGTGGTAAATTAATCCAATGTACTAGTACTTCTGTAGAGGGACGTCGATGACACATCACGACTCTGCGATCGAGGATGGCTTGTGGTTAGGCTTGAATATTTCCATCATCAGTGGTGTTGGGCAGTTGGATCTGGGGTGTCTCGTGTTCTCCCAGCTTGGGCTTCAAGCATGACACTAGAAGATAAGGTGAATTTTGGCATCTTCAAGTAATTTAAGTCTGTACGCCACAGCTCTAATACACTCTATGATCTGATAGGGCCCATAAAAACGTGGAGATAGCTTCATGGAGGCTCGTGTGCTGATGGATAGTTATTTGTATGGCTGTAGGCGAAGATAAACCCAATCTCCCACAAAAAATTCTCTTTCGCTTCTTCGTGTGTCAGCTTGTTGCTTCATTCTAGCTTTAGCGGTAGAGATATTATCCTTTAGCGGCTATAGGAGTTTGTCCCTGTCAATTAAATCTTGGTCAACCTGATCTACCTTAGCCGAGCCAATTATATACTTTGGAATCATAGGAGCTGACCGACCATATAATGCTTCATATGGGGTACATTTTGTAGATGAATGATTTGTAGTATTGTACCACCATTCGGCCCAGGGGAGCCATTTTGTCCACTCCTTTGGCCGATCACTTCGGTGTTTTGCCAGTGATCGACCATTTTGCATGAGATCGGCTTCAATTCTAACTCCAGATGCATCAGCCTCAATGATGAAAGGTCGGTTGAAATCTGGTAGCGCTAGCACCAGTGTTGTCATCATGGCTACCTTAAGTCTGTCGAAGGCAGCGAAGGCTTTGTTCGACCATTGGAAGGCATCTTTTTTCAGTAGAGAAGTGAGGGTGGCACTAATCTTCCCATAGTCCTTCACGAATTTTTGGTAGTAGCCCGTTAGTCCAAGGAACCCATGTAGCAATTTCACATTTGTAGGTTTTAGCCAGCCTTGCATTGCTTCAATTTTTGTTGGGTCTACGGCCACTCCTTCTTCTGATATTATGTGCCCGAGGCACTCTACCTTTTGTTGGAGAAAGCTGCACTTTGATAGCTTAACAAAAAGAGTATTCTCCCGAAGGATCGTCAAAACAATTTGCAAGTGCTGAAAGTGAGTCTCAAGAGAAGGGCTGTAAATGAGAATATCATCGAAAAATACCAGCACAAATTTGCGAAGAAAGCTCTGAAAAATATCATTCATGAGACTTTGAAAGGTTGAAGGAGCATTAGCGAGTCCAAAGGGAATTTTCAAGAATTCATAATGGCCGTTATGAGTGCGAAAAGCAGTTTTTGGGATGTCGCCTTCACATACCCGAATTTAGTGGTAACCGGATCGGAGGTCCAACTTCGTGAAGACTTGAGCTCCTTTTAATTCATCAAGAAGTTCATCCACCACTGGTATTGGGTACTTATCCTTAACAGTGATGTCATTTAGAGCTCAGTAATCGATGCACATCCGTCAAGTTCCGTCTTTCTTGTGCACAAGTAGCACCGGTGAGGAGTAGGGGCTGCAGCTTGGCTGAATCACCCATGTTTCGATCATTTCCTTCACGATCTTCTCAATTTCATCCTTCTAGAGGTGAGGATAGTGGTAAGGCTAAGTGTTTTCTGGTGGTTTGCCTGGAAGGATTGGAATTCGGTGGTCATGTTGCCGAGTAGGAGGAAGACCGCGTGGTTTAGCAAAAACATCGTCAAATTCAATAAGCAGTTGGGTGAGATTTTGATCTTCAATTTCTATTTTCTTCCCCTCTAGTTGCTTCTGGAGATGCATAAGAAAGCTACCATTTATCTTGTGTAAAACTTTCTCCATTCATTGGGTTGAAACGGTAGTTACGTTGCTTCCGTGCTTCCCGCATAGGGTGACCTGTTTGCCTTTGCAATAGAATTTCATAATCAATTTGAAAAAGTTCCAAGAGATGTCACCTAGTATCGTTAGTCATTCTATGCCCAGCACAGTCTCATAATCATCAATTGGTAGGAGGAAAAAGTTGGCAACAATTTCTTGGCCCTGCAGTAATAGTTTCACCTGTGGGCATCTTTGGTCGCATTTTAGGATTCGGCCGTCGGCGACCTTTACGTCGAACTTGCTGCAACCTTCGATGTGGAGTGCCATTCGAGCAACAACCTTACTATTTAGAAAATTATTAGTACTGCCTGTATTGATGAGAACGGTGATCGGTTGTTGTTTGAGCAGGCCTCCAACTTTCATCGTTTGCGGATTTGAGTAGCCGGCTAGCGCATGTACCATAAAGTCAGTTGATTATGGCTCTTCTTCCACATCTTCATCCTTATGTTCAAGACTCTCTTCTAGCTGTTCACTGATCTCTTCTTCCACTGGTTCAATCACAAGAAGTCTCCCTTTTTTACAGCGATGCTCAAGGCTCCACGGCTCGTCATAATGCCAACATAACGCCTTGGCAGATCGGTCTCGAAGCTCTTCTCTTATCAACCTTTTTAGTGCAGGAGCTCGACTGATAGTAGGGGGGCTGAGGGATTCGATATTGCTGGTTGGGGAATGACCCTAGTCCTTCGGGCTTCGTGGTTCAATCACTCCTCCTGAAGTCATGCGAAAGAGATGGCTGCCATAAGCGTGTACGGTTGTCGTGCTTTAACTTCTCCCCGGATCTCCGGCTTCAAGCCCTCAATAAATGTCCCCAATAACTATTTTTCAGACCAATCATGAGTTTGATTAGATAACCTTTTAAACCTGGTTTGATACTCTTGGATGGTGGAGGTTTGTCGGATCTTTGCTAGTTGTCCATCGATGTTCTCGTAATCGGTTGGTCCGAAGCGGATCAGTAGTCCTTCTTTGAATTGTCACTATGAGAGAACTCCATGAGTGTGTTCAAACCAATCAAACTATTGTATGGCATCCCCTTCAAGATGTATAGCTGCAATTTCCACCATAGATGCATCAGCGATTTTGTGATACCGAAAATATCGCTCTGCGCATGAGATCCAACCAATCGGGTCTCCTTCTTCCCATCTAGGGAAGTCTACCCTCATGCGTGGATAGTAGGGATCAGTCATAGAGCCTCCCTTCTCTTGGGATTCATCTCTTTGGTCAGAGCTCTCTCCTTGATGAGATTTCTTTGGGCTCGGTGATCGACCCAAACTGAGTTCGGTAAAGAGAGCCCGAATCTTATCCTCCATTCGCATCTCGAAGGCTTCGAATTTAGCATTTATCGCCTCTTCGGATGCCATAGTATATGCCTCCAGATCTGTAATATTAAGATCTCTCTTTTGTTGCCAGGTTAAAGGCATGAATTGTTTGAGGGAAGTGGTGGCCGAAAGGGTTTGTAGATTGGTGGATGTAGGCTGCGGTTTAGGCTTGTTTTGTGGCTATTTTGGGTGCTATTTGGGGCTACGATTTGATGGAGTTTTGGGCTGAGATGGTAGTGGATGAAGGTTAGGGAAGAGGGTTTTAGATCTGTGGTAGATCGCAGCAAAGATTTGACAAAAATCAGTGGAAATTGCTGCCTTTATGCGCTGTCTCGTAAGAGCAGAATTGTCGTCGAAGAAATAGCAGTTTCTCGATGAAATTTCTAGCGAAAACTCAGGGGTTTGAGGAGGGGGTTTGACGGTAGAATCTTAGTTTAGATAGAAATAAGGATAACAAATTGGATCAAGAAATTTCGACAGCAAAGCAGTAAAGAAATCAGTGCAAGTTGCGATAGCAGAATTCTCGTCAAAAAATTTCAGCAGTCTACGACGAGAGATTGCAGCAACACACGAATTTTTTTTTGATGAATTCCATAATAGATCAATCGTAGATGGGAGCCAAGATGATCTATGAGGTGCACAAAAAATTTCATTCAAAAAGGATAACAATTAGATCGGTTAAAGGTAGCAACACGCGACTGAAATTTTTTGCAGCAATCCTTCATTCGCAAAGATGGTAACTTTTGTGACGCAAGGAATTCGCAGGCAATGGATAGATAGAAAACTTCTTTTTGGTATTTTAGATGAAAAATTGCAACAGAAAAGGGTATTGGTGGTAGAAAAATACCAGATCTCTGATGCAATTAGAGGTGACGACAGTAGATTGATTTGATCTACGTCAGGAGATGACGGTGAAGATGATGACGTCAAGAGCAATTGTGAAAATTGCTTGGCTGATGGTGGGCAGAAGGGATGGCAGAAAAAATAGCAAGATCGCTGCTCTGATACCAGATGATAGAACCCTAGAGGAATTCTATGGAGATTGATCTTTGAGGGGGATCAACCCTTGGAACGCTATAGGGGTTCCACCCTCCAAGTAGCCTAGTGGCTGTAATTCTAGATTGATCTTTCTTATTCCAAAGAGGTGGAGGCTACAAGCTTATATAGAGCTCCAAACCTTAGCCCTAGGAGTTGCTTCCTAAGTAAACTACCCAATTTGCCCTCAACCTTAGCGGGCCGGCCTAGTAACAAGGGGGGCGGCGGCTAAGAAGCCCAAAGACCCAAATATAAACCCTAGCCTCTCTTCTTTATAGGATAGAGGTGGCTAGGTGGGGTTTATTATACTCTCACAAGGTTTTTATTAGATGCTACATGGTTGAGTAGGACCCAACCTTGCTAGGGTCCTATCACTATAGTCCTTCATCCATCTAATATCTCAAAGATCATATATCGGACAAGGTGTTGTCAGGCCCATACGGTTTCTAATCGAGTCTCACTCTAATCAGATTCTTCCGAAGAACTCTTTCTCTCTCAATTCGAATGACCCTAGCTAGGGATTTTCCTAAGCAAGAACACATGGGATATTCCTCTCATGATACTAAGAGTGGATGATCCTCTATTGATACTCAATAGCCCTCGTAAGGTTGGTTGCCACTCCCAATAACCAGCTGTACTAAATTTTGAACTTCCGAACCTATAAGTCCGGTATCAAAGAGTGGAGTACTCATACAGGACATCCTTGGTGTCTCAAGTCTAAGGACCCGATACACTATTGGGATTACGGAATCACTGTCTGACATAAGTATCAATAACCATCTAGCATTCTATAAGTGGATCAATCCATGAACTCATTCTTCAATGAGCACCTGCACTGTACCCTTAGTGTCCCCATATGAGTAGCTATGAGACAAGCCACCTCCATCAAATGGATGGGTATACAGCACACCAATCTATCCGGTTATCTCAATATCCTTCTCGAATAACCTATGATCGAGATTATTTAGGGTCTATGTTTAAAGGTGAATCGATCTCATTATGATGATCTCATCATGATCCGATTCTCATTGCATAGATCCAAGAACATCATAATATGCATATGAATGATGTGAGAAAATACTAATAATCATAAGCAAAATAATTGAAATAACATGTTACAAGTGCCATCACTCACGTGATTGGCTTGTAGGGCACCTATAACTACCAATCTCCCACTTGACCTAAAGCCAATCACCAACATGTTTGATCCCCAGCAGACCTCTATGATGCTCAAAAATAATCTGAGTCAATGGCTTTTTCAGTGGATCTACAATGTTATCTTCAAATGGAACTCATTCCACTGCTACATCTCTTTGGGCCACAATCTCTCTAATAAGCTAGAACCTCCTTATAATACTTTTGATGAGACCCAGTGATGGAAATCATCAATTTAGCAACCATACACCCCGATAGCTAAAGAGCTATGATACATATGGAATGCAAATTGACACCCTCCAATGAATTGAAACAAGGCAGATCGTTCAAGAATGAAGTAAGGGAAACTATTCTAATTACTTATCAATAGAAAATTGATGAAATAACTAGAATAGCACTTTGAATTCCCTTAAGACGCCACAAACTAAAAGTCTGATAAGTCAAAGGAAAAGCAAAGATTTGGTTTGAACGCATACAAGAGTAAAAGCCTGATAAGTTCTAAAGTTCATGCAAGAACTTAAAAACAAAACACTCACCGGTGTTGAAGAATTGTTATACTTCCCAAATTGTCTGTCTTACACTGAGAGTCAACCTCATTTATATAGTATGAGGATAGTACAAAGAGAATGAATGCATTAAATAATATTTATATTCCTAATTTATGAATTTTGGTAAACTTAGCTGAATGGACTTTTATTCTTCAAGTTGAGGTCTTCAAATATGTCCTTCTCTCTTTATGATCACGTTGGCCATTTTAGAATCTTCTTGCAATCATAGAATGTTGATTGAGTCTTGACTAGCTTGATCTGGTTCATATCATTCCCCCTTTCCTGAAAAGGATTCGTCCTCGAATCATAGCCTCCATCACCTTGTTTGTACTTGATGATGTATGGAAAAGATTCAATAAACTCCACCCATTTTGCATGCCTATGACTTAGCTTTAAGATTTCCTTGGTCTCTTCGGGGTTACATCTATATGCTGGCCTATTTGGTATGCTTGCACTTGGAATGAAATCAATTTGATGCTCAATTCCTCTAATTGGTGGCAAACCATTGGGAACTTCTTCGGGAAAGATGTCCTCATTTTCCTGCAAAAGATCAACAATAACACTAGGCAAACTTTTGTCAATTTTGTTAGAAGAAATCAAAATGACCTTGTACATAAGTACAAGTAAGGGTTGCCTCATGGTTAAGGCCTCTTTTACATCACTCATTTTGGCATAAACACTCATTTTTCTTTCACTCAAGCCTTCCTTGTTTTCTCTCCCCTTGTGTTTCCCAATACTCTTATTTTTATCACTCATCTCATCTTTTTCTTTTTTCTCTCTTTCTTGCTCCCTCCCAAAAGTTTTGGTTAATGAAGACTCAAGCTCCTCATATTGTTGTCTTATGCGCATCTGGTCTTCAAGAATTGTCTTCGGAGGCAACGGTCCAAGCTGATATTTCTGTCCATCCATGATCAAGGAATAACGGTTCTTGAACCCATCATGTGTTACCCTACGATCATATTGCCATGGTCTCCCCAACAACATGTGACCAGCATACATAGGTACCACATCACACCAAACTTCATCCTTATATCTACCAATTGAAAAATGAACTAACACTTGCTGATTTACCTTTACTACACCACTATCATTCAACCATTGCAACTTGTAAGGTTTGGATGTTTGATAGTAGGCAATTTCAGTTTCTCCACAAGCAAGGTACTTGCCACATTGGTACAACTTCCGCTATCAACAATCACATTGCACAACTTGTTAGCAATCGAACAATGAGTATGAAACAGATTTTCACGTTGTTCACCATGTTCATCATTTTTACTTTGCAAACTAAGTGTGCGTTGAATAACCAAAATTTCACCTTTAGCATACTCTACGTCACTAGTATCCTCTGGAATGTCATCATCATCCTCTCTTTCACTTTCAGATTCTATATTCCCATCTTTTATAATCATAACTCTCTTATTTGGACATTCACGTGCTATATGTCCATGTCCAAGGCACTTAAAACACTTAATACCTCTACTTTGATTAGGTTGATTCTCACCTTTACCCTTGCTATCTAATTCATTTTTGCCTTTAATTCCATCAATTTTAGGCTTAACAATGGGTATATCATCCTTTTTACTCCAATTCGATTTCCAAGTAGAAGAAAAACCCGAATAAGGTTTTGAATCATACCTTGTGCCTTTTCTTTTGAGTTGTCTCTCAATCTTCATGGCCATATTCACCATATCCTCAATCTCCACATAATGCTGCAATTCCACAAGATCAGCAATGTTCTTGTTTAATCCACTCAGAATCGAGCCATTGTAGCCTCACGGTCTTCCTCCACATTAGCCCTTATCATTGCTATCTCCATCTCCTTGTGATATTCATCAACACTCATGGAACCTTGTGTCAAAGTTTGCAGTCATTGATGCAAATCTCGATAGTAATGACTTGGGACGAATCTCCTCCTCATTATTTGTTTCATCTCCAACCAAGTCTCTACGGGCCTTTCACCATTTCTACGCCTGTCTTTACATAATTGATCCCACCAAATTATAGCATAATCACAAAATTCAACAAAGCAGCTAATTTTACCTTTTTCTCTTCGGAGTAGTTGTGACATTCAAATATTAGCTCCACTTTTCGTTCCCACTCCAAATAAGTATCTGGATTATTCTTTCCTTGAAAAGAAGAAATTTTCATTTTGATGCTGCCTATGTTTCTGTCAACACTATCAAAACGTTCTCTCCTAGTTTGTCTCCTAGAATTAACATCTTGACCAATTAGAGTGACTTGGTCATCGTCGATGTCATCTCTACCATCATATTCATCTTGGACGAAGGCTGGTTGTCTCCTGCGCCGTGGTTCACCTTGCAATCTATTAATTGCATCATCATGCCTTTCTAGATGATCTCTTACATCTCCTATCACTTTAAACATTCGTTCAAATTGTTGTTGCATTGCTTGAAGCAAAATATCATTTGATGAAGAACTCGCTTCTTTATCTTTAGACATGTTTGCAAACCTGAAAGACAAAGTTAGAATAGCCTCACCAACACTCTCTCACGTGTTTTACTCAAGATTTGATTCACTCCACTCGTGTTTTCACACAATGTTTGGCTTTTCTCGATATTGATCTCACTACTCTTGCCTTTTATCTCTCTTGTTTTGTTCTTTGAGTTCTTAGATTAACTAAAAAAAACTTAAACAAATAATTCAGATTGTGGCAATTCAAGGGTATTGAAATTGGACATAAAAGCAAATATAATGTAAGCCAATTTAAAGGAGTGTATGATGCACTTCAATCATAAGCAAAGATTTGAATTCAAGTATTTTTGGAATGAAAAAAATTCCAAACTGAAACAAGAATTCAAAATAATGAAGAAAGAATTCTGCAATTTGCACGAAGTCCCCTGAATTCACAATTTTTTTTTAAATTTCGATCTCTTTCTTTCTTTCCTTTTTTTTACCTTTGATCTTCTCCTCTCTTTTTTTTCTTTGATCTTGCTTTCCTCTCTTTTTTTTTTTTTTACTTTTGATTTTCTCTCTCTCATTTTTTTAACTTTACTGTTTCTCTTTTTTTTTTGATGATAAAGTGAGGGAAAAAATGAAAAAAAACAAACAGTGATAGCACAAGAAACACAGCAATAAGAAGAAAGGAAGAATAGCAATTATGGATATCGTGATAAGAGAACATGGAAAAGTTAAAAGATAACAAATAAATGGATAAGCAAACCTCAAACTTGAGCAAAGTGCTCGATGCAAATGATGAAAATCATCAATTTAGCAACCATACACCCCGATAGCTAAAGAGCTATGATACATATGGAATGCAAATTGACACCCTCCAACGAATTGAAAACAAAGCGGATCGTTCAAGAATGAAGTAAGGGAAACTATTCTAATTACTTATCAATAGAAAATTGATGAAATAACTAGAATAGCACTTTGAATTCCCTTAAGACGCCACAAACTAACAAGTCTGATAAGTCAAAGGAAAAGCAAAGATTTGGTTTGAACGCCACAAGCAGAAAAGCCTGATAAGTTCTAAAGTTCATGCAAGAACTTAAAAACAAAACACTCACCGGTGTTGAAAAATTGTTATACTTCCAAATTGTCTGTCTTACACTGAGAGTCAACCTCATTTATATAGTATGAGGATAGTACAAAGAGAATGAATGCATTAAATAATATTTATATTCCTAATTTATGAATTTTGGTAAACATAGCTGAATGGACTTTTATTCTTCAAGTTGAGGTCTTCAAATTTGTCCTTCTCTCTTTATGATCACGTTGGCCATTTTAGAATCTTCTTGCAATCATAGAATGTTGATTGAGTCTTGACTAGCTTGATCTGGTTCATATCACCCAGATTCCCTTATTTGAGTAATCACTCAGTAATTGTTGCAATATAAGAGAATCAATTCCTCGTTGCTTGACACAACTCTCAAATCTGTGATGAACTACTTCATCCAAACTCCCTCGTTTGCTGCCTCTGCCGCAGCAAAGCACTCCACCTTTGTGGTCGAGTCAGTAGTAGTGTCTTGCTTAGAACTCTTCCAGCACATCGCTCCTCTATTCAGGGTGAACACATACCCAGAATTAGATTTGCTATCATTAACATCAGACTGGAAGCTCGAGTCCGTATAGCCCTCAATCCTGAGGCTACTTCCTCCATATACTAGTAAAAGATCCTTAAACCTTCTCAAGTACTTAAGGACACACTTTATTGCTTTCCGATGCTCCAAGCTTGGATCCGCCTAATACTTGCTCGTGACCCTCAGAGCATGCACTATATTAAGCCTGGTACATAGCATAGCATACATGATAGACCCTATCACTGAGGCATAGACCCTATTCATGTGTGTCCTTTCTTCAGGAGTCCTTGGGGACATACTCCTAGAAAGTGATAGCCTATGTCTCATCGGTATGAGACCTCTCTTAAAATTTTTCATGTCAAACCTTTTGACAATGGTGTCTATGTACCTGGACTGGGACAAGCAAAGCATCCTCTTGGATTTATCTCTATAGATCCAAATCCCCAATATATATGATGCTTCCCCTAAGTCCTTCATTAAGAAGTGTCTAGATAGCCAAGCCTTTATTGTGGAGAGCATTCCTATATCACTCCCAATGATCAGGATGTCATCCATATACAACACTAAGAAGGTGATAGTGCTCCCACTTACCTTCCTATATACACAAGGCTCATCTTCGTTCTTAACGAAGTTATAAGATCTGATCACCTCATCAAATCTTATATTCCAACTTTATGAAGCTTACTTCTGTCCATAGATGGATCTAAGCAACCTGCACACCTTATCTGGACTGTCCTTGGACATGAATCTCTAAGGCTATATCATATATACCTCCTCCTCGAGGTTGCCGTTGAGAAACATAATTTTGATATCCATCTACCAAATCTCATAATCATAGTGTGCTGCAATAGCCAATAGAATTCGTATGGATTCTAGCATGGCTACGGGTAAGAAGGTTTCGTCATAGTCAACATATTGGGTTTAATGATACCCCTTAGCCATTAGCCTTGCTTTATAAGTCTCTACCTTTCCATCTACTTCGATCTTCTTCTTGAAGATCCACTTGCAACCAATGGGTATGATACCCTCAGGTGCATCAACCAGGTTCCAAACCTTGTTGAAGTACATAGAATCCATCTTTCAATTCATGGCTTCTTGCCACTTCCTGGAGTCTATACTTGTAATAGCCTCCTCGTAGGTCTGAGGATCAATATTCTTAACATCCTCTCCTCTAATATGTCCCACATATCTCTTAGGAGGATAAGATACACTTCTGAACCTATGTAAAGTCGGAACTTGTGTGCTAGGTACCTGAACAGACTCTAGCTATGGAATGGTGCTTGAGCTAGGTTCTTTAACCTTGCTCAACTCTATCACACTCCCACTGCCTCCACCAAGAATGTGTTCCTTCTCAAGGAATACTACTCTCTTGGCTACAAAGACCTTTTGGTCCTTGGGGTGATAGAAATAATACCCACAAGTTTTCTTGGGGTATCCTACAAACTTGCACTGTTCCATTCAGGATTCCAACTTATCAGGTATGTGTCTCTTAACGTGGGCAGGGCAGCCCCAAATCTTAACAACCTTAAGATCAGGCTTTCCTTTCCATATCTTATATGGTATAGAAACTATCGACTTAGTTAGAACTCTGTTCAGAAGGTAAGCTGCAGACTCTAGGGCGTATCCCTAGAATGAGATGGGTAGGTCGGCGAAACTCATCATGGACTACACCATATCTAACAGGGTACAATTCCTCCTTTTGGATACACCATTGAGTTAAGGTGTATAAGGAGGTGTCCATTGGGATAGAATCTCATAGTCCTTGAGGAACTAGGTGAACTCTGTACTCAAGTACTCACCTCCTCGATCTGATCAAAGAGTTTTGATACTCTTTCCAGTCTGAACCTCTACTTCATTCTTATACTCCCTGAATTTCTCGAAGGGTTCGAGCTTGTACTTCATCAAGTACACATGTTCGTACCTAGAGAAATCATTAGTAAAAATAATGAAGTAGGAATTACCACTAATGACCTGAGTTGACATAGGATCACATACATCACTATGTATTAGTATTAACAACTCAGTGGCTTTCTCTCTAGTTCCACTAAATGGAGAGTTGGTCATCTTTCCATAAAAGCAAGGTTCGCAAGTCGCATATGACTCATAGTCAAATGGATCCAGGTATCCATCAATCAACAACTTTTGAATCCTTCTCTTATGGATATGACCTAGCCTACAATGTCATAGGTATGCACTGTTTACCTCATCTCATTTCCTCCTGGACTCACTCACACTCATGATATATGGAGTAGTTTCTAGCATAATCAATCCATTATACAATGTTCCTCTCGTGATGATCTTATCATCCTCAATAGTTGAACAACTATTATTCTAAAAAACTACTTTATAATCATTCAATGTCAAACATAAAATGAAAATAAGATTTTTGATAATAAAGGGAACAAAATAGTATACATCTAATGCAATAGTAGCTCCACCAAGCAGATGTAGGGTGACCTCGCTAATAGCAATAGTAGCAACTCTTGCTTCATTGCCCACCTTGAGCTCCATCTTGCCTCTCATCAATCTCCTAGGTCTTGCCAGAACCTACAATGAATTGCAGATATGATAAACACTATCGGTATCCAATACCTATGTTTTATCATATGAGTTTGACAGATAGAGACTAATCATGAATGCATATCTGAAGCTTCTCTAAGCTTTTCGCTTTCTCTACAATATACACTTTGTAGTTCCTCTTCCATTGCTCATCTTTACCATAGTGGAAGCACTGGGTTTTTTTCCTTTTATTGGGTCCTTCATAGTAACCTTTACTTTCCTCAGTCTACCCTTGCCCTTACTCTTCTTAAGGGACTTATCTGTCTTCCTTTTCTTTCTGGTCTTACCAATATAGAAAACTGTGAAAAGGAATCTAAAAGGGACTGAAGCACAAGATCCATATACAGATTATCCTCTAGGACCATTCCTAGACTTGTGAGTATCTCTATCCACTCAATCATCTTAAGGATATGGTTTTGAACCAGTGTCCTCTCAATCATCCTAGCATGGAAGAGATTCTTCAATATCTCATATCGTTAAGTTCTTTCCTGTTCCTCAAACAATTTATAGAGATGTAGGAGTATGGATATATCATCCATCTTTTTATGTTGTCTCTGTAACTCAAGAGTCATGGAGCCCAACATATAATACTGAGCAAGAGTGGAGTCATCTGTGTACTTCACGTAGCAAGCGATCTTATCCTCGCTTGCCCCTTCTATGGGCAAAGGCATCACTATATCAAGGACATACGTGATTTTCTCCATCATGAGAACAATTCTCAGCTTCTGGAGGCAATCCATATAATTTGGACCAATGAGGCAGTTGGCATCAAGTATGCCATATAGAGAGTCTAATAGCGACATTTTCAAAAGATGCAGCAATAAATAAATAACATGTAGATTTTGAAGAAATATAAATAATTAAGATATGGACTTCCATCTTGACATGCTCCCACTATTTTTCTAGCAAGTCACATGACAACCTCAGCACTTGAAACAGAAGTCTCCGGCAGACTTCTAGTAGGAATCGGGATCCAATTGGCATCTTAGTATAACCTCGAGGGACTCAACCAATCATACTATGCCCAAAAGGTAGGTAACTCTTGTCAATCACAACTCCTTATGATTTTCATCCTATTCGGCCTCTAAACCACCATGACCTCGAGGGACTCGACTAATCATGATGTTCAGTTAAGTCATTACCATCATTACAAGATGAGTCTGATTCGATGATATAACCTTAAGGGACTCGACCAAGCATACCATATCCTCAGGTCATCGGTGACATCTCTATATCATAAATAAGATAGCAAATCGCGATATAGGTGAGTCTCGAGGGACTCAACCAACTCAACCTACACCAAGAATCAATTCCTACCTATAACGATGGAAGGCCACGTGGGTCAATCTAATTGCCTCAAGTTTACCGACTTAATATTATTAATAGAGAGGATTTTGATTTGGTCTCCTAATATAATGTGTCACACACATACATATTTAATATATATATATATCTACATCGTATGCAAATATATATACATATCTAGTAGGTGTATAACCAATCACACATCACATGAGCAATCACACCAGATGATCATGGACCACATCTTAATGTGATCAGGCCCGAGCCAATGGGCCCAATCACTCATATCAAGATCTATGTGTGCTTCGGTGCATCTCCATGCCATGTGATTGTCCTTCTCGCTTCGTCGATTTTATCGGCATCTCAACGCATCTCCATGCGTCGGATCATCCGTCTCGACATCATAGGTCCCACTACCACTATTCCTCCTCATATAATTACAACATAATTACAAGCACGTAAGCCCGATAATAAACAAGAAAATTAAAGGCTCATAGGCCCTAATAATAATAATCGCATGTACACATATCATATCACAAGGTCCATGATTATTTATCCACATCATACATCACATGTATATGTTAATTTATAGGACTACTAGATAAATAATAATATTTAATTAAACTATTTAATTAACTAATATTTTTCTGAAATCAGGGACATAGAAGGAATTTTCCAAATTCCCAAGGGTATTTTAGTCATTCTATCAAAATGGATAGAAACTAAAATTTCTAAAATTCTGAGGGGTAAAATTATCTTTTACCTAAAAACCCTAGCTCCCTCTCCCTCTGCTTTCTATAGCACCATGGCTGTAGTCTCCGTCACCCTATCGTTGGCGGCCATGAGCGGGGGGGGGTGGTTTTGGACAGCGCCCATGCCCGCGGGCGGCTCACCTGCCGGCGACGCTGCCACAGCAGGTGGGCGCACCGCCCATACCGCGGGTGGTCGCCGCTCTCCTGCGAGTGGCGCCGCGCTCGTAGGGCGGGCGTTCATCCCTACTCGTCGTCGTCGTGCCCGTAGGGTGAGTGTGGATACCTGCCCCAAAAAACCTAATCCATTGGTTGCCTTCATTGTAGTGCGCCACCATCACCCTATCGACGGCAGCCTCTACGCGGGGGCCGCGATCGGGTGCCGCCCTTGCTCGCGGGCGGCATCGCCGCAGCAAGCAGGCGTAGTGCCCGTAGGTGCCGCCCCTATGGGCCGGCACCCCTTTTACGAGCGCCGCCCTCCTTGTGGGCAGTCGGCCCATAAGCGCTGCCCCCCACGAGGGCAAAGCCCGCAGGTAGCCTGCAGGGGTGCTCGCCCATAGGCCTAGAGCCTGCAAGTGTCGCCCTTTTATGGGCGCTGTTAGAGCGGGTAGCGCTGCCGCTGCTGCAGCCAACTAACTGCCTGTGGGCATGCCCCAGCCCACGGACAGTGCCACCCTTGCGGGCGCTTCTGCTCGTGGGCGCCGTGTGCCCCTTACAGGGAGGCTACCCACACAGGCAGCCTGTAGACGCTGCCTACTTGTGGCCCGGAGCCCGTCGGGTGGTTACATGCAGACCACCGGCGGTGTCTAAGGCAGTAAGTAGCCTTTGGCCATTCTGTGAGGGTAGCAACCCGTTCCTCGAGGGCAACAACAATTGTTGCCCCTTTTTTGCTATTGTGTCAATAATTTTGACATAAAAAGTCTTGCTAAATCATAACACACATAGTCAAAATCCAATCTTTGCATGAACAACCTCGCTCTGATACCACTGTTGGGAAATCCAAGGACGACATCTCATGCACAATGGAAGAACAAAAATAAAACTCCTAGATTTCCATAAAATGTTCCATCATCATGCGAAGATCGGTGTGTCAAAATAAATATGTTAATCCAAAAACTTCGTATGTAAAAAGAATAACAGCACCTAGGGAGATCGTATATCCCTGAGATTCTTATAGATCCGTCGGGAGAATGAAGGAGATCAAGTGTCCTCCTCTCTAGTGGTATCCACACGGTAGGGACAGCGACGATGCTCCTCTCTAGAGAGAGGAGCATAAGATATGGCTACCAACAGAACCTCAACTTATGCGCCTTTGGTTTCCTCCTATTTATAGAGGCCCCCTGTCAACTATAATGGATCCAGCCCTATTGGGTATTGGATCTCTATCAAAATACCCAAGCTTCTTAGATTAATGGGTCTTTACCCAATAATCTAGCTCTTATTGTATCTCATCCATGGGACCCAATAATATAGGGGCTTATTGGATATCCAATAAGATAGGGGCTCCGACGGATATCTCATATCTGAACCTCTACCCATCGTAACACTTACTATATGTGTGTGACTCTCTAGGCCCAATATTGAGCAAACTATGAGTCATACCTGTCAGAACTCCTTCTAACTCAGTAAATAATTATCTCAATAATAATTCACTCGATTCATCGACTGCGGATGTACTAGGCCACTATGCCGCAATCCCCAGATAATACAGTGGAATCCAATCCTTTGGACCTATCTGTCCTCAGTTACCAAGTATCTATAGTCTCTCATCCATCTAATATCCCAAAGATCGTATATCGGGCATGGTGCTATTAGGCTCATATTGTTTCTAATCGAGTCTCGCTCTAATCTGATTCTCCCGGAGAATTCTTTCTCTCTCAATCCAAATGACCCTGCCTAGGGATTTGCTTGAGCAAGAATACATGAGATATTTCTCTCATGATATCGAGAGTGGATGATCCTCTATTGACACTCGATAGCCCTCGTAAGGTTGGCTGCCACTCCCAATAACCGGCTATACTAGATCTGAAACTTTCAAACCTATAAGTCTGATATCAAAGAGTGGAGTACTCATACAGGACATCCTTGGTGTCTCAAGTCTAAGGACCAAATACACTACTAGGACTACAGAATCACTGTCTGATGTGAGGTATCAATAACCATCCAGCATTCTGTAAGCGGATCAATCAGTGAACTCATTCTCCAATGAGCACCTGCACTATACCCTTAGTGTCCCCACACGAGTAGTTATGAGACCAGCCACCTCCATTATATGGAGGGGTATACAGCACACTAGTCTATCTTGTTATCTCGATGTCCCTCTCGAGTAACCTATGACCGGGATTATTTAGGGTTTGTGTTTAAAGGTGAATTGATCTTATTATTATGATCTCATCATGATCCAATTCCCATTATATAGATCCAAGGACATCACAATATGCATTTGAATAATGTGAAAAAATACTAATAATCATAAGCAAAAAGATTGACGCAGCATATTATAAGTGTCATCACTCATGTAATTGGCTTGTAAGTCACCTATAACTAGCAGTAGTATCGTTAGTCCATAGAGCTTGAGGACTCTGTTAAGTAGTGGTACTGCCAGACTGGGCGATGGTACCACCCAGTACATTGATAGAACGAGGTCAACTAACGGTGGTATCGCCAGTGCCAGGCAGTGGTACTACTAGTACCCGAAAATCTGAGATATGACTCTTTTTTGCTCCATTTTTGAAAGCTAATTGAGTCTATAAATACATGTGATGCATGATATGGATAGATGATCATGGACCTATGATGTGATGTGTGTACATGTGATTATTATTATTGGGGCCTGTGAGCCTCTATTTTTCTCGTTTATTGTTAGGCCTGCGTGCTTGTAATTATATTGTAATTACATGAGAAGGCACAGCGGGAGTGTGGAAGCGATAGCAGGACCCACAAGATCAAGATGGACGATCCAACACATGGAGATGCATTGAGATGTCGACAGAACCAACGAAGCGAGAAGGACGATCATAGGGCATGGAGATGCGCCGAAGCACACATAGATCTTGATGTGAGTGATTGGGTCCACTGGCTCGGGCCTGATCACATTAGGATGTGGTCCATGATCATCTGGTGTGATTGCTCATGTGATGTGTGATTGGTTATACATCTACTAGATATATATATATATATATATATATTTGCATGCTATATAGATATATATTAAATATGTATATGTGTGACACATTATGTTAGGAGACCAAATCAAAAATCTCCTCTATTAATAATATTAATTCGGTAAACGTGAGGTAATTAGATTGACCCACGTGGCCTTCCATCGTTATAGCTAGGAATCGATTCTCGGTGTAGGTTGAGTTGGTCGAGTCCCTTGAGCCTCACCTATATTGCGTTTCGCTATCTTATCCATGACACAAAGATGTCACCGGTGACCTGAGGACATGGTACGCTTGGTCGAGTCCCTCGAGAGTATATCATCGAATCAGACTCATCATGGTTAGTCGAGTCCCTCAAGGCCATGGTGGTTTGAAGGTCGAACAGGATGGGAATCATAAGGAGTTCTGATTGGTAAGAGTTGCCTACCTTTACGGGCTTAACGTGATTGGTCGAGTCCCTCGAGATTACGTTAAGATGTCGATTGGATCCTAATCCCTACTAGAGATCCGCTGGGGGTCTCCGATTCACATACCGGAGGGTGTTGTGTGTCACGCAAAAAATTAATGGGAGTACATTAAGATAGAAGTCCTTATCTTAATTGTTTAATTTTTATAAAGTCTGCATGTTATTAATTTCTGCTACATCTTTAATTTCAAAAAAATATCGCTTTCAAATCTTTTACGTGGCATACTTGATGCCAACCGCCTCACTGGTCCAAATTATACAGATTGGCTTCGCAATTTGAGAATCGTTCTCACGATGGAGAAAATCATATAAGTCCTTGATATAGTGATCCCTACACCCGACGAAGGGGCAAGCGAGGATGAAATCGCTTGTTATATAAAGTACATAGATGATTCCACTCTTGCTCAGTGTTATATGTTGGCCTCTATGAATACTGAGTTACTGAGACAGTATGAAAATATGGATGCTAATTCCATACTCCTGTATCTTTGTAAACTATTTGAGAAATAGGGAAGAACTCAGCGATATAAGATATCAAAAAGTCTTTTCCATGCTACGATGATTAAGGGGACACCGGTTCAGAACCATGTCCTTAAGATGATTGAGTGGATCGAGAAACTCATAGGTCTAGGAATAGTCCTAGAGGATAACCTGTGTGTGGATCTTGTGCTTCAGTCCCTACCATATTTCTTTTCTTAGTTCATAATAAATTTTAATATGAATAAACTTGAGGTGACCCTCCTAGAGCTCCTTAATATGTTGAGAGAAGCAGGGAGCACCATCAAGAAAGGGAAGCCAGTTCTCTATGTTGGTGAGACCAGAAAGAAAAGGAAGGCTAAGAAGTCCCTTAAGAAGGGCAACGGTAAGGGCAAAATGGGTAAGGCAAAGGTTGCCAAGAAAGACCTAACAAAGGACAAAGGTCAGTGCTTTCACTATGGCAAAGATATGCAATGGAAAAAGAACTGCAAAGAGTCCCTTGTAGAGAGGGTGAAACAGAAGCTTGGAGAAGCTTCAGGTACATTCATGATTAGTCTCCATTTATCAGAATCTTATGATAACACATGGGTATTAGATACCGAGAGTGCTTATCATATCTGTAATTCATTATAGGTTCTGACAGGACCTAGGAAATTGAACAGAGGCGAGATGGACCTTATGATAGGCAATGGAGCAAAGGTTGCTACAGTGGCTATTGGCAAGGTCACCTTACATCTGCCTGGTGGGGCTATTATTGCATTAGATGCATGCTATTATGTTCATTCTATTATCAAAAATATTATTTTCATTTCATGTTCGATAGTTAGTGGATATAAATTAGTTTTTAAGAACAATGGTTGTTCAATAATATTAGATGATGAGATCATCACGAGAGGAATATTGTATAATGGTTTATTTATGCTAGATACAGCTCCACATATCATGAGTGCAAGTGAGTCTAAGAGAAAATGCGAAGAGGTGAACCATGCATATCTGTGGTATTGTAGGCTTTGTCACATCCATAACGGAAGGATTCAAAAGTTGCTAAAGAATGGATATCTGGATCCATTTGACTATGAGTCATATGCGACTTGTGAACCTTACCTTTGGGAAAAGATGACCAACTCTCCATTTAGTTGAATTGGAGAGAGAGCCATTGAGTTTCTAGAACTTATACAAAGTGATATATGTGGTCCCATGTCGACTCATGCCATAGGTTATTAATCCTACTTCATTACTTTCACTGATGATTTCTCAAGATATGGACATGTGTAATTGATGAAGTACAAGTCTCATACTTTTGAGAAATTCATGAAATATAAGAATAAAGTGGAGAACCAAACAAGAAAGAGTATTAAAACCCTTCGATCAGATCGAGGAGGTGAGTACTTGAGTACAGAGTTCTATTAGGACTCTAGCTATGAGAGTCCTAATTTAGTTTCATTGATAAGGGCATTCATGTAAATCCTATCTAGCCGACCCCTATTAAAGAGGTGAAGAGGCCGGCTAGGTTAGGGTTAGGTTGCTTCTTAGGAAAGGAGTCCTATTATAAGTAAGAGTTTTATTAGGAAAAGAGTCCTATTAGAAGTAGAAGTCCTATTAGGAAGAGAGTCCTATTAGAAGTAGAAGTCCTATTAGGAAGAGAGTCCTATTAGAAGTAGAAGTCCTATTAGGAAGAGAGTCCTATTAGAAGTAGAAGTCATACTAGAGAAGGAGTCCTAATTAAAAATTGGTTAGAAGTAGGAGTCTTATGTAAGAGTCCTATTAGGAGTTGGGGCTTAGAAGCCCTATAAATAGCCATGTATTCATCCTCTTTTAATGAATGAATAGATCAATTCTTTAGCAACCTTTGTGCAGCAACTTGGAGGAAGGAACCCCTATAGAGTTCCAAGGAGGTCGATCCCCTATAGAGATCAACCCCAAGCTTAGAATCCGCGGAGGGTTCTAACACTTGGTATCAGAGCAGCGTTCTTGGCGTCTCGCTGCCCTTCCACAGCCATCCACCAGCCCTCCACAACCACCAAAGCAATTCCCACAATTGCTTAGAAGATCATCGCTGAATTCCGCCATCATCTCCACCACCGTAGATCATCCTTTGATCTTCCCGTGAATTGCAACAGGTTCTGGTTATCTACCCTACTGCTGCTGCAATTTAGTTATCCTAATTCAAAAAATCCAAAAAAATTCGTTCCTATAATTGCTGCATAAACTTTTCGTCGTAAAGTTTTCATCTCTATAACGAAAGTCGCACTGCAGAATTTCAGCCGCATTGCACTACCTTTTTGATCTTGCTACTGCATTTTTTCTATCCAATTCTCTATGGAATTTTTACGGCGGCTTTGACACTTCCTAACAGTGATTTTCCATTTGGTTTTGTCAAAAAATTCTCAATAAAAACCACTTATCTTTTACGTCCAATCTGCTGCACTTTAGACGTAAAAATCTGCTATAATACCTCTCCGTGATTCTCAATTTTGCCAAACCTCTTGTTGTCGTTTCTTCCTACGAAACTTTTTACAGTATTACCTCTTCCTTATCAGTAGATCCCCTTTGAGTTTTACTTGAATCTCTTTTGAAAATTTCTGAAAAAATTACATCTTTACTGCTGGAATTTTTTCGGCGAAAAATCTGGTATTGCACCTTTGTCCTTTTTTCTTCTCCGTAACCTATCAAACCCGAGCCACCTTGCTGCCACAAACCAAGATGTCTTTAGGGCATCCCTCTAGCCTCAAGATGCAGCCATCATAACCTAGTTTCATAACCCTAACAGCATCAAAAACCACAGCCCAAAACAGTAAACCATTACAGCTGAACCCTTCAATCACCGATCTATTGTCCGAACCTTCCACCACCCCATGCCATTAACCCATCAACAGAAAAAAGACAAGGGCATCTCTGATCTACAAACATATGCTATGGCTTCCCAAGATCCAATTGATGCTAAATTTGAAGCATGGGAATCTCGGATTGAATCACGGCTTGAATCACGCTTGGAAGACAAATTGCGCGCTTTGTTTGCAGAATTCAGAATTGGACAACCATCGAGTCCAACCAAACTGCAGCAAGGAGAGAATTTAGAAAGGACCCCAGAGAAGAAGGGACAGCCCTCGAACGTGCTTCAGCCACGCATGAGGGTGGACTTCCCACGATGGGAAGAAGGAGACCCAGCGGGGTGGATTTCATGCGCAGAACGTTACTTTCGCTACTACCGAACGTCGGATAATGCTATGGTGGAGATTGCTATCATCCACCTTGAAGGAGATGCTATTCAATGGTACAATTGGCTGGAATATAATCAGGGGGCTCTGACATGGAATCAATTTAAGAATGCACTGCTGAACCATTTCGGACCTACAGAGTATGAAAATATCGACGGCCAACTCGCAAAGATTCGATAAACTTCTACGATTCAAGAGTACCAAACCAGGTTTAAGAAGCTATCCTACCTTGCTCGTGATTGGACTAACCGTCAATTGTTAGGAACATTTATCGAAGGACTCAAGCCAGAGATAAAAGGGGAAGTTAAGGTGTGACAGCCCCGTACCGTGATGGCTGCGATTTCTTTTGCCCGAATACAAGAAGAACGACTCAACCAAGATTCTCGGAGAATAAGAACCACTCCTAGAACCTCAACATATAAACCCCCTTCTGCTCCCAGCCATCCTTCTCAGCCCAAAAAATTGACAAGAGAAGAACTACGTGATCGATCAGCAAAGGGTCTTTGTTGGCATTGCGACGAGCCGTGGAACCGCGATCATCGCTGCAAAAGGGGCCGCCTCCTATTGATTGAACCTCTTGAAGACATGGAGGAGGAGGTCCAGGAGCAAGAGGAAGAGGTCATGGATAAAGAACAGCAGCCAATTGATATTATGATGCATGCCCTTGCCGGTTACGCAAACCCGCAAACAATGAAAGTGGGAGGATTTCTGAAGCAACAACCAATCACCGTTCTTATTAACACCGGGAGCACTAATAATTTTATGAACAGTAAGGTTGCTGTCCGGATGGCCTTACCTATTGAGAATTGTAGCAGGTTTGATGTTAAAGTCGCAGATGGATGAATTTTGAAGTGTGATCGTAAATGCCCACGGGTGAAACTGTTGATGCAGGACCAAGAGATAATTGCAGATTTTTTCCTCCTCTCCCTCGATGATTATGAGGCCGTGCTTGGCATCGAATGGTTGACAACATTAGGTGATGTTTTCTGGAATTTTTTGAAATTAATTATGAAATTTTACAGCAAGGGGAAATAGGTGATACTGCACGGGAAACGTGGGGGCGACGTAACGACAATTTGCACACAACGAATGAAGAAAGTTTTGCACAAAGCATGCAGCGGCTTTTTGGTATAACTTGAGCAGCAATCTAAGGGAGAGCCAACCAAATTTAAAGATCCAAACCTACTTCCCTTGCTTGCTGAATTTTCAGATATATTTGACGAACCACGCGGGCTACCTCCTAACCGCCGGCACAATTATCGTATACCGATTCTTCCAGGGAAACCTCCAGCAAATACTCGACCATATCAGTATCCATATCTCCAAAAAGATGAAATAGAAAGGATTGTAAAAGAGATGCTTGAAACAGGAATTATTCGGCCAAGTTGCAGCCCCTACTCCTCACCAATGCTCCTCATACAAAAGAAAGACGGAACATGGCGAATGTGCATTGATTACCGAGCTCTCAACGACATAACCGTCAAGGACAAGTATCCTATTCCAGTAGTAGATGAATTACTTGATGAATTAAAGGGAGCACGAGTCTTCACAAAGTTGGACCTTCGATCCGGATATCATCAAATACGAGTGTACGAAGAAGACATACCGAAAACTGCCTACCAGTAGAAGATGCCACTTGGGAGAACTACGACGACTTGAAGATCAAATCCCCAGAAGTCATGGAACATCAGCCTCGAGGACAAGGCTGATTTGAAGAGGGCGGGTCTGTTAGGACTCTAGCTATGAGAGTCCTAATTTAGTTTCATTGATAAGGGCATTCATGTAAATCCTATCTAGCCGACCCCTATTAAAGAGGTGAAGAGGCCGGCTAGGTTAGGGTTAGGTTGCTTCTTAGGAAAGGAGTCCTATTATAAGTAAGAGTTTTATTAGGAAAAGAGTCCTATTAGAAGTAGAAGTCCTATTAGGAAGAGAGTCCTATTAGAAGTAGAAGTCCTATTAGGAAGAGAGTCCTATTAGAAGTAGAAGTCCTACTAGAGAAGAAGTCCTAATTAGAAGTTGGTTAGAAGTAGGAGTCTTAAGTAAGAGTCCTATTAGGAGTTGGGGCTTAGAAGCCCTATAAATAGCCATGTATTCATCCTCTTTTAATGAATGAATAGATCAATATTTTACAGCCTTTGTGCAGCAACTTGGAGGAAGGAACCCCTATAGAGTTCCAAGGAGGCCGATCCCCTATAGAGATCAACCCCAAGCTTAGAATCCGCGGAGGGTTCTAACAAGTTCACTCAGTTCCTCAAAGACTATGAGATTTTATTCCAATGGACACCTCCTTAATACACCATAGCTTAATGGTGTATCAGGAAGAAGGAATCACACACTATTAGACATAGTGCATTCTATGATGAGTTTCGCTGACCTACCCATCTCATTCTGGGGATATGCCCTAGAGACCGCAGCTTACCTTCTGAACAGAATTTCAACTAAGTCAGTAATGTCTACTCCATATGAGATATGGAATGGGAAGAAGCTTAATCTTGAGGTTGTTAAGTTTTGGGGCTACCCTGCCCACGTCAAGAGACACAACCTCAATAAGTTGGAATCCAGGACAGAACGGTGCAAGTTCGTAGGATACCCCAAGGAAACTTACGGGTATTTTTCTATCACCCTAAGGACCAAGAGGTCTTGTAGCCAAGAGAGTAGTGTTCCTTGAGAAGAAACACATTCTTGGTGGAGACAGTGGGAGCATAATAGAGTTGAGCGAGATTGAAAACCTAGCAAAAGCACCATTCCATAACCAGAATCTGTTCAGATACCTAGCACACAAGTTCTAACTTTACATAGGTCTGATAGAGTATCCCATCCTCCTGAGAGATGTGGGACATCTCCGAGGAGAGGATGTTGAAGATATTGATCCTCAGACCTACGAGGAGGCTATTATAAGCATAGACTCCCAGAAATAACAAGAAGCCATGAATTCAGAAATGAATTCCATGTATTCCAACAAGTTTTGGAACTTAGTTGATGCACCCGAGGGTATTGTACCTATTGGCTACAAATGGATCTTCAAAAAGAAGATTGGAGTAGATGGAAAGGTCGAGAGTTATAAAGCAAGGCTAGTGGCTAAGGGGTATCATCAAAAGCAAGGTGCTGACTATGATAAAACTTTCTTACCTATAGCTATGTTAAAATTCATTCGAATTCTATTGACTATTGTAGCGCACTATGATTACGAGATTTGGCAGATGGACATTAAAATCACATTCCTCAAATGGCAACCTCGAGGAGGAGGTGTATATGATACAGCTTAAGGGATTCGTGTCCAGGGATAACCCAGATAAGGTGTGCAGGTTGCTTAGGTCCATTTATAGACTGAAGTAAGCTTCCTGAAGTTGGAACATAAGATTTGATGAGGCAATCAGATCTTATGACTTCGTTAAGAACGAAAATGTATCTTGTGTGTATAGGAAGGTAAGTGGGAGCACTATCATTATTTTGGTATTATATGTGGATGACATCCTGCTCATTGGGAATGATATAGGTACGCTCTCCATAGTAAGGCTTGGCTATTTAGGCATTTCTCCATGGACTTAGGGGAAGCATCCTGTATATTGGGGATACAGATCTATAGAGATAGATCTAAAAGGATGCTTGGCTTATCCCAAGCCAGGTACATAGACACCACTGTCAAAAGGTTTGGCATGAAAAATTCCAAGAGAGGTCTCATACCAATGAGACATGGAATATCACTTTCTAGGAGTATGTCCCCAAAGACTCCTGAAAAAAGGGCACACATAGATATGATACAATATGCCTCAGTGATAGGAACTATCGTGTATACTATGCTATGTACCAGGCCTGATATAGCACATGCTTTGAGTGTCACGAGTAGGTATCAGGCAGATCCAGGCTTCAAGCATTGAAAAATAGTAAAATGTATCCTTAAGTACTTGAGACAAACTAAGGATCTTTTACTGGTATATGGAGGCAATAGCCTCAGGGTTGAGGGCTACACAGACTCAAGCTTTCAGTCCGATGTCGATGATAGTAAGTCTAATTCAGGATATGTGTTCACCTTGAATGGAGGAGCAATATATTAGAAGTGTTCCAAGCAAGACACTACTACTGATTTGACCATAGAGGCGGAATACATTGCTGCGGTAGAGGCAGCAAAGGAGGGAGTCTAGATGAAAAAGTTCATCAAAGACTTGGGAGTTATGTCGAGAAGCGAGGATCTGATTCCCTTATATTGCAATTACTAGTGGTGATTACTCAAATAAGGGAACCCGGGTCTCATCAGAAGTGTTCTGAGGAGGTTCTAGCTTATTAGAGAGATCATGACCCGAAGAGATATAGTAGTGGAAAGAGTTCCATCCGAAGATAACATTGTCGATCCATTGATAAAGCCATTGACTCAAATTATCTTTGAGTGTCACAAAGGTCTAATGGGGATCAAATATGTTAGTAATTGGCTTTAGGTCAAGAGGGAGATTGCTTGTCATATATGCCTTGCAAGCTAATCACATGAGTGATTGCACTTATGACTTGATATGTACTCTTTCTCTTTGCTTATAATTAGGCATTTTATTACTTTATCTTACGTGTTGCATATATTGTGATGTCCTTGGATTTGTGCAATGGGAATCAGATCGTGATGAGATCATGATAATGAGATCGATTCACCTTTAAACACAGACCCTAAATAATCCTAGTCATAGGTTACTCGAGAGGGACATCAAGATAACTGGATAGACTAGTGTACTGTATACCCGTCCATATGATGAAAGTGGCAGGTCTCAAAGCTACTCATGTGGGGACACTAAGAGTACAGTGCAGGTGCTCATTGGGGAATGAGTTCACTAATTGATCCGCTTACGAAATGTTGGATGGTTATTGATACCTCACATCAAACAGTGATTCCGTAGTCCCAGTAGTGTATCTGGTCCTTAGACTTGAGTCACCAAGGATATCCTGTATGAGTACTCCACTCTTTAAAACCGGACTTATAGGTTTGGAAAGTTTCAGATCAAGTATAGCCAGTTATTGGGAGTGGTAGCCAACTTTACGAGGGCTATTAAGTGTCAACAGAGGATCATCTACTCTCAGTATCATAAGAGAAATATCCCATGTATTCTTGCTTGAACAAATCCTTAGCCAAGGTTATTCAGATTGAGAGAGAAAGAGTTCTTTGGGAGAATCCGACAAGAGCAAGACTCGAGGAGAGACCGTATAGGCCTAACAGCACCATACCCGGTATAGGGTCTCTGGGATATTAGTTGGATAAGAAACTATAGATACATAGTAACTGAAGATAGATAGATCCAAAAGATTAGATTCCCCTATATCATCTGGGGGCTACGGCATAGTGGCCTAGTACGTCCGCAGTCGATGAGTTAGGTGAATTATTATAGAGATAATAATTCACTGAGGGTCACACATATATCGTAGGTATTATGATGAGTAGAGGTTCGGATATGAGATATCCGCTGGAGCCCCTATCTTATTGGATGTCCATTAAGCCCCTGAATTATTGGATACTAAGATGAGATCCAATAATTGCTAATAAGAGATTATTGGGTAGAGACCCACTAATCCAAGAGGCTTGGATAATTGGATAGAGATCCAATACCCAACAGAGCAAGATCCATTAGGGTTTATAGGGGGCCTCTATAAATAGGAGAGAACCAAAGCTCTATAGGCTGGGAGTTCTTTTTGGTGGCCACCTCCTGTTCTCCTCTCTCTAGAGAGGTGCATCGTCACAGTCCCTATCGTGTGGATACCGCTAGAGAGAAGGACGCTTGACCTCCTTCATCCTTCCTATAGATCTACAGGGATTCAGGGATATACGATATCCCTAGGTATTTTCTTTTTGCACATGCAATTGTCATGGATTTATTTTGACGCACCGATCTTCCCACGATGGTGGAACTTTTCCATGAAAAATCTATGGTTTTATTTTTTATTCTTCCGCTACACATGAGATGTCACCCTATAGGATTTCCCAATAGTGGTATCAGAGCCAGGTTGTTCGTACAAAGATCGGATCTTAAACTGTGTTGTGATTTAGAACAGTTTTTGTCATCAAAATCGTTGGTGCAAAAGGTGAGGATGGGCAGCAAGTGTTACGGCCCCTACTGCGGTCACAGAAGCGACTACAAGGCTACTTGCAAAGACAGCGATGGCGGCTGCGTGCAAGGAGCGTGTAGGCAAGCAGCGGGCGACGCTCGCAGGGGCAGCGCCGCTTGTGAGCACTACACCTGTGGGCAGAGACACTTGCGGGGGTAGCGGCGGCTACAGGTGCTACCCCGCAGCCCACGAGCAAAGGCACCCACGGTGGCAGCGCTGTCTTCGGGGCAACGACCCCCGTAAGGTCCCTACGGGTGGCACCCGCAGCGCCGCTCGCCCGCGGGGCAACGGTGATAGTCCGCAGGGTAGCGTTGCTCGCCCGCAAGGCAGCGGTGCTCGCCCGCAGGGCAGGGACGCTCGATTGCAGGTCAGCGGTGCCTACGGGCTTCCTACCCGCAAGGGTGGGCGGCACCCGCAACCGCAGCGCCACCAAAGAAAATGGCGCTTCGCCATGAAAGGTAAACGGCTGCACCGCACTCTGGCGGCACCGGGCAGCGGCGGCGGCTCGCACGGAGTGGCTGCCGTCAGAAGGGTGGCGGTGGTCGCAATGCAGCAATGCAACAGAGGGATTAGGGTTTTCTAGGCAAAAGATATTTTTGCCCCTCGAAATTTGAGAAATTCTAATTTCTGTCTCTTTTGATAGAATGACCAAAATACCCTTGGGAATTCAGGAACTTCCCTTTATGTCCTTGTTTTCAAAAAAATATTAGTTAATTAAATAGTTTAATTAATTATTATTATCTAGTAGTCCTATAAAATAACATATACATGTGATGTATGATGTGGATAGATGATCATGGATGTGATGTGATGTGTGTACATGTGATTATTATTATTGGGGCCTGCGAGCCTCTATTTTTCTCATTTATTATCGGGCCTGTGTGCCTATAATTATATTATAATTACATAAGGAGGCATAACGGGAGTGTGGAAGTGATAGTAGGACCCACGAGGTCGAGACGGATGATCCGACGTATGGAGATGCGTTGAGATACCGACGGAACCGACAAAGCGAGAAGGACGATCACAGGGCATGGAGATATGCTGAAGCACACATAGATCTTGATATGAGTGATTGGGATCACTGGCTCAGGCCTGATCATATTAGGATGTGGTCCATGATCATCTGGTGTGATTGCTCATGTGATGTGTGATTGGTTATACACCTACTAGATATGTATATATATTTGTATGTGATGTAGATATATATTAAATATGTATGTGTATGACACATTATGTTAAGAGGCAATTAGATTGACCCACGTGGCCTTCCATCGTTATAGCTAGGAACCGATTCCCGGTGTAGGTTGAGTTGGTTGAGTCCCTCGAGACTCACCTATATCGCGTTTCGCTATCTTATCTACGACATAGAGATCTCACCAGTGACCTGAGGATATGGTATGCTTGGTCGAGTCCCTCGAGAGTATATCATCGAATCAGACTCATCATGGTTAGTCGAGTCCCTCAAGGCCTTGGTGGTTCGGAGGCCGAATAGGACGGGAATCATAATGAGTTGTGATTGGCAAGAGTTGCCTACCTTTACGGGCTTAACGTGATTGGTCAAGTCCCTCGAGGTTACGTTAAGACGCCGATTGGATCCTAATCCCCACTAGAGATCCATCGGGGGTCTCCGATTCACATACCAGAGGGTGTTATGTGTTTTGCGAAAAATTAGTGGGAGTACATTAAGATAGAAGTCCTTATCTTAACTATTTAATTTTTGTAAAGTCTGCATGTTATTAATTTCTGCTACATCTTTAATTTTAGAGAAATATAGCTTTCAAATCCTTTACGTGGCACACTTGATGCCAACTGCCTCACTGGTCTAAATTATATGGATTGGCTGCGTAATCTGAGAATCATTCTTACGATGGAGAAAATCACGTACATCCTTTATATAGTGATCCCTACTCCCGATGAAGGGGCAAGCGAGGATGAGATCACTCGTTTTGTGAAGTACATAGATAATTCCACTCTTGCTCAATGTTATATGTTGGCCTCTAAGACTACTTAGTTACAGAGACAGCATGAAAATATGGATGCTAATTCCATACTCCTACATCTCCACAAACTATTCGAGGAACAAGGAAAAACTTAGCGATATGAGATATCAAAGTCTTTTTCGTGCTAGGATGACTGAGGGGACACTAGTTCAGAACCATGTCCTTAAGATGATTGAGTGGATCGAGAAATTCACAAGTCTAGGAATGGTCCTAAAGTATAACCTATGTGTGGATCTTATGCTTCAGTCCCTACCAAATTCCTTTTCTTAGTTCATAATGAATTTTAATATGAACAAACTTGAGGTGACCCTCCTAGAGCTCCTCAATATGTTGAGAGAAACAGAGAGCACCATCAAAAAAGAGAACCAATTCTCTATACTAGTGAGTCCGGAAAGAAAAGAAAGGTTGAGAAGTCCTTTAAGAACGGCAAGGGCAAAGGTAAGGGCAAAATGGGTAAGGCAAAGGTTGCCAAGAAAGACCCAATAAAGGACAAAGGCCAGTCCTTCCACTGCGGCAAAGATGGGCACTAGAAGAGAAACTGCAAAGAGTACCTTGCAAAGAGGGTGAAACAAAAGCTTGGATAAGCTTCAGGTACATTTATGATCAATCTCCATTTGTCATAATCTTATGATAACACATGGGTATTGGATACCGGGAGTGCTTATCATATCTGTAATTCATTACAGGTTCTGGCAGGACCTAGGAGATTGAACAGAGGTGAGATGAACCTTAAGATGGGTAATGGAGCAAAGGTTGCTATAGTGGCTGTTAGAAAGGTCACCTTACATCTGCCTGGTGGAGCTATTATTATATTAGATGCATACTATTATGTTCCTTCTATTATTAAAAATATTATTTTAATTTCATGTTTGATAGTTAATAGATATAAATTAGTTTTTAAGAATAATGGTTGTTCAATAATATTAGATGATGAGATTATCACGAGAGGAACATTGCATAATGGTTTATTTATGCTAGATACAGCTCCACATATCATAAGTGCAAGTAAGTCTAAGAGGAAATGAGAAGAGGTGAACAATACATATCTGTGGGATTGTAGGCTAGGTCACATCCATGAGGGAATGATTCAAAAGTTGTTGAAGAATGGATATCTGGATCCATTTGACTATGAGTCTTATACGATTTATGAACCTTGCCTTTGGGGAAAGATGACCAACTCTCCATTTAGTAGAACTGTAGAGAGAGCCATTGAGTTTCTAGAACTCATACATAGTGATGTATGTTGTCCCATGTTGACTCATGTCATTTGTGGTTACTCCTACTTCATTACTTTCACGGATGATTTCTCAAGATACGGACATATGTACTTGATGAAGTACAAGTCTCAGGCTTTTGAGAAATTCAGGGAATATAAGAATGAAGTAGAGAACCAGACAGGAAAGAGTATTAAAACCCTTCGATCAGATCAAGGAGGTGAGTACTTGAGTACAGAGTTCACCTAGTTCCTCAAAGGCCATGGGATTTTATTGCAATGGACACCACCTTATACACCACAGCTTAATGTTGTATCAGAGAGGAGGAATCGCATACTACTAAACATGGTGCATTCCATGATGAGTTTCGCCAACCTACCCATCTCATTCTGGGGATATGCCCTAGAGACCACAGCTTACCTTCTGAACAGAATTCTAACTAAGTCAGTAATGTCTACTCCATATGAGATATATAATGGGAAGAAGCTTGATCTTAAGGTTATTAAGATTTGGGGCTGCCCTGCCCACATCAATAGACACAACCCCAACAAGTTGGAATCCAGGATGGAACGGTGCAAGTTCGTGGGATACCTAAAGGAAACTTGCTGGTATTTTTTCTATCACCCTGAGGACCAAAAGGTCTTTGTAGCCAAGAGAACAGTGTTCCTTGAGAAGGAACATATTCTTGGTGGAGACAGTGGGAGCATGTTAGAGTTGAGTGAGGTTTAAGAACCTAGCTCAAGCACCATTCCACAGCCAGAATCTGTTCAAATACCTAGCACACAAGTTCGAACTTTACGTAGGTCCGGTAGAGTATCCCATCCTCCTGAGAGATATGTGAGATATCTCAGAGGAGAGGATGTTGAGGATATTGATCCTCAAACCTACGAGGAGGCTATTATAAGCATAGACTCCCAGAAATAACAAGAAGCCATGAATTCAGAAATGAATTCTATGTACTCTAACAAGGTTTGGGACCTAGTTGATGCACCCGAGGGTATTGTACCTATTAGCTACAAATGAATCTTCAAAAAGAAGATTGGAGTAGATGGAAAAGTATAGACCTATAAAGCAAGGCTAGTGGCTAAGGGGTATCATCAAAGGCAAGGTGCTGACTATGATAAAACTTTCTCACCTGTAGCTATGTTAAAATCCATTCGAATTCTATTGACTATTGCAGCACACTGATTATGAGATCTAGCAAATGGACGTCAAAACCACATTCCTCAAATGGCAAACTCGAGGAGGAGGTGTATATGATACAGCTTGAGGTATTCATGTCCAGGGATAACCTAGATAAGGTGTTCAGGTTTCTTAGGTCCATTTATGGACTGAAGTAAGCTTCCCGAAGTTGGAACATAAGATTTGATGAGGCGATCAGATCTTATGACTTCGATAAGAATGAAGATAAGCTTTGTGTGTATAGGTAGGTAAGTGGAAGTACTATCACCTTTTTGGTTTATATGTGGATGATATCCTGATCATTGGGAATGATGTAGGAATACTTTTCATAGTAAAGGCTTGGCTATCTAGGCATTTCTCCATAAAGGACTTAGGGGAAGCATCCTGTATATTTGGGATATAGATCTATAGAGATAGATCCAAAAAGATGCTTGGCTTGTCCCGATCTAGGTACATAGACACCATTGCCAAAAGGTTTAGCATGAAAAATTCCAAGAGATATCTCATACCAATGAGACATAGAATATCACTTTCAAGGAGTATGTCCCCAAAGACTCTTGAAGAAAGGGCATACATGGATATGATACCATATGCCTCAGCGATAAGATCTATCATATATGCTATGCTATGTACTAGGCCTGATATAGTGCATGCTTTGAGTGTCACGAGTAGGTATCAAGTTGTAACATCTCTCATTTTTGAAAATTTGTAAGGTTTTATTTATAATGTAAGGACCAAAATTATAAAAATGATTATTTATTTAATAATCCTTTAGCACTAAATATTTTTATATTGAAAGTTTTGTCCTAGCGATCAAAATGTGAAAACTAATACTTAGGATTTATGAGAGATTTGTATTCAGTTTAAGAAAGAAAGAAAGAAAACAAATAAAATAAAAATAGAGGACATGTGGCATTAGTTAACCTAAGAATGAGCCACTTGTATTTATTCTAAGAATGACACCTAAGCCTCCATTAGGCATGTTTGCCACCTTATAAATCTTTGCATGATGCCAAACTTAGGCAATTAAGGGCACAATTAAGGGAAACTTTGCAGCCAACGTAACTTGAGAAGAGAAGAAAGAATTGGAGGAGAAGAAACTTTGCCTTGGCTTAAGGTTTTGTATCAATTCCCCCACATTTGGAAATCAAAATTTTTCTAAGGCAAGTGTTCCACTCCTTTCTACTGCAATTCAAATCTGTTTTTGCCTTTGATACGAGAAATTTGAGTTATTCTAGCCTTGAAATATGATATATCTATTGTTTGGAATGTAAATGTTGAATCTGGAATTTTCTTGGATTTTAACCTTTCAGTACACTTGTGGGCATAACTTTTTGCACCAAACTCTGATTTAGGAAAAATCTCTTTTACACGAAAGTATACTTATAGAGATTTCATTTGCCATAAAAATTAGAAGATTCGGAGTTAGTTTGCCTACCCAAACATATGAATGAATAGACCTCATAAATTCAGTAAAGCAGATACTACAACTTCTGACCTTCTGTTACTGAATTATTCATAACTCTCTGGTGAATATTCTGAATTATGCAAAACTTAATTCTTTGGAAACTAAATTCATATATATTTCTTTTGACATCTGATTTGGAAATTTTTAAGTATATTTTCCTACTAAAACATCTGTTTAAATTGATTCTACCAATTCTGTAAAACAGAGATGATAAATTCTGACCCTACTTTACTCTGTTTATTATAACTTCCTGTTAGGAACTCAAAAATTTACAAATCTAAGTTCATTTGATAATAGATTGATACATCTTTCCAATGACACCTGTTTTGAACAAATTAGAATAAAATTGGTTACTCAAACAATTTAGGAAATGTACCACTCAAATTCTGCCAGAATTAAAATTTTGTTGAGTTTTGCCTATTCAAGTTTCATCCTATTGGAAATTTGATTTCTGCTAAATTCTTCTTCAGTTCAGCTTTATATTAGTCCTTTGCAATTCTTGTATTGTTCATCCTAAAATTGTTTGTATACCTGAAATCTATTATGTAATGTTCATGTTGGCACTACCTTATTTCGTAAAGGCACACGCATATTTTCGTTGTTCCACATGTGCTTTCGATATGTGCCAATGTTATTGTTTATACTATCCTTTTGTACTCTTGTATCTTGTGGGATGATTTGGACCTTTGCCAGAAATGGTAAAGGGATTATTTGGACCTTTGCCAGAAATGTTAAAGGGATTATTTGGACCTTTGCCAAAAATGGTAAAGGGTATATGCTTAGAGCCCACAATGCTCTGACTTTTGTCTGGGTCTATACTTTAAATGGACCATATTATGATTGAGATCTCACAGCACCCTCTGTGTTTTTGATATGATTTCTAAAGCCTTGCTTATGTGTTTATATGTGCGCTTTGGATGAGAATGAAATGAATGAACATCAGATATGATATTTGAGCTTCTATTTCTGATTTATTCTTCTGATATGCTCTGAGATATCTCATATGCCATTGTTATCCTTCAAAATATGTTCTAAAACCATTTCATATGCTATTTGATATGTTTAAAAATGTTTCATCTGTTATTGATATACTCCGAAATATCCTATGTGTCATTGATATGCTCCGAAATATCCTATGTGCCATTGATATGCTTCGAAATATCCTATGCACCATTGATATGCTCCGAAATATTTCATATGCCTTTGACATGCTTCAAAACATTTCATATATCTTTGCTATATTATGAAATATTTCATTTGCACTTGATATGCTCCGAAACATTCCCTCCAACATTGATATGCTCTGAAATGTATTAAGTGTCATTGATATGCTTTGAAATGTCCTATGCACCATTGATATGCTCTGAAATGTTTTATATGCCTTTGACATGCTTCGAAACATTTCATACATTTTTGCTATGTTCTGAAATATTTCATTTGCACTTGATATGCTCCGAAACATTCCCTCCGACATTAATATGCTCTGAAATGTATTAAGTGCCATTGATATGCTCCATAATGTCCAATGTGTCATTTGATATACTCCAAAATACTTTTTACATCATCGGATAAGTTCCAATTACTCTTTATTGCCATTGTTATGAACCAAATATGTTTGAATGAAATGACATTTGTGATTTTGTATCTAATGAGCTTATATCCATGAATTCTTGTATCTCTGCCTTGCATTTGGATACCAAGTCTGTTTGAAGCTATTCTCCTCTTGTTCTGGATTTGTTTGCCACATGCTGAGCTTTGTAGCTCACTTTGTTGTTATATAAACCTTTTTTTTAGGTTAGCTTGTCACGCGCTAAAATGTTAGATTGGGCTAAGGCAGTGAAAAGCTATTCAGATTATGAAAGTCATTGTGAATGACTATGTTATTGTTTTATAAATGTATTTTGTATGAAATAAGATGTTGTCGATAGATTTGGTTTATGTATCATGTAAAAGCTTTAAAAGACCTCGCATGATTGAAATTTTAGAATGTTGAGTTTAGTTTACGATGATATGAATTTATGGTAAATGGTTGGAATTCTGATTTGTATAATTCTTACGCTTGTGGAATTATAAGCCAGGTTAATATCTTGTTAAGTTGGCTTGGGTTCTTATAAAGGTTTGTGTGATGTGATGTATGATTTTAATTGCTTAGGTTTAATGAGTGTGAAAATGATAATTGAATGATTCTCTATATCCTCAAACGTTAGTATGGATCCTGGATTGGATTGTTAGTACGAAATTTAATGTTATGGATTTTAAGACATGGACACACCTCCTGAACGTGATAATTTCGGGGGGGCATGACACAGGCAGATCTAGGCTTGGAGCACTGAAAAATAGTAAAATGTATCCTTAAGTACTTGAAAAGACTAAGGATCTTTTACTGGTATACAAAGGCAGTAGCCTTAGGGTTGAGGGCTACACAGACTCGAGCTTCCAGTCCGATATCGATGATAGCAAGTCTAATTCAGGATATGTGTTCACCTTGAATGGAGGAGTAGTATGCTGGAAGAGTTCCAAGCAAGATACTACTGCTGAATCAACCACAAAGGCGGAATACATTGCTACGGTAGAGGCAACAAAGGAGGGAGTCTAGATGAAGAAGTTCATCACAGACTTGGGATTCATGTCGAGCAGCGAGGATCTGATTCCCTTATATTATGACAACTATGGGGTCATTGCTCAAATAAGGAAATCCGAGTCTCATCAGAAGTGTTCTGAGGAGGTTCTAGCTTATCAGAGAGATCGTGACCCGAAGAAATGCAGTAGTGGAAAGAGTTTTATCCGAAGATAACATTACAGATCCACTAACAAAGCCATTGACTCAAATTATCTTTGAGTGTCACAGAGGTCTTATGGGGATCAGACATGTTGGTGATTGGCTTTAGGTCAAGTGGGAGATTGCTAGTCATATGTGCCCTGCATGCCAATCACATGAGTGATGGCACTTGTGACTTGATATGCACTTTTTTATTTGCTTAATATTAGGTATTTTATCACTTTATCTTGTGTGCTGTATATATTATGATGTCCTTGGATCTGTGTAATGGAAATCGGATCATGATGAGTTTACGATAATAAGACCGATTCATCTTTAAACATAAACCCTAAATAATCCTGGTCATAGGTTACTCGAGAGGGACATCGAGATAACCGGATAGATTGATGTACTGTATACCTATCTATATGATGGAAGTGGCTAGTCTCATAGCTACTCGTGTGGGGACACTAAGGGTATAGTACAAGTGCTCATTGGGGAATGAGTTTACTGATTGATCTACATGCAAAATGTTGGATGGTTATTGATATCTCACGTCAGATAGTGATTCCGTAGTCCGAGTAGTATATCTGGTCCTTAGACTTGAGATACCAAGGATGTCCTATATGAGTACTCCACTCTTTGATACCGGACTTATAGGTTTGGAAAGTTTCAGATCTAGTACAGTCAGTTATTGGGAGTGGTAACCAACTTTACGAGGGCTATTGAGTGTCAATAGGGGATTATCCGCTCTCGGTATCATGAGAGGAATATCCCATGTTTTCTTGCTCGAACAAATCCTTAGCCAAGGTTATTCAGATTGAGAGAGAAAGAGTTCTCCGGGAGAGTTCGACAAGAGCAAGACTCGAGGAGAAACCATATGGACCTGACAGCACCATGCCCGATATAGGGTCTCTAGGATATTAGTTGGATGAGGGATTATAGATACATGATAACTGAGGATAGATAGGTCCAAAGGATTGGATTCTCCTATATCGTTTGGGGGATGCGGTGTAGTAGCCTAGTACGTCCGTAGTCGATGAGTTGGGTGAATTATTATAGAGATAATAATTCACTGAGTTAGAAGGAGTTCTGACAAGTATGACTCATGGCCAGCTCGATATTGGGCCTAGAGGGCCACACACATATGGTAGGTGTTACGACGAGTAGAGGTTCGGATATTAGATATTCGCTGGAGCCCCTATCTTATTGGATATCCATTAAGCCCATGAATTATTGGATCGTAAGATGAGATCCAGTAATTGCTAATAAGAGATTATCGGATAGAGACCCACTAATCCAAGAGGCTTGGGTAATTGGATGGAGATCCAATACCCAATAGGGCAAGATCCATTAGGGTTTACAGGGGGCCTCTATAAATATGAGGGAACCAAAGCTTTATAGGCTGGGAGTTCTTTTTGGTTGCCACCTCTTGTTCTCCTCTCTCTAGAGAGGTGCATCGTCGCAATCCCTACCGTGTGGATACCGCTAGAGAGGAGGACGCTTGACCTCCTTCATCCTTCCTATAGATCTACAGGGATTCAGGGATATACGATCTCCCTAGGTATTTTCTTGTACACATGCAGTTTTCGTGGATTTGTTTTAACTCATCGATCTTCGCACGATGATGAAACTTTTCTAGGGAAAATCTGTGGTTTTGTTTTTTGTTCTTCCGTTGCGCATGAGATGTCGCCCCATAGGATTTCCCAACACTCAAACCATTTTAGCTAAAACCTCTTTCATCGAATCAAAATTTCTACACGAACCAACTATCTCCGAAATCGATTTTAAATTTATGAATTTTAATCTGCTGCACTAATTCACACCCCCCCTAGTGCCGCTCAGATCCTAACAATTGGTATCAGAGCTTGGTCACTCTCTTCTGGTTTAAAACCTAAGAGAGATAGCTTATTTTGGCATGCAAGAGGGTCATTCCATTATAGGTTTGCTTATGTTTAATGGGTCGAATTACACCTATTGGAAGACTTGTATAAAGGTCTTTTTAAGTTCCATGGATTTTGAGCTTTGGAATATCATTGAAAATAGATTTAAAAAATCTTCTCTTCCGATGAATGAATGGAATGAATCAGAGAAGAAGGTTTTCACTCTTAATGCAAAGGCTATGAATGCCTTGTTTTATGCACTTGATAAAAAATGAGTTTAATCGTGTTTCGATTTGTGAGTCAGCTTTTGATATTTGGCACACTCTTGAAATCACTCATGAAGGCACTAGCCGAGTGAAAGAGTCCAAAATCAATCTTTTGATCCATTCTTTTGAATTGTTTTGAATGAAACCAAGTGAGTCTATCGGAGACATGTACACCTGTTTTATGGATGTCGTCAATAGACTCAAAGCATTTGGTAAATGTTTTTCTAATTTCTAACTTATTATTAAAATTTTAAGATCCCTTCCAAAGAGTTGGGATCTGAAAGTTAGTTACGGTCATTCAAAAGGCCAGGGACCTTAAAAATTTTTCTCTTTAAGAACTCATTGGGTCTTTGATGACCTATGAAATAATATGCCAAGCTCATGATGAGCTAGAGAACCCCCTTCCAAAGAACAGGGAGGATATGGCATTAAGAATACAAGAAGACCACTTGAAGGAAGTTTCAAGAGATGAGGATCTTGATCATAAACTTGCACTCCTAACTTTGAAATTCAAAAAATTTATAAGAAAGAATAAATTTAAAAATGACACTAAAAACAAATTTGAACCAAAGAAGGACCAAGTCATATGTTACAAATGTTACTGACCAAAAAAAAAAAAAAGTCATATGTTACAAATGCAAGAAGCCGGGCCACTTTAAAAGTGAATGCCCCCAAGCTAAGAAAAAGCTACCAAAGAGGAAGAAAGCTCTAAAGGCAATGTGGGATGACTCAAGTGGCTTCGAAGATGAAGCAAGCAATAAAAAGGAGGCCAACTTCGCATTGATGGCTTTAGGAGAAGAGGTAAGTGAGTTATTTAATGAAGATTTATCTTTCAATGAACTTTCAATTACTTTCCATGAATTGTTTGATGAATATAGAACTATTACTAAAAAGTTTAATTTATTAAAAAAAGAGCATGCTTTCTTAGTAGATAAACTTGAAAGTCTTGAACATGATATTCCTTCTTTACCCCCATGCTTTGAGTGTGAACACTTAGAGGCAATTAAAAATAAAAACTTGCTACTTAAAGAGACCCTAAAACAAGTTTAAGAATGGTAGCAAGAGCCTAGACATGATCCTTGTAAACAAGGGTCACGTTGGAAATAAAAGTGGAATTGGATTCGTGAGGGGATCTCATTGAACTCAAACCACCTTCATTAAAGGACACACACTACATGTATCATCTCACTTGAAATGTAATTTTTGTTATAAATCTAGACATATTACTTACAAATGTCCGTATAAAAAACTTAGCTCATATAGGTTGATATGGGTTCCTAAAGGAATAATTAGGAACTCAATGAATAATGATAAAGTTAGTAGATTAATTTTTGAGGCACTCAAGTTCAAATGGGTACCTAAAAACCATCCTCTTTTGTAGACACATTCACCCACACAAACTAGGAGCAAGAGATGGTACCTTGATAGTGGATGCTCAAGGCACATGACCGAAGATCCATCTAAATACTCTAAGCTCACTAGCCAAGACGAAGGGTATGTCACCTTCGGACACAACAAGGGTAAAATCATTGGCAAGGGAACTATAAGTAACAAATCAAGTTTTTCAATTGAGAATGTATTATTAGTAGATGGTTTTGTTGGGAAAACGGGAGATTCGGCATCTCATGTGTAGCGATAAACAAAAACAAGACCGGATTTCTCATAGTTATGTACTTGGCCATCATGCGATGATTGGTGCGTAAAAATCATAAATCTAAAAAATCCACATGTATCATATCAGAAGCATTACCTGGGGAGATTGCATATCCCTAAAAATTTCAAATCCAATGTAGAGGATGAAGGAGCACTAGCGTACTCCTCATTAGTGGTAATCCACACAGTGGACGTAGTAACGACGCTCCTAAGATCACCGCGGGATCTCTCTCCACATGCACCATAAGGCTGCCAGAGCCAAGGAGGAGGAGAGGAGACTAAGGAGAATAGGAGGATGACTACCAAGAGCTCTCAGCCTATGAACCAGGAGGTTCCTCCTATTTATAGAGGTGGAGGAAGCTTATCCTTAATAGATCCAGTTCACATTGGATCTCTATCCAATTGGATCTAATTGGATCTTATCTATAGAATCCAATTTGATCTCATCTAATTGGATCTTATCCAATCATTTAATTGGATCTCATCTAATTACCCAATTGGATCTTATCCACAGGATCCAAACTAGAGGCTTCGCAGATATCTCATATCTACACTTCTACTCGTCGCAACATCCACCTTTTGTATGTGACCCTCTAGGCTTGATACCGAGCTGGCCGTGAGTCGCTCCCATCAAAACTCCTTCTAACTCAGAATACCTTCTGATATAGTGAATTATTATCTCCATAATAATTCACTTGACTCATCGACTATGGACGTACTAGGCCACTACGCCATAGTCTCCAGATAGTACAAGGGGATATAATCCATCAAACCTGTTTGTCCTTAGTTACCATGTATCTATAGTCCCTCATCCATCTAATATCCCAAAGATCGTATATTGGGCATGGTAGAGTCAGGCCCATACAGAATCCTGTTTGAGTCTCGCTCTAATCGGATTCTCTCGGAGAACTCCTCTCTTAATCCAAATGACCCTGGTTATGGATTTTGCCTGAGTGAGAACATGCAGGATATATCTCTCACGATACCAAGAGTGGATGATCCTCTATTACCTTCATAAGGTTGACTACCATTCTCGAGAACCGATTATACCAAATCTGGAGCTCTCTAAACTTATAAGTTTAGCATCAAAGAATGGAGTACTCAAACAAGGCATCTTTGGTGCCTCAAGTCTAAGGACCAGACACACTACTTGGACTACGGAATCATTGTTTGACATTAGGTACCATTAACCATACAGCATTCTATAAGCGGATTAATTAGTGAACTCATTTTCCAATGAGCACCTACACTGTACCTCTAGTATCCTCACACAAGTGACTCCGAGACCAATGGCCTCCATCATATAGATGATTATATAACGCACTAGTCTATCCGGTCATCTCGATGTCATCGAGTAACCTATGACCAAGATGATTTAGGATCTGTGTTTAAAGGTATATCGGTCTCATTATCATGATCTCATCATGATCCGATTCCCATTGCATAGATCCATGGACATCACAATATTCATCCAGATAATGTGAGAAAATATCAATAATAATATGCGTAGAAATCGATGTAACATGTCACATGTGCCACCACTCACATGATTGGCTTATAGAGCACCTATAACCAACAATCACCTACTTGACCTAAAGCCAATCACCTACATGTCTGATCTCCATCAGACCTCTGTGACACTCAAATATAATATGAGTCAACTGTTTTGTTAGTGGATCAGCAATGTTATCTTCGGATGTAACTCTTTCCACTACTACATCTCCTTGGGCCACGATCTCTCTGATCAAGTAGAACCTCCTTAGAACACTTCTGACGAGACCTGGGTTCCCTAGCTTACTCGATCACCCTATTGATAGAGCCCTAGGGGGATCAACCCTTGGAACGCTATAGGGGTTTCACACTCCAAGTAGTCAGCCTAGTACCTGCAATTATAGATGAATCTTCTTTTTCTTATTTCAAAGATGTGGAGGCTACATGCTTATATAGGACTCCAACTCAACACCCCTAGTATAGCTAGAGTTCTCTATTATTAGGACTCTTACTTAAGACTCCTACTTCTAATAAACTCTCCTACTCAAGACGCCTACTTTTAATAAACTCTCCTACTTAAGGCTCCTACTTTTAATAAACTCTCATACTCAAGACTCCTACTTTTAATAAACTCTTAATGCTTCTCTAAGAAGCAACCTCCCAACTAATCCTAACCCTAGCCGCCCTCTTCACCTCTTTAATAAGGGTCGGCTAGATAGGCTTTACATAAATGCCCTTATCAATAAAACTCAATTAGGACTCTCCTAGCTAGAGTCCCAACAGATTAGGACTCTCCTAACTATAGTCCTAACAGACCTGTGCTCTTCAAATTAGCCTTGTTCTCGAGGTTGATGCATCATGAATTTTGGAAATTTAATCTTCAAGTCGTCATAGTTCTCCCAAGTGCCATCTTCGAGTGGTAAATTATTCCAATGCACTAGTACTTCAGTAGAGGGATGTCGACGCATCACGATTCTATGATCGAGGATAGCTTATGGTTGGGCTTGAATATCTCCATCATCAGTGGTGTTGGGCAGTTGAATCTGGGGTGACTCATGTAGAATGATTTTGATGCAAGGGGAGTTGAGTATAAGTACAATACAGCCTTTGTAGCGTAGATCCTTCGAATCCCAAGTATAGTGAGCAATTGTACTTGGATCCTCTTCTAATTTTTTAATGATATTGCTGGTCTTTAGATCCTTCTTCCGTTTCTCTCTAATGTCCTCGAGGAAGCTGGTGGTAGGAAGAGAGATGGCTAAAAATTTAGCTTGCTCAAGTAGCCGTGATAGCGCATCTGCAATAACATTTTCTTTCCCCTTTTTGTAAATAATTTCATAATCAAATCCTAGAAGTTTGGTTACCTATTTTTGTTGCTATGGGGATAATATCTTCTACTCCAAAAAGTACTTGAGGCTTCTAAGGTCAGTTTTAATTTGAAATCGTCGGCCGATCAGGTAGGGTCTCCACTTTGTTACTGCTTGCATAATGGCGAGCATTTCCTTATCATAGATTGACATATTTTGATGGGAGGGAGATAGCGCCTTGCTGGTGTATGCAAGTGGTTGACCATCTTGGATGAGAACGGCTCCAATTCCGACTCCAGATGCGTCGGCCTCAATGATGAAGGGTCAATTAAAATCTGGTAATGCTAGCACAAGCGTTGTCATGGCTGCCTTAAGTTTATCGAAGGCAACGGAGACTTCATCTGACCATTGGAAGGTATCTTTTTTTAGTATAGAAGTGAGGGGTGCACTGATCTTCCCATAGTCCTTCAAAAATTTTCGGTAGTAGCTTGTTAGTCCAAGGAACCCTCGTAGTAATTTCACATTTGTAGGTTTTCACCAGCCCTGCATGGCTTCGATTTTTGTTGGGTCTACTTCCACTTCTTCTGATATTAGGTGCCCAAGGTACTCTACTTTTTGCTAGATAAAGCTATACTTTAATAGCTTAACAAAAAGAGTATTCTCCCAAAGGATCATCAGAACAAACCGTAAGTGCTAAAAATGAGTCTCAAAAGAAGGGTTGTAAATGTGAATATCATCAAAAAATATCAGCACAAATTTATGAAAAAAGCTCCAAAAAATATCGTTCATGTGACTTTTGAAAGTTGAAGGAGCATTAGTGAGTCCAAAAGGCATTACCAAGAATTCATAATGGTTATTATATGTGCGGAAAGTAATTTTTGGAATGTCATCTTCACATACCCGAATTTGGTGGTAACCGAATCGGAGGTCCGACTTCATAAAGACTTGAGTACCCAATCCACCACTGGTATTGGGTACTTATCCTTGATGGTGATGCCATTTAGAGCTTGGTAGTCGATGCACATCTGTCAAGTTCCGTCCTTCTTGCGTACAAGTAGCACCGGTGAGGAATAGGGGCTGTAGCTTGGCCGAATCACCCCTGTTTCAAGCATCTCCTTTATAATATTCTCAATTTCATTCTTCTGAAGGTGAGGATAGTGGTATGGCCAAGTTTTCACTGGTGGTTTGCTCGGAAGAATTGGAATTCGATGGTCATGTTGCCGAGTAGGAGGAAGACCGTGTGGTTCAGCAAAAATTTCATCAAATTCAGTAAGCAATTGGCGAGATTTTGATTTTCAATTTCTATTTTCTTCCCTTCTGGTTGCTGTTGGAGATGCATCAAAAAGCCACTATTTATCTTATGCAAAACTTTCTCCATTCGTTGGGTCGAAACAGTGGTTACATTGCTTTGGCGCTTCCTATGTGCAAAACTTCCTAACTATTTGCCTTTGTAATAGAATTTCATAATTAACTTAGAAAAGTTCCAAGAGATGTCACCTAGTGTCGTTAACCATTCTATGCCCAGCACGGCCTTATAATCATCAATTGGTAGGAGGAAGAAGTCGGCAATAATTTCTTGGTCTTACAGTAATAGTTTCACCTGCGGGCATCTTCGGTCGCACTTTAGGATTCGATCGTCGGCAACCTTTACGTCGAACTTGCTACATACTTTGATATGGAGCACCATCCGAGCAGCAACCTTACCATTTAAGAAGTTATTAGTGCTGCCCATGTCGATGAGAATGGTGATCGGTTGTTGTTTGAGTAGGCCTCCGACTTTCATCGTTTGTGAATTTTAGTAGCCGGCTAGCGCGTGTACCATAAAGTTAGTCGATTGTGATTTTTCTTCCACATCTTCTTTCTCATGTTCAAGGCTCTCTTCTAGTTGTTCATTGACCTCTTCTTCCACTGGTTTGATCATAATAATTTTCCCTTTTTTAAAGCGATGCTCGTGGCTCTACGGCTTATCGCAATGCCAACATAGCCCCTTTGTAGATCACTCCCGAAGCTCTTCTCTTGTCAACTTTTTTAGTGCAAGAGCTCGCCTGATAGTAGGGGGGCTGAGGGCTTCAATATTGCTAGTCAGGGAGTGACCCTAATCCTCCGGGCTTCATGATTCAATCGTTCCTCTTGAAGTTGTGCGAAAGAGATGGCTGCCATAAGCATGTATGGTTGTCGCACTTTAACTTCTCCCTGGATCTCCGGTTTCAAGCCCTCAATAAATGTCCCCAATAGCTATTTCTCATACCAATCATGAGTTTGATTAGATAACCTTTTAAATCTGGTTTGATACTCCTGAATGGTGGAGGTTTTTCGGATCTTTATTAGTTGTCCGTCGATGTTCTCGTAATCAGTTGGTCCGGAGCGGATCAGTAGTCCTTCTTTGAATTGTCACCATAAGAGAACTCCATGGGTGTGTTCAAACCAATCAAACCACTATATGACATCCCTTTCAAGATGTATAGCTGTAATTTCTACCATAGATGCGTCTGCGGTTTTGTGGTATCGAAAATATTACTCCGTGCGTGAGATCCAACCAATCGGGTATTCTTCTTCCCATCTAAGGAAGTCCACCCTCATGCATGGATAGTAGGGATTGGTCATAGAGCCTCCCCTCTCTTGGAAGTCATCTCTTTAGTTAGAGCTCTCTCTTGGATGAGATTTCTTCGGGCTCGGTGATCGACCCAAACTGAGTTCGGCAAAGAGAGCCCTAATCTTATCCTCCATTCTCATCTCGAAGGCTTCGAATTTAGCATTGATCGCCTCCTCAGATGTCATAGCATATGCCTTCAGATCTGTGATGTTAAGATCTCTCTTTTGTTGCAGGGTTAAAGGCATGTATTGGTTGAAAAAAGTGGTGGCCAAAAGGGTTGGTGGATTGGTGGATGTAGGCTGCGGATTAGGCTTGTTTTGGGTGCAGTTTGGGGGTGTGGTTTAATGAATTTTTTGGGCTATGATGGTAGTAGATAAAGGTTAGAGAAGAGGGTTTTAGATCTGTGGTAGATGGCAGCAGAGATTTGACAGAATTCAATGGAAATTGCTGCCGATATGTGCTATCTCGTAAGAGCAGAATTGTCGTCGAAGAAATAGCGATTTCTTGATGAAATTTCTAGTGAAAACCCAGAGATTTGAGGAGGGAATTTGATAGTAGAATCTCAATTTAGATAACAGCAAGGATGACAATTTGAATCAAGAAAATTTTGGCAGTAAATCGATGAAAGTTGCTGTAGATATGTGCTATCTTGTAAGAGCAGAATTATCATCAAAGAAATAGCGGTTGCTCGACAAAATTTTCAGCAAAAATTCTGATATTTGAGGAGGGAATTTGACAGAAAATTCTTGGTTTAGATAACAGTGATGATGACAAATTGGATCAAGAAAATTTTGGCAGCATAACAACAAGAAAATTGGTGCAAGTTGCGATGATAGAATTCTTATCGAAAAATTTCAGCGATTTACGATGAAAACTTGCAGCAACATAAAAATGTTTCAGAGATGAATTTCATGATAGATTTATTATAGATGAAAGCCAAGATGATCTATGAAGTGCTCAAGAAATTTCGTTCAAAAAGGATAGCAAATAGATCGGTTTCAAAATAGTAATATGCAGCTGAAATTTTCTACAGCAATCCTTCGTTCGCAAAGATGATAACTTTTGCGATGAAAAGAATTCATAGCAAAGGATAGATAGCAATACTTCTTTTTGGTATTTTGGATAGAGAATTGCAACAATAAAAGGTATCAGTGATAGAAAAATGCTAGATCTCCGATGCAATTGGAGGTGGCGGTAGTAGATTGATTTGATCTACGATAGAAGATGACGGCGGAGATGGTGTCAAGAGCAATTGTGGAAATTGCTTGGCTGATGGTGGGCGGTAGGGATGGCAAAAAAAGAGCAAAGATCATTGCTCTGATACCAGATGATAGAATGCCAGAAGAATTCTATGTAGATTTGATCTTTGAGGGGGATCAACCCTTGGAATGATATAAGGGTTCTACCCTCCAAGTAGTCGGCCTGGTGGCTGCAACTGTAGATGAATCTTCTTTTTCTTATTTCAAAGAGGTGGAGGCTACATACTTATATAGGACTCCAACTCAAGACCCCTAGTGTAGCTAGGGTTCTCTATTGTTAGGACCCTTATTTAAGACTCTTACTTTTAATAAACTCTCCTACTCAAGACTCCTACTTTTAATAAACTCTTAATGATTCTCTAAGAAGCAACCTCCCAACTAATCCTAACCCTAGCTGCCCTCTTCACCTCTTTAATAAGGATCGACTAGATAGGATTTACATGAATGCCCTTAACAATGAAACTCAATTAGGACTCTCCTAGCTAGAGTCCCAACAGGTTAGGACTCTACTAGCTAGAGTCCTAACACCTATATGGGAATCAACTTCACATTATTCGACACGACTCCTAGATCTGCGATAAACTTTTTCATCCAGACTCCCTCCTTTGCTGCCTCTGCCGCCGTAATGTATTCGACCTCTATGGTCGAGTCAGCAGTAGTATCTTGCTTAGAACTTTTCCAGCATACTGCTCCTCTATTCAGGATAAACACATACCCTGAATTTGACTTGCTATTATTGACATCAAACTTGGAAGCTCGAGTTCGTGTAGCCCTCAACTCTGAGGCTACTACCTCCATAAACTAGTAAAAGATCCTTAGTCCTTCTCAATAACTTAAGGAAACACTTTTCTGTTTTCTAATGCTCCAAGCCTAGATCTGCCTGATACCTGCTCGTGACACTAAGAGCATGTGCTATATCAGGCTTGGTACATAGCATAGTATACATGATAGACCCTATCGCTGAGGCATATGGTATTCTATTCATGTATGCCCTTTTTTTAAGTCTTTGGGGATATACTCCTAGAAAGTGATATTTCATATCTCATAGGTATGAGACCTCTCTTGGAATTTTCCATGCTAAACCTTTTGACAATGGAGTCTATGTATTTGGATTGGGATAAGCCAAGCATCCTCTTAAATCTATCTCTATAGATCTGAATCCCTAGAATATAGGATGCTTCCCCTAAGTCCTTCATGGAGAAGTGTCTAGATAGCCAAGCTTTTACTGTGGAGAACATTCCTACATCATTCCCAATGATTAAGATGTCATCCATATATAACACCAAGAAGATGATAGCACTCCCACTTACCTTCCTATACACACAAGGCTCATCTTCGTTCTTAACGAAGTCATAAGTTCTGATCGCCTCATCAAATCTTATGTTCTGTCTTTGAGAAGCTTGCTTTAGTCCATAAATCGACTTAAGCAATCTGCACACCTTATCTGGACTATGCTTGTACATGAACCTCTCAAGTTGTATCATATACACTTCCTCTTCGAGGTTGCCATTGAGGAATGTAATTTTCACATCTATCTGCCAGATCTCATAGTCATAATGTGCGACAATAGCCAATAGAATTCAAATGGATGTCAGCATAGCTACGGGTGCAAAGGTTTCATCATAGTCAACACCTTGCTTCTAACGATACCCTTTAGCCACTAGCCTTGCCTCATAGGTCTCCATCTTTTCATCTACCCCGATCTTCTTCTTGAAGATACATTTGCAACCAATAGGTACGATACCCTTAGGTGCATCAACAAGGTTCCAAACCTTGTTGGAGTACATAGATTCCATCTCAGAATTCATGGCTTCTTACCACTTCCCAGAGTCTATACTCATAATAGCCTCCTTGTAGGTCTGAGGATCAATGTCCTAAATGTGCTCTCCACTAATATATCCCACATATCTTTCAAGATGGTGTGACACTCTACTAGTCCTACATAAAATTGCAACTTGTGTGTTAGGTACTTGAAAGACTCAATCTCTAGAATGGTGCCTGAGCTAGGTTCTCTAACCTCGCTTAATTCTATCATGCTTCCACTGTTTCCGCCAAGAATATGTTCCTTCTCAAGAAACATTACTCTCTTAGCAACAAAGACCTTTTAATCTCACGGTGACAGAAATAATAACCACAAGTTTCCTTGGGGTATCCCACGAACTTGCACCATTCTATTCTGGATTCTAACTTATTGAGGTCGTGTCTTTTAACATGGGTAGGGCAGCCCCAAATCTTGACAACCTTAAGATCAGGCTTCTTCCCTCTCCATATCTCATATGGTGTAAACACTATCGATCTAGATAGAACTCTATTCAGAAGGTAAATTACGGTCTATAGGGCATATCCCCAAAATGAGATGGGTAGGTCAGCGAAACTCATCATGAATCGCACTATATCTAATAGTGTGTGATTCCTCCTTTCTAATATACCATTGAGTTATGGTGTATAAGGAGATATCCATTGGAATAGAATCCCATGGTCCTTGAGGAACTGGGTGAATTCTGTACTCAGGTATTCTCCTCCTAGATCTAATCGAAGAGTTTTAATACTCTTTCCAATCTGGTTTTCTACTATATTCTTATACTCCCTGAATTTCTCAAAGGCTTCAGACTTATACTTCATCAAGTACATATGTCCATACCTAGAGAAATCATCAGTGAAAGTAATGAAGTAGGAATAACTACCTATGGCATGAGTTGACATAGGACCACATACATTACTATGCATGAGTTCTAGTAACTTAATGGCTCTTTCTTTAGTTCCACTAAATGGAGAGTTGGTCAATTTTTCCTGAAGGCAAAACTCGCAAGTTGTATATGACTCGTAGTCAAATGGATCTAAGTATCCATTTTTTGATAACTTTTGAATCCTTCCCTCATGGATATGACCTAGCCTACAATGCCACAAATATACATTGTTCACCTCTTCTCGTTTCCTCTTAGCCATGCTTACATTCATGATGTGTGAAGCAGTATTTAGCATAAACAAACCATTATGCAATGTTCCTCTAGTAATGATCTTATCATTCTTACTGATTAAACAATAATTATTCTCAAAAAGCACTTTATAACCATTTAATGTCAAACATGAAATGGAAATAACATTTTTGATAATAGAGGAAATAAAATAACATGCATCTAATACAATAATAGCTCCATCAGACAGGTGTAGAGTGACCTCGCTGACAGCAATAGCAGCAACTCTTGCTCCATTGCCCATCTTGAGGTCCATCTCGCCTTTTGCCAATCTCCTATGCCTTGTCAAAACCTGCAACGAATTGCAGATGTGATAAGTATTACTGGTATCCAATACCCATGCATTATCATAAATATTTGACACATGGAGATTGATCATGAATGTACCTGAAGTTTTTCCAAGCTTCTATTTCACTTTTTCTGCAAGATACACCTTGTCGTTCCTCTTCCAATGCCCATCTCGACCGTAGTGGAAGCACTAGCCTTTATCCTTTGGTGGATCAATTTTGATAACATTTGCCTTACCCCGTTTACCCTTGCCCTTAACCTTCTCAAGGGTCTTCCCAGCCTTTCTTTTCCTTTTGGTCTCACCAACATAGAGAACTAATTTCTCTTTCTTAATAGTGCTCTCTGGCTCCCTCAACATATTGAGGAACTCAGGGAGAGATACCTCAAGTTTGTTCATATTGAAATTCATGATGAATTGAGAAAAGGAATCTGGTAGGGACTGAAGTATAAGATCAACACACAGGTTATCATCTAGGACCATTCCTAGACCTGTGAGTTTTTCAATCCATTCTATCATCTTCAGGACATGGTTTTGAACTAGTGTCCCCTCAGTCATCCTAGGATAGAAGAGACTCTTGGATATCTTATATTGTTGAGTTCTTCCCTGTTCCTCAAATAGTTTGTGGAGGTACAGGAGTATGGAATGAGCATCCATGTTTTCATGCTGTCTCTGTAACTCAGGAGTCATAGAGGTTAATATATAACATTGGGTGAGAGTGGAATCATCTATATACTTCACATATTGGGCAAACTCTTCTTGAGAAGCTTTTGCCTCAAGTTAGGGTATGACCGTATCTAAGATATATGTGATTTTCTCCACTGTAAGAACTATTCTTAGGTTACAAAGTCAATCTGTATAATTTGGACCAGTGAGGTGGTTGGCATCAAGTATGTCACATAGAGGGTTTAATGATGACATGTTTTTGATAAACAGGAAATATTGCATAAGTAAATAACACACAGATTTCATAAAAATAAACAATCAAGATATGGACTTCTATTTTGACATGCTCCCACTAATTTTTCTAGCAATTCATATGACACCCTCATGCACATGAAACGGAAGTCTTCGATAGACTTCTAGTGGGGATCAGGATCCAATCGACATCTTAGTGTAATCTTGAGGGACTCGACCAATCACATTAAGCCCAAAAGGTAGACAACTCTTGCTAATCACAACTCCTTGTGATTCCCATCATATTTGGCCTTCAAACCACCATGGCCTTGAGGGACTCGACCAACTATGATGTTGATAGGACCCTAGCAGGGTTAGGTCCTACTCAACCATGTAGCAGCTAATAAAAACCCTGTGAGAATGTAATAAACCCCACCTAGCCGCCTCTATCCTATAAAGAAGAGAGGCTAGGGTTTATATTTGGGTCTTTGGGCTTCTTAGCCGCCGCCCCCCTTGTTACTGGGCCGGCCCGCTAAGGTTGAGGGTAAATTGGGTAGTTCACTTAGGAAGCAGCCCCTAGGGTTAGGGTTTGGAGCTCTATATAAGCTTGTAGCCTCCACCTCTTTGGAATAAGAAAGATCAATCTACAATTGCAGCCACCAGGCTACTTGGAGGGTGGAACCCCTATAGCGTTCCAAGGGTTGATCCCCCTCAAAGACCAATCTCCATAGAATTCCTCTGGGGTTCTACCATCTGGTATCAGAGCAGCAATCTTGCTACTTTTGCTGCCATCTCTGCCGCCCACCATCAGCCAAGCAATTCCCACAATTGCTCTTGACGTCATCATCTCCACCGTCATCTCCTAACGTAGATCAAATCGATCTACTGTCGCCACCTCCAATTGCATCAGAGATCTGGTATTTTTCTACCACCAATACCTTTTGCTGCTGTAATTTTTCATCTAAAATATCAAAAAGAAGTTTTTCTATCGATCCCTTGCTGCGAATTCCTTGCGTCGCGAAAGTTACCATCTTTGCGAACGAAGGATTGCTGCAAAAAATTTCAGCCGCGTGTTGCTGCCTTTAACCGATCTAATTGTTATCCTTTTTGAACGAAATTTTTTGTGCACCTCATAGATCATCTTGGCTCCCATCCATGATTGATCTATTGTGGAATTCATCACAAAAACAAATTTGTATGTTGCTGCAATCTCGTCGCAAACTGCTGAAATTTTTCGACGAGAATTCTGCTATCGCAACTTGCACCGATTTCTTTACTACTTTGCTGCCAAAATTTCTTGATCCAATTTGTTATCCTTGTTGCTATCTAAACTAAGATTCTACCATCAAACCCCCTCCTCAAACCCCTGAGTTTTCACTGGAAATTTCGCCAAGAAACCGATATTTCTTCGACGACAATTCTGCTCTTACGAGATAGCGCACATAGGCAGCAATTTCTATTGATTTTTGTCAAATCTTTGCTGTGAGCTACCACAGATCTAAAACCTTCTTCCCTAACCTTCATCCACTACCATCTCAGCCCAAAACTCCATCAAATCGCAGCCCCAAACAGCACCCAAAACAGCCACAAAACAAGCCTAAACCGCAGCCTACATCCACCAATCCACAAACCATTTCGGCCACCACTTCCCTTAAATAATTCATGCCTTTAACCCGGCAACAAAAGAGAGATCTTAATATTACAGATTTGGAGACATATGCTATGGCATCCGAGGAGGCAATTGGTGCTAAATTCGAAGCCTTCGAGACACGAATGGAGGAGAAGATTCGGACTCTCTTTGCCGAACTTAGTTTGGGTCGACCACCGAGCCCAAAGAAATCACATCAAGGGGAGAGCTCTAATCGAAGAGATGACCTTCAAGAGAGGGGAGGCTCTATGATCGATCCTCACTATCCACGCATGAGGTGGACTTCCTAGATGGGAAGAAGGAGACCCGATTGGTTGGATCTCGCGCGCGGAGCGATATTTTCGGTACCACAAAACCGCAGATGCATCTATGGTAGAAATTGCAGCTATACATCTTGAAGGAGATGCCATACAATGGTTTGATTGGTTTGAACATACTCATGGAGTCCTCTCATGGCGACAATTCAAAGAAGGACTGCTGATCCGTTTCGGACCAACCGATTACGAGAACATCGACGGACAACTAGCAAAGATCCGACAAACCTCCACCATCCAGGAGTATCAAACCAGGTTTGAAAGGTTATCTAATCAAACTCGTGATTGGTCTGAAAAACAGTTATTGGGGACATTTATTGAGGGCTTGAAGCCGGAGATCCGGGGAGAAGTTAAAGCGCGACAACCGTATACGCTTATGGCAGCCATCTCTTTCGCACGACTTCAGGAGGAGCGATTGAACCATGAAGCCCGGAGGACTAGGGTCGCTCCCCGACCAGAAATATTGAAGCCCTCAGCCTCGCCTACTATCAGCCGAGCTCCTGCACCAAAAAGGTTGACAAGAGAAGAGCTTCGAGACCGATCTGCTAAGGGGTTATGTTGGCATTGTGACGAGCCGTGGAGCCGCGAGCATCACTGTAAAAAGGGGAGTCTTCTTGTGATTGAACCAGTGGAGGAAGATATTAGTGAACAGCTAGAAGAGAGTCTTGAACATGAGGATGAAGATGTGGAAGAAGAGCCACAATCAGTCGACTTTATGGTACATGCGCTAGCCGGCTACTCAAATCCGCAAACGATGAAAGTTGGAGGCCTGCTCAAACAACAACCGATCACCGTTCTCATCGATACAGCAGCACTAATAACTTTCTAAACAGTAAGGTTGCTGCTGGATGGCGCTCCATATCGAAGGTTGCAGCAAGTTCGACGTAAAGGTCACCGACGGACCGAATCCTAAAATGCGACCAAAGATGCCCGCAGTGAAACTATTACTACAGGACCAAGAAATTGTTGCCGACTTCTTCCTCCTACCAATTGATGATTATGAGGCTGTGTTGGGCATAGAATGGCTGACGACACTAGGTGATGTCTCTTGGAACTTTTCCAAATTGATTATGAAATTCTATTGCAAAGGTAAACAGGTCACTCTACGCGGGAAGCGCGGAAGCAACGTAACCACCGTTTCAACCCAACGAATGGAGAAAGTTTTACACAAGATAAATGGTGGATTTCTTATGCATCTCCAGCAACAACCAGAGAGGGAGAAAACAGAAATTAAAAATCAAAATATCACCCAACTGCTTGTTGAATTTGAAGATGTTTTTGCTGAACCGTGCGGTCTTCCTCCTACTCGGCAACATGACCACCGAATTCCAATCCTTCCGGGCAAACCACCAGCAAACACTCGGCCTTACCACTATCCTCACCTCCAGAAAGATGAAATTGAGAAAATTGTGAAGGAAATGCTCGAAACAGGGGTGATTCGACCAAGTTGCAGCCCCTACTCCTCACCGGTGCTACTTTTGCGCAAGAAAGATGGAACTTGGCGGATGTGCATCGACTACCGAGCTCTAAATGCCATCACCGTCAAGGATAAGTACCCCATACCAGTGGTGGATGAACTTTTTGATGAATTAAAAGGAGCTCGAGTCTTCACGAAGTTGGACCTTCGATCCGGTTACCACCAAATTCGGGTATGTGAAGGCGACATCCCAAAAACTGCTTTTCGCACTCATAACGGCCATTATGAATTCTTGGTAATGCCCTTTGGACTCACTAATGCTCCTTCAACCTTCCAAAGTCTCATGAACGATAGTTTTCGAAGCTTTCTTCGCAAATTTGTGCTGGTATTTTTCGATGATATTCTCATTTACAGCCCTTCTCTTGAGACTCACTCTCAGCACTTGCGAATTATTCTGACGATCCTTCAGGAGAATACTCTTTTTGTTAAGCTATCAAAGTGCAGCTTTCTCCAGCAAAAAGTAGAGTACCTTGGGCATATAATATCAGAAGAAGGAGTGGCCGTAGACCCAACAAAAATCGAAGCAATGCAAGGCTGGCCGAAACCTACAAATGTGAAATTGCTGCGTGGGTTCCTTGGACTAACTGGCTACTATCAAAAATTTGTGAAGGACTATGGGAAGATTAGTGCCCCTCTCACTTCTCTACTGAAAAAAGATGCCTTCCTATGGTCGAACAAAGCCTCTGCTGCCTTCGATAGACTTAAGACAGACCATGATGACAACAGGTGCTAGCACTGCAGATTTCAACCGACCCTTCATCATTGAGGTCGATGCATCTGGAGTTGGAATTGGAGCTGTTCTCATGCAAGATAGTCGACCACTCGCATACACTAGCAAGGCGTTGTCTCCCTCCCATCAAAAAATGTCTATCTATGATAAGGAGATGCTCGCCATTATGCACTTGATAACAAAGTGGAGACCCTACCGATTGGCCGACGATTTGATTAAAACCGACCATAGAAGCCTTAAGTACTTTTTGGAGCAGAAGATATCATCCCCGGAGCAGCAAAAATGGGTAACCAAACTTCTAGGATTTGATTATGAAATTATTTACAAAAAGGGGAAAGAAAATGTTGTTGCAGATGCACTCTCACGGCTCCTCAAAGAAGCTGAATTTTCAGCTATCTCTCTTCCTACCTTTGGCTTCCTCGAGAGCATTAGGGAGGAATGGAAGAAGGATCCAGAAACCAGCAACATCATCAAAAATTGGAGGAGGATCCAAGCGCAATAGCTCACTATACTTGGGATTCGAGGATCTACGCTATAAAGGTCGTATTGTGCTTATACCAAACTCCCCTTGCATCAAAGTCATTCTGTACGAAATGCACTCCACACCTTTAGCAGGGCACTTTGGATTTCTAAGAACCTACAAAAGAGTGAAGCAAAACTTTTATTGGAAAGGGATGAAAAAATTATTTCTGAATACGTAGCACAATGTGATGTATGTCAACAAAGAAAAAGGTGAAAGCAGTTGGCGAGTCCAGGGAAACTACAACCACTACCTATACCGGACTCGGTGTGGGTGACATCTCCATGGACTTCATCGAAGGGTTGACACCTTCCAAAGGTAAAAGCACAATCCTTGTGGTGGTTGATCGACTTACGAAATATGCTCATTTTTGTGCTGTGCGAAATCCCTACACTGCTATTAGTATTGCTCAGATTTTCATAGAAAATATTGTTAAACTACATGGGATGCCAAGGTCCATTGTAAGTGATCGTGACAGGGTCTTCACTAGTAAATTTTGGACCGAGTTATTTCGATTCTGAGGGCACCAAACTCAAGATGAGCACTTGCATATCATCCACAACCTGACGGCCAAAGCAGTATGGTGAGCAGGATGTTTAGAGACATACCTTCGGTGTTTCGCTAGTGATCGACCAAAGGAGTGGACGAAATGGCTCCCTTGGGCCGAATGGTGGTATAATACTATATATCATTCATCTATAAAATGTACCCCATATGAAGCATTATATGGTCGGTCGGCTCCTGTGATTCCAAAGTATGTAATTGGCTCAACTAAGGTAGATCAGGTCGACCAAGATTTAATTGACAGGGACAAACTCCTATAGCTGCTAAAGGATAATCTCTCTACCGCTCAAGCTAGAATGAAGCAGCAAGCTGACACACGAAGAAGTGAAAGAGAATTTTTAGTAGGAGACTGGGTTTATCTTCGCCTACAACCATACAAGCAACTATCCATCAACACACGAGCCTCCATGAAGCTATCTCCACGTTTTTATGGGCCCTATCAGATCATAGAGCGTATTGGAGCTGTGGCGTACAGACTTAAATTACCTAAAGATGCCAAAATTCACCCTGTCTTCCACGTGTCATGCTTGAAGCCCAAGTTGGGAGAACACGAGACACCCCAGATCCAACTGCCCAACACCACTGATGATGGAAATATTCAAGCCCAACCACAAGCCATCCTCGACCGCAGAGTCGTGATGCGTCGTCGACGTCCCTCTACTGAAGTACTAGTGCATTGGACTAATTTACCACTCGAAGATACCACATGAGAATCATATGAGGAGTGAAGTCCGGTTCCCCTGAGTTCATGGAACCCCACCTTGAGGACAAGGTGATTTGAAGAGGGCGGGCTTGATAGGACCCTAGCAGGGTTAGGTCCTACTCAACCATGTAGCAGCTAATAAAAACCCTGTGAGAATGTAATAAACCCCACCTAGCCACCTCTATCCTATAAAGAAGAGAGGCTAGGGTTTATATTTGGGTCTTTGGGCTTCTTAGCCGCCCCTTGTTCTTGGGCCGGCCGCTAAGGTTGAGGGCAAATTGGGTAGTTCACTTAGGAAGCAGCCCCTAGGGTTAGGGTTTGGAGCTCTATATAAGCTTGTAGCCTCCACCTCTTTGGAATAAGAAAGATCAATCTACAATTACAGCCACCAGGCTACTTGGAGGGTGGAACCCCTATAGCGTTCCAAGGGTTGATCCCCCTCAAAGATCAATCTCCATAGAATTCCTCTGGGGTTCTACCAGATGTCCAGTTAAGTCATCACCATTGTTACAAGATGAGTCTAATTTGATGATATGCCCTCAAGGGACTCGACTAAGCATATCATATCCTTAGGTCATCGGTGAAATCTCTATGTCGAAGACAAGATAGCGAGAGTTGAAATAGGTGAGCCTCAAGGGACTCGACCAACTCAGCCTATGTCGGGAATTGGTTCCTGCCCCTAACGATGGAAGGCCACATAGGTCAATCTTATTGCCTCACGCTTACCGACTTAATATTATCATAGGAGGGGTTTTAGGTTCGGTCTCATGATATGACATGTCACACACACGTACATATTTAATATATTTACATCACATGCAAATATATATATATATATATTTATCTAGTAGGTGTAAAACATTCACATGCATAAGCACACTAGATGTTCATTGACTTCAACCTAATATGATTTGGCCTAAGCCAGTAGGCCTAACCCCTTACATTAGGATCTATATGTATATCAGTGCATCTCTATGCATGGTGATCATCCATCTCGTCATCGTCGGATCTACCAGCACCTCGACGCATCTCCATGCATCATGATCATCTGAATTGGCCTCAGGGGACCCGCTACCACCTCCAGGCTTCTGCCGTGCCTCTAGGATAATTACAACATAATTATAGGTACACAGGCTCGACAATCAATGAAAAATGAAGGCTTGCAGGCCTCAATAATCACATGCACACATCACAAAGTCCATGATCATCTTCTCACATCACATCACATGTATATATCATGTAGGATTACTAGATAAATAATAATAGTTACTTAAACCTTTTAAATTACTAAATTTTGAAATCAAGGACATGTAGAGAATTTTCTAAATTCTAAGAGGTATTTTGGTCATTCTATCATAAAGAACAAAATTAGAATTTTAAAAATTTTGAGGGACAAAACTATCTTTTGGTCCAAAACCCCTAATCCCCTCCCTTTCTTGCTACTGCATTGCCACCGCCACCACCCTGCCGGCGGAGGCATGCGCGCGGGGGGCGCCACCCATGCTTGCGGGTGGCTCGCCCGTGAGTGGTGTGCCCGTGGGTGCCGCCGCTACGGGCAGACGTTGCCCCCGCACGCGGCTGCGGCAGCTCACCCATGGGGGGCGCCACCTATGCCTGTAGGTGATATGTCCGCGAGTGGTGCCGCCACTAGCAGACGTTGCCCCCGCACGCGGCTACGGCGGTGCGCACATGGGGGGCCCCCACCTATAGCTTGCAAGTGGCCTGCCTGTGGGTCCCTTTTACCCGCAATCGTCGCCGCTGCAAGCAAGCCAGCAGCGGCAGCCAAGGCTACAAGCAGCCTTGTGAATGCAGCAACAGTTGCTGTCATTTTCTGCTTTTACGTCGATGAATTTGGCATTAAAAGCGTATCCAAAACACAACACATGTAGTTTATAAGCAAATCATCACATGAGAAACCTAGCTCTGATACCACTATTAGGAAATCGAGAGATTCGGCATCTCATGCACTGCAAAAAATAAAAACAAGATCAGATTTTCCATAGTTATGTACTTGGCCATTGTGCGACGATTGGTGTGCAAAAATCATAAATCCAAAAAATCTGCATGTATCATGTCAGAAGCATTACTTGGGGAGATTGTATATCCCTAAAAATTTCAGATCCAATGTAGAGGATAAAGGAGCACTAGCGTATTCCTCTCTAGTGGTAATCCACACAACGGACGCAGCAATGATGCTCCTAAGATCACCATGAGATCTCTTTCCACATGCACCACAAGGTTGCTGGAGCCGAGGAAGAGAGGAGACTGAGGAGAATAGGAGGATGACTACCAAGAGCTCTCAGCCTATGAACCAGGAGGTTCCTCCTATTTATAGAGGTGGAAGAAGCTTATCCTTAACAGATCTTGTTCATACTTGATCTCTATCTAGTTGGATCTCATTGGATCTTATCCATATGATCCAATTTGATCTCATCCAATTGGATCTTATCCAATCATTTAATTGAATCTCATCCAATTACTTAATTGGATCTCATCCACAGGATCCAAACTAGGGGCTTCACAGATATCTCATATCTGCACCTCTACTCGTCGCAATATCCACCTTATGTGTGTGACCCTCTAGGCTCGATACCGAGTTGGCAGTGAGTCACTCCCGTCAGAACTCCTTCTAACTCAGAACACCTTATGATATAGTGAATTATTATCTCCATAATAATTCACTCGACTCATCGACTATGGATGTACTAGGCCACTACGCCATAGTCTCCAGACGGTACAAGGGGATATAATTCATCGGACCTGTCTGTCCTCAATTACCATGTATCTATAATCCTTCATCCATCTAATATCCCAAACATCGTATATTGGGCATGGTAGAATCAGACCCATACGGAATCCTGTCCGAGTCTTGCTCCAATCGGATTCTCCCGGAGAACTCCTCTCTCAATCTAAACGACCCTGGCCATGGATTTTGCCTGAGTGACCACACGTAGGATATATCTCTCATGATACCAAGAGTGGATGATCCTTTATTGATATACAATTGCCTTCGTAAGGTTGGCTACCATTCCCGAGAACCGGCTATACCAGATCTGGAGCTCTCCAAACTTATAAGTCCGGTGTCAAAGAATGGAGTACTCAAACAAGGCATCTTTGGTGCCTTAAGTCTAAGGACCAGACACACTATTGGGACTATGAAATCGCTGTCTGACATTAGGTATCATTAACCATACAACATTCTGTAAGCGGATCAATCAGTGAACTCATTTTCCAATGAGCACCTGCATTGTACATCTAGTGTCCCCACACGAGCAACTATGAGACCATTGCCTCCATCATATAGACGAGTATACAGCACACTAGTCTATCCGGTTATCTCGATAACCTTATCGAGTAACCTGTGACTAGGATGATTTAGGATTTGTGTTTAAAGGTATATCGGTCTCATTATCGTGATCTCATCATGATCCAGTTCATACTGCACAGATCCATGGACATCACAATATTATCTAGATAATGTGAGAAAATACCAATAATAATATGCGAAGAGATTGACATAACATGTCACAGGTGCCACCCTCACATGATTGGCTTATAGGGCACCTATAACCAACTGGTTTAAGACACAATCTTTTAAGTATTAGTCAATTATATGATAATGTATATATTATGAAATTTGAATCTAATGCTTGCATCATTGAAAAACCACACAACACATCTATGATTGCACTAAAATAAAATAATATCTACACCATAAACATTGATGATCTTAGTAATGAAATGTGTTTTTCGATCTTGAATGATGATACTTGGCTTTGGCATAGGAGATTAGGTCATGCGAGCATGAAACTAATTACTCAAATCACATCTAAAGGACTTGTAAGAGGTATTCCCAATGTTAAGTTCATTAAAGACAAAGTATGTGATTCATGTCAACTAGGAAAACAAATAAAAACTAACTTCAAACCAAAGAATCAAATAAGCACCTCTAGACCATTACAATTGATCCATATGGATTTATTTGGATCGATTGATACAACGAGTCTAGGAGGTAACAAATATGCATTTGTCATTGTAAATGACTATAGTAGATACACTTGGACCATTTCTTGGCTCACAAAAGTGATTGCTTTAAATATTTTTTAAAATTTTACAAACTTACTCAAAATGAAAAGGGTTTCATGATTTCATCAATTCGAAGTGATCATGATGGTGAATTCCGAAACCATGACTTCTAAAATTTTTGTGAATCTAATGGATATAACCGCAACTTCTCTACTCCGAGAAATCCTCAATAAAATGGAGTAGTAGAAAGAAAGAATAGAAATTTATAAGAAATGACAAGAACCATGTTAAATGAATATAGTTTACTCAAATACTTTTAGGCCAAAGCCATTAATATGGATTGCTATGTCATGAATAGGGTTCTAATAAGACCATCTCTATCCAAAACCCCTTATGAATATGGAATAACAAAAAACCAAATGTCTCTTATTATAAAATTTTTGATTGCAAATGCTTTATCTTGAATGAAAAGGATGCCATAGGAAAATTCGATGCCAAATCGGATGAAGGCATCTTTCTTGGCTACTCTTCCATTTCTAAAGTTTTTCATATTTTTAACAAAAGAACCTTGATTATAGAAGAGTCTATTCATGTAGTTTTTAATGAAGTTTTCGAATTTAAGAAAAAAGATTTTGATGATGATCTTGGTTTTGATGGTTTGAATTTAAATGAACCCTCTCCTCAAAATAGCAACTTGGATGCATCTTCTTCCCAAATTTCCTTACCTAAGGAATGGAAGTATGTAGATGCCCATCCAAAGGAGCTAATTATAGGAGACACATCAAAAGGGGTTTAAACTCGTTCCTCTTTTAAGAATTTTGTGCCAACGCCGCTTTTCTTTCTCAAATTAAACTTAAGTGCATTGACGAAGCCTTGAAAGATGATTCTTGGATTATCGCAATGCAAGAGGAATTGAACCAATTTGAGAGGAATGAGGAATGAGGTTTCCTAGACTAAGTGACCATTTAGTTATAGGTACTAAATGAGTATTTAGAAACAAGCAAGATGAATTTGGTATCGTGGTTAGAAACAAGGCTAGATTAGTGGCCAAAGGTTTCAACCAAGAAAAAGGTATCGATTACGAAGAGACGTTCGCTCCTGTGGCAAGATTAGAAGCCATTAGGATGCTCTTTGCTTATGCTAGTAGTAATAATTTTAACTTGTTTCAAATGGATGTCAAAAGTGCTTTCTTAAATTATTTTATTTCTGAAGAAGTGTTTGTTGAACAACCACCCGGTTTTGAAAATATTCGTTTTCCTAATCATGTGTTTAAATTGACTAAGACTCTTTATGGGTTAAAACAAGTCCCAAGGGCTTGGTATGAGAGACTTAGCTTATTTCTAATTTTCAATAATTTTACTAAAGGTAAGGTTGATGCTATATTGTTTGTTAAATATTTTGAAAATAATTTTCTTATTATTCAAATTTATGTTGATGACATTATTTTTGGTTCTACTAATGAATCATTATGTGAATCATTTGCCAAGTGTATGAGTCATGAATTTGAAATTAGTCTAATGGGTGAACAACCTTCTTTCTAGGATTACAAATTAAACAACTTAGTGATGATATTTTTCTTAATCAATCTAAATATACATTAGAATTGTTAAAATGATTTAACATGGATGGTTCAAAAGCTATAAACACTCCTATGAGTACTACCACTAAGTTAGAGTTGGATGAAAATGGAGAAAATTTTGATCAAAAAAACATATAGGGGAATGATAAGTAGCTTACTTTACCTCACCACAACTAGACCGGATATCATGTTTAGTGTAGGACTTTGTGCAAGATTTCAAGCTAACCCTAAGTTATCTCACCTTAAAGTCATTAAAAGAATCCTTAGATACATTAAAGGAACCCCTAGCCTAAGACTATAGTATCCAAAATCCGATGACTTTGATTTAAAAGCCTATTCGAATGTGGATTTTGGCAGATGTAGAATAGATAGAAAAAGCACATTCGGAACATACCAATTTTTAGGACATGCACTTGTTTCTTGGACTTCCAAGAAACAAAACTCGGTTGCACTATCTACGGCCGAAGCCGAATACATAGCCACGAGTGCAAGTTGTGCACAAGTTGTTTGGATAAAAAATACTTTAGAAGACTATGGAATTCATTTGAAAAATATTTCCATAAAATGTGACAACACAAGTGCTATTTGCCTAACAAAAAATCTCATTTAACACTCTAGAACGAAGCATATTGACATAAGGCATCACTTTATACGAGATCATGTCAATAATAATGATGTCATTCTAGAATTTATTGATGCAAAATATCAATTGATAGACATCTTCACAAAACCCCTAAATGAAGAATAATTTGACTTCATTAGAAGAGAATTAGATATGTTAAATTGTCCTAATGCATGAAGAAGTTATATATTCTTTTTTTCAAAATTTTTCAACTTTGGTTTTTTAATGTCTTAACTTGTTATTATTCTCGGATTTTTTATGACATCTTTATATCATCTTTTGAACGGAGCTCTCATTTTTATCTTTCTTCGATCGTAATATTTTAATAAAGCTATCATTTTCGATCGTAATATTTTTAATCTTGATGAAGCCTTCATGATGTTGTAATGTTTTGGATGATTTGGTATCATGATGTTGTTCTCCTCCTTCTTCAAATGATGGATCTTAATGATATAGTAAAATTGATTTTATACTCCCTCCACCTCCTTCAAGCATGACTAAAGAAATTTCATAACTTGCATTTCACATGAAGCTTAACATATGCATAATTTAATGTCATGAATTTTGATTAAAAATTAAGCTCTTAAATGTTCATTTTGGATTTTTATTCTTGTGCTAATCTCTATAATTTGAGGTTTTAAGACTTAATATCTTTCACCTCATGTTTTCTATAAGAATGCTAAATTGAATCTTTCAATGAAATTTTTTATGTTGATATGTTTCACTTCATAAGTTCGTAAATGTCAAGTTGAAGATTTATGAATTTTGACATCTCTTTCTCATGGATTTTACCTTAAAATTGACATGAGATGTTTGATGAATGGATTTAATGATCTATCTTTCCACTTTATAATTTTATTCTTAGATTTTTAAAATTGCATCTTAAGCCTTTCAAAATTGCATCTTTCATGTATGAATCTTTCATAGCTTGATAAATGATGATTGATCATTTTTCGGATTTTATAAACATGAATTAAAATGATGATCAAAATATTTTTCAGATTTATCCGTTGAGGATGACATATTTTGCATTATGATTCAACTTGATTTCTAAGCAAATATTAGCCTTATGTATAATGTGTGTTTGATATGCTTGATAAATGACTACTCTTACATTCACCTCCTTTTTGTTGATGACAAAGAGGGAGAAGAATGTGCAAATAAATTGATGACATGGGCAAATGACTTGATAAAATGTCTTGCATGCATCGTATTGAGAAGAATATGACAAATAAATTAACAAATGACTTATATGTATCGTATCGTATTGCAATAACTTATATGTTGTGCATTACAATATGATAAATGTCTTATATGCTTTAAATTATAATATGATTGCCTTTGTTATGCTTTATAATCGAAAATTGATTGATGTCTTTAAAAGCATCATGATAAATTTGGATTGTATCGCAATGTATCACATGTATCGCAAATGCTTAACATGTAAACTTTTTTGAAAAATTATTATCATATCATGTTAAAAATTTGGTATCCTTTATTAATATGATAAAGATATCATTTCATTTGATGATGTATCAAAAATGATATCATGCCTTGCATTTGTGCTCTTTATATCGATATCATTTGATCCATGTTGTATCTTAAATTATAATTAGTATCTCTTGTCGAAGTGATAAATGTCTATCAATTGACTTGAAATAGGTGTCATGCCTTGACATTGTGAAAAATATGAAGTTTCGTATTTATGAATGAAAAATCATGCTTGTTAAGCATGGTGATAAGTTCAACGGATGAAACTTATCGGTTGCTGCTTGAATTTAAGGAGATTAAATTCAAGTGTTTTCTTTCTCATAATTGTTGGGAAATCCAAGGGCGACATCTCATACACAGCGGAAGAATAGAAAATAAAATACTCTAGATTTTTATAAAAAGTTTTGTCATCATGCGAAGATCGGTGCGTCAAAACAAATCCGCAAATCCGAAAACTGCATGTATGAAAAGAACAATAGTACCTAAGGCGATCGTATATCCCTGAGATTTCTGCAGATCTGTGGAGTGGATAAAGGAGGTCAAGCATCATCCTCTCTCGCGGTATCCACATGGCAGAGACTGCGACGATGCTCCTCACTAGGGGGAGAAGAACAGGAGGTGGCTACCAAGAAAAAACCCCAACCTATGGGCCTTTGGTTCCCTCTTATTTATAGAGGTCCTCTATCAACCCTAATGGATCCAGCCCTATTGGGTACTGGATCTTTATCCAATTACACAAGCCTCTTAGATTAATGGGTCTCTACCAAATAATCTAGCTCTTATTGGATCTCATCCATAGGATCCAATAATATAGGGGCATATTGGATATCCAATAAGATAGGGGCTCCAGCGGATATCTCTTATTCGAATCTCTACTCGTCGCAACACTTACCATATGTGTGTGACCCTCTAGGCCCAATATCGAGCTGGCCATGAGTCATACCTATCAGAACTGCTTATGACTCAGGAATTATTATCTCTATAATAATTCACTCGACTCATCGTCTACGGACGTACTAGGCCACTATGCCGGAATCCCAAGACGATAGAGGGGAATCCAATCCTTTGGACCTATCTGCCCTCAGTTACCATGTACCTATAATCCCTCATCCATCTAATATTCCAGAGATCGTATATAAGGCATGGTGTTGTCAGGCTCATACGGTTTCCACTCGAGTCTCGCTCTAATCGGATTCTCCTAGAGAATTCTTTCTCTCTCAATCCGAATGACCCTGGCTAGGGATTTGCCGAAGGAAGATCACATGAGATATTTTTCTCATGATATCGAGAGTGGATGATCCTCTATTGATACTCAATAGCCCTTATAAGGTTGGCTACCACTCCCAATAACCGGCTGTACTAGATCAGGAACTTCCTAACCTATAATTTCGGTATCAAAGAGTGGAATACTCATATAGGACATCCTTGGTGTCTTAACTCTAGGGACCAAATACACTATTGAGACTACAGAATCACTATCTGACATAAGGTACCAATAACCATCTAGCACTCCGTAAGTGGATCATTCAGTGAACTAATTCTCAAATGAGCACCTGTACTGTATCCTTAGTATCCCCACACGAGTAGCTATGAGATCAGCCGCCTCCATCATATGGATGGGTATACAATGCACCAGTCTGTCTAGTTATCTTGATGTCCTTCTCGAGTAACCTATGACCGGGATTATTTAGGGTCTGTGTTTAAAGGTGAATCGATCTCATTATCGCGATCTCATCACTATTAGTAGTTAAGATTTCTCTTGATAAACAGTTAAGATTTCCTCAACTACATGAGGAAATATCTTAATTCTATTGAGGAAAATATTCCATCATAATATGTATAAATAGGGAGCACCACCTTATCAATACAATGGATCTCTTCTTTATACTTTATTTTATCATGGTATTAGAGCCCTTGCATTAAGCAAGAGTTCCTTTTTTTTTCTCTTCCTCGCTGTCCAACGACAGCGTCGAACAGCACAATGTCTCACTTCCAAGACTGATGTCAAGGAGTGGACCGACGAGATCCTCAGCATCCATTATCTACTGCCATAATTCGTTCCTCAGGAGGAATATCTTCATCGGTCGGGCAACGTCTCTTTGATCCCGGATGACGAAGCCTTCCTCTCCAACTTGTGTAGCTCCCTGACGAACCAAAATAAGAGTCTCCGGAACTAGATGGTCGCCTTCTTTGCTGCTCCCTACACCTACTTCGAGGGGTTTATGTGCAACAGTCGTGTCTACGAAGCTCTCCCTGATGGTCCTCCACTTGCTGTACCGGCATTAAGATTGTGGAAGCCCCTTTCCCTTCAGTGTAGAACCTTTGATCCTTTGTAGGTTCCCTTACTTCAGCAACTGCTCTCCTCAGGTCACAGGCTATTCTCTGCTCCTCCTTATTACTCTGCTGCCCTCCAGAGATAGCCTTCAAACGCCATACTATTGATCTCCTCCACGAAGCCTCTTGCCAACAAACTATTTTTCATCACATCGTTCCAAGATCGGCATCCTTGACAGGAGCACCGTCTTGCGGGGGCATATTAGTAGTTAAGATTTCTCTTGATAAACAGTTAAGATTTCCTCAACTATATGAGGAAATATCTTAATTCTGTTGAGAAAAATATTCCATCATAATATGTATAAATAGGGAGCACCACCTTATCAATACAATGGATCTCTTCTTTATACTTTATTTTATCAATCACAATCTGATTCCTATTGCATAGATCCAAGGACATCACAATATACATCCAAATAATGTGAGAAAATATCAATAATCATAAGCAAAAAGATTGACGTAGCGTGTTACAGGTGCCATCACTCACATGATTGGCTTATAGGACACCTATAACTAGCAATCTCCCACCTGACTTAAAGCCAATCACCTACATGTCTGATTCCTATCAATCCTTTGTGATGCTCAAAGACAATCTGAGTCAATGGCTTTGTTAGTGGATCTATAATGTTATCTTTAGATGGAACTATTTCCATTGCTACATCTCTTCGGGCTACGATCTCTCTAATAAGCTAGAACCTCCTCAGAACACTTTTGATGAGATCCGAGTTTCCTTATTTGAGTAATCACCCCATAGTTATCGTGATATAAGGGAATTAGCTTCTCGTTGCTCGGTACGACTCCCAAATCTATGATGAACTGCTTCATCCAGACTCCCTCCTTTATTGCCTCTATTGTAGTAATGTACTCCGCCTCTCTATGGTCGAGTCAGTAGTAGTATCTTGCTTGGAACTCTTCCAGCATACTGCTCCACCATTCAGGGTGAACACATACCCTGAATTAGACTTGCCATCATCAACATCGGACTGGAAGCTCGAGTTCGTGTAGCCCTCAATCTTGAGGCTACTTTCTTCATATATCAGTAAAAGATCTTTAGTTCTTCTCAAATACTTAAGGATACACTTTACTGCTTTCCAGTACTCTAAGTCTAGATCTGCTTGATAACTGCTCGTGACACTCAGAGCATGTGCTATATCAGGCCTGATACATAGCATAGTAGACATTATAGATCCTATCGCTGAGGCATATGATATCCTATCTATGTGTGTCCATTCTTCAAGAGTCTTTGGGGACATACTCCTAGAAAGTGATATTCCATGTCTCATTGGTATGAGACATCTCTTAAAATTTTTCATGTCAAACATTTTGACAATGGTGTCTATGTACTTAGATTGGGACAAGCTAAGTATCTACTTAGATCTATCTCTATAGATCTGAATCCCCAATAAATAGGATGCTTCCCCTAAGTCCTTCATGGATAAGTGTCTAGATAGCCAAGCTTTTAGCATAGAGAGCATTCCTATATCATTCTCAATGATAAGGATGTCATCCACATACAACACCAAAAAGGTGATAGTGCTCCCACTTACCGTCCTATACACACAAGGCTCCTCTTCGTCCTTAACGAAGTCATAAGAACTGATTGCCTCATCAAATCTTATGTTCCAATTTTGGAAAACTTGCTTTAGTCCATAGATAGACCTAAGCAACCTGCACACCTTATCTGGACTATCCTTGGACACGAATCCCTCAAGTTGTATCATATACACCTTCTCGAGGTTACCATTGAGGAATGTGATTTTGATGTCCATTTGCCAGATCTCATAATCATAGTGTACTACAATAGCCAATAGAATTCGGATGGATTTTAGCATGGTTATAGGTGAGAAGGTTTCATCATAGTCAACACCTTGGCTTTGACAAGAACCCTTAGCCACTAGCCTTACTTTACAGGTCTCAACCTTTCTATTTACTCCGATCTTTTTCTTGAAGATCCACTTGCAGCCAATGGGTACGATACCCTCAGGTGCATCAACTAGGTTCCAAACCTAATTGGAATACATGAAATCCATCTTTGAATTCATGGCTTCTTGTCACTTCCCGGAGTCTATACTCATAATAGGCTCCTCGTAGGTCCGAGGATCAATATCCTCAACATTCACTCATCTGATATGTCCCACATACTCCTAGGAGAATGGGATACTCTACCGTACCTAGGTAAAGTTGGAACTTGTGTGCTAGATACCTGAACAGATTCTAGCTGTGGAATGGTGCTTGAGCTAGGTTCTCCAACCTCACTCAACTCTATCATACTCCTAGTGTCTCTACCAAGAATGTGTTCCTTCTCAAGGAACACTACTCTCTTAGCTACAAAGATGGGGTGATAGAAATAATACCTACAAATTTTCTTAGGGTATCCCATGAACTTGCACCATTCCATCTTGGATTCTAACTTATCGGGTATGTATCTCTTAACGTGGGCAGGGCAGCCCCAAATCTTAACAATCTTAAGATCAGGCTTTCCTTTCCTTATCTCATATGGTGTAAACACTACTGACTTAGAACTCTGTTTAGAAAGTAAGCTGTGGACTCTAGGGCATATCCCTAGAATGAGACGGGTAGGTCAACGAAACTCATCATGGACTGCACCATGTCTAACAGTGTGCGATTCCTCCTTTCGAATATACCATTGAGCTAGGGTGTATAAGGAGGTATCCATTGGGACAGAATCCCATGGTCCTTGAGGAACTAGGTGAACTCTGTACTCAAGTACTCACCTCCTTGATCTGATCGAAGAGTCTTGATATTCTTTCCAATCTGAACCTTTACTTCATTCTTATACTCCTTGAATTTATTGAAGGCTTCGAACTTGTACTTCATCAAGTACACATACCCGTACCTAAAGAAATCGTCAGTGAAAATAATGAAGTAGGAATAATCACTGATGGCCTAAGTTGACATGGGATCACATACATCACTATGTATAAGTACCAACAACTCAGTGGCTCTCTCTCTCTAGTTCTACTAAATGGAGAGTTGGTCATCTTTCCACGAAAGCAAGATTTACAAGTTGCATATGACTCATACTCAAATTGATCTAGGTATCCATCTATCAACAACTTTTGAATGTTTCCCTCATGGATATGACATAGCCTACAATGCCGTAGGTTTACATTATTCATCTCATCTTGTTTCCTCTTAGACACACTTACATTCATGATACGTGGAGTAGTGTCTAGCATAATCAAACTATTATGCAATGTTCCTCTCATGATGATCTCATCATTCTTAAGAATTGAACAACTATTGTTCTAAAAAACTACTTTATAACCATTCAATATCAAACATAAAATGGAAATAATATTTTTGATAATAGAGGGAATAAAATAATATGCATCTAATGCAATAGTAACCAGGCAGATGTAGGGTGACCTTGCTAATAGCAATAGTAGCAACTCTTGCTTCATTGCCCATCTTGAGGTCCATCTTGCCTTTTATCAATCTCCTAGGTCCTGCTAGAACCTACAATGAATTACAAATATGATAAACACTATCGGTATCCAATACCTATGTGTTATCATATGAGTTTGACAAATAGAGACTAATCATGAATGCATATCTGAAGCTTCTCTAAGCTTCTGTTTCACCTTCTCTACAATATACTCTTTGCAGTTCCTCTTCCAATACCCGTCTATGGTATAGTGGAAGCATTGGCTTTTGTCCTCTTCCGAGTCTTCTTAGCAACCTTTGCTTTGCCCGATCTACCCTTGCCCTTTGCCCTTCTTAAGGGATTTCTTTGTCTTCCTTTTCTTTCTATTCTTACTAGCATAGAGAACTATGAAAAGAAATCTAAAAGGGATTGAAGCACAAGATTCATACATAGATTATCCTCTAGGACCATTCCTAAACCTGTGAGTTTCTTTATCCACTTAACCATCTTAAGGACATGGTTCTAAACCGGTGTCCTCTTAATCATCCTAGCACGGAAGAGACTCTTGGATATCTCATATCGTTAAGTTCTTCCCTATTCCTCAAACAATTTATGGAGATGCAAGAGTATGGATCTGCCATCTATCCTTTTATGTTGTCTCTATAACTCGAGAGTCATGGAGTCTAATATACAATACTGAGCAAGAGTGGAGTCATTTGCGTACATCACGTAGTGAGTGATCTCATCCTCACTTACTCTTTCCTTGGGCATAGGCATCACTATTTCAAGGACATATGTGATTTTCTCTGATGTGAGAACTATTCTCAGGTTACGGAGTCAATCTGCATAGTTTTGACCAGTAAGGCGGTTGGCATCAAGTATGCCACATAGAGAGTCTAATAGTGACATTTTCAAAAGATGCAGTAACAAATAAATAACATGCAGATTTTGTAGAAATATAAATAATCAAGATATAGACTTCTATCTTGACATGCTCCCACTATTTTTCTGACGAGTCACGCGACACCCTCAGCACATGAAACGAAAGTCTCCGATAGACTTCTAGTAGGGATCGGGATCCAATTGGCATCTTAGTGTAACCACAAGGGACTCGACCAATGACACTAAGCCCAAAAGGTAGGCAACTCTTGCCAATCATAACTCATTGTGATTCTCGTCCTGTTCGGCCTCCGAACCACCATGGCCTCGAGGGACTCAACCAACCATATTATTCAGTTAAATCATCACCATCGTTACAAGATGAGTCTGATTCGATGATACTCTCGAGGGACTCGAACAAGCATACCATGTCCTCAGATCACCAGTGGCATCTCAATGTCATAGATAAAATAGTAAATCGCGATATAGGTGAGTCTCGAGAGACTCGACCAACTCAACCTATACCGAAAATCGATTCCTACCTAGAACGATGGAAGGCCATGTGGGTCAATCTAATTACCTCACGTTTACCGACTTAATATTATCAAGAGAGGGGATTTTAGAGTTGATCTCTTAATATGACGTGTCACACACATATACATTTAATATATATCTACATCGCATACAAATATATATATTTAGTAGGTGTATAAACAATCACACATCACATGAGCAATCACACCAGATGATCATGGACCACATCCTAATGTGATCAGGCCCGAGCGAGTGGGCCCAATCACTCATATCAAGATCTATGTGTGCTTCAACGTATCTCCATGTTCTGTGATCGTCCATCTTGCTTCGTCGGTTCCGTCGGCATCTCGATGCATCTCCATGCATCGGATTGTCCGTCTCGACCTCAAGGATCCCGCTCCCGCTATGTCTCCTCGTGTAATTACAATATAATTATAGGCATGTAGGCCCAATAATAAATAAGAAAAATAGAGGCTCGCAGGCCCCAATAATAATAATCACATGTACACACATCACACGGTCTATGATCATCTATCTACATCATACATCACATATATATATATCATTATATAGGCCTACTAGATAAATAATAATAATTAATTAAATATTTTAATTAACTAATATTTTCTAAAAATAGGACATATTGGGAATTTTCTGAATACTGAAGGGTATCTTGGTTATTCAGCTAGGATAGACAAAACTAGAATTTTTAAAATTCCTAGGGGCAAAATTATTTTTTGCCCAGAAAGCCCTAATTCTCTTCCTTTTTGCCTGTTGCATTACGGTCGCCGCCACCCAACCGACGACAACGCCGTGGGTGGTGCAACTGCAGGTGGGCGTCACCCCTGCCGCGGGTGGGCATCGCTCGTGCAAGCGCCACCCACGGGGCAACGCTTGTTGGCACTACCCCTCTACAACGCTCGCAGTAGGCCGACACTACCCCGACAGGTGCAACGCCTACCGACGCCCTCGCCCATGTGGGCGCAATGCCCACAGGCGTCGCTCATCATGTGGGGCGATCGCCCACGGGTGGCGCCAACCATGCGGGCGGTGCCAACCATGCGGGTGATGCTAGCCATACAAGCGCTACTGCCCGCGGGCATAGCACCCACAAGCGGCACCGACCCTTGCAGACAGGCCGCCTCCAAGCAAGCGCCGCCTGCCCCTTACAAGCACACCATAGGCTACCCGCGCAGCAGCACTACAGTGCTTTGCTCGCTATGCCCATGAGCCCCCCACCAAATTTGCATGCAAACTACCGGCGGTGGCCAAGGCTGAAAGCAACCTATGGCCGTACTATGAGCGCAGTAAGGGCAGTAATAGTTGTTGCCCTTCCTCACCTTTTGCGCCAATGATTTTGACGACAAAAGATGTTCTAAATCACAACACACCCAGTTTAAGATTCGATCTTCGCACGAACAACCTGACTCTGATACCACTGTTGGGAAATCCTAGGGTGACATCTCATGCATAGCGGAAGAATAGAAAATAAAACACCTTAGATTTTCATAAAAAGTTTCATCATCGTGCGAAGATCGGTGCATCAAAACAAATTTACAAATCCGAAAACTACGTGTATGAAAAGAACGATAGTACCTAGGGAGATCGTATATCCCTGAGATTCCTACAGATCTATGGGATGGATAAAGGAAGTCAAGCGTCCTCCTCTCTAGTAATATCTACACGGCAGGGACTGCGACGATGCTCCTCTCTGGAGAGAGGAGAACAGGAGGTGGCTACCAAGAAAAAACTCCCGCCTATGGGCCTTTGGTTCCCTCCTATTTATAGAGGCCCCTATGGATCCAGCCCTATTGGGTATTGGATCTTTATCCAATTACCTAAGCCTCTTAGATCAATGGGTCTCTACTCAATAATCTAGCTTTTATTGGATCTCATCCATGGGATCCAATAATATAGGGGCTTATTGGATATCCAATAAGATAGAGGCTCCGACGGATATCTTATATCCGAACCTCTACTCGTCGCAACACCTACCATATGTGTGTGACCCTCTAGGCCCAATATCGAGCTGGCTATGAGTTATACCTATCAGAACGGCTTCTGACTCAAGAAATTATTATCTCTATAATAATTCACTCGACTCATCGACTACGGACGTACTAGGCCACTACGCCGCAATCCTTTGGACCTATCCGCCCTTAGTTACCATGTACCTATAGTCCCTCATCCATCTAATATCCCAGAGACCGTATATCGGGCATGGTGTTGTTAGGCCCATACGGTTTCCACTCAAGTCTCGCTCTAATTAGATTCTCCCGAAGAACTCTTTCTCTCTCAATCTGAATGACCCTGGCTAGGGATTTGCCTAAGCAAGATCATATGGGATATTCCTCTCATGATACCAAGAGTGGATGATCCTCTATTGACACTCAATAGCCCTCGTAAGATTGGTTGTCACTCCCAATAATTGGCTGTACTAGATCTGGAACTTCCAAACCTATAAGTCCGGTATCAAAGAGTGGAGTACTCATACAGGATATCCTTAGTATCTCAAGTCTAAAGATCTAATACACTATTGGGACTACGGAATCGCTATCTGACATGAGGTATCAATAACCATCTAGCACTCCGTAAGTGGATCAATCAGTGAACTAATTCTCCAATGAGCATCTGCACTGTATCCTTAGTGTCCCCACATGAGTAGCTATGAGACCAGCTACCTCCATCATATAGACGGGTATACAGTACACCAGTCTGTTCGGTTATGTCGATGTCCCTCTCGAGTAACCTATGACCGAGATTATTTAGGGTTTGTGTTTAAAGGTGTATCGGTCTCATTATCATGATCTCATTATGATCCGATTCCCATTGCACAGATCCAAGGACATCACAATATACATTCAGATAATGTGAGAAAATACCAATAATCATAAGCAAAAAAGATTGATGCAACATGTTACAAGTGACATCACTCACATGATTGACTTGTAGAGCACCTATAACTAGCAATAATATGGCATATAAATAGGGGGAGTTAAAAAACACTATCATCAATTGATTGTCATCATCAAAAAGGGAGAGATTGTTGAATCTCAGATTTTGATGATTTAGTCAATTGATAGGTTATTTGATCTAATCCATATTATTGAGATAAGTGTGTAGGAATAACTATGATAGCATGAAGACATAAAGTAAAATTATCGGAGTCAAGTACGTTGGAAGTTCGAGAGTCTATCAGAAGTCCGAAGGATCATCGGAAGTGCTACCGGAACCAACCGAGAAAGAATCAGGGACTTGATGAAGGTTTCGAAAGTTCGCCGAAAAGATCATCGGTGGTTCACGGAGCTTACCGAGAAGGTTCAGAAGCTTGCCAAAGATTCATCGAACTTGTCACAAAGTCCGGGAGCCTGCCGGGAGTCCGTCGAAAGAATTCTAAGGTTTTGTCAGAAGTCCGTCGGAAGTTCGCAGGAAAGCTCACCAGAAAGCTCGCCGGAAGAAGACCCGATGTTGCTTATTGTTAATTTACTTAGAATTATGTTTCAATTTCGTAGTTAGCACATAATTAGAGTAAGGATCAGGTGATAATCCTGATTAATCCTAGTAGGGGCCAACTGGGCCTTATGTGGACTGAATTGGGTCGGATTCAAGGCCCATTCAGTAGTGTTGAACTAGGTCTGGCGATGGTACCGCCAAACTAGGGTGTGGCACTGCCCCAGGAATAACTTCCCAAATAGCAGTTATTACTTGCCAACGGAGGTACTGCCAGTCCACAGATCCCAAGGACTCTGTCAAGCGATGGTACTGCCCAGTACACTAACAGAATGAGGTCAACCGTTGGTGGTACCGCCAGTGCTAGGCGGTGGTACCACTAGTACCCAAAAATTCATGATGTGACTCTTTTTTTTAAAGCCAATTGAGTCTATAAATACCCCTCTTTTCTCTGCTGGAAAAGCACCTTTTGAGAAGTTGAAAACTGAGTCAAAGCTATAACAAATCTTGTTTTGATTGCTTAAGTGTTCACCTCCCTCTTTCTCTTTATAAAAAATTTGTAAGAGTGTGAACCACTTATAAAAGTTTGTAAGAGGGGTGTTTGGTCCTTCCTCTTCAAAAAGATTTGATAGTGGAAGTTGGGAGCTGTTGGGAAATCCTTCAAGGGAGCGATATCTCATGCGTAGCAGAAGAACAAAAACAAACACCTCAGATTTCTCGTAGAAAGTTTCTGTTATTGTGTGAAGATCAGTGCATCAAAAATAAATTTACAAAAACTGCATGTGTTAAAGAAAATACCTAGGGAGATCGTATATCCCTGAATTCCTGTAAATCTGTGGGAGAGGATGAATTCTCTAGCGATATCCACACGGTAGGGATTGCGATGATGCACCTCTCTCTCTCGGGAGAGGAGAACAGGAGGTGGCTACCAAAAAAACCCTTAGCCTATAGAGCTTTGGTTCCCTCCTATTTATAGAGGCCCCCTGAAAACCCTAATGGATCTTTTGCCCTATTGGGTATTGGATCTCCATCCAATTACCCAAGCTTCTTGGATTAGTGGGTCTCTACCCAATAATCTCTTATTAGCAATTATTGGATCTCATCTCAGGATCCAATAATTCAGGGGCTTAATGGATATCCAATAAGATAGGGGGTTCAGTGGATATCTCATATCTGAACCTCTACTCGTCGTAACACCTACCATATATGTGTGACCCTCTAGCCCAATATCGAGCTGGCCGTGAGTTATACATGTCAGAACTCCTTCTAACTTAGTGAATTATTATCTCTATAATAATTCACCTAACTCATCGACTACAGACATACCAGGCCACTACGCCGCGGCCCCCAAATGTTACAGGGGAATCCAATCCTTTAGACCTATCTGTCCTCAGTTACCATGTATCTATAGTCCCTCATCCATCCAATATCCCAAAGACCCTATACCAGGTACAGTGCTGTCAGGCCCATATGGTCTCTCCTCGAGTCTTGCTCTTATCAGATTCTCCCGAAGAACTCTTTCTCTCTCAATCCGAATAACCTTGGCCAAGGATTTATTCAAGCACGAATACATTGGATATTCCTCTCATGATACCGAGAGCGGATGATCCTCTATTGACACTCAATAGCCCTCGTAAGGTTGGCTACCACTCCTAATAACCGATTGTACAAGATCTGAAACTTTACAAACCTATAAGTCCGGTATCAAAGAGTGGAGTACTCATACAGGACAACCTTGGTGTCTCAATTCTAAGGACCAAATATACTACTGGGACTACGAAATCGCTATCTGACGTGTGGTATCAATAACCATCTAGCATTCTATAAGCGGATCAATTAGTGAACTCATTTCCCAATGAGCACCTGCACTGTACCCTTAGTGTCCCCACACGAGTAGCTATGAGACTAGCTACCTCCATCATATGGATGGGTATACAACACACCAGTCTATCCGGTTATCTCAATGTCCTTCTCGAGTAACCTATGACCAGGATAATTCAGGGTCTGTGTTTAAAGGTGAATCGGTCTCATTATCGTGGTCTCATCACAATCTGATTCCCTTTGCATAGATCCAAGGACATCACAATATATGCAACACGCAAGATAAAGTGATAAAATGCCTAATAATAAATAAAGAGAAAAAGTGCATATCAAGTCACAAGTGCCATCACTCATGTGATTGGCTTGCAAAGCATATATGACTAGCAATCTCCCACTTGACCTAAAGCCAATCACCAATATGTCTGATCCCCATTAGACCTCTGTGACGCTCAAAGACAATCTGAGTTAATGGCTTTATTAGTGGATCTGCAATGTTATCTTCAGATGGAACTCTTTCCATTACTACATCTCTTCTGAAGACAATCTCTCTTATCAAGTGGAACCTCCTCAGAACGTGTTTTGACTTTTGATGAGACCTAGGTTCCTTCGCTTGAGCAATTGCCCCGTTGTTGTCACAATATAAAGGAATCAGCTCCTCGCTGCTCGGGATGACTCCTAGATCTGTGGTGAACTTTTTTTATCCAGACTCCCTCTTTTGCTGCCTCTACCGTAGCAATGTATTCCACCTCTATGGTCGAGTCAGCAGTAGTGTCTTGCTTGGAACTCTTACAGCATACTACTGCTCCATTCAGGGTGAACACATACCCTGAATTAGACTTACTATCATCGATATCGGACTGGAAGCTCGAGTCCATGTAGCCCTCAACCCTGAGGCTACTACCTCCATATACTAGTAAAAGATCCTTAGTCCTTCTCAAGTACTTAAGGATACGTTTTATTGCTTTCTAGTGCTCCAAGCCTTGATCTGCCTGATATCCGCTCATGACACTCAGAGCATGAGCTATATCAGTCCTGGTACATAGCATAACATACATGATAGATCTTATCGCTGATGCATATGGTATCATATCCATGTGTGCCCTTTCTTTAAGAGTTTGTGGGGACATACTCCTAGAAAGTGATATTCCATGTCTCATTGGTATGAGACCTCTCTTGAAATTTTTCATGCCAAACCTTTTGACAATGGTGTCTATGTACCTGGACTGGGACAAGCCAAGCATTCTCTTGGATCTATCTCTATAGATCCGTATCCCCAATATGCAAGATGCTTCCCCTAAGTCCTTCATGGAGAAGTGCCTAGATAACCAAGTCTTTACTATGGAAAGCATTCCTACATCATTCCCAATGATCAGGATGTCATTCACATACAATACCAAAAAGGTGATAGTGCTCCCACTTACCTTCCTGTACACATAAGGTTCATCTTCATTCTTAACAAAGTCATAAGATCTGATCACCTCATCAAATCTTATGTTCCAACTTCGGGAAGCTTGCTTCAATCTATAAATGGACCTAAGCAACCTACATATCTTATTTGGGTTATCCCTGGACACGAATCCCTCATGTTGTATCATATGCACCTCCTCCTCGATGTTACCATTGAGGAATGTGATTTTGACGTCCATCTGCCATATCTCATAATAATAGTGTGCTGCAATAGCCAATAGAATTCAAATGGATTTTAGCATAGCTATAGGTGAGAAAGTTTTATCATAGTCAACACCTTGCCTTTGATGATACCCTTTAGCCACTAGCCTTGCTTTACAGGTCTCTACCTTTCCATCTACTCCAATCTTCTTTTTGAAGATCCACTTGCAGCCAATGGGTACAATACCCTCGGGTGCATTAACTAGGTTCCAATCCTTGTTTGAGCACATGGAATCCATTTCTGAATTCATGGCTTCTTGCCATTTCCCAGAGTCTATGCTCATAATAGCCTCCTTGTTGATCTGAGGATCAATATCCTCAACATCCTCTCTTTTGATATGTCCCACATATCTCTCAGTAGGATGGGATACTCTATCGACGGACCTATGTAAAGTTGGAACTTATGTGTTAGGTATCTGAACAGACTCTGGCTGTGGAATGGTGCTTGAGCTAGGTTCTCCAACCTCACTCAATTCTATCATGCTCCCACTGTCTCCACCAAGAATGTGTTCCTTCTCAAGGAACACTGGGAACACTGCTCTCTTAGCTATAAAGACCTTTTGGTCCTCAGGGTGATAGAAATAATACCCATAAGTTTTCTTGGGGCATCTCACGAACTTGTACCGTTCCGTTCTGGATTCCAACTTGGCAGGGTTGTGTCTCTTAACGTGGGCAGGGCAGCCCCAAATCTTAACAATCTTAAGATCAAGTATCTTCCCATTCCATATCTCATATGGAGTATAAATCACTGACTTGGTTGGAATTCTATTCAGAAGGTAAACTGTGATCTCTAGGGCATATCCCCAGAATGAGATGGGTAGGTCGGTGAAACACATCATGGAACACACCATGTCTAACAGTGTGCGATTCCTCCTTTCTGATACACCATTAAGCTGTGGTGTATAAGGAGGTGTCTATTGGGATAAGATCTTATAGTCTTTGAGAAACTGGGTGAACTCTGTACTCAAGTACTCACCTTCTCGATCTGATCGAAGGATTTTAATACTCTTTCCTGTTTGGTTCTCCACTTCATTTTTATATTCCCTGAATTTCTCAAAAGCTTCAGACTTGTACTTCATCAAGTACACATGTCCTTATCTTGAGAAATCATCACTGAAAGTAATGAAGTAGGAGTAACCATCTATGGCATGAGTCAACATGGGACCGCATACATCACTATGTATGAGTTCTAGTAACTCAGTGGCTCTCTCTCCAATTCCACTAAATGGAGAGTAGGTTATCTTTCCCCGAAGGCAAGGTTCACATGTCGTATATGACTCATAGTCAAATGGATCTAGATATCCATCTTTTAGCAACTTTTGAATCCTTCCCCCGTGGATGTGACCTAGCCTACAATGTCAAAGATATGCATTGTTCACCTCTTCTCGTTTCCTCTTAGACTCACTTACACTCATGATATATGGAGATGTATCTAGCATAAATAAACCATTATGCAATGTTTCACTCGTGATGATCGGATCATTTAATATTATTGAACAATTATTGTTCTCAAAAACTAATTTATATCCAATAACTGTCAAACATGAAATGAAAATAATATTTTTGATAATAGAAGGAACACAATAGCATGCATCTAATGCAATAATAGCTACGCCAGGTAGATGTAAGGTGACCTTGCCAACAGCCACTACAGCAACCTTTGCTCCATTGCCCATCTTAAGGTCCATCTCGCCTTTATTCAATCTCCTAGGTCTTGCTAGAACCTGCAACGAATTACAAATATGATAAGTACTCCCAGTATCCAATACTCATGTGTTATCAAAAGATTCTGACAAATGGAGACTGATCATGAATGTACCTGAAGCTTCTGCAAGCTTCTGTTTTACCCTCTCTGTAAGGTACTCTTTGCAGTTCCTCTTCTAGTGCCCATCTTTGCCGTAGTGGAAGCACTGGCCCTTGTCCTTTGTTGGGTCTTTCTTAATAACCTTTGGCTTACCTATTTTGCCCTTGCCCTTGCCCTTCTTAAGGGTCTTCTCAGCCTTCCTTTTCTTTTTGGTCTCACCAGTGTAGAGAACTGGCTTCTCTTTCTTAATGGTGCTCTCTGCTTCTCTCAACATATTGAGGAGCTCTAGGAGGGTCACCTTAAGTTTATTCATATTAAAATTAATTATGAATTGAGAAAAGAAATCTGGTAGGGACTAAAGCACAAGATCCACACATATGTTATCCTCTAGGACCATTCCTAGACCTGTGAGTTTCTCGATCCACTCAATCATCTTAAGGACATGGTTCTGAACCGGTATCCCCTCAGTCATCCTGGCACGGAAAAGACTCTTTGATATCTCATATCGCTGAGTTCTTCCCTATTCCTCAAACAGTTTACGGAGATGTAGGAGTATAGAATTAGCATCCATATTTTCATGCTGTCTCTATAACTTAGTAGTTACAGAGGCCAACTATAACACTGAGCAAGAGTGGAATCATCTAAGTACTTCACATAACGAGCGATCTCATTCTCGCTTGCCCTTTCGTCGGGCGTAGGGATAACTGTATCAAGGATATATGTGATTTCTCCACCATGAGAACGATTCTCATATTGCGAAGCCAATCCGTATAATTTGGACCAGTGAGGCGGTTGGCATCAAGTATGCCCCGTAAAGGATTTGAAAGCGACATTTTCTGAAATTAAAGATGTAGTAGAAATAAATAACATGCAGACTTTGCAAAAATTAAACAGTTAAGATAAGGACTTCTATCTTAATGTACTCCCATTAATTTTTCGTGAGACACACAACACCCTCCAGTATGTGAATCGAAGACCCCCGGCGGATCTCTAGTGGGGATCGTGATCCAATCAGTGTCTTAACGTTACCTCGAGGGATTTGACTAATCACGTTAAGCCCATAAAGGTAGGCAACTCTTGCCAATCACAACTCCTTGTGATTCCTGTCCTGTTCGGCCTCCAAACCACCATGGCCTCGAGGGACTCGACCAACTATGATATTTGGTTAAGTCATCACCATCGTTACAATATGAGTCTGATTTGGTGATATACTCTCGAGGGACTCAACCAAGCATACCATGTCCTCAGGTCACCGATGACATCTCTATGTCATAGATAAGATAGCGAAATATGATATAGGTGAGTCTCGAGGGACTCGACCAAGTCAACCTACACCGGGAATCGGTTCCTAGCTATAACGATGGAAGGCCACATGGGTCAATCTAATTGCCTCACGTTTACCGACTTAATATTATTAATGGAGAGAATTTTTGATTTGGTCTCCTAACATAATGTGTCACACACATACGTATTTAATATATATATCTACATCGCATGCAAATATATGTATACATATCTAGTAGGTGTATGTATATCAAATTACACATCACATGAGCAATTACACCAGATGATCATGGACCACATCATAATGTGATCAGGCCCAAGCCAGTGGGCCCAATCACTCACATCAAGATCTATGTGTACTTTGGTGCATCTCTATACCCTGTGATTGTCCATCTCGCTTCATCGGATCCGTCGGCATCTTAACGCATCTCCATGCGTCGAATCATCCATCTCGGCCTCGTGAGTCACGCTACCGCTACGCCTCCTCATGTAATTACAACATAATTACAGGCACGCAGGCCTGATAATAAATAAAAAAAGAATAGAGGCTCGCAAACCCCAATAATAATAATCACATGTACATATATCACATCACAAGTCCATGATCATCTATCCACATCATACATCACATGTATATGTTATTTTATACGACTACTAGACAAAAATAATAGTTAATTAAACTATTTAATTAACATATTTAATTTTCTGAAATCAAGAATAAAGAAAATTTTGAATTCCCAGGGGTATTTTGGTAATTCGGCCAAAGGGGTATTTTGGTAATTCTATTAAAAGTGGATATAATATGAAATTTCTAAAATTTCAAGGGGTAAAACTGTCTTTTACCCTAAAACCCTAACTCCTCACCCCTAGCTACCTATGTTATGATCAGTGGTCGCCGCCACCTTGTTTCGGCGGTGGCCCTGCACGGATGGAGGGCAAGGGGGGCGCACCGCCATCCATGCGGGCGGTGTTGAATCATAGATTTTGATGATGAAAACTAATTGATTGTGGTTTATTGTTTAACTATGTTTTGAGTTACGTAGGTCTACTATCGATCAGGATTAGACAGTTGACACTAGAGGAATTAACGTTGCGCCAAGGATATCGGGGTTACGGAGGTCATCCGCCGATTGGGCAACGGACCGCAAAAGAGGACGATGTGCCAAAGGATCGAACGAAGCACCACCAATGACGCGTCGGCAAATCGAATGTCAATTTGTGTTGTAATAACTGTCTAGATCAAGTAGAGTGTTTGTTTGTTTATGTGCGGGATTAACTATGATAGAGCAAATTACCAAAGTCAAGTTGCTAGAAGTTCAAGAGTCTACCGTAAGTCCAAGGATCATCGGAAGTGCTTCTTGCCGAGCCAACCGAGATGAAATCGGGGACTTGAAGGTTTCGGAAGTTCACGGAAAGATCGTCTGAGGTTTGCGGAGATAACCGAGAAGGTTCTGGAAGGGTGCCAAAGACTCGTTGAACTCGCCATAGAATCCGGAGCCGCTTGGGAGTCATTTGGAAGATCGCCGGAAAACTCTTCGGAGGATAACTTGATGGTGTTGGTATAATTTGGCTTTAGAAGATCATAGTTAGCACTTAATTAGGGTATAGAATAGGTGTTAATCCTATCTAGACCTGCATTGGGCCTTGATTAGGATGAGTTTGGGCCAAAATTTTGGCCCAAACCGAACCAGCTATGTGCATGCATGCTACGTGCATGCTATCAGAGCTTCCTGCATCGTAGCCGGTTAGTGTAGCCGCGTAGCACCACCTGCAGCACACACACACAAGCGGTGGAACCTTTGTCAAGCGTGTAGCACCGCCAGACATCGACGGCGGTGGAACCGCTTGGTGGCGGTGGCACCGCCTTGCCACCGGATCGAGCAGAGCACCGCTGCTCAGGGGCGGTGGCACCGCTTCAGACGTCGATCAAAGATCGACACAAAGCGCGGTGGCACCGCCGAGAGAGGTGTGGCACCGCTTGACCACTGAAACATGGGAACTCCAAATTCACTTGGAATTTGGAGCCCAATTTTGAATCCACTTTGGATCTATAAATACCCCCTTTCTCCTGAAAGGGCAACCCTTTGAGCTAGAAAAAGTTTGAGTCTTGAGCTTTTGAAGAGTTTTGAAAAGTGTTGTTTTCTTTGCTAAGTGTTCACCTTCTTCTTCTTCTTGAGAGATCTTGTACAAGTGTGAACATCTTGTAAAGGGTTGTAAAAAGGGGTGTTTGATCCTTCCCCTTCAAAGGACTTGCTAGTGGAAGAGCGGAGCCTCATCGCAAAGGCTTCAAGAGTGGATGTAGGTCATTTGACCAAACCACTATACATCATTGTGTCCTTAAATGTGTGAGTGTTTATATTTCTGAATCATTTCATTTCTTGGCTGCAAGTTCATAGTTAGTTCCTTTTCACAAGCAATTACTTTCAAGTTCTCTTTCGTCGAATCGAAATCTTCCTACGAACTTGTGTTTCTTTGCGAAATCGGTTTCAAGAATACGAGTTTAATCCGCTGCACTAATTCACCCCCCCCCTCTTAGTGCCTTTTGATCCTAACAGGCGGCGCCGCCGCTGGCTTGCGAGCGCAGTGCCCGCAAGCGCTGCCCCACGCGCAACGCCGACACCCCGTGGCGCTATCCCGCGAGTGCAGCGCTCGAAGACGCTGCCCCGCGGGCATGCATCAGCGCTGCCCTACACGCAGCCCGTCGGTGCCCCTGTGGCCAGCAGCCCACCTGCGCCCTGCAGCAGTGCAAAGCCGCAGGTAGCTCGTCGCGAGAGCTCACCAATCGGCGGCCTGCTGCTCAGGTGCGATAAGAAGGTTGTCCGCTGAGCCTTGCGGCCATTACACGAACACAGCAAGGGCAGCAACAGTTGCTGCCCTTTTGCGCCAATGATTTTGGCGTCAAAAGTAGATTCAAAACACAACACACGCAGTTTAAGATCCGATCTTTACACGAACAACCTGGTTCTAATACCACTTTTGGAAAATCACTCATGTGATTGGCTTGCAGGGCACATATGACTAGCAGGAGCCTCATCGGAGGAGGCTTCGGAAGTGGACGTAGGTGATTTGACCGAACCACTATATATCGTTGCGTACTTTGGATGTGTGAGTTTTTAAATTTATGTATCTTACCTTTACTTAGCTGGAAATCGTTTGGTTTTCTTCTCCCTAGTCTCAATTACATTCACTTAAACCATTTTAGCTAAAATCTCTTTCGTCGAATCAAAATTTCTACATGAACCAACTATCTCCGAAATCGATTTCAAATTTACGAGTTTTAATCCGCTGCACTAATTCAACCGCCCCCCCCCCCTCTTAGTGTCGCTCAGATCCTAACAGAATTAACACCTAAGAGTGAATTAATAATATTTTTAAATAATCAAGATTAACACTCTATCATACATTCTCCCATATTCAATGGGACAAATTGCACTTATTGAAAAACACGAATGAGGATTTTCTTACTTTTTATATATTTTGATTATGGAATGTTGTCAAGTTTGATTTTCAAAAACCTACTAAATTGATAGATGAATGGAATGATTTTAAAAAAAGAATATTTTTCTTAAATGCTATAGCTATAAATATTTTATTCTGTACCTTAGATAAAAATAAATTTAATTTAGTTTTTACTAGTGACATCACACATGACATACCTATCTTTGAAGTCACACATGAAAGAACCAATAGAGTAAAGGAATCCAAAATTAATTTTCTTATTCATAGTTATAATTTATTTAAAATGAAGCCATGTGAATTTATTGATAGCATGTACACCCATTTTATGGATATTATTAATGAATTAAAAGTTCTTGGTAAAAATTATACTAGTCCTGAATTGATGAGTATGATTTTAAGGTCTCTTCTTAAGAGCTAAGATCCAAAGATAACAATGATTCCAAAAGCTAAAGACTTGAGCAACCTTCCTCTTGAAGAACTCATTGGAACTTTAATGACATATGAAATAATATGCAAAGCATATGATCAAGAAGAGAAAAGTCATTCAAATAGAAAAAAAATTACTCTCAAATTTAAAAAAGATTACTCGAGCGAAAGCTCAAGTGATGACGATGAAGACATAATACTTCTTATAAAAAGATTAAAAAAGTTCATGAGGAAAAATAAGACAAATCTAGCAAGAAAAGAAGGAAAGAATAAAAATAAGCCCAAGAAAGATGTAGTCATATACTATAAATGCAAAAAGTCATGATACTTCAAAAATAAGTATTCATAATTAAGGAAGAAGTTGTTAGCCAAAAAGAAGAACAAAATACTCAAAGCAATATAGGATGATTCAAGTGAGTTGAAAATGGAAGAGCAAATCAATGAAGAAAAAGTGATAAATTATGCCTTAGTGGCTTTCAATGATGAGGTATTTGACTCTCTCAAAACTTATTTATCACATAAAGAACTACTTTAGACATTTCATGATTTATATGATGAACTAAAAATGATTGATAAGAAATATAGTATACTAAAAGGGATCATGCATTATTTACTAATGAATTTGATATATTAAAAATTATGCATGATAAATATACATCAACATCTTGTATTCCTTACACTAAATATGAAGTTTTAAAATCATCTAATCGTTAACTGTAAAAGGAGTTATTTAAAAAATCACATACTTTAGAAAAGACAAAAAAGGACCTATTTACAATGAATAAGAAACTAAAACATTATTTGGCAGAATCAATTAATAATAATGATATAATAGAATATCTTTAAAAGGAAAATAAATTTCTACGATAAACATTAGAAAGAGTTCACTTGATATGATTCTTGCTAAATAAAGTTGTGTATTTATAAAAGAATGTATTGGCTTCACAAGTAGTAGCACACATCAAAAGCCAACTAAATTTGTAAAAGGATCCACATTACATACTCCTTCTCAAGTTAAATATAATTTTTTTGAAAAGTTTGATCACTATACTTACACATGCTCTCTTTAAAAATATAACTATCTTAAATTAGTTTGAGTTCCTAAAGGAATCATAAGTGATTTAAAGTCAAATGGTAAGAAAGGTAGATTTAACTATGAAGGCCCGAAAGTTTAGTGGATACCTAAATCAAGTCTCTCTTTTCTATAGGTGTATCTCCAAATAAAAGCTAGGAGCAAAAGATTATATTTTGATACGTTACTCAAGGCATATGACCGAAGATCCTACATTCTTAAAGCTCATTAATAGAGATTGAGGATACGTTACTTTCAGAGACAACAAAAAAAAAAATTCATTGGTGTCAAAAATATTGATAACAAATTAAATCTTTTGATTGAAGATATGCTTTTGATAGATAGTTTAAAACATAACTTAATGGGCATTAGCCAACTTTATAATAAGGGATATAAAGCTAAATTTGAATCTCATGCTTGCATCATAAATACACCAAATTAGAATAAATCCTTAATAGCTTTAAGAAGTAATAATATTTATACTATTGATTTTGATGATTTTAGTAATGCAACCTATTTTTTGACTTTGAATAATGATGCATGGCCTTGACATAGGAGACTAATATGAAATTAATTTCTCAAATTGAAACTAAAAAATAATAAGAGGAATTCCTAAAATTAAATTTGTTAAAGATAAAATTTGTAATGCATACCGATTAGGAAAACATATAAGAAGTAGTTTTAAAACTAAAAACTAAGTATCTCTATGCTATTACAACTAATTCACATGAATTTATTTGGACTCATCGATGTCATAAGTCTAGGAAGTAGTAAATATGCTTTTGTGATTGTTGATGACTATAGTAATTATGCTTAAATATACTTCTTAGCATATATAAATGATAGTTTTAAATATTTTATCAAGTTTTATAAATAAGTTCAAAATAAAAATTTATAATTTCTTCTATTGGTAGTGATCATGGTGGTAAATTTAAAAATCATGATTTTTAATAATTTTATAATTTAGACAAGAATGGTCATAATTTTTGTACTTCAAGAAATTTATAATAAAATAGAGTTGTTGAAAGAAAAAATAGTAGCTTATAAGAGATGGTAAGGACTATACTTAATGAACATAGCATACCCAAATATTTTTGTACCGAGACCGTTAATATGGTACACTATACCATGAGTCAAATCTTTATAATATCTCATTTATCTAGAACTCATCATGAATTGTAGAACAACAAAAGACCTAATATTTCATATTACAAATTTTTTTTATTGCAAATGTATTATCTTAAATGACAATGATGTCTTAGAAAAATTTAATACAAAATTTGATGAAGATTTTTTTTTATACTCCACTACCTCTAAAACTTATCAAGTTTTCAATAAAAGATCTTTAATTATTAAAGAATCTATTTATGTTATTTTTATGAATCTCTTGAAGCTAAGAAAATTGATTTTAATGATAATTTTAAATTTTATAAATTGAGTTTGAATATGGTTTCCATTTTCAAAAATAACTTGGATATATCTATTTCTAAAGAAACCATACCTAAAGAATGGAAGTATGTAGATATACCTTTTAAGGATATAATTATTAAAGATACACCAAAAGGTATTCAAACTTGTTTTCTTTAAAAAAAATTTATGTAAATACTAATTTTAATCTCAAATTAAGCTTAAATGCATTGATCATACTTTTAAAGATGACTCATGGGTCGCAACAATGCATGAAGAGTTAAATTAATTTCAAAAAAATAAAGTTTGATCGCTTGTTCCTAGACCTGATGATCATTTTATAATTGATACTAAATAAATCTTTAGAAATAAGATAAATAAGGTGTCGTGATTTAAAATAATACTAAATAAGTAGCCAAAGGTTTTAACTAAAAAGTATATATAAACTATAAAGAAACTTTTATTCGGCTAGGCTCGAAGCCATAAAGATACTTCTTGCCTTTGCATGTTTTAAAATTTTAAATTATTTTAAATAGATGTAAAAAGTGCTTTTCATAATGATTTTATTTCTAAAGAAGTTTAGATTGAACAAACCCTCTAATTTGAAAATTATCTTTTCTCAAATCATGTTTATAAATTATTTAAAGATCATTATGGGTTAAAACAATCCCCTGTGGCTTGATTTGAGAGACAACTCATTTTCTATTTAAAATAATTTTTTAAAAGACAATGTTGGCACCATATTATTTGTTAAATATTTTAAAAATATTTTTTATTATTCAAATTTATGTTGATGGTATTATGTTTAGTTCTACTAATAAATCTTTATGTGAATTATTTGCTACGAATATGAGTCAAAATTTTAAAATAAACTTAATGGGTGAATTAATAATATTCTTATGATTATAAATTAAAAACTAAATGATGATATTTTCATTAATTAAGCTAAATACACTCTTGATCTATTAAAATAATTTTATATGAATAATGTTAAGACTATTAACACACTAATGAGTATCTTTATGAAATTAGACATAGATAATGAATAAGAATGCTTTGATCAAAAGACATATAGAGGTATACTATGCAGTTTTTTATATTTTGATACAACTAGTCTTGATATAATATTTAGTGTTAAGCTTTGTATAATATTTTAATCTAATCCTAAACAATCTCACTATAAGCTGTAAAAATAATTTTTAGATACTTAAAAGGAATGCCTAATCTAGGTTTCTAGTATTCTAAATCTAAATTTTTTTATTTGATTGCTTATATTGATATTAACTTTGCAGGATATAGAATAGATAGAAAAAGTACCTTTGGAACTTGTTAATTCCTAGATCATGCATTTGTTTCTCAATTATTCAAGAAGTCAAACACTCTCACACTATTTCTAGCTAAAGCAGAATATATTACAGTAGGTGTTTATTATCCATAGTTAATTTGGATAAAAAACACTTTAGAAGATTATCAACTTTGCTTAAAAAATATCCTCTATAAAGTGTAACAATACTAGTGCAATTTGCTTGTTAAAAAATTATATTCAACATTCTTAAACTAAGTATATTGACATTAGATATCATTTCATTAAGGATCATATAAACAATTTTGATATATCTTTAGATTTCATTTACACAAAACATAAGCTAACAGATATTTTTACTAAATCATTGAGTAAAGAATAATTTGATTTTATTAGAAGAGAATTAGATATATTGAACCTATATAAATAAATATTTGATATTACTTTAGACATAATTTATTAAAAAAGGGGAGGGGAGCTAACAATAGCATCATTGAATTGGTAGTACTAGGTAATAGCACCACCTAGGATGATGGTACCATCATTGGCGTCCCGATCCTAAGCCTTATATCTCTAGGGCTAGTAGTAGAACTGCCCTAAATCCCTCCAAACCCCTCTCATGTCCTCAATCTGACCTGGGCTGACCTCTCTCTCCCCTAACCCTCTTCTTCCTCCCTCAAAACCTCCTCCACAACCCTTTTTCTCCTTCTTTCTCTTAATTTTTCCTCAAGTTCTCTTCTCTTTTTACTCACATAAAGCCTAGGACTCCCATCTCTCCTCCCTATATAAGGCTAAGGATCAAATTAAGAATTAAATCACTCTTCTTGGTGATTAGGAAAAGAGTCTTAACTTAGCAAAATATTAAGACTTCAAGAGTAATCTCTTAATCCTCTACTTATTCTCAATTTATAGTTTGTTTTTTTTCTTATTTTTGAAATACATGTTGTAGTCCTCATAGCACTTAAAAATCTATAAGGAATAAAGAAAAAAAGAGAATAGATAAAACATATGACACCACCCTTTGATTCCTATAAACATGCCTTAAAATTTTTAAAATTTGAATATAGGATTATTCACAAAAGAAAATATGTGAACCTAGAAGATTTTGATGAATTGAAAACCATCCAATAGTTCACTAACTTAAATGTCCTTCCTATTCAACAAATTAGTGAATCTAACTACCCTAGGCTAGTTAGAATATTTTACAATGATTTGCATATAGATGAAAATAATATATCATTTGCTTATGTTCTAGGGCATCATATACTACTCACAAATAGTATAATTTATGATATTAATAAAAGAGATAAGGTTATATTTTTCGAGGATAATGATACACCAATTCCATTAGGATTACTTATCACGAGGCCATTGTCACTATTTTTGAAAACCCTAACTTATATATTATCCAATTGTGAATATCTTTTACTATTTAACATAAAATTACATAATCATATTTTGATTAGGACATGATTATTACTTTAGTTATCTCATACATCAAAGCATAATTGACATATCTGATAAGGATATAATACTTTCATATAGAGGCTTACTTACCATATTTTTGTATGCACACCGGATAGCCATCCCACCAAATGAAGAAATCGTAAGATTAGATAGATTTAATATCATTAATAGAAAACTACTAAGAATATTAATGTACACTATAATTATTGGAATATGAACTAGATTATCTAAAAGAACTAACCCTCCTCTAGCCAAGTCTATCTTATATATACCTATACATAGGGGTAGCCATTCTCCTTCTACTAGTCCCTTTGAGATGAGACCTTCAGTAGATTTAGTATCTTATTTATCTTTGTTAGGATCATAAATGGCACTAAGAGGGGGGGTGGGGGGTGAATTTGTGCTTTCGAAAAATTATGACCATTCGAAAACTTCATTCGATGAAACTATATCGAAAATACATTTTGACTTGGAAAGTAAGGTATAGTGAACAACTAAATTAGTAAGCAATAAGAGTAAATAACAAAAGAAGAAGTGCACATCAGATTTATAGTGGTTCGGTCGTCGCGACCTATGTCCACTCTTGATTCCTCTTCACTCGAGGCCACCGGCTTCCACTACTGGTTTTCTTTCCAATGGGCGAAGATCAACTACCCTTTGTTATAACTCTTTCTCCTTTTCATAGACTTAAGAGAGAACCTTTACACTCCTTTTTTATAAGTATTCCCTCATACACCCTCCTAGAATAATCTCTAAGCTCTAGGAGGAGGAATTCAACACTTTAAGGGAGTTTACAATCTTAGAATTATGGAGTTTTTGTTTTATTTTCTTGCTATCTCAAGCAGGAAAGAGTGAGGTATTTATAGGCTTCAAATGGCTTTAAAAATAGAGTTAAAAATTTAAATCCCCAAGTTTTGGGAGTACTGGTGAGACCACCGCTAATACTGGGTGGTACCACCGCTTGCCACCCTATGCACTACGATACCATTGCCTAATCTAGGCGGTACTATCGCTTAAGACTAGAGGTACCACCGCTAGGTTTTTTGGAAAATGTACACTTTGTATGTTCAAGCTCATAGGCGGTTCCACAACCTGGTCTAGCGGTGCCACCTCCTGATCTAATTACAGGTCACCAAATGGACCTCCCAAGAGGCCCAAATCAACCTTGATTCAGGCCCAATAGGTCCCTAATTGAGTTATTATGATTAAACCCAAAACTAACTTAATTAAGACCTAAACTATGATGATCAAGTTATAATCAATTACAAAACAAGAATCATATATTGTCCGACATATCATTGGTTTATCCAGCGCTTCGTTCGAACCATCGGCACATCGTCCTCTCCTTCGGTATATTGCATGATCCATTGGCCTATTAACCTCCCATAACATCTGATCTTGCCGTAATATTTGATCCTCCTGGCTATATGCTCAAATTCATGGCACGAAGTCTATCTTTTGGTATGTCAACCAATCTTTTGACATGATGCTCTCTGTGCTAGTCATATATGCCCTGCAAGCCAATCACATGAGTGATGGCATTTGTGACTTGATATGCACTTTTTCTCTTTGCTTATTATTAGGCGTTTTATCACTTTATCTTGTGTGTTGCATATATTGTGATGTCCCTAGATCTGTGCAATGGGAATCGGATCGTGATGAGATCACGATAATAAGACCGATTAACCTTTAAACACAGACCCTGAATTATCCTGGTTATAGGTTACTCGAGAAGGACATCAAGATAACCGGATAGACTAGTGTGTTGTATACTCGTCCATATGATGGAGGTAGTTGGTCTCATAGCTACTCGTGTGGGGACACTAAGGGTACAGTGCAGGAGCTCATTGGGGAATGAGTTCACTGATTGATCCACCTACAGAATGCTGGATGGTTATTGATACCTCACGTAAGATAGCGATTCCGTAGTCCCAATAGTGTATCTAGTCCTTAGACTTGAGACACCAAGTATGTCCTATATGAGTACTCCACTCTTTGATACTGGACTTATAGGTTTGGAAAGTTCCAGATCTAGTACAGTTGGTCATTGGGAGTGGTAGCCAACCTTACGATGGCTATTGAGTGTTAATAGAGGATCATTCGCTCTCGGTATCATGAGAGGAATATCCTATGTGTTCTTACTCAAACAAATCCTTGGCCAAGGTTATTTGGATTGAGAGAGAAAGGGTTCTCCGGGAGAATCCGACAAGGGCAAGACTCGAGGAGAGACTGTATGGGCCTAATAGCACCATACCCAATATAGGGTTTTTGGGATACTAGATGGATGAGAGATTATAGATACATGGTAACTAAGGACAGATAGGTCCAAAGGATTGGAGTCTCTTGTATTGTCTGGGGACTGCAGCGTAGTCGCATAGTACGTCCGCAATCGATGAGTTGGGTGAATTATTATAGAGATGATAATTCACTAAGTCAAAAGGAGTTCTAACAAATATGACTCACGGCCAGCTCGATATTGGGCCTAGAGGGTCACACACATATGGTAGGTGTTGCAACGAGTAGAGGTTCGGATATGAGATATTTACTGAACCTCCTATCTTATTGGATATCCATTAAACCCCTGAATTATTGGATCCTGAGATAAGATCCAATAATTACTAATAAGAGATTATTAGGTAGAAACCCACTAATCTAAGAGGCTTGGGTGATTGGATGGAGATCCAATACCCAATAGGGCAAAAAGATCCATTAGGGTTTTTAGGGGGCCTCTATAAATAGGAGGGAACCAAAGCTCTATAGCTTGAGAGTTTCTTTTGGTAGCCACCTCCTATTCTCCTCTCCCGAGAGAGAGAGGTACATCGTCGCAATCCCTATCGTGTGGATACCGCTAGAGAGGAGGACGCTTGACCTCCTTCGTCCTCTCCTACAGATCTATAGGAATTCAGGGATATACTATCTCCCTAGGTATCTTCTTTTAACACATGTAGTTTTTTTGGATTTGTTTTGACGCACCGATCTTCGCACGACGACAGAAACTTTCTACGAAAAATATGGGATTTTGTTTTCTGTTCTTCCATTGCGCATGTGATGTTGCTCCCCTGAAGGATTTTCCAACAGTGGTATCAGAGCCAGGTTGTTTGTGTGAAGATTAGATCTTAAACTTTGTGTGTTGTGTTTTAGATATGCTTTTGACGCCAAAATCATTGGCACGAAGAGCGAGAAAGGGCTGCAACTGTTGCTACCCGCTCGTGCAACAACTGCCTGCATAGGCAGCAACCGTCGACCGCAGGTACGCTGCCTGCACCAGCGGCCTATGGCCCGCACGCAGGGGTGTCGACGGGCGCAGCGCCGCGTGCAGAGGCGGCAAGACATGCGGTGTCGCGCCATGCGCCGGCCAGAGGCGCCGGCAAGATGCGTGTCGCGCGCCAGCCAACGTCGCTGAGGCGCCGGCAGCGTGGCGCTCGCCGCGGGCAGCAGTGTGCGCCACCCTCCCTACGCGTAATGGGCACCGCCGGCGGGGTGGCAGCGATTGCAAGCATAGTAAGGGTGAGGGATTAGGGTTTTAGGGCAAAAGATGGTTTTGCCCCTCGGAATTATAGAAATTTCAAATTTTGCCCCTTTGATAGAATTACCAAAATACCCCTTGAAATTTCAGAAATTTCAGATTCTGTCCTCTTTGACAGAATTACCAAAATACCCTTTTGGCCAAATTACCAAAATACCCTTAGGAATTCAAAAATTCCCTTTATGTCCCTGATTTCAGAAAAATAAATATGTTAATTAAATAGTTTAATTAACTGTTATTTTCTTTATCTAGTAGTCCTATAAAATAACATATACATGTGATGTATGATGTGGATAGATGATCATGGACCTTTGATGTGATGTGTGTACATGTGATTATTATTATTGGGGCTTGCGAGCCTCTATTCTTTTCTCATTTATTGTCGATCCTGCGTGCCTATAATTATGTTGTAATTACATGAAGAGGCGCAGCGGTAGCGTTACTCACAAGGCCGAGATGGATAATCCGATGCATGGAGATGCGTTGAGATGCCGACGGATCCGACGAAGCGAGATGGACGATCACAGGGCATAGAGATGCGGTGAAGAACACATATATCTTGATGTAAGTGATTGGGCCCACTAGCTCGGGCCTAATCACATTAGGATGTGGTCCATGATCATCTGGTGTGATTGCTCATGTGATGTGTGATTAGATATACACCTACTAGATATATATATATATATATATATATATATATATTTGCATGCAATGTAGATATATATATATATATATTAAATACGTATGTGTGTGACACATTATATTAGGAGACCAAACCAAAATCCCCTCTATTAATAATATTAAGTCGGTAAACGTGAGGTAATTAGATTGACCCACGTGGCTTTCCATCATTATAGGTAGGAACCGATTCCCGATGTAGGTTGAGTTGGTTGAGTCTCTCGAGACTCACCTATATCGCATTTCTTTATCTTATCTATGACATAGAGATGTCATTGGTGACCTGAGGACATAGTATGCTTGGTCGAGTCCCTCGAGAGTATATCACCGAATCAGACTCATCTAGTAACAATGGTGATGACTTAACCGAACATCATGGTTAGCCGAGTCCCTCGAGGCCAAGGTGGTTTGGAGGCCGAACAGGACGGGAATCACAAAGAGTTGTGATTGACAAGAGTTGCCTACCTTTACGGGCTTAACATGATTGGTCGAGTCCATCGAGGTTACGTTAAGGCGCCAATTGGATCCTGATCCCTACTAGAGATCCGCCGGGGGTCTCCGATTCACATACCGGAGGGTGTTGTGTGTCTCGTGAAAAATTAGTGGGAATGCATTAAGATAGAAGTCCTTATCTTAATTGTTTAAATTTTTGCAAAGTCTGCATGTTATTTATTTCTGCTACATCTTTTATTTCAGAAAAATATCGCTTTCAAATCCTTTACGTGGCATAATGATGCCAACCGCCTCACTGGTCCAAATTATATGGATTAGCTCTGCAATCTAAGAATCGTTCTTACAGCGGAGAAAATCGTGTATATCCTTGATATAGTGATCCCTACGCCCGACAAAGGGGCAAGCGAGGATAAGATCACTCGTTATATGAAGTACTTAGATGATTCCACTCTTGCTTAGTGTTATATGTTAGCCTCTATGACTACTGAGTTACAGAGACAACATGAAAATATGGATGCTAATTCCATACTCCTGCATCTCCGTAAATTATTTGAGGAATAGGGAAGAACTCAGCGATATGAGATATCAAAGAGTCTTTTCCGTGCTAGGATGACTGAGGGGACATCGGTTCAGAATCATGTCCTTAAGATGATTGAGTAGATCGAAAAACTCACAGGTCTAGGAATGGTCCTAGAGGATAACCTATGTGTGGATCTTGTGCTTCAGTCCCTACCAGATTCCTTTTCTCAGTTCATAATAAATTTTAATATGAACAAACTTGAGGTGACCCTCCCAGAGCTCTTCAATATGTTGAGAAAAGTAGATAGCACCATCAAGAAAGAGAAACTGATTCTCTACACTGGTGAGACCAAAAAGAAAAGGAAGTGAGAAGACCCTTAAGAAGGGTAAGGGAAAAATGGGTAAGGCAAAGGTTGCCAAGAAAGACCCAACAAAGGACAAAGGCCAGTGCTTCCACTACGACAAAGATGAGCACTGGAAGAGGAACTGCAAAGAGTACCTTACAGAGAGGGCAAAACAGAAGCTTGCAGAAGCTTCAAGTACATTCATGATTAGTCTCCATTTGTCAGAATCTTATGATAACACATAGGTATTGGATACCGGGAGTGCTTATTATATTTGCAATTCGTTGCAGGTTCTGGCAGAACCTAGGAGATTGAATAGAGGCGAGATAGACCTTAATATGGATAATGGAGCAAAGGTTGCTGTAGTGGCTGTTGGCAAGGTCACCTTATATCTGCTTGGTGGAGCTATTATTGCATTAAATGCATGCTATTATGTTCCTTCTATTATCAAAAAATATTATTTCCATTTCATGTTTGACAGTTATTGGATATAAATTAGTTTTTGAGAACAATGGTTGTTCAATAATATTAGATGATCAGATTATCACGAGAAGAACATTGTATAATGGTTTATTTATATTAGATATAGCTCCACATATCATGAGTGTAAGTGAGTCTAAGAGGAAATGAGAAGTGGAGAACCAGACAGGAAAGAGTATTAAAATCCTTTGATCAGATCGAGAAGGTGAGTACATGAGTATAGAGTTCACCCAATTCCTCAAAGACTATGAGATCTTATCCCAATGGACACCTCCTTATACACCATAACTCAATGGTGTATCAAAAAGGAGGAATCGCACACTGTTAGACATAGTGCATTCCATAATGTGTTTCGCCAACCTACCTATCTCATTCTGGGGATATGCCCTAGAGACCGTAGCTTACCTTTTGAATAGAATTCCAACTAAGTCAGTGATGTCTACTCCATATGAGATATAGAATGGGAAGATGCATGATCTTAAGATTGTTAAGATTTAAGGTTGCCTTGCCCATGTTAAGAGACACAACCCTGACAAGTTAGAATCCAGAATGGAACGGTGCAAGTTCGTGGGATACCCCAAGGAAACTTATGGGTATTATTTCTATCACCCTGAGGACCAAAAGGTTTTTGTAGCCAAGAGAGCAGTGTTCCTTGAGAAGGAACACATTATTGGTGGAGATAGTGGGAGCATGATAGAGTTGAGCGAGGTTGGAGAACTTAGCTCAAGCACTATTCCAGAATCTGTTCAGATACCTAACACACAAGTTCGAACTTTACGTAGGTCCGATAGAGTATCCCATCCTCCTAAGAGATATGTGGGACATATCAAAAGAGAGGATGTTAAGGATATTGATCCTCAGACCTACGAGGAGGCTATTATGAGCATAGACTCCGAGAAATGGCAAGAAGCTATGAATTCAGAAATGGATTCCATGTACTCCAATAAGGTTTAGAACTTAGTTGATGCAACCGAGGGTATTATACCTATTGGTTGCAAGTGGATCTTAAAAAAGAAGATTGGAGTAGATAGAAAGGTAGAGACCTATAAAGCAAGGCTAGTGGCTAAGGGGTATCGTCAAAGGCAAGGTGTTGACTATGATAAAACTTTCTCACCTGTAGCCATGCTAAAATTCATTCGAATTCTATTGGCTATTGCAGCACACTATGATTATGAGATCTAGTAGATGGACGTCAAAACCACATTCTTCAATGGCAACCTCGAGGAGGAGGTGTATATGATATAGCCTGAGGGATTCATGTCCAGAGATAAGGTGTGCAGGTTGTTTAGGTCCATTTATGGACTGAAGCAAGCTTCCCAAAGTTAGAATATAAGATTTGATGAGGCAAGTAGATCTTATGACTTCGTTAAGAATGAAGATGAACCTTGTGTATACAGGAAATTAAGTGGGAGCACTATCACTTTTTTGGTATTATATGTGGATGACATCCTGATCATTGGGAATGATGTAGGAATGCTCTCTATAGTAAAGACTTGGTTATCTAAGTACTTCTCCATGAAGGACTTAGGGGAAGCATCTTGCATATTGGGGGTACAGATCTATAGAGATAGATCCAAGAGGATGCTTGGCTTGTCTCAATTCAGGTACATAGACACCATTGTCAAAAAGTTTGGCATGGAAAATTTCAAGAGATGTCTCATACCAATGAGACATGGAATATCACTTTCTATGAGTATGTCCCCAAAGACTCCTAAAGAAAGGGCACACATGGATATGATATCATATGTATCAGCGATAGAATCTATTATGTATGCTATACTATTTACCAGCCTGATATAGCATATGCTCTGAGTGTCACAAATAGATATCAGGCAGATCTAGGCTTGGAACACTAGAAAGTAGTAAAAAGTATCCTTAAGTACTTGAGAAGGACTGAGGATCTTTTACTAATATATGGAGGTAGTAGCCTCAGGGTTGAGGGTTATATGGACTCGAGCTTCCAGTCTGATATCGATGATAGCAAGTCTAATTCAGGATATGTGTTCACCCTGAATGGAGGAGCAGTATGCCGGAAGAGTTTCAAGCAAGATACTACTGCTGACTCGATTACAGAGGCAGAATACATTACTGCGGTAGAGGCAACAAAGGAGGGAGTCTGGATGAAGAAGTTCATTACAGATCTAGGAGTCATCCCGAGCAGCGAGGAGCTGATTCCTTTATATTGCGATAAATATAGGACGATTACTCAAATAAGGGAACTCGAGTCTCATCAGAAGTGTTCTGAGGAGGTTCCAACTTATTAGAGAGATCATGGCCCAAAGAGATGTAGTAATAGAAAGAGTTTCATTCGAAGATAACATTGCAGATCCACTAACAAAGCCATTGACTCAGATTGTCTTTGAGCATCATAGAGGTCTGATGGGGATAAGACATGTTGGTGATTGGCTTTAGGTCAAGTGGGAGATTACTAGTCATATGTGCCCTACAAGCCAATCACATGAGTGATGACACTTGTGACTTGATATGTACTTTTTCTCTTTGCTTATTATTAGACGTTTTATCATTTTATCTTACGTGTTGCATATATTATGATGTCCCTGGATCTGTGCAATGGGAATCAGATCATGATGAGATCATGATAATGAGACCGATTCACCTTTAAACATAAACCCTGAATTATCCTGGTCATAGGTTACTAAAGAAGAAATCGAGATAATCGGATAGACTGGTGTACTGTATACCCGTCCATATGATAGAGGTAGCTAGTCTCATAGCTACTCGTGTGGGGACACTAAGGGTATAGTGCAGGTGCTCATTGGATGGTTATTGATACCTTACGTCAGACAACGATTCCGTAGTCCCAGTAGTGTATCTGGTCCTTAAACTTGAGACACCAAGGATGTCCTGTATGAGTATTCCACTCTTTGATAATAGACTTATAGGTTTGGAAAGTTTCAAATCTAGTACAGCCGGTCATTGGGAGTGGTAGCTAACCTTACGAGGGCTATTGAGTGTCAATAGAGAATCATCCGCTCTCGGTATCATGAGAGGAATATCCCATGTGTTCTTGCTCAAACAAATCCTTAGCCAAGGTTATTCGGATTGAGAGAGAAAGGGTTCTCTAGGAGAATCCGATAAGAGCAAGACTCGAGGAAAGACCGTATGAGCCTGACAGCACTATGCCCGATATAGGGTCTCTGGGATACTAGATGGATGAGAAATTATAGATACATGGTAACTGAGGACATATAGGTCCAAAGGACTGGATTCCCCTGTATCGTCTGGGGACTACGGCGTAGTGGACTGGTATGTCCACAGTCGATGAGTTGGGTGAATTATTATAGAGATGATAATTCACTAAGTCAGTAGGAGTTCTGACAAGTAAGACTCACGGCCAGCTCGATATTGAGCCTAGAGGGTCACACACATATGGTAAGTGTTGCGACGAGTAGAGGTTCGGATATGAGATATTCGCTGAATCCCCTATCTTATTGGATATCCATTAAGCCCCTGAATTATTAGATCTTAAGATGAGATCTAATAATTGCTAATAAGAGATTATTGGGTAGAAACCCACTAATCTAAGAGGCTTGGGTGATTGGATGGAGATCCAATACCCAATAGGGCAAAAAGATCCATTAGGATTTTCAAGGGGCCTCTATAAATAGGAGGAACCAAAGCTCTATAGGCTGAGGGTTTCTTTTAGTAGCCATCTCCTGTTCTCCTCTACCGAGAGAGAGAGGGGCGTCGTCGCAATCCCTGCCATGTGGATACTACTAGAGAGGAGGACGCTTGACCTCCTTCGTCCTCTCCCACAGATCTGTAGGAATTTAGGGATATACGATCTCCCTAGGTATCTTCTTTTAACATATGCAGTTTTTACGGATTTATTTTGATGCACTGATCTTCGCACGACAACGAAAACTTTCTACGAAAAATCTGGGGTGTTTTGTTTTCTGTTCTTCCACTGCGCATGTGATATCGCTCCCCTGATGGATTTCCCAACACTCTGGCCTAATGTCTAATTCTCCTGCTTAAATTGATTTATCTTTCATGATTGAAGTTAGTCCTGCATTACTCAAACGCTCATTAGATCATAATTTTATCAATTGATTTTATCATCAAAATTTGAGCTTTAACAATTTCTCCCTTTTTGATGATAACAACCAATTGATGATGAAGTTTAAACTAGACTCTCCCTATCAATATGATATATTGAAATAAAACAAACTTGAATTTAAAAAGAGTGATAGCCTTTGAATTTAAGTCGAAACAATGACTTTCACATCATAGTTAAAATATCATTGTATGCATCATTCCAAATTATTAAAATTTCAAATCTTCATAATTTCAAAACATAAAAGTACATTATAATATGCATGGTTCAAATTTCAAATCATCATCATAACTTCTCTCCCTTTGTCATCAACAAAAAGAAGAAAAGTGCAACTATAAGTTTTTAAAGCATGCAAACTAGCAAAAATTATTTAGATGTGTAAGTTTGTAATCTCTTAAGATGTGCAAGCAAGCAATTCTTTCTTCTCTTTTAAGATGTGTAAGCTAGTAATTTTTGCTTCTTCATAAAATGTGTAAGCTAGAAAATTTTGCTTATGCAAGCTAGCAAGTTTTTTTATTTCTCTTGAGATATGCAAGCTAGCAAGTTTTTAGATCTCTTAAGCTAGCAATTTTGCTTTTCTTTATAGATGTGCAAGCTAGGAATCTTCTTTCCCCTTTGTCATTGTCAAAAAGAAAGGAAGGATACAATGGTACAAAATCTTTTCCCTTTATATCAATGTTCTAATCATCACATGAAAGATATAAAAGATAAGTTTGATTGATGATGGGGTATACATGTTATAAATACAAAGGAGTCATATGAAAATCATGACATGAAAGATATTAATATCAAAGATCATGAAAGATCAAGTAGTGAATAACAAAAGATCAAGACTCATTTTGATAAGTGCCCTCTTTAGTAAAATATGAGAATAGATAAGAGATCTTGATTCATAAAAAATTTCAAGTTATAATTATGAGAAATAAAAAGAAAAATCATTATTTTTTAGATAATAGCAAAAAGAAACATAGGAGATCAAGTAATAAGATATCTTGATTCATAAATTTTTTAAGAAAAATCATGATTCATTTGGATAGTTCTCGTCTTTAGTAAGTGGCGAAAAGAAACATAGGAGATCAAATAAAAAGAGACCTTGATTAAAAAAAATTAAGTATCAAGTGAAAGATTTGGATAAAACTCATTTATATTCAATTTGTCAAATCATCAAAATCACTTTTATGTTCAAGAGATTCATAAAAAATAACATAAATAGATTCATCATCAAGGATCTCTATGATGAAAACTTGATAACCTTTAGGGATAGAGAAATTTAAACAAAAAATACATTCCCTCATTTAATTTTAATTTACGTGATTGATTTCATACAAACATACCCTAGTCTTTTATGCCAAATTCATATATTATCATTTAAAATCGAAAAACAAGTTTCATCACAAAAATCATCAAGATCAATAGTATAACCATAAACCATCTTCAATCAAAAGATTTATTATCAATAATTTTAATTCAAATGATCTTTCCTTTATTATTATTGTTTCGGCTAGTGAGCTTTGTGAAGTGTGTTGGATCTCCTATCATAAGCCTTAAGCATCCATTATCAAGATATTATTTTTGCTCCTAGCCTTTGATTGTAGATATTTCAATTTAACTTTGGTCCTTCATGGTTTGATCTACCTATCTTAACTTTCGACATCAAGTTATTTATGGTTCCTTTAGGAACCCAAACCAATTTATGAGAGCTATATTTTTTAAATAAACATTTATAAGCATAATGACCACATTTACCATAAAAAAAATATTTATCTTTAGGGGAAACATGTAGTGTGGGTCATTTAATATATATAGTTGGCTTTTGTAGAGTGTTACTTCTCATAAAACCAATTCCTTCCTTTCTATGAATATGATCCTTATTGGCAAGAATCATATTTAATGATTTATTACATATTTTAAAATTTTCTATTATTTGTTATAATAATATATTTTTCTTTTTGAATGACTTTAATTTTTCACATTTAGTGTAAGGAATTAACAAGCATTTATCATATTCATTTTTTGATTTATCAAATTCATGAGAGAGATGCATGATCCTTTTTTAGTAATTTATATTTTTTACCAACTAATTTAAATTCATCAAACAAATTATAAAATGCATCAAATAATTCATTATAAGGTAATAGAGTTTTGGTTGAGTCACATACCTCATCATTGAGAGCCATCAAAGCGTAGTTCGTCACTTCGTCTTCATTGGTTTGCTCTTCATCTTTTGATGCACTCGATTTATCCCAAGTTGCCTTAAGTACTTTCTTTTTTTTTGTGCCAGTATTCTCTTCTTCAGTTGTGAATATTCACTTTTGAAGTGCCCCGAGTTTTACATTCATAGCAAGTTATTGTGGTTTTTTTAAGTTTGTTTTTATTCTTAAATTCTTATTTTATGAACTTTTTAAATTTTATTGTGAGGAGTTCAAAAATATTATCATCACTTGAGCTTTCGCTCGAGTGGTCTTCTTTGGTTCTAAGTATGACATCATTTTTGTTCTTTGGAAGGTTGTTTTCATGTTCATCATGTATCATACAAGTCATCTCATAGGTCATTAATGACCTTATTAGTTCTTCAAGAGGAAAATAGTTCAAGTCCTTTGCTTCTTGAATTGTAGTTACTTTTGGATCCCAACTTTTTAGAAGGGGTCTTAAAATTTTACTAACAAGTTCAAGATTAGTAAAAGATTTACTAAGAGCTTTCAAACTATTGATAACATCCATATAATGGGTGTACAAGTCACTAATGATTTCGCTTGGGTTCATTTGAAATAATTTAAAATTATGTAGCAAGAGATTAATCTTAGATTCTTTAACTATAATTGTGTTGAATCTTGGATTTTGATGATGAAACCAATTGATAGAGTTTATGATCTAATCTACGTTTTGAGTGACACAAGATTGGCTTCGATCAAGGATAGGCAAATTGATTAAAGCAGGAGGAATCAAAAATTGGGCCGGAGTGGAATATATCAAAAGATTGGATGTCAAGCTGGAGGATCAGTCGATGTATCAGTAGAAGGCTTTGTACCATAAGTTCGGGTATCGGGCTAAGAAGAGTAGACATTACGCTAAGGAGATTGGAGTTACGGGATCAACATGTCAATTGGGCAATAGGCCGTAAGAGATGATGATGTGCCGAAGGATCAGACCAAGTGCCGATGAACCAATAACATGTCGGACAACAAATGATTCAGGTTTTATAATAATTATCTAGATCGAAGTAGTTTAGGGGGCCAATTGAGTTAGTTTTAATACAATTAGGCTAACTTAATTGGGGGCCCATTGGGCCTAAGTTAAGGCTATGTTGGGTCAAGAGAAAGGCCCAAATAGTGACCCAAAAGGTAGGTCAGGAGGTGGCACCATCAGAACAGGCAATGGAATCGCCAATGGCTCAGTCTCCAAGACACAATCTCTGAGATTGTGTCTTGGTGGTATCGCCCAGTGTCAAGCAGTGGTACCGACCAGTGTCAAGGCAGACTAGGCGGTGGTACCTCCCAACACTAGTGGTGGTACCACTAGTACCCTGAAATCTCGAGGTGTTTAAAATTTTAGCTCTATTTTTAAAGCCACTTGGGGTCGATAAATACCCCAACTATTCTTGCTTGGTAGAGCAAGAATTGTGAAAGAAAAGAAAGCAAAAACTCTATAATTCTATGGTTACCCTTGTAAAGTATAGAGTCCCTCCTCCTAAAGCATAGAGAATATTCTAAGGGAGAGTGTGAGGGAAACCTTGTAAAAGAGGGTTGTAAAAAGGTAGTTGGTCTTCACCCATTGAAGGAAGACCATTAGTGGGCACCGCGATGGCCTCGACGGAAGACGAATCGAGAGTTGATGTAGGTCACAACGATCGAATCACTATAAATCCGGTGTGTTTTTTCTTTGCTACTTACTTTTATTCCTTAGTTGCTTTCTTCACTTTACATTTACTCCAAGTTGATATTATTTCCGATACGATTTCATTGAAATGATTTTATCAAATGAAAGTTTTCAAATCGTCAATGTTTTTAACATAAGCACTAATTTACCTCCCCCCCTTAGTGCTGACTGCAATCCTAACTGTTGGTATCAGAGTCATGTTTATCTTATTTGGTTTAACACCCAAGGAGAAATGGCTTTTTTTGGCTTTCAAGAGGGTCACTCTATTATTCGTCTTCTTATGTTCAATGGGACGGACTGCACATATTGAAAAACTCGAATTAGAGTTTTCTTATTTTCTTTGGATTTGAATTTATGGAATATTATTGAAAATAATTTTTGAAAGTCTTCTAAACCAATAAACTTATGGAATGATTTAGAGAAGAAAACTTTTTCATTAAATGCTAAAGCGATGAACGTTTTATTTTGCGCTCTTGATAAAAATGAATTTAATCGGATTTTGATTTATGAAAGTACACATGAAATTTGACACACTCATGAAATCACACACAAAGTGATGGAAATCATCAATTTAGCAACCATACACCCCGATAGCTAAAGAGCTATGATACATATGGAATGCAAATTGACACCCTCCAACGAATTGAAACAAGGCGGATCGTTCAAGAATGAAGTAAGGGAAACTATTCTAATTACTTATCAATAAAAAATTGATGAAATAACTAGAATAATACTTTGAATAACCTTAAGAGGCCACAAACTAACAAGTCTGATAAGTCAAAGGAAAAGCAAAGATTTGGTTTGAACTCCACAAGCAGAAAAGCCTGATAAGTTCTAAAGTTCATGCAAGAACTTAAAAACAAAACACTCACTGGTGTTGAAGAATTGTTATACTTCCCAAATTGTCTGTCTTATACTGAGAGTCAGCCTCATTTATATAGTATGAGGATAGTACAAAGGGAATGAATGCATTAAATAACATTCATATTCCTAATTCATGAATTTTGGTAGTGAATAGACTTTTATTCTTCAAGATGAGATCTTCAAATTTGTCCTTCTCTCTTCATGATCATGTTGATCATTTTCAGCTCTTCTTGCAACCATAGAATCTTGACTGAGTCTTGACTAGCTTGATCCTTCCAAATGTTTTCCAATAAACAAGTTAAAGCTTCTTTCATCCTCTTAGCTTTAGCTCTTGTCATTGATCCTCCATAAATAGTTAAAGGGTCTTTAATAGAATTATGATCAACTTGATGGTTCATATCATTCCCCCTTTCCTCGAAAGACTTCATCCTCGAATCAGAGCCTCCATCACCTACATCAAACAAAGATAGATTAGAAACATTGAATATTGCATAAATGTTGCCATACTCACCTGGTAGTTCCAGTTTGTATGCATTGTCAATGATTTTTTAAAGAACTTGAAATGGACTATCCCCTCTTGGTATTAGTTTAGACTTCCTATGGCTAGGAAATCTTTCCTTCCTTAAGTGTACCCAAACCCAGTCACCAGGTTCGAACACTACTTGTTTTCGACCTTTGTTGTGTTGTTTCTCATATTGTAGAGTTTTCTTTTCAATTTATGTTCGGACTTTTTCATGCAATGCTTTGATAAAATCAGCTTTTTGCTTACCATTCAAATTGGCCTTTTTCAATGGTAAAGGTAGCAAATCCATAGGAGTTAATGGATTAAACCCATACACAACTTCAAATGGGGAATGGTTTGTTGTTGCATGCACACTTCTATTATAAGCAAACTCCATATGTGGCAAACATTCCTCCCAAAATTTCAAATTCTTTTGAATTATGGCCCTCAAAAGTGTTGATAAAGTTCAATTTACCACCTCTATTTGTCCATCTGTTTGTGGATGACAAGTGGTTGAATACAACAATCTTGTACCCAACTTACTCCAAAGTGTTTTCCAAAAGTGGCTAAGAAACTTTACATCTCTATCACTCACAATTATACTTGGGATGCCATGTAACCTTACAATTTCTTTGAAAAACAATCCCGCAACATGTGTTGCATCATCTGTTTTATGGCAAGGAATGAAATGTGCCTTCTTGCTAAACCTATTAACAACAACAAAAATAGAATCTCTCCCTCCTTTTGACCTAAGTAAACCTAAGACAAAGTCCATAGATATATCAACCCAAGGTTCACTAGCTATAGGAAGGGGTGTATATAACCCATGAGGCATTACTTTAGATTTAGCTTGTTTACAAGTGATACATTTCTCACATAATCTTTCAACATCTCTTTTCATGTGTGGCCAAAAGAAATGATCACTTAACACATCTAAAGTTTTTCTAACTCCAAAATGTCCCATTACACCTCCACTTTGTGCTTCTCTCACAAGTAATTCTCTCATTGAACATTGAAGAACACACAGCTTGTTTTCTTTGAAAAGAAAACCATCAAGCCTAAAGAACTTATCAAAACCCCCTTTCTCACATGCCCTATAAACATTAGCAAAATCATGGTCAGAATTGTATAAATCTTTAATGTATTCAAAACCCAATAATTTTGCATCAAGTTTAGAAATTAGAGCATACCTTCTAGAAAGAGCATCGGCGACCACATTTTCCTTACCTTGTTTGTACTTGATGATGTATGGAAAGGATTCAATAAACTCTACCCATTTTGCATACCTACGACTTAGCTTTCCTTGTCCTTTGAGATATTTTAAAGACTCATGATCGGTGTATATAATGAATTTCTTGTGCCAAAGATAGTGCTGTCATGTCTCTAACACTCTTACCAAAGCATAAAATTCCTTATCATATGTCGGGTAGTTAAGACTTGCTCCATTTAGCTTCTCACTAAAGAATGCAATGGGTCGACCCTCTTGCATTAAGACTCCTCCAATACCTATTCCACTCGCATCACACTCAATCTCAAAAGTTTTAGCAAAGTTAGGTAAAGCAAGCAAAGGTGCTGAACTGAGTTTGTCTTTAAGCAAGTTAAAAGCATCATCTTGTTGTTTACCCTATCTGAATCCAATATTCTTTTTGATGCATTCAGTTAATGGTGCTGCAATGGTAGAAAAATCTTTAATAAATCTTCTATAAAAGCTAGCAAGACCATGAAAACTTCTAACATCACTAACACTAGTGGGTTTTGGCCACTCTTTAATTATTTTTACTTTTTCTTGATCAACATGTATTCCTTTATCGTTTACAACATATCCAAGAAAAGTAATTTCATTAGTGCAAAAAGTGCATTTCTGTAGATTAGCATATGACTTTTCTTTTCTAAGCACATCAAAAATAGCTTTTAAATGTGTTACATGCTCATCTAAACTTTTGCTATACATAAGTATATCATCAAAATAAACCACTACAAACTTTCCAATGTAAGCACACAAAATATGGTTCATCAATCTCATAAAAGGCATCACTAACCATTCATATAAACCATGTTTTGTTTTGAAAGTAGTTTTCCATTCATCACCCTCATGCATTCTTATTTGATGATATCCAGATTTCAAATCAATTTTTGAAAATAGACAAGAACCATGCAATTCATCTAACATGTCATCTAGCCTAGGAATAGGATGTAGATACTTTACCATGATTTTGTTGATGGCTCTGCAACAACATACATTCTCCAAGATCCATCCTTTTTAGGCACCAAAAGAACAGGAACTGCACATGAACTCATACTTTCTCACACATACCCCTTTTCCATAAGCTCACTGACTTGCTTTTGGATTTCCTTGGTCTCTTCTAGGTTGCATCTATATGCTGGCCTATTTGGTATGCTGGCACCTGGAATGAAATCAATTTGATGCTCAATTCTTCTAATTAGTGGTAAACCATTGAGAACTTCTTAGGGAAAGATATCCTCATTTTCCTGTAAAAGATCAATAATTACACTAGGCAAACTTTTGTCAATTTTGTTCGAAGAAATCAAAATATCCTTGTACATAAGTACAAGTAAGAGCTGCCTCATGGTTAAGTCCTTTTTGACATCACTCATTTTGGCATAAACACTCATTTTTCTTTCACTCAAGCCATCCTTGTTTTCTCTCCCCTTGTGTTTCCCAATACTCATATTTTTATCACTCATCTTATCTTTTTCTTTTTTCTCTCTTTCTTGCTCCCTCCCAAAAGTTTTGGTTAATGAAGACTCAAGCTCCTCATATTATTGTTTTATGTGCATCTCATCTTCAAGAATTATCTTCGGAGGCAATAGTCCAAGCTGATATTTCTATCCATCCATGATCAAGGAATAACTGTTCTTGAACCCATCATGTATTACCCGACGATCATTGCCATGGTCTCCCCAACAACATGTGACCAGCATACATAGGTACCACATCACACCAAACTTCATCCTTATATCTACCAATTAAAAAATGAACTAACACTTGCTGATTTACCTTTACTACACTACTATCATTCAACCATTGCAACTTGTAAGGTTTTGGATGTTTGATAGTAGGCAATTTCAGTTTCTCTACGAGCAAGGTACTTGGCACATTGGTACAACTTCCACTATCAACAATCACATTGCACAACTTATTAGCAATCAAACAATGAGTATGAAATTGATTTTCACGTTGTTCACCATGTTCATCATTTTTACTTTGCAAACTAAGTATACGTTGAATAACCAAAATTTCACCTTTAGCATACTCTACATCACTAGCATCCTTTGGAATGTCATCATCATCCTCTCTTTCACTTTCAGATTCTATATTCTCATCTCTTATAATCATAACTCTCTTATTAGGACATTCACGTGCTATATGTCCATGCCCAAGGCACTTAAAACATTTAATACCTCTACTTTGATTAGGTTGATTCTCACCTTTACCCTTGCTGCCAAATTTATTTTTGCCTTTAATTCCATCAATTTTAGGCTTAACAATGGGTTTATCATCCTTTTTACTCCAATTCGGTTTCCAAGATGAAGAAGAACCCGAATAAGGTTTTGAATCATACCTTGTGTCTTTTCTTTTGAGTTGTCTCTCAATCTTCAAGGCCATATTCACCATATCCTCAATCTCCACATAATGCTGCAACTCCACAAAATTAACAATGTTCTTGATTAATCCACTCAGGAATCGAGCCATTGTAGCCTCACGATCTTCCTCCACATTAGCCCTTATCATGGCTATCTCCATCTCCTTATGATATTCATCAACACTCATGGAACCTTGTGTCAAAGTTTATAGTCGTTGATGCAAATCCCGATAGTAATGACTTGGGACGAATCTCCTCCTCATGATTTGTTTCATCTCCAACCAAATCTCTATGGGCCTTTCACCATTTCTACGCTTGTCTTTACATAATTGATCCCACCAAATTATAGCATAATCACAAAATTTAAGAGCAGCTATTTTTACCTTTTTCTCTTTGGAGTAATTGTGACATTCAAAGATCAGCTTCACTTTTCGTTCCCACTCCAAATAAGAATCTGGATTATTCTTTCCTTGAAAAGAAGGAATTTTCATTTTAATGCTGCCTATGTTTCTGTCCACACCATCAAAACGTTCTCTCCTAGTTTATCTCCTAGAATTAACATCTTGACCAATTAGAGTGACTTGGTCATCGTCGATGTCATCTCTACCATCATATTCATCATAGACGAAGGCTGGTTGTCTCTTGCGCCGTGGTTCAACTTGCAATCTATTAATTGCATCATCATGCCTTTCTAGATGATCTCTTACATCTCCGATCACTTTGAACATTCGTTTAAATTGTTGTTGCATTGCTTGAAGTAAAAGATCATTTGATGAAGAACTCGCTTCTTTATCTTTAGACATGTTTGCAAACCTGAAAGACAAAGTTAGAATAGTCTCACCAACACTCCCTCACGTGTTTTACTCAAGATTTGATTCACTCCACTCGTGTTTTCACACAATGTTTGGCTTTTCTCGATATTGATCTCACCACTCATGCCTTTTATCTCTCTTGTTTTATTCTTTGAATTCTTAAATTAACTAAAAAAACTTAAACAAACAATTCAGATTGTGGCAATTCAAGGGTATTGAAATTGGACATAAAAGCAAATATAATGTAAGCCAATTTAAAGGAGTGTATAATGCACTTCAATCATAAGCAAAGATTGAATTCAAGTATTTCTGGAATGAAAAAAAATTCCAAACCTGAAACAAGAATTCAAAATAATAAAGATAGAATTATGTAATTTGCACGAAGTCCTTGAATTCACAATTTTTTTTAAAAATTTTGATCTTTTTCTTTCTTTCTTTCTTTCTTTCCTTTTTTTTACCTTTGATCTTCTCCTCTCTCTCTCTCTCTCTCTTTTTTTCTTTGATCTTTGATTTTCGCTCCTCTTTTTTTTACTTTTGATTTTCTCGCTCTTTTTTTTTAACTTTCTGTTCTCTTTCTTTTTTTGATGATAAAGTGAGGGGGAAAAAAATGAAAAACAAACAGTAATAGCACAAGAAACACAATAATAAGGAGGAAGGAAGAATAGCAATTATGAATAGTGTGATAAAAGAAGAATAAGAGAATAGGAAAAAGTTAAAAGATAATAAATAAATAGATAAGCAAACCTCAAACTTGAGCCGTGCTCTGATACCAAATGATGGAAATCATCAATTTAGCAACCATACACCCCGATTGCTAAAGAGTTATGATACATATGGAATACAAATTGATACCCTCCAACAAATTGAAACAAGGCGGATCGTTCAAGTATGAAGTAAGGGAAACTATTCTAATTACTTATCAATAGAAAATTGATAAAATAACTAGAATAATATTTTGAATTCTCTTAAGATGCCACAAACTAACAAGTCTGATAAGTCAAAGGAAAAGCAAAGATTTGGTTTGAATGCCACAAGCAGAAAAACTTAATAAGTTCTAAAGTTCATGCAAGAACTTAAAAACAAAACACTCACTAGTGTTGAAGAATTGTTATACTTCCCAAATTATCTATCTTACATTGAGAGTCAGCCTCATTTATATAGTATGAGGATAGTACAAAGGGAATGAATGCATTAAATAACATTCATATTCTTAATTCATGAATTTTGGTAAACATGGCTGAATAGACTTTTATTCTTCAAGATGAGGTCTTCAAATTTGTCCTTCTCTCTTCATGATCATGTTGATCATTTTAGGCTCTTCTTGCAACCATAGAATCTTGACTGAGTCTTGACTAGCTTGATCCTTCCAAATGTTTTTCAATAAACAAGTTAAAGCTTCTTTCATCTTTTTAGCTTTAGCTCTTGTTATTGGTCCTCCATGAATAGTTAAAGGGTCTTTAATAGAATTATGATCAACTTGATGGTTCATATCATAAAGAAACTAGTAGAGTTAAAGATTAAAAAATTAATCTTTTGATGTATGATTTTGAATTATTTTGAATGGAACCAAACGAAACTATTGGTGATATATATACTCGTTTTACTAATGTCATCAATAATTTAAAAAGTCTTGTAATGTTTTTCTAATCTTGAACTTGTAAACAAGATTCTAAGATCCCTTCCAAAAAGTTGGGATTCTAAATAACGGCAATACAAGAAGTAAAGAACCTAAATAAATTTTCGCTCGATGAACTTATTGGGTCCTTGATGACCTATGAAATAACTCATTTGGCACATGATGAACATGAAAACCACCTTCCAAAGAACAGGAAGGATTTGGTACTTCGAACAATAAAAGACCACTTGAGTGATAACTTAAGTAATGATGATGACCTTGAACTTATCATTATAAAATTTTAAAAATTCATAAAACAAGAAACTAAGAATAAAAATGAACTTAAAAAGAAAAAGCTATCGAAAAAGAAGAAAGCACTCAAGGATGAATCGAGTACATCTGAAGACGAAGTGGTAAACTACACCTTGATAGCTTTCGACAATAAGATAAGTGACTCAATCAAATCCTTTTTACCTTACTATGAAATTACTTAGTGCTCTTCATGATTTTATTACTTTAAAGAAAATCTATCATGATAATTACATATTTTATGATAATACTTGCACACCAAATAAGACTAAATCTATATATGTTTTAAGAAACAATTATGTGTATCTTGATTATTTTGCATTGCTTTTTCGTTTTAAATATGATGCTTGTTTTTCATATGAAAAACTTGAGTATGCCTATATAAAATCAATCACATGAATTGAAACTAAAAAGAAGAAAGTATTTTTCTTGCAAATTTTGCTATCTTTAAAGCTTTTGAATTTTTTAATAAAATATTAATGAATCCATGTATATTATCTTTTATGAATCTCTTGATTTATGAAAGTGATTTTATTGATTTGATAATGAATTTTATCCAAATCTATTTATGTCATTTTGAATCTCTAGAAAGTGATTTTGATGATTTGATGATTTGAATTTGAATGAGTTTTATCTGAATCTTACACTTGATACTTGAAATTTTTGTTTGTGAATCATGATGAATTGAGATATATTATGCATGAATCAAGTTCTCAAATGTTTCATTTTGTTATAAAGAAGTCTTATTGAAATCATGATCTTGATTTCTTAAAATTGTAACTTGAAATTTTTTTAAAATCAAGATCGTATACCATGATTCTTCTATTTTATTAAATAGAATATTTATCCAATTGAATCATGATTATTCTTTTGATTTCTTAGATTTACAACTCGAATTCTCTGTGAATCAAGATCATTTCTACTAGATCTCCTAAGATTTCTTTTTGTTTTTTAAGGGGAGATTTATCAAGATGATTCATGAACTTTTTGATTCTTGACTTGATCCTTCATTTGTTCACGTGATAGTTAAAATATTTTGCACCCTTGAACTCTTTCCTTCTCCTTTCCTTCTTTTTGATGACAAAAGGGGGAGAGAAAAAGTGCTAGCTTAAATGTTAAACTTAGGCATGAGAAAAAGTGCAAGCTTGAATGATAAATTGGTATTCATGACTTAATTTTGATAATTAAAACATTCATGTAAATTTTTGATACCTCATCTATCATGATTTAAAAATTGATGTAAAGGGATAAGAATTACAACATTGTATTCTTTTCTTCTTTTTGACAATGACAAAGGGGGAGAAAGTATTGCTAGCTTACATACTTCAAAGAGAACTTACTAGCTCGAACATTGCAAAAGAAAGCAAGAATTTGCTAGCTTATATATCGCAAAGAGAAGGAAAAGCTTGCTTATCTGAAAAAAGCAAAACTTGCTTGCACTTCTCAAAAGAGAAGAAACAAAAGTTTGCTAGCTTGCACATTCCAATAGAAGCAAAAATTTTGCTTAAACTTCGCATTCTCAAAACTTGCTCACTTGCAAATCTCAAAAGAAGTAAAAATGATAGTTTACATTTCTCAAAAAAAGAAGAAAGAATTTGCTATCTTTAACATCTCAAGAGAAGCAAAAGCTTACCTATCTCAAGAAGCAAATTTGCAAACTTGCACATCTCAAAAGAAAAGTAAGAATTGCTACAGAAGAAAGAACTTATTAGCTTGTATGTTGTAAAGTGATTGCTAGATTGTATGTGTAAAACTTGTATATCTCAAAAACTTGCTGTTAGGGATCAAGTGGCACTAAGAGGGGGAGGGTGGGGGGGGTGGGTGTGGTGGGTGAATTAGTGCAGCTATAAAGAACGATAAACCTCGACGATTTAAAATAACTTTCGGAAACTTCGTACGTTGAAAATGATGCTTCAATTAAATCCGCAATGAAATATACTTAAGAAGTAAATTGATTCATAAGAAGGAGATGAGAAGGTAGAGCACTAAAGTGAAGATGGTTTCCAGTAAAGTAAATTGCAAGAATATAAACACAAATTGATTTATAGTGGTTCGGTCATAAGACCTATGTTCACTCCCAATTCCTCTTCACTTGAGGCCACCGGCTTTTCCACTAGCTATCCTCCTTCTAATAGGCGAGGATGAACTCCCTTACAGCACCTCACCTTTTGACGGGCTTAGTAGATAACCATTACAAGGTCTCTTACCCCTCTCTTGGACTATAACACACTTAAAGCTTAGAGGGAAGATTTGACAAGAGTTTTTCCTTTTTCTTTCTCAATTCTAGACCCCTTATCAACCATGAATGAGAGGGGTATTTATAGGCCTCAAGACAATTCAAATTTGGAGCCCAAATTTGAATCACTTTCGTTTTTCCCAGTGCTGGCGGTGCCACCGCCTGTTAGACACTGACACTATCAGTGTACTGGGCGGTGCCACCGCCTAGGCTTGCTACCCAACGGCGGTACCACCGTCCAGCCTAACGATGCCACCGCCCGAGCTCTCAGGCACTAGGTGGTGCCACCGCCCAGCTTGGGCTCTCGGGTCGTGGGAGGTGCCACCGCCGGGCTCATTCCAGCTCACTGGTTGGGCCTTAAACTTGGATCAAACCAGTCCGAAATAAGGCCCATGTGGCCCCTACTTGGTTTATAGGATTAACACATAATCCTAAACCAAATTACATGCTAACTATGAATTTTAAAGATATTCCCTAAGCTATTACAAAGTCCATAAGTCACTACTTCTTCCGGTGAGCTTCCGATGAACTTCCGACGGTCTTCCGACGAACCCTCGGAAACCATTCTGCGGAATCCTAGCAAGCTCTTGGACTTCACGATGATCTTAGTGAGTTCCAACGAGTTTCTTTGGCAAGCTCCGATCTTTCTTGGCAAGTTCCGTGAACTTTCGATGAACCTTCCGGTGAACTTCCGAAAACCCTTCGGTAAGCTCCCTACTCATTCTCGGTCAGTTCTAGCTGCACTCCTAATGAATCTTCGAACTTCCATCGAACTCTCGAACTCCCAACAATCCATCATACTTGTCTTTTGGCACTTTGTTTCACTTTATGTCTTCATCGTTATCGTAGTTAATCCTGCACACACACAAACAAAAACTCTACTTCGATCTAGATAATTATTACAATACGAATTGACATTCTGTTGCCTGGCACATCATTGGTTGGCGCTTCACCTAATTCTTTGGCACATCGTCCTCTCTTGCATTTTGTTGCCCAATCGGCGGTTGACCTCTGCAACCCCGATATCCTTGGTGCAACTCCGCTCTTCTTGGCCCAATACTCGATGTCCGAAGCCTTCCGTCGATTGTTGACCGAACCTCCAGCTCGACATCCAATATCTTGACGTGATCACCCGGCGTTGTTAGGGATCGAGTGGCACTAAGAGGGGGGGTGAATTAGTGCAGCGGTAAAGAACGATAGATTTTCGACGATTAAAATAAGTTTCAGAAACTTCGTACGATGAAAGCAATGTTTTGTTTGAAACCGATTTGATTGCATTTTAACTTTAAAGCATACGTAAGAAGATGAAGAGGAAGTTGAGTAAATAAGGTAGCAAATGAATGTGGTTTGCAGCAAAGTAAGTTGCAAGAAAGTAAATGCAAACCGATTTATAGTGGTTCAGTCATGCAACCAACGTCCACTCCTGATTCCTCTTCACTTGAGGCCACTGGCTTCTCCACTAGCTATCCTCCTTCCAACGGGCAAGGATGAACTCCCTTACAGCACCTCTCCTTTTGACGAGCTTAGGAGATAACCCTTACAAAGCCTTTCACCCTCTCTTGGACTAGAACACACTTCAAACTAAGAGGGAAGATTTTGAAAACTTTCAAAAGAGTTTCCCCCTTCCTTTTTTTAGTTCTAGACCCCTTTTCATCCATGAATGAGAGGGGTATTTATAGGCCTCAAGAGGATTTAAATTTGGAGCCCAAATTTGGACCACAAAATTTGAATCATCTTGGTTTTCGTATTCTGGCGGTACTGGACGGTGCCACCGCTAGTGCCCTTGGATGCTGGGCGGTGCCACCACCAGCCTGGGGTGGTTCCATCGCCCAAGAGTTGGCAACACTGGCGGTGCCACACGCCAGTCATTTCAAACACACTTGGTTTCGGTTGAAAACTCGATCGAAACCGATCCAAATGAAGTCTGAATTGGCCCAAATTTGGTTTATAGGATTAACACCTAATCCTAAACCAAATTATGTGCTAACTATGAATTTTAAAGACATTTTCTAAGCTATTATAAAGTCCATAAGACAAGACTTCTTTTGGTAAGCTTTTAGTGAACTTCTAGCAGTCTTCCGATGAACCCTCAGAAACCATTCTGCGTACTCTCAGCAAGCTCCCGGACTTCATGATGATCTTGGCAAGTTCCACCAAGCTTCTTTGGCAAGCTCCGATCTTTCTTGACAAGCTCCGTGAACTTCCGACGTACCTTCGATGAACTTTCGAAAACCCTTCGGTAAGCTCCCTACTCGTTCTCGACCGATTCCGACAATACTCTCAATGAATCTTCGGACTTCTATCGAACTCTCGAACTCCTAACGATCCATCCCACTTGTCTTCTAGCACTTTATTTCACTTTACGTCTTCATCGTAATCATAGTTAATCCTGCACACACACAAACAAAAACTCTTCTTCGTTTTAGACAATTATTATAACGCGAATTGACATTCAGTTGCCCGGCACGTCATTAGTCGGCGCTTCGTCCAATTCTTTGGCACCTCTTATGGCTTGTTGTCCAATCAGGGGTTGACCTCCGCAACCTCGATATCCATGGTGCAACTCAGCTCTTCTTGGCCCAATGCCCGACATCCGAAGCCATCTACCGATTATCGACCGAACCTCCGGCTCGACATCCAATATCCAGACATGATCACCCAGTACAACGTCAATTTCTCCAACGTCAACTATCTAATCCTGATCGATAGTAGACCTGCGTAAGTCAAAAACGTAGTTAAACAATAAACCATAATTAGTTAGTTTCATCATTAAAATCCAAGATTCAATAAGCGCAATGTCAATTCCTCTAGCGTCAACTATCTAATCCTGATTGATAGTAGACCTACGTCACTCAAAACGTAGTTAGATCACAAAACATAATCAATTAGTTTCATCATTAAAATTTGAGATTCAACAATCTCCCCCTTTTTGATGATGATAACTAATTGATAACTAACGGAGTTAACTATAACTCCCCAGAGTTTAACCAAACTCCCCCTATCAATATGTCATTGATAGAACACTTGGATTATCCCAAATCCAAATAACATTCATCACATATTATGAGAGATATTTAAACCATCATGCAAATATATAAAATATTCAATTCAATGCATGAAGTCATCAATCTACTTCTCCCCCTATATCATCAACAAAAAGGAGAAGTTGCATCATAGCTAGTTTAAAAGATATGCAAGTTTTATAATATACTAGCTATCAATCAAGATATTCAACATACATCACTTTAAAACATTCAATCATAGCAAGTTTTTGAATTCTTTCTCCTCCTATCTCCTTTGAGAAATGCAAGCAAATTGTATTAAAAAATGTGCAAGTTATATTTTCTTTGCTTCCTTTGCGATATGCATACAATTTGTGTAAGCATTTCATCACTTTAAATATGCAAGCAAAAAATTACAACATACAAGCATAGAAGCATGACAAGTGTAGGAATGTAAATTTTCTAAGTTTTATATTTTCTCTTCTTGAGATAGGCAAGATAGCAATATTTGTATCCTTTGAGATAGCAATCCTTAGCTTCTTGTGAAGTAGCAATTTTTCTCCCCCTTTGTTTTTATCAAAAAGAAGGGAGGATTAAATGGCTAAAAATCTCAATCATTATACAAGTCATATAAGGAAATTATGTCATGAATGATATAATATCAAGAAAAGTAAAAAAGGACATGATTTATTTGCCAAATCCTTTTAATAGAGTAAAAGAATTATACAATCAAGGATCATGATAAAAATATATCAATATCATAGATCAAGTCATGGTTCATGATTCATCATAAAGCAAATTAATTTTCATCATCACATAAGGCATGCAAGCCAAAATAATCATATCATTTCTAAGTCATGAAAAATATGACATCAAAGCTTAAGAGAATCAACAGGAACATAATTCATGTGATATGCCCTTTTAATAATGATTCATCATTAAAGATATCAAGATCATAAATTCATAAAAATTTAAGTATTTAAGTTCCGAAAAATCAAAAGACAAGTTACATTTTATGTGAAAATTTTTCTTTTGATAAAATGGAAGGAGCATGGTAAATGATCTTGATTTATAAAGAACTTCAAGTTATAATTTGCAAGATAATAATTTTAATAAAATATCTTTATAAAAAAATAAAATCTATTAGAACTTGATTCAAGCATTAAATACATCTTAACAAGTCATAATTCCAAAAGATTCAAGAATCACTAAAAGAAAAATCATTCAAGTTCAATTTGACTACTTCATACTTGTCATTAAAATCATTTTCATAGATACATATAGATGGATTATTTAACACATCGTCAAAATCTCATTCATAATTTAAGTGATTCACAAAATATCATAAATGAATTTAACACTTGTCTTTCATAAAAAAATCAAAAATTTTAAGAATCATACATTTTGCTTTTATGATTTGCATTGATTTCGTATAAATATGCCTTTATCTTCTTTTATGTTGAATAGGAACAAGCATGAATGTTCAAGACATAAAGGCTAAATCTCATAAAGCAAATTGTCAAGCATCATTTTAAATATTCATTGTCAAACCATGATAAAAAGAGTAAGTCAAAGATTCAAACATCTCATATCATGAATTCCAAAGGACATCTCAAGTTATCAACATCATATTAAAAAGATATTCCAAAAAGATATATCGATAAGTGATTCATTTGTATCATTTCATTTGAATTCATGATTCATTTGGTAGGTTCTCCTCTTTAGTAAATAAAAAATAATTATAGGAGAACAAAATGAATTAAGGGAGATAGAACATTGAACATGATTCATGTTTAAAATGTATCTCACGTCGTAAATATGAATCAAGTATTTGTCAAATCCGAAATTATCCTCAAAATTACATTCAATAAATTCATACATGATAAGCATAGATTTATTGAAAAATCGATAAGATAGAGGATTGCATTTCATTTTTATAAATTTTTATTCATATGATTTGCTTCTTATAAGCATACTTTTACCTTAAAAAGAAATGTTAACATTCAAGATGGAAAGGCAAATTTCATCATAAAGATCATGAAATTGTAACTCATTAAGTATGTGGCATTTTCCAAAATTGATTCAAGAGATTCATATGATTCATGAAATGAGTTTATTAATTTCAATAGGATAGAAAATGCATTTTCATTTCATGCAATTGATTTCAAACAATCATGTTCAAACCATCATCATATAAATTCCAAAATATACGTTTTGTCATCAAAACCATCAAGACAAAACATATCAAACATAAAGCATCATGATAGTATATTTTTCATTTTTATATGTGAATTATTTTTAGTATAGAAGATGTGCATCATGTTTAAAACCAAAAACTGATACAAAACCATCAAGATACACATACATTTTCATTTTATATCATTATCAACCATGAATTTTTTAAAACATCATCAAAATCATTTTAGTTCTAAAGCTCTTTCTTTCATTGTGGTTAGCTAAAACAAGATGTTTACCATCTTACATGATTCTAGTTTAGTGTGAGACCTCTAAAGTCATGTATCACTTTTAGCACCAAGAGCATTATTATGTAATTCCAAAAAAAATCATCAAAATCTTTCATTCAGGAATTTTATAAAGAGTAACGTAGATATATTACATGTAAGCAAGCTCATTTCTTTTGTATAAAAGATGTGTATCAAGTTTGAAACTGAAACTCAAGTTTCATAAAAAAAAAATGTAACATGTCATCTAAAAAATTTCATCATAAAAACAATTTAGACCAATTAATCTAAAATAGAAGATTTCATATCATAAGCATGATACAAGCATTTATCATCAAAACACTTTCAAGAGTAACATACATAGATGTGTATGATGTTTAAAGTCGAAAACCGATACGGAAAGCTTACATAAAATTTTTCTTGTACAAGAATTATCATTCACAAAAGATTTGACGTTTTAAGCATTATCATACAATCATCATATAAATTTTTAATTTTTAAAAATTTCTAGAAGGAAAAACATAGTATAATTTTTTAAAATAATTTTTATTTCCTACTAACTAAATTAAGCACTCATAAAAAACATCATGTAATTTCAAAATAACTCAAGGGAGTTAAGTTGCCTACCTTGTATTCGAAGCCCGTCAAAGCCCAATTTACCGTTTCAACATTTGATTCTTCTTTGCATTTCTTCATCTTTGGCCTCTTCCTCCATTCAAGTTCATTTTTAGTTATATATTCTTATTTAATAAACTTATTAAGATTCATTAAAAGTTTAATGTCCTCTTCATTGTCCTCATCACTTGAGTCATAACTCAAGTGACATTTCATAGTTCGGAGTTCCAAATCCTTCTTGTTCTTTAGAAGGTGATTCATATGTTCATCATGTTCAACATGTTTCAAGAAACTCATTTCATATGTCATTAAGGATCCAATGAGTTTTTAATAGAATAATCATTTAAATCTTTAGTTTCTTGTATCGTCGTTATTTTAGGATCCCACCTGATGGAAATCATCAACTTAGCAATCATACACCCCGATAGCTAAAGAGTTATGATACATATGGAATGTAAATTGACACCCTCCAATAAATTGAAAACAAGGCGGATCGTTCAAGAATGAAAGGAAACTATTCTAATCACTTATCAATAGAAAATTGATTAAATAATTAGAATAGCACTTTGAATTCTCTTAAGATGCCACAAACTAACAAGTTTGATAAGTCAAAGGAAAAACAAAGATTTGGGTTTGAACACCACAAATAGAAAAGCCTGATAAGTTCTAAAGTTTTTGCAAGAACTTAAAAATAAAACACTCACTAGTGTTGAAGAATTGTTATACTTCCTAAATTATTTGTCTTACACTGAGAGTCAACCTCATTTATATAGTATGAAGGTAGTACAAAGGGAATGAATGCATTAAATAACATTCATATTCCTAATTCATGAATTTTGGTAAACATGGCTGAATGGACTTTTATTCTTCAAGATGAGGTCTTCAAATTTATCCTTCTCTCTTCATGATCATGTTGACCATTTTAGGTTCTTATTGCAACCATCGAACCTTGACTGAGTCATGACTAGCTTGATCCTTCCAAATATTTTTTAATAAACAAGTTAAAGCTTCTTTCATCCTCTTAGCTTTAGCTCTTATCATTGGTCCTCCATGAGTAGTTAAAGGGTCTTTAATAGAATTATGATCAACTTGATGGTTCATATTATTCCTCCTTTTCTTGAAAGGATTCGTCCTCGAATTAGAGCCTCCATCACCTACATCTAACAAAGATAAATCAGAAACATTGAATGTTGCATTAATGTTGCCATACTCACCTGGTAGTTCTAACTTGTATGCATTATCATTGATTTTTTGAAGGACTTGAAATGGACCATCTCCTCTTGACATTAGTTTAGACTTCCTATGGCTAGGAAATCTTTCCTTCCTTAAGTGTACCCAAACCTAGTCACTAGGTTTGAATACTACTTGTTTTCGGCCTTTGTTATGTTGTTTCTCATATTGTAGAATTTTCTTTTCAATTTGTGTTCAGACTTTTTCATGCAATGCTTTGATAAAATCAGTTTTTTGCTTACCATCCAAATTGGCCTCTTCCAATGGTAAAGGTAGCAAATCCATAGGAGTTAATGGATTAAACCCATACACAACTTCAAATGGGTAATGGTTTGTTGTAGCATGCACACTTCTATTAAAAGCAAACTCCACATGTGGCAAACATTCCTCCTAATTTTTTAAATTCTTTTGAATTATGGCTCTCAAAAGTATTGATAAAGTTTGATTTACCACCTCCATTTGTCCATCTATTTATGGATGACAAGTGGTTGAATATAATAATCTTGTACCCAACTTACTCTAAAGTGTTTTGCAAAAGTGGCTAAGAAACTTCACATCTCTATCACTCACAATTGTCCTTGGGATGCCATGTAACCTCACAATTTCTTTGAAAAATAGTCCCGCAACATGTGTTGCATCATCTGTTTTTTGGCAAGGAATAAAATGTGCCATCTTGCTAAACCAATCAACAACAACAAAAATAGAATCTATCCCTCCTTTTGACCTAGGTAAACCTAAGACAAAGTCCATGGGTATATCAACCCAAGGTACACTAGCTATAGGAAGGGGTGTATATAACCCATGAGGCATTACTTTGGATTTAGCTTGTTTACAAGTGATGCATTTCTCACACAATCTTTCAACATCTCTTTCCATGTGTGGCCAAAAGAAATGATCACTTAACACATCTAAAGTTTTTCTAACTCCAAAATGTCCCATTAAACCTCCACTATGTGCTTCTCTCACAAGTAATTCTCTCATTGAACATTGAGGAACACATAGCTTGTCTTCTTTGAAAAGAAAACCATCATGCCTAAAGAACTTATCAAAACCCCCTTTCTCACATGCCCCATAAACATTAGCAAAATCATGGTCAGAATTGTATAAATCTTTAAAGTATACAAAACCCAATAATTTTGCATCAAATTTAGAAATTAGAGCATACCTTCTAGAAAGAGCATCGGCGACCACATTTTTCTTACCTTGTTTGTACTTGATGATGTATGGAAAGGATTCAATAAACTCTACCCATTTTGCATGTCTATGAATTAGCTTTCCTTGTCCTTTTGAGATATTTCAAAGACTCATGATTGATGTGTATAATGAATTCCATGTGCCAAAGATACTGCTGCCATATCTCTAACACTCTTACTAGAGCATAAAATTCCTTATCATATGTCGGGTAGTTAATACTTGCTCCATTTAGCTTCTCACTAAAGAATGCAATGGGTCAACCCTCTTGCATTAAGACTCCTCCAATACCTATTCCACTCGTATCATACTCAATCTCAAAAGTTTTAGCAAACTTAGGTAAAACAAGCAAATGTGCTGAACTTTGTTTGTCTTTAAGCAAGTTAAAAGTATCATCTTGTTATTTACCCTATCTGAATCTAATATTCTTTTTGATGCATTCAGTTGATGGTGCAGTAATTGTAGAAAAATCTTTAATAAATCTTCTATAAAAGCTAGCAAGACCATGAAAACTTCTAACATCACTAACACTAGTGGGTTTTGGCCACTCTTTAATTACTTTTACTTTTTCTTGATCAACGTGTATTCCTTTATCGTTTACAACATATCCAAGAAAAGTAATTTCATTTGTACAAAAAGTGCATTTCTATAGATTAGCATATAACTTTTCTTTTCTAAGCACATCAAAAATAGCTTTTAAATGTGTTACATGCTCATCTAAACTTTTGCCATACACAAGTATATCATCAAAATAAACCACTATAAACTTTCCAATGTAAGCATGCAAAATATGGTTCATCAATCTCATAAAAGTATTAGGTGCGTTAGTTAGGCCAAAAGGCATCACTAACCATTCATATAAACTATGTTTATTTTTGAAAGCGGTTTTTCATTCATCACCCTCATGCATTCTTATTTTATCCAGATTTCAAATCAATTTTTGAAAATAGACAAGAACCATGCAATTCATCTAACATGTCATCTAGCCTAGGAATAGGATGTCGATACTTTACCATGATTTTGTTGATGGCTCTCCAATCAACACACATTCTCCAAGATCCATCCTTTTTAGGCACCAAAAGAACAGGAACTGCACATGGACTCATGCTTTCTTGCACATACCCCTTTTCCATAAGCTCACTGACTTGCTTTTGGATTTCCTTGGTCTCTTCTGGGTTGCATCTATATGCTGGCCTATTTGATATACTTGCACCTGGAATGAAATCAATTTGATGCTCAATTCCTCTAATTGGTGGCAAACCATTGGGAACTTCTCCGGGAAAGATATCCTCATTTTTTTGTAAAAGATCAACAATAACACTAGGCAAACTTTTGTCGATTTTGTTAGAAAAAATCAAAATGTCCTTGTACATAAATACAAGTAAGGGCTACCTTATAGTTTAGGCTTTTTTCACATCACTCATTTTGGCATAAACACTCATTTTTCTTTCACTCAAGCCTTGTTTTCTCTCCCCTTGTGTTTCTCAATACTCTCATTTTTATCACTCATCTCATCATTTTCTTTTTTTTCTCTTTCTTGCTCCCCCCCCCAAAGTTTGGATAAATGAAGACTTAAGCTCCTCATATTATTGTTTTATACGCATCTGGTCTTCAAGAATTATCTTCGAAGGCAAAAGTCCAAGCTGATATTTTTGTTCATCCATGATCAAGGAATAACGGTTCTTGAACCCATCATGTATTACCCTACGATCATATTGCCATGGTCTCCCCAACAACATGTGACCCACATACATAGGTACCACATCACACCAAACTTCATCCTTATATCTACCAATTGAAAAAGGAACTAACACTTGCTGATTTACCTTTACTACACCACTATCATTCAACCATTGCAACTTATAAAGTTTTGGATGTTTGATAGTAGGCAATTTCAGTTTCTCCACAGCAAGGTACTTGTCACATTTGTACAACTTCCGCTATCAACAATCACATTACACAATTTGTTAGCAATCAAACAATGAGTATGAAACAGATTTTCACGTTATTCACCATGTTCATCATTTTTACTTTGCAAACTAAGTATGTATTGAATGACTAAAATTTCACCTTTAGCATACTCTACATCACTAGCATCCTCTGGAATATCATAATCATCCTCTCTTTCACTTTTCGATTCCATAATCCCATCCCTTATGATTATAACTCTTTTATTAGGATATTCACATGCTACATGTCCATGCCCAAGGCACTTAAAACACTTAATACCTCTACTTTAATTAGGTTGATTCTCACCTTTACCCTTGCTGCCTAATTCATTTTTGCCTTTAATTCCATTAATTTTAGGCTTAACAATAGGTATATCATCCTTTTTACTCTAATTCGGTTTCCAAGAAGAAAAAAAACCCGAATAAGGTTTTGAATCATACCTTGTTCCTTTTCTTTTGAATTTCCACTCAATCTTGATGGCCATATTCACCATATCCTCAATCTCCACATAATGTTGCAACTCCACAAGATTAGCAATATTCTTGTTTAATCCACTCAGGAATCGAGTCATAGTAGCCTCACGGTCTTCCTCCACATTAGCCCTTATCATAGTTATCTCCATCTCCTTGTGATATTCATCAACACTCATGGAACCTTATGCCAAAGTTTATAGCCATTGATGTAAATCTTGATAGTAATGACTTGGGACGAATCTCCTCCTCATGATTTATTTCATCTCCAACCAAGTCTCTACGGGCCTTTCACTATTTCTATGCATGTTTTTATATAATTGATGCCACCAAGTTATAGCATAATCACAAAATTCAATAGCAGCTAATTTTACCTTTTTCTCTTCGGAACATATTTCAAATGACATATGAAATGATTCGAAACATATTTCAAAGCATAACAATGGTATATGAGATATCTCACAGCATATCCATATATCAAATAAAAAATAGAAGCTCAAATATCATATCTGATGTTCATTCATTTTCTTATCATCCAAAGTGCACATATAAACACATAAGCAATGCTTTGTATATCATATCAAAAACACAAAGGGTGCTATGGGATCTCAAACAGAATATAGTCCATCCATTTCTAGATGACCACCAGACAAAAGTCTCCCACGTCTGGGAGGTCCATCCACCCACGTCTGGGTGAAGTCAGAGAGGGTCGGCAGAGCATCACGGGCTCCAAGCAAAACTCCCTTTACCATTTTTGGCAAAGGTTCATATGATCCCACAAGACACCAGAGTATAAAAGGACAAGTGTAAACAATAAATTGGCACATATCGGAAGCACATGCGAAACAATGAAATATACATGCGCCTTTATGAAATAATACGATGCAAACATAATCTTTCACAAATTCAGTCAGATTTGACAGGAAAATAAAAGTAAGAGTATACAAGGATTTGAAGTAATAATATAAAGCTCAATCGAAAAAAGAATTCTAGCTGGATTTAATTTCCAAAGAGATGAAACATGAATAGGCAAAATCATGTGATTGAGTGGTATCATATCAAAAACACGGAGGGCACAGTGGGATCTCGAACAGAATATGGTACATTCAGAGCATGGACCCAAATAAAAGTCAGAGCATCGCGGGCTCTAAGCATATACCCTTTACCATTTCTGGCAAAGGTCCAGACAATCCCACAGCTACCATAGTATAAAATGATAGGTGAGCAATAAAGTTGGCACATCGGAAGGACATGCGGATCAACGAAACGTACATGTGCCTTTACGAGTCAATACGATGCAAACATAATCTTTCACAATTGCATTCAAATTTGAATGAAAATAAAAGTAAGAGCATACAGGATTCAAAGTAATAATATCAAGCTCAGTCAAAGAAAGGATTATAGCCAAATCAATTTTCCAAAGGAATAAACAAGAATAGGCAGAATCAACCAAAGCTCGATTTTTGATAGAATTTAAGAGACACGTTGCATGAATTATTCGGATAACCAATTATGCTATGTTATTAGAAAGCTAAATCAGTCTACTTTCAGATAAAATAAGTTTCATACAAATTGGAGTTCTGTATAAGGATTTATAGCCAAAAAAATAGAAGGTTCAGAATCTTGATAATGTTTCAGATTCAAACATTTACATTTCAAACAATAGTGATATCAGATTTCAAGGCTAGAATAATTCAAAATTTTCATATCCAAGGCAAAAGCAAATATTGGAATTGTAGTAGAAAGGAGTGGAACACTTGCCTTTCGAATATTTCGATCCTTCTACCTTTCCTCCATCTCCTCTCCCTATGTTGTATTCTTCACCTATCTTCTTTCTTCCTCCTTAGTTGCAACTCGTGCAGAATGCAGGGGGGCATAGTTACCTGCTTTCACTTTCTCTTTTTCCCAACCACAATTTGTGTGATCAGCAGCAACAGAATCGCAGAATCGCATGACCTCGGCCGCACCATAGCCACAGCTATAGTCCCTTCCACTGCTATTTCCGCTCCTCTCTCAACCATAGCCTCTTCTTCCTCCATTGCTCCTCTTCCTCTCTTTTGTTAGGGATCGAGCAGCACTAAGAGGGGGGGTGAATTAGTGCAGTGGATAAAATGATAGATTTTCAGTGATTTAAAATAAGCTTTGGAAACTTCGTACGAATGAATGCAACGTTTCGTTTGAACCCGGAAAGATTACGTTTTAACTTTAAAGCATACGTAATAAGATGATAAGGAAGTTGAGTAAATAAGGCAGCAAGTAAAAATGGTTTGCAGCAAAGTAAATAGCAAGAACGTAAATGCAAACTAGATTTTTATAGTGGTTCGGTCATCCAACCTACATCCACTTCCGATTCCTCTTCGATTGAGGACACCGGCTTTCCACTAGCTTTCCTCCTTCCAATGGGTGAGGAAGAACTCCCTTGCAACACCTCTTCTTTTGACGGGCTTAAAAGATAACCCTTACAAAGCTCTCACCCCTCTCTTGAACAAGAAAACACTTAAGAGTAAGAGGGAAGTTTTTGACACTATTTGAGCAGAGTTTTCCCTCAAGATTTTCACTCTTCTTACTGCACTTTGAACCTGCAATAGAGGGGAATTTATAGAGCTCAAAAGGATTCAAATTTGAGCTCCAAATTTGAATTTTTTTGAGTTTCCCAATGCCAGGCGGTGCTACCGCCTGTCAGAGGCGGTGCTACCGCCTGTCAGAGGTAGTGCTACCGCCTGTCAGAGGCAGTGCTACCGCCTGCACAGTGTCAGACTGACACAGCAGGCGGTGCTACTGCCTACTATATAACTTAGGTCTTTGCTACTAAGATGGTGGGCGCTACGATGGCCAGACTCTGATAGCATGCACGTAGCCCAGCATGCATGCATGCATGCACACATGCTGCTGGCCACATTGGCTACTGGGCTCCACCGCCCAGCACAAATCTACATTTGGTTTAGGCCGAAAACTTGGCCCAAACCGGTTTCGAACAAGGCCCAATGGGCCCATACTTGGGTTAGAGGATTAACCCCTAATCCTAACCCAAATTAATATGCTAACTACGAAATTAAAGACATTCCTAAGCTATTACAAAGTCTGCAAGTCAAGTCTTCTTCCCTCGAGCTTCCGGCGATCTTCCGACGATCCCTCGGAAACCATCCTACGGACTCCCGGCAAGCTCTCAGACTCCATGATGATTTTGGCGAGTTCCCCCGAGCTTCTTTGGCAAGCTCCGATCTTTCTTGGCAAGCTCCGCGAACTTCCGACGAACCTCCCGGTGAACTTTCGAAAACCCTTCGGCAAGCTCCTACTCGTTCTCATTTGGTTCGCAAGACACTCCCAATGAATCTTCGGACTTCAGTCAAACTCTCGAACTCCCAACGATCCATCGCACTTGACTTGGCCCTTGGTTTCGCTTTACGCCTTCATCCCTTTCGTAGTTACTCCTGCACAAACAAACACCAAACACTCTACTTCGATCTAGACAGTTATTACAACGCGAATTGACATTCAGTTGCTCGGCACATCATTGGTCGGTGCTTCGTCCGATCCTTCGGCACATCGCCCTCTCTAGCGGCTTGTTGCCCAATCGATGGTTGACCTCCGCAACCTCGATATCCATGGCGTAACTTTGCACTTCTTGGCCCGATGCCCGATGTACGAAGCCTCCTGCCGATAGTCGACTGAACCTCCGGCTCGACATCCAATATCCTGACATGATCACCTCCGGCGCAACGTCAATTCCTCCAGCGTCAACTATCTAATCCTGATCGATAGTAGACCTGCGTAACTCAAAACGCAGTTAGACCACAAATCACACTCAATTAGTTTCATCATCAAAATCCGAGATTCAACAATCTCCCCCTTTTTGATGATGACAACTAATTGATGACTGACAGAGTTAACCATAACTCCCCGGAGTTTAACACAAACTCCCCCTATCAATATGCAATTGATAGAACCCTTGGATTATCCCAAATCCAAGTAACATTCATCACAATGTTAAGAGAATCCATTTAAACCATCATGCAAATATATAAAATATTCAAGCATCATTATATTGCATGAAGTCATCAATCTACTTCTCCCCCTATGTCATCAACAAAAAGGAGAAGTAGCATTACAGCTAGTTTAAAAGATATGCAGATTTTTACAACAAACTAGCTTGCACTTTGCAAGATATGCAGATTTTTACAACATCATACAACATTTTGCAATACAACATTAAGTTATACCATTCAATCATAGCAAGTTTCAAATATGGGCAATGATGGTAATTTTCACTTGCCTGTTGAGATGTGCAAGTTGCACTTTCTTTGCTTCCTTTGCATGTTTCTAGCTTGCAAAATTTTTCTTTACGATACACAAGCTAGCAAATAATCTTCTCCCCCTTTGTTTTGTCAAAAAGTGGAGTACAAATAGCCAATGCTTTGATCATGACAAAATAACAAATTTACAATATGAATGTTTAGCATATTAAGTCATGAATTCAAGGGAGTCAAAAATCAAGATATGAGATAAAAAGATGATAAGCAAGCAATCAATAATGATAAGCAAGCTAACATACTTTGCGACATGCAAGTTAGCTTCCTTTCAATTCTTCTCTTTTGTAACTAAGTTTCACCTTTGCAAGCTATCAACTTTTGTTTGCAATGAGCTAGCAATTATGTATGATCACTTTAAACATATATGCTAACTTTTCATACAAATATAAAGGCATGGCAAGTGTATCATTCCAAATTTTTGAAGTTTTGCATGTTGCTTCTTTCAAGATAGCAATATTTGCATCCTTTGAAATAACAATCCTTCTTCTTCTTGTGAAATTGCAAGGTAGCAATTTTTCTCCTCCTTTGTCTTTGTCAAAAAGAAGAGAGGACTAAATGGCTAAAAATTTCAATCATTATACAAGCCATTTTTCATATCAATTATAAATTTGCATCAATAAAAATATACATTAATTGTTCAATCATTATATGATGCAAATAAGACAACAATGCAAAGAAATCATGTCATGACGGATATCAATATATAAATTCAACAAGGATCACAACCAAAAGATATCATTCATGATTCATAATTTTCTTTTTAGCAAGATCAAAATTCATATTTATCAATTTTTAATTCAAGATAAATATCATACAACCAAGAATCATGATATATAAAAGTATATCAATCTCATAGATCAAGTCATGATTCATAATTTATCATAAATAAAATTAATTTTCAATCATTGTACAAGGCAAAGAAATCATATCACTTCTAGGATAATGAAATATATGACATCAAGGCTCATGATCCATTTGAAAAGATATAGCATAAAGAGTAACTTGATTCATGTATAAGATTTTTCATCAAGATCACATTTCATAAGAATCAAGATATCAAGATCACAAATTCATAAAAATTCAAGTATTGAATTCTAAGAAATCAAAAGACAAGATACAAATGATCTTGATTTATAAAGAACTTCAAGTTATAATTTGCAAGATCATAATTTCACTAAAGTATTTTCATTAGCAAAGAATCACATGAGCACTTGATTGTTGCATAAATAACTTTATTGCATCATGATTTATAAAATTTTACAACGTGAATCATAGGAGGTAAAATAGCAATAATATCAATCATGATTCATTGGATAATTTGTTTCAAATCACACAAGTCAAGTTATGAAAGATTAAGAGAGAACAATTTTTTTCATGCATCTTGATTCACACAAGTCAAGTTATGATTCCAAGAGATTAAGAGATGAATCAAGAATCTTTAACAAGTCTTATTCAAATTCATAAAAGATATCAAGAAGAGCAACATTTCTTGTACATCGATATTCAAACCATGACAAGTGATATATCAAACATTTGCATTTATATTTCAATCATCAAGTCATGTGTATTGAAACATAGGAGAAAAATCAAATTGTGCATGTACAATGTTTCAATCATCAAAACATATTTTCTCAAATTGAGTATCAATAAGTTAAGAGAAAATAATTTATTATTATTATTTTTTTTCAACAACATGGGAGAAAGACTCAAGATCACAATGTAGTTTAAGCTCATTCAAATCAAATTATTAACTTGGAACTCATAATCGAATCATCAAAATTGAGATTCACAAAATATCATGAAATCATTAATCTCGATAAGATAGGAAAAATATCTTCTTTTTAAGTTGTTTGTTTCATACAAGTATGCTCATGTTTCTAAAATGAGTATCAAATTTAAGATGAAAACATGAGTTTGTCATCAAGATATAATGTCTTTAAATACTCATGATATCATAAAATCATTAAGCATGACAACCAACTATCATTATCAATGATGATTACATAAGGTATGTCCAATTATATATATGAAAATCATCATTGTATTACTTTAAAATACAAGTTGTCATGTAGTCCATTAAGATCAAAAGCATTACACGTAAAGCATCATGATAGTGCAATTTCTCATTTTTGTGTTCCATTTCAAGTGATTTGACGTTCATATGAGTATACTCATGTTTTTCATATAGATCCAAAGAGCAAGTTTCAAGAGAAATCATTAAGACCGAAAACATGAAGCACATTTTTTTAAAATATTCATCATGTTTATTTTCATGAGATTCACAAGACTCATAATATGAATTCATTCATCTCAATAGAATAAAAACAATATTTTCATTTTAAGCAATTTGATGTGAGCATTTTCAAAATTTTTATGAAAACATGTATCAAAATAAAGCACAAGCTTAGTCATAAAATCATCAAGACCAAATATGTAAAAATGATAGCACACTTTTAATTTTTATGTTAAAAGGCCATGTTCAAATTTTTGCCAAAATCATGCATCTATTTATAAATTCGAAAAATATGTTTCATCATCACAATATGACACTTTATTACTTCAAAAGCTCATGCATGATATAAAATCATCAAGTATCATATTTGGAGACAATGTAAACCATCAAGATACACATGCATGGATTAATCCTAAGCATTATCACAAATCTTGCATCATTCATATGTTTACTTTTCAAAAATATTATAAAGAAAAGCATAATATAATTTTAATTTTTTTTTAATTTCTAAAAACATAAGAAAAGCATTAAAAATAATTCCTACTAACTAAGTTAAGCATTCATGGAAATCATCAAGTAATTTCAAAATAATTCAAGGAAGTTAAGTTACTTACCTCATTGTCGAAGCCCATTAAAGCGTAGTTTGCTTCTTCTTTCCTTGATTCTTCTTGGTAAGTCTTCTTCTTCTTCATTGGTCTCTTCCTCCGTTCAAGTTCATTTGTGTTTTTTAATTTTTGTTTAATGAACTTGTTAACATTCATTGTTATGTGTTCAATGTCTTCATTGTCCTCATCACTTGAGTCATTACTCAAGTGGCATTTCATAGTTCGGAGTTCAAAAACCTTCTTGTTCTTTAGAAGGTGGTTCATGTGTTCATCATGTTCATCATATTCATCATGTTCCATTTCATAGGTCTTTAAAGACCCAATGAGTTCATCAATAGAATAATTATTTAGATCCTTTGATTCTTGAATCGTCGTTATTTTAGGATCCCACTATTTTGAAAGGGATCTTAAGATCTTGTTAGTGAGTTCAAAATCTGAAAAACTTTTACCAAGACTTTTTAAGCTATTGACGACATCTGTGAAGCGGGTGTACATGTCGCCGATAGATTCGCAGTGTCATTTGGAAGAGCTCAAAATCATGCAACAAGAGGTTTACTTTCGAGTCTTTAACTCTACTAGTTCCCTCATGCGTGATTTCAAGAGTTCGCCAAATGTCAAAAGTCGTTTCGCACATAGAAATCCGATTGAACTCGTTCTTGTTCAAAGCGCAAAATAAGGCATTCATAGCCTTTGCGTTTAAAGAAAACGACCTTTTCTCCAAAACCGACCATTCGTTCGTCGGTTTAGAGGAAGGTTGAAAACCATTTTTGATGATGTTCCACAAATCCAAATCCATTGAAAGCATGAAAACTCTCATTCGAGTTTTCCAATATGTATAGTCCGAACCGTTAAAGAACAGTGGACGAAAAATCGAAAAGCCCTCTTGAAAACCATTTAGAGACATTTCTCACGGGTGTAAATCCGAAAGAGAAAGAACGTGGCTCTGATACCAATTGTTAGGGATCGAGAGGCACTAAGAGAGGGGGGTGAATTAGTGCAGCGAATAAAACGATAGATTTTCAGCGATTTAAAACAAGCTTTGGAAACTTCATACGAATGAATGCAACGTTTCGTTTGAACCCAGAAAGATTGCATTTTAACTTTAAAGCATACGTAATAAGATGATAAGGAAGTTGAGTAAATAAGGCAGCAAGTAAAAATGGTTTGCAGCAAAGTAAATAGCAAGAACGTAAATGCAAACTAGATTTTTATAGTGGTTCGGTCATCCGACCTACATCCACTTCCGATTCCTCTTCGATTGAGGACACCGGCTTTCCACTAGCTTTTCTCCTTCCAATGGGCAAGGAAGAACTCCCTTGCAACACACCTCTTCTTTTGATGGGCTTAAAAGATAACCCTTACAAAGCTCTCACCCCTCTCTTGAACAAGAAAACACTTAAGAGTAAGAGGGAAGTTTTTGACACTATTTGAGCAGAGTTTTCCCTCAAGATTTTCACTCTTCTTGCTGCACTTTGAACCTGCAACAGAGGAGAATTTATAGAGCTCAAGAGGATTCAAATTTGGGCTCCAAATTTAAATTTTTTTGAGTTTCCCGGTGCCAAGCGGTGCTACACAGCGTGTCGAGGCAAGATGCTACGCGCACCTGATGTCAGATCGACACAAAGAGCGGTGCTGCTCGCCCGAGCGGCGGTGCTACCGCTGCTGCTACGATGAACCGGTGCTGCTCTACGATGTCAGGCGCTACGATGTCGGGTGCGTTACGATGGCAGGCGGTGCTACTGCACCGCTCACGATAAAGGTCTTTGCTTTCTGATAAGAGCATGCACGTAGCCCAGCATACATGCATGCATGCACACATGTTGCTGGCCACATTGGTTGCTGGGCTCCACCGCCCATCACAAATCTACATTTGGTTTGGGCCAAAAACTTGGCCCAAACCGGTTCCGAACAAGGCTCAATGGGCCTATACTTGGGTTAGAGGATTAACCCCTAATCCTAACCCAAATTAATATGCTAACTATGAAATTAAAGACATTCCTAAGCTATTACAAAGTCCGCAAGTTAAGTCTTCTTCCCTCGAGCTTCCGGCGAACTTCCGGCGATCTTCCGACGATCCCTCGGAAACCATCCTGCGGACTCCCGGCAAGCTCTCGGACTCCACGATGATTTTGGCGAGTTCCCCCGAGCTTCTTTGGCAAGCTCCGATCTTTCTTGGCAAGCTCCGTGAACTTCCGACGAACCTCCCGGTGAACTTCCGAAAACCCTTCGGCAAGCTCCCTACTCGTTCTCGGCTGGTTCCGGCAGCACTCCCAATGAATCTTCGGACTTTCGTCAAACTCTCGAACTCCCAATGATCCATCGCACTTGACTTCGGCCCTTGGTTTCACTTTACACCTTCATCCCTTTCGTAGTTACTCCTGCACAAACAAACACCAAACACTCTACTTCGATCTAGATAGTTATTACAATGCGAATTGACATTCAGTTGCCCGGCACATCATTGGTCGGCGCTTCGTCCGATCCTTCGGCACATCGCCCTCTCTAGCGGCTTGTTGCCCAATCAACGGTTGACCTTTGCAACCTCGATATCCATGGCGCAACTCCGCACTTCTTGGCCCGATGCCCGACGTACGAAGCCTCCTGCCGATAGTCGACCGAACCTCCGGCTCGACATCCAATATCCTGACATGATCACCTCCGGTGCAACGTTAATTCCTCCAGCGTCAACTATCTAATCTTGATCAATAGTAGACCTGCGTAACTCAAATGAGTTAGACCATAAATAACACTCAATTAGTTTCATTATCAAAATCCAAGATTCAACATCTTTCTCCTCTTCCTTCCTCTTCTTCCTTCCCGGCCACAGCTGCCACAGCCACAGCCACAGTCTCTTCTTCTTTCCCTGTTCCTCTTCCTCTCCTCTTTCTCTTCTTCTTCTTCCCTCTTCTTCTTTCCCAACCGTAGCTGCCACAACAGCAGCCACAGCCCCTTCTTCCTCCTCATCTCTTCTTCTCCCCTCCTTCTTCCCCTTCGCTTCTTTTCTTCTTCCTCTCTTTCCCTTCTCCTCCACCGACGTACTGCACCTCCTCTGTTTCCTCATGCGGGAAACAGGGTGCAGAACCCCGCCAGCATTTGCCACACCATGCAGCCCACAGCCCTCTTTCCTCTCTTCTTCTTCCCTCTTTTTCTTCTTCTTCTCCTCTTCTTCCCATCTTCTTCTTCTTTTCTTCTCTCCTAACTGCAGCCCAAGCAGTAGCCTCCTTCCTCTTCCCTCTCTTCTCCCTCTTTCTCTTCTTCTCCTCCTCTTCCCTTCTTCTCCTCTTCTTCCTTTCTCCTCCCCGCCACCACAGCTCTTCTCCTCTATTTCCTCCTATGGGAAACAGACGTGTGCGCTGCCCTAGCTGCACCCACCTCCTTCCTCTCTTCTCCCTCTTCCCTCTCTTCTCCCTCTTCTTCTCCTCCTCTTCTTCCCTTCTTCTCCACAGCACAGCACCTCCTCTATTTCCTCATGCAGGAAACAGGGGTGCAGCAACCCCAGCCGCAGATGCCACACTTGCAGCCACAGCCATAGCCACAGCCCCAGCCCTCCTTCCTCCCACTTCTTCTTCCCTCTCTTCTCCCTCTTCTTCTCTTCCTTTTCCCTTCTTCTCCACATCACAGCCCCTTCTCCTTCTTCTTCTCTTCTTTCCTTTTCCTCCCCTTCTCCCCTTCGACTCACCTCCTCTGTTTTCCTCATGCAAGGAACAGAGGTGTGCACGAGGAAAGAGGCAGTGGGATAACCATCGCTATTTTTCCTTTTTTTTAATGTAACTTAATAATTTTATCCCTGAAATTTTAATATTTACAAATAGGTCGTTAAATTTTACACATAGATCCTTACATAAATTCTAAAAATGAGAGATATTACAAAAGGAGCATTAGTAAGTTTAAAAGGTATTACCAAGAATTCATAATGGTCGTTATATGTGCGAAAAGCAGTTTTTGAAATGTCGTCTCCATATGCTTGAATTTGATGGTAACCGGATCGGAGGTCCAACTTTGTAAAGACTCATCAAGAAGTTCATCCACCATTGGTATTGGGTACTTATCCTTGCTGGTGATACCATTTAGAGCTCGGTAGTCGATGCACATCTGTTAAGTTTCGTCCTTCTTGCATACAAGTAGCACCGGTGAGGAATAGGGGCTGTAGCTTGGCCGAGTCACCCATGTTTCAAGCATCTTCTTTATAATTTTCTCAATTTCATCCTTCTGGAGGTGAGGATAGTGGTATGGTCGAGTATTCGCCGGTGGTTTGCTTGGAAGAATTAGAATTCGGTGGTCATGTAGCCGAGTAGGAGGAAGACTGCGTGGTTTAGTAAAAACGTCATTAAATTCAACAAGCAATTAGGTGAGATTTTGATCTTCAATTTCTATTTTCTTTCCCTCTAGTTGCTGCTGGAGATACATAAAAAAGCCACCATTTATCTTGTGTAAAACTTTCTCCATTCGTTGGGTCAAAATAGCGGTTACGTTGCTTCTGTTAGGATCGGAGAGACGAAGAGGGGAGGGGGGGTGAATTAGTGCAGTGGGTTAAAACTCGTAAGTTTGAAACCGATTTCGTAAATAGCTAGTTTATGTGAAAATTTAAATTCGATGAAAGATGACTTAGTTGAAGTTGCTTGAGTAAAGGAGAGGAAAAACTGAATGATTTACAGCTAAGTAAAAAACAATTCTGAAATTTAAACACTCACACATTCAAGAACACGATGATGTATAGTGGTTCGGTCAAGTGACCTACATCCACTTCCGAAGCCTTCTCCGATGAGGCTTCCAACTTCCACTAGTAAATCCTTTTGAAGGGAAAGGACCAAATACTACTCTTACAACCCTTTTACAAGAATTTCACACTCTTACAGATTTTTCAAAGAGAAAGAGGGAGGTGAACACTAGCTATTGAAAACAAGACTTTACCAAAGCTTTCGCTCAATTTCTAATTCTCAAAAGGGTGTACTTTTTATTGAGAAAGGAGGGGTATTTATAGATCTTAAGAGGATTCAAATTTGAGCTCCAAATTTAAATTCTGTTTGGGTTTCCCGGTACTGGTGGTGCCACTACTTGTCAGTTGTCAGATTGATAGTGCACAGGGCGGTTCCACCACCCAAGGCAGCGGTGCCACCACCCCAGGCTAGGCGGTGCCACTGCCTGGCACTCGGCCACTAGGTGGTTCCACCGCCCAGCACAAGCAGTCGCACCTGTTTTAGGCCCAAATCGCCCCAATAAGAGCCCGGTTGACCCCTACTAGGTTTAAACAGGATTATTTCCTAATCCTTACCCTAATTACGTGCCAACTATGAAATTGAAACATAATTCTAAGTGATTTAAACCAACATTCTTCAAGTCTACTTCTGACGAGCTCTCCGACGAGATTCTGGTGGACTTCCGACACTTCCTTCGGATTTCTTTCGGTGGACTCCCAGCATGCTCTCAGATTGTATGGTGAGCTCAACGAGTCTTCGGCAAGCTTCTGAACCTTCTCAGTAAACTCATCGAACCTCCGACGATCTTTGTGGTGAACTTTCAAAAACTTCGGTAAGTCCCTGATTCGATCTCGGTTGGTTCCGGCAATACTTCCGACTACCATTCGGACTTTCAGTGAACTCTTGAACTCCCAACGAACTTGACCTCGGTAAATCGCTTTATATTTTAATCCCATCGTAGTTAATCCTGCACACTTATCTCGATAATATAGATTAGAACAAATATTTCACTAATTGACTTCATCATCAAAATCTGAGATTCAACAATCTCCCCCTTTTTTATGATGATAATTAATTGATGATGGAGTTACTCTTAACTCCTCCTATCTATATGTCATATCATGAGAAAGTAAAAACACTTGAATTCAATCTTTTGAATTTAAGCCGAAACCGACACTTGAATTCAATCTTTTGAATTCAAGCCGAAACCGATACAAGTGTTTTTACTTCGTATTTTAATTACGAAACTGATACAAGTCAAGCTTCATAAGCAAGCTTAAGCATAAATATGAAAAGAATTCAAGCCGAAACTGATATAAGTGTTTTTACTTCGTATTTTAATTACAAAACTGATACAAGTCAAGCTTCATAAGCAAGCTTAAGAATAAATATGAAAACTTCATATTTTAAACAATGTCAAGGTATTACACCTATAACCATTCATCATTACGACAAGAAATATAAATTCAAATATGACAAAGATCAAATGATATCAGAAAGAGTGTTCAATAACAAGGCATGATATCAAATGAAGAAATAGCTTATCTCAAGAAAATTTACATTTAAACATTTGTGATGCAATACGATTAATTTATTTTTCACTATATCATATCAATTTCCCATTTTTCTCCCCCTTTGTCAATAACAAAAAAAGAGGTGAAGAATTCATGCATTGCTCCGAAAGAAAAATTCTCATTTATCAAGCCATGAGTAGGAGATATCAAAATTCGATTAATCATTAGCTTGGCATTCATGTAAAACATGCTGAAAGTAGGTGGAGGGAGCATGAAATCATTCGAGGAAGATGTTAAATCATACAAAATATTACAACAATATGAAAGCGTCATCCAAAAGTTACGATTGAACAAAAAATTCATTCAAAGTCCGAGTAGATGAAATGCAAGAAACATCATATTTGGAAATATACAACATCATCCATAGTAATCATCCATAGTAGTCATAAGGTTTACAAAGCAAGAGTTAAAGACAACAACTATTCCTCTGAGGGAATTCCAAGATGCTTATACAAGTGATCTATTTTCCAATTCATCTGTTGCACTTTCTTCAAAATTTCAGCTTGCTGTAAGTTGATTTGATTTTGCTATGATTTGATTTGATTTAATGCTAGCATGATTGGATCTTCAGTGGATGGAGCAGGAGCTGGCTCAGATGGTGCTTGACCAAAGGGACTAGGCGGAGGAGATTCACTTCCCCTAATAATTGGTGTTTCAGGTCGCTCTACTGGTGGGGGAGCTAGATCAATTCTCCTAGGTTGCCTAATCCATAGGCTATTTCTAAAGGTGCATCTAATTCTCTTCAAGAGGTTTATGTTTATGGTGTTATATCTGTCGACCTGCATTATTTCCTTATCGGGTGACACATAAATATCATGTGCAATTATTAATCTAGTGATCAACCCGCCATACGATAACATTAAGTCTCTAGAGATAATTTCCATCATGTGTTGTCTAATCAAGCATCCAGAGCAGTTGTTTTGTCGGGTCATGATCCAATACATGGTGCTTAATTCTAACATACTAATCTCATCATGGTGAAATTATTTAGGAAGAAGAATGCTTATGATGATGTGATGAAGTATTTTTGAATTGAAAGGTAACAAGTGCTCGTAGCTTTTAGGAATAATGCCTAAGTTAGGATTTGCAAAAATCGTCTCTAAAGCTTCGGAGTGAGTTGCTCCAATTGCATCCATATCCCATTGGCCTTTGAAATAACATCATCTATTCTTTTCTTCAATTACAATTAGCTTATATATCATATGATCAAAAATATGAATTTTGATCATATGATATAGGTAGTCAATCTATCATTTTCAACACTCATGTTTGCGTAAAATAACTTAACCAATCTAAGGTAGATCGGTTCATCGATTTGGAAGATAGGTAAGACATTTAAATCGGTAAACCATCTAATAGGTTCTAGGTTTCCTAGTTCACCTAGATCAATATGTTTTCCATTATGTATGGCTTTAGATTCAAAATTTGGGTACCTTAGAGCTATCTCATTAGATCTAAAGAGGATTGGGTCATAGGAATCTCCTTCCAACCTTTTCCCTTTGCCTCTTGATGATTTCTTAGGAGCCATATCTATTCATAATGATGATTCAAAAAGAAACAATAAGGAAAAGACCAAGAAATGAGAAGAGAAGAGAAAATTGTAGATTTTACCTTCTTTGAGTTTCCTTGGGAGGTGAGGAGCTTGATTCAAGAGAAAATCTTTATTAGGCCTTTTAGAGGAAGAAGATGGGGAGAGGAGAGGATTAGAAAGGTTTGGAGGAGGAAGAGGAGCTAAAAATAGGGTTGGGGTCAGTTCTACCGCCAACCCTAAACACACCCCTTAAATAGAGGGGTGTTTGGGCGGTGCCACCGCCTGGTGGCACCAAATTTTTTCTTTTTTTTAAATTTAATTTTCAGAAGTTTTAATGTGTTGAATCGAGATAGGATGATGTCTTAGATCGCTCTTTGAAATACAAAATCAAAATGAGGGAGGCAAATCCAGGAAAGTCGAAATTTTAAAAAATCCACAAAAGTCGAAATTATGAAAAACATATAATGCAGCTCATCCATGAGAACAATTCAACATACCTAATTCCCTTCTAATAAAGTCAAATTGTTCTTCATTTAATGGTTTTGTCAAAATATCCGCTAATTGATGTTTTGTATAAAGTGATGTTTAATGTCAATATGCTTAGTTCTAGAGTGTTGAATTGGATTTTTGGTTAGACAAATAACACTTGTGTTATCACATTTTATAGGAATGTTCTTTAAATAAATTCTATAGACTTCTAATGTATTTTTAATCTAAACAACTTGTGCACAGCATGCACTTGTAGCTATGTATTCAGCTTCTGCCGTAAATAGTGCAACCGAATTTTGTTTCTTAGAGGTCCAAGAAACAAGTGCATATCCTAGAAATTGACATATTCTGGATATGCTTTTTCTATCTATTCTACATCTGCCAAAATCGACATCTGCATAAGCTATTAAATCAAGGTTATTGGATTTTGGATACCATAATCCCAGATTAGTACCTTTAAGATATCTAAGAATTCTTTTAATGGCTTTAAGATGTGATAGCTTAGGATCAACTTGAAATCTCACACAAAATCCTATGCTAAACATGATATCCGGTCTAGTCACAGTAAAATAGAGCAAGCTACCTATCATTCCCCTATATGTCTTTTGATCAAAATTTTCTCCACTTTCATCTAAATCTAACTTAGTGGAAGTACTCATAGGAGTATTTATGGCTTTTGAACCATCCATGTTAAATCTTTTTAACAATTCTAATGTATATTTAGATTGATTAAGAAATATGTCATTACTAAGTTGTTTAATTTGCAATCCTAGAAAGAAGGTTAATTCTCCCATTAGGCTCATTTCAAATTCATGACTCATATACTTGGCAAATGATTCATATAGTGATTCATCCGAAGAATAAAAAATAATATCATTAACATAAATTTGAACAATAAATAAATTATTTTCAAAATGTTTGATAAACAATGTAGTATCAACTTTGTCTTTAGTAAAATTATTTAAAATTAAGAACGAACTAAGCCTCTCATACTAGCCCTAGGGGATTATTTTAATCCATAGAGAGCCTTAGTTAGTTTAAACATATGATTGAGAAGAAGAGAATTTTCAAATCCAGGTGGTTGTTCAAAATACACTTCTTCAGAAATAAAACCATTTAAGAAAGCACTTTTGACATCCATTTGAAATAATTTAAAATTATTACTACTAGCATACGCAAGGAGCATCCTAATGGCTTCTAATCTTGCAACAAGAGTGAAGGTTTCTTATAATTGATACCTTCTTCTTGGTTGAAACCTTTGGCTACTAGTCTAGCCTTATTTCTAACCACGATACCGCATTCATCTTGCTTGTTTCTAAAGACCCATTTAGTACCAATAACTAAATGATCATTAGGTCTAGGAACAAGCTTCCATACCTCATTTCTTTCAAATTGATTCAATTCTTCTTGCATTGTGATAACCCAAGAATCATCTTTCAAGGCAAAGTCAATGCACTTGGGTTCAGTTTGAGAAATAAAAGCAGCATGGGCACAAAAATTTTTTAGAGAAGAACGAGTTTGAACCCCTTTCGATGTGTCTCCTATAATTAACTCCTTGGGATGGCAATCTACATACTTCCATTCCTTGGGTAAGGAAATTTGGGAAGAAGATACATCCAAGTTACCATTTTGAGGAGAGGGTTCATTCAAATTCAAATCATCAAAATCAGATTATCATCAAAATCATTCTTCTTAAATTCAGAAAATTCATTAAAAACTACATGAATAAACTCTTCTATAACTAAGGTTCTTTTGTTGAAAACCCAAAAAGCTTTAGAAATAGAAGAGTAACCAAGAAAGATGCCTTCATCAGATTTAGCATTGAATTTTCCTAAAGCATCCTTTTCATTTAAAATAAAACATTTGTAATCAAAAACCTTAAAGTAAGAAACATTGGGGATTTTTTTATTCCATAATTCATACAGAATCTTAGATAGAGATAGCCTTACTAGAACTCTATTCATGACATAGCAAGCTGTGTTCACGGCTTCGGCCCAAAAATATTTGGGTAAATTATATTTATTTAACATGGTTCTTATCATTTCTTGTAAATTTTTATTTTTTCTTTCTACTACTCCATTTTGTTGAGGATTCCTCGGAGTAGAAAAGTTGTGGTTATAACCATTTGTCACAAAAATTTTGGAAGTCACGGTTTTGAAATTCACCACCGTGATCACTCCGAATTGATAAAATCATGAAACCTTTTTTGTTTTGAGTAAGTTTATAAAATTTAGAAAAATATTTGAAATAATCACTTTTGTGAGCCAAGAAATAGGTCCAAGTGTATCTACTATAGTCATCCACAATTACGAAGGCATATTTACTACCACCTAGGTTTGTAATGTCAACTGGTCCAAATAAGTCCAAATGGATCAATTGCAATGGTCTAGTGGTGCTAATTTGATTTTTTTGATTTGAAACTAGTTTTTATTTATTTTCCTAATTGACACGCATCACATACTTTGTCCTTGACAAACTTCATATTAGGAATCCCTCGTACTAATTCTCTAGATGAAATCTTGGATATTAGTTTCATGCTTGCATGGCCTAATCTCCTATGCCAAAGCCAAGCATCATCATTCAAATCCAAAAAACACATTTCATTACTTAGTTCATCAATATTAATGGTGTAGACATTATTTTGTTTTAAAGTAATCATGGATATGTTATTGTTTGGTTTTTCAATAATGCAAACATTAGATTCAAATCTAACAACATAACCTTTATCGCATAATTGACTAATGCTTAAAAGATTATGTTTTAATCCATCAACTAGCAACACATCATCTATTGAAAAACTTGATTTTACCCTTGTTATCTCCAAAGGTGACATACCCTTCTTCTTTGCTAGTGAGTATAGAGAATTGAGATGGATCTTCGGTCATGTGCCTTGAGCATCCACTATCAATCAAGACACTATCTCTTGCTCCTAGCTTATGATAGTGAATGTGTCTACAAAAGAAAATGGTTTTTAGGTACCTATTTGATTTTGGGAGCCTCAAATATTGATCTACTAACTTTGTCATTTAGCATTGAATTATTTATGGTTCTTTTAGGAACCCATATCAATTTGTGTGGACTAATTTTCTTAAATGGACATTTGTAAACAACATGTCCGGATTTGCAACAAAAATTGCATTTCAAATGAGAGGATACATGTAATGTTGGCCCTTTAATGAAGGTGGTTTGGGTTCGGTGAGATCCACTCACGAATCCAATTCCACATCTACTCCCGACGTGACCTTTGTTTGCAAGGATCATGTCTGAGCTCTTGCTACCGACCTTAAACTTGTTTAGAGTCCCTTTGAGTAGCAAGTTCTCATTTTCGATTACTTCTAAGTGATTACACTTAGAGCATGGGAGTAGAGAGAGAGAATCATACTCAAGACTTTTAAATTTATCAAGGAATAAAGCATGTTCCTTTTTTAATAAATTGAACCTTTTTGTAATAGTTCTACATTCATCAAATAATTCATGGAAAGCAATTGAAAGCTCATCGAAAGATAAATCTTCATTAAGTAAATTACTTACCTCTTCTCCCAAAGCCATTAGAGCGAAGTTGGCCTCCTCTTTGTTGCTTGCTTCTTCATCCTCGGAGTCACTTGAGTCATCTCATATAGCCTTCAATGCTTTCTTCTTCTTTGGTTGCTTCTTCTTGGCTTGGGAGCATTCATATTTGAAGTGTCCCGGCTTCTTGTACTCATAGCAAATGACTTGGTCCTTTTTATGTTCAAGTTTATTTTTTATGTCATTTTTAAATTTATTCTTTCTTATAAATTTTTTAAATTTTTGAGTTAAAAGTGCAATGTCATTGTCACTGTCCTCAGCACTTGATGTTCCTTTCAAGTGGTCTTCTTATGTTCTTAGTGCCATATCCTTCCTGTTCTTTGGAAGGGGGTTCTCGAGCTCTTCATGAGCATAGCACGTCATTTCGTAGATCATTAGAGACCCAATAAGTTCTTCAAGAGGAAAAGTTTTAAGATTCTTGGTCTCTTGAATGGCTGTAACTTTTGGATCCCAACTCTTTGGAAGGGATCTTAAAATTTTAGTTACAAGTTCAAAATTAGAAAAACCTTTACCAAGAGCTTTGAGTCCATTGATGACATCCGTGAAGCGGGTGTACATGTCTCCGATGGACTCACTTGGTTTCATTCAGAAAAGTTCATAAGGATGCACAAGAATCTTGATTTTGGACTCTTTCACTCGACTAGTGCCTTCATGTGTGATCTCAAGAGTACGCCAAATATCAAAAGTCGATTCACATATCGAAACGCGATTAAATTGATTTTTGTCAAGAGCGCAAAATAAGGCATTCATAGCCTTTGCGTTTAAAGCAAAAGTCTTCTTTCTCTGATTCATTCCATTCGCTCGTCGGAAGAGAAGATTTTTGAAATCCATTTTCAACGATGCTCCAAAGCTCAAAATCCTTGGAAATAAGAAAGATCCTCATACAAGTCTTCCAATACGTGTAATCTGACCCATTGAATATAGGTGGACGTGTAATGGAATGACCCTCTTGCATACTGGAATATGACATCTCTCTTGGGTTTTAAACCAAATATGAGAGTGAACCTTGCTCTGATACCAATTGTTCGGATCAGAGAGGCACAAAGAGGGGGGTGAATTAGTACAACGGGTTAAAACTGGTAAGTTTGAAACCGATTTCGTAAATAGTTAGTTTGTATGAAAATTTCAATTTGATGAAAGATGACTTAGTTGAAGTTGCTTGAGTAAAGGAGAGGAAAAACTGAATGATTTGCAGCTAAGTAAAGAAATGATTCAGAAATTTAAACACACACATTCAAGAACGCAACGATGTATAGTGGTTCGGTCAAGTGACCCTACATCCACTTCCGAAGCCTTGTCCAATGAGGCTTCCAACTTCCACTAGCAAATCCTTTTGAAGGGGAAGGATCAAATACCCCTCGTATAACCCTTTTATAAGAAGTTCACACTCTTACAGATTTTTCGGAGAGAAAGAGGGAGGTGAACACTAGCTATTGAAAACAAGACTTTGCCAAAGTTTTTGCTTAATTTCTACTCTTAAAATGGTGCACATTTTGCAAGGAAAGGAGGGGTATTTATAGATCCAAAGAGGTTTCAAATTTGAGCTCCAAATTTGAATTCTGTTTGGGTTTCCTGGTGCTGGTGGTGCCACCGCCTATCGGTGGCGGTGCCACTGCCTGTCAGTTATCAGACTGACAGTGCACAGAGTGATTCCACCGCCCAAGGCAGCGGTGCCACCGCCCATGCACTCGAGTGTTGGGCGGTGCCACCACCTAGCACTCGGACACTAGGCGGTTCCACTGCTTGGACCATTCAGCTTTGCTGAATGGGCCCTGTTTTAGGCCCAAATTGCCCCAATAAGAGCCCAATTGGCCCCTACTAGGTTTAAATAGGATTATTTCCTAATCCTTACTCTAATTACATGCCAACTATGAAATTGAAATATAATTCTAAGTGATTTAAACTAACATTTTTCAAGTCTACTTTCGGTGAGCTCTCCGACGAGATTCCGATGGACTTCCGACACTTCCTTCGGATTTCTTCCGGTGGACTCTCAGCATGCTCACGGATTGTATGGCGAGCTCAACGAGTCTTCGGCAAGCTTCCGAACCTTCTCGGTAAACTCCGCGAACCTCCGACGATCTTTGCGGCGAACTTTTGAAAACTTTAGTAAGTCCCTGATTCGATCTTGGTTGGTTCTGGCAACACTTCCGATGACCATTCGGACTTCCGGTGAACTCTTGAACTCCCGATGAACTTGACCTCGGTAAATCGCTTTATATTTTCATTTCATCATAGTTAATCCTGCACATTTATCTTGATAATATAGATTAGAACAAATATTTCACCAATTGACTTCATCATCAAAATCCGAGATTCAACAACTTTCGCGCTTCCCACGTAGGATGACATGTTTGCCTTTGCAGTAGAATTTCATAATAACTTAGAAAAGTTCCAAGAGACGTTACCTAGTATTGTTAGTCATTCTATGCCTAGCACGGCCTCATAATCATCAATTGGTAGGAGGAAGAAGTCGACAATAATTTCTTGGTCTTGCAGTAATAGTTTCACCTATGGGCATCTTTGGTCACACTTTAGGATTCGACCGTAAGTGACCTTTACGTTGAACTTGCTACAACCTTCGATGTGGAGTACTATCCGAGCAGCAACCTTACTATTTAAGAAGTTATTAGTGCTGCCCGTATTGATGAGAATAGTGATCGGTTGTTGTTTGAGAAGGCCTCCAACTTTCATCGTTTGTGGATTTGAGTAGCCGGCTAACGCGTGTACCATAAAGTCGGTCAGCTGTAGCTCTTCTTCTACATCTTCTTCCTTATGTTCAAGGCTCTCTTCTAGCTATTCAATGACCTCTTCTTCCACTGGTTCAATCACAAGAAATCTCCTTTTTTTTCAGCGATGCTCGCGGCTCCATGGCTCATCATAATGCCAACATAACCCTTTTGCATATCGCTCCTGATGCTCTTCTCTTGTCAACTTTTTTGGTGCAGGAGCTTGGTTGACAGTAGGGGAGGGGGTGGGGGGGCTTAGGGCTTCGTTATTGATGGTTGGGGAGTGACCCTAGTCCTTCGGACTTCATGGTTCAATCGCTCCTCTTAAAGTCGTGTGAATGAGATGGCTTCCATAAGTGTGTACGGTTGTCGCGGTTTAACTTCTCCCCGGATCTCCGACTTCAGGCCCTCAATAAACGTCCCCAATAGTTATTTTTCTGACTAATCATAAGTTTAATTAGATAACCTTTTAAACCTAGTTTGATACTCTTTAATGGTGGAGGTTTGTCGGATCTTTGCTAGTTGTCCATCAAAGTTCTCGTAATCGGTTGGTCCAAAGCGGATCAGTAGTCCTTCTTTGAATTGTCACCATGAGAGGACTCCATGAGTGTGTTCAAACCAATTAAACTACTGTATGGCATCCCCTTCAAGATGTATAGCTATAATTTCCACCATAGATACGTCCGTGATTTTGTGGTACCGAAAATATCACTCCGCGTGCGAGATCCAACCAATCGGGTCTCTTTCTTCCCATCTAGGAAAGTCCACCCTCATGCGTGGAAAGTAGGGATATGTCATAGAGCCTCCCGTCTCTTGAAAGTCATCTCTTCTATTAGAGCTCTCTCCTTGATGTGATTTCTTTAGGCTCGGTGATCGGCCCAAACTGAGTTTGGCAAAGAGAGTCTGAATCTTATCCTCTATTCGCGTCTCGAAGGCTTCAAATTTAGTGTTGATTGCCTCCTCAGATGCCATAGTATATGCCTCTAAATCTGTAATATTAAGATCTCTCTTTTGTTGTCGGATTAAAGGCATGCATTGGATAAGAGAAGTGGTGGCCGAAAGGGTTGGTGGATTGGAGGATGTAGGCTGCGGTTTAGGCTTGTTTTGTGGCTATTTTGGGTGCTATTTAGGGGTGTAGTTTGATAGAGTTTTAGGGCTGTGATGGTAGTGGATGAAGGTTGGGAAGAGGATTTTAGATCTGTGGTAGATGGTAGCAAAGTTTTGATAGAAATTGGTAGAAGTTGCTGCAGATATGTGTTGTCTCGTAAGAGCAGAATTATCATCGAAGAAATAGCAGTTTCTCTATGAAATTTTCAGCAAAAAACCTGAGATATGAGGAGGGGATTTGACAGCAAATTCTTGGTTTAGATAACAGCAATGATAGCAAATTGGATCAAGAAAATTTTGACAGCAATTCGGTGGAAGTGGCTGTAGATATGTGCTGTCTCGTAAGAGCAAAATTATCATCGAAGAAATAGCGGTTTCTCGATGAAATTTTCAACAAAAATCCTGAGATTTGAGAAGGGGATTTGACAGAAAATTCTTGATTTAGATAACAGTGATGATGATAAATTGGATCAAGAAAATTTTGGTAGCATAATAGCAAGGAAATTGGTGCAAGTTGCGATGGCAGAATTCTCATCGAAAAATTTCAGCGGTTTGCGACGAAAATTTGCAGCAACTCAGGAATGTTTCAGAGATGAATTCCACAATAGATCAATCACAGATGAAAGCCAAGATGATCTATAAAGTGCATAAAAAATTTCATTCAAAAAGGATAGCAAATAGATTGGTTTAAAGGCAGCAATATGCGGCTGAAATTTTCTACAACAATCCTTCATTTGCAAATATGATAACTTTTACGATGAAAGGAATTCGCAGTAAAGGATAGATAGCAATACTTCTTTTTAGTATTTTGAATGAAAAATTACAGCAGCAAAAGGTATTGGTGATAGGAGAATATCATATCTCTAATGCAATTGGAGGTGGTGGCAATAGATTGATTTGATCTACGATAGAAGATGACGGTAGAACGGCAACGTCAAGAGCAATTGTGAGAATTGCTTGGTTGATGGTGGATGGCAGGGATGGCAGCAAAAGAAACAAGATTGCTGCTCTAATACCAGATGATAGAACCTTAGAGAAATTCTAGGTAGATTGATTTTTGAGGAGGATCAACCCTTGGAACACTATAGGGGTTCCACCCGCTAAGTAGTCGGCCTTGTGGCTGCAAAGTAGAATGATCTTTTCTTGTTCAAACGAGGTGGAGGCTACATGCTTATATAGGACTCCAAACCCTAGCCCTAGGGGCTGCTTCCTAAGTAAACTACCCATTTTGCCCTCAACCTTAGATGATTGGCTTAGTAAAGGGGGGCGACGGCTAAGAAGCCCAAAGGCCCAAATATAAACCCTAGCCACTCATCTTTATAGGATAGAGGTGGCTAGGTGGGGTTTATTACACTCTTACAGGGTTTTTATTAGCTGCTACTTAGTTGAGTAGGACCCAACCCTGCTAGGGTCCTATCACCGATCCATCAACATGTTGATCTCCCTCAATATCTGATCTTAGCGTAATGCATGATCCTTCTGCTCGATGGCCGAACTCATGGCACGAAATCTATCTTCCAGTACATCGACCAATCTTTTGACATGATGCTCTCCGGTCTAACATCTGATTCTCTTGCCTCAATCGATTTGTCTTTCCATGATCGAAGTTAGTCCTGCATTACTCAAATGCTCATTAGATTATAACTTCATTAATTGATTTCATCATCAAAATCTGAGCTTCAACAATCTTCTTATTCTATAGCACCTTGATTAGATCATCTTGAGCTTTATCAAAACCAAATTTTGATTGAGATGCAATATATCCATCAACATCTTAACACTTTTGATGAACACTTTTATACTTTATTTATGCATTTTTTATTGCCATGACCTAAGTAGATTGTATATACCTCCTTTTTATTGATGACAAAAGGGGAGGTAGTAACTATGTTTATCTTTGTGTTTTGATATTAAATAAAAAATGTTATTTTATGATATTTTTAACTTATGATGTTTTTAACTTATGATGATGCCTTATGATGCTTTTTAACTAAAATTATGCATCTAATTTTTGTGATGATTACTATTAAAAATCGCTAGAATTTATGATAAAATTATTTCAACTTGAATTCAAGACTAGCATTGAAAGGTTATTATTTTGAAATAAAGTTTATCATATTTTTAAGATGGCATATAGATAAGGAGAGCTTGGTTAAGACTCTATCATTAATTGATTATCATCATAAAATAAAAGAATATTAAATCCTAAATTTTGATGATAAAATTAATTGATGAGTTTATTGGACTAATATGATTTTGAGATAAGTGAAGCAAGAAAATATTTTGATCAAAGAATCAGGCTACTAAAGGGCCAACTATCAAGCAAGAGAGTCAGACATTGTGTTAAAAAATTATTATATTAATAATTAGACATCAATCATAATAACAAAGGATCGAATTACATCAAAATATAAGTTGTGAGAAAATCGACTTGCTGATGGAAGGAGTGATATGCTAAAGGAAATGTCGATATGCTAGATGTTTGGACGAAGTGCCAAAAGATTGGATGACATACCAGAAGAGTAGATAATGTGTCAAAAGCTTCAAAGATATTCTAGATAAGTGATTGATTTGTCAAAGTCTTAATCAAAATCATTTAAATTAATTTATTAAGTCAAAACAAAGCCAATTTGTTAAGAAAGTTATTAGGCATAAAGCAAGGCCAAATTAAGCCATTAGAAGGCCAAACAAGTTGCCTAAACTAAGCCTAGGTAGTGATATTGCTTGGCCTAAGCGGTAGTACTACTTTGGTTAGTCAATAAGCTTTATTTGTGCTTTGTTAGCCTTTTTAAAAGTGGTACCTGCTAGTTACAGGTGCTCTACAAGCCAATCACGTGAATGATGGCACCTATAACATGCTGCGTCAATTTCTTTGCTTATGATTATTGGTATTTTCTCATATTATCTGGATGTATATTATGATGTCCTTAGATCTATGCAATGGGAATCGGATCATCATGAGATCGCGATAATGAGACCGATTCACCATTAAACATAGACCCTAAATAATCCTAGTCATAGGTTACTCGAGAGGGACAACGAGATAATTGGGGCAGACTAGTGTGTTGTATACCCATCCATATGATGGAGGTGGCTAGTATTATAGCTACTTGTGTGGGGATACTAAGGATATAGTGTAGGTGCTCATTGGAGAATGAGTTCACTGATTGATCCGCTTACGGAATGCTGGATGGTTATTGATACCTGACGTCGGACAACGATTCCGTAGCCCCAATAGTGTATCTGGTTCTTAAACTTGAGACATCAAAGATACCTTGTATGAGTAGTCCATTCTTTGATGCCGGACTTACAGGTTTGGAAAGTTTCAAATCTGATACAACTGGTTCTCGGGAATGGTGGTCAACCTTATGAAGGTAATTGAGTGTTAATAGAGGATCATCCACTCTCAGTATCATGAGAGGAATATCTCATTTGTTCTTGCTTAGGCAAATCCCTGGCCAAGGACATTCAGTTTGAGAGAAAGAGTACTTCAAGAGAATCCGATTAGAGTGAGACTCGATTGAAAATCATATAGGCCTAACAGCACCATACCCAATATACGGTCTTTGGGATATTAGATGGATAAGGGACTATAAGTACACAGTAACTTAGGATAAATAGGTCCAAAAGATTAGATTCTCCTATATCGTCTAGGGACTATGGCGTAGTGGCCTAGTACATCCATAGTCGATGAGTCGAGTGAATTATTACAAATATAATAATTCACTGAGTCAGAAGGAGTTTTAATAGGTATAACTCACGACCAACTCGATATTGGGCCTAGAGGGTCACACACATATGGTAGGTGTTACGATGAGTAGATGTTCGGATATGAGATATCCGTCGGAGCCCTTATCTTATTGGGTATTCAATAAGCCTCTGAATTATTGAATCCCATTATTGAGATCAAATAAGAGCTCGATTATTGGGTAGAGACCTATTAATCTAAGAGACTTGGGTAATTGGATGGAGATCCAATATCCAATAGAGTAGGATCCATTAGGATTTACAACAAGCCTCTATAAATAGGAGGGAAACAAAGGTCCATAGGCTAGGATTTTTTTATGGCCACCTCCTATTCTCCTCTCCCAAGAGAGGAGCATCTGTTGGGATCTAGAGCGGCACTAAGAGGGGAGGTGAATTAGTGTAGCAGTTAAGAACGATAAATTTTAGCGATTTAAAGGGATTTCAAAATCTTCGTACATTGAAAATCTCGTTTTGACTAAAACTGATTTCGATTGAAGTGTATCGGAAATGTAATTAACTTGAGAGCACTTAGAGATGAAGAAAGACAGTGATAAGGAAGTAGGGCAGCTAAATAAAATGATTTACAAAAAGATAAAAGCAATAAGGAAACACAAACCAGATTTTTATTGTGGTTCAATCATACGACCTATGTCCACTCTTGATTCCTCTTCTCTTAAGACCACCGGCTTTCCACTAGTTGTCTTCCTTCCAATGGGCAAAGACTAATTCCCTTATAACACCTCTCCTTTTGATGGGCTCAGGAGATAACCCTTACAAGCACTACACTCCTCTCTTTCGGCGGAATACAAATAAGAACTAGATGAGAGATTTCTAAAGTGATTTGAATAGCGTTTTCTCACTTTTAAAGTATGTGTGCTTGTATATTTAACCTAGGGATGAGAGAGATTTTTATAGGCTCCAATCTGATTCAAACTTGTAGCCAAAAACCTTCTTATCTTGGGTTTATCGGGTACTGGTAGTACCACCGCCTGTCATTAGTGGTACCACTGCTAATGCACTCTGGTTTTGTCAATGTACTGGATGGTACCACCACTCAGTCTAATGGTACTATCACCTAAGCACACTGACATGTTAGTGTACTGGGCGGTACCACCACTCAAGTACACTAACACTGAGCGGTACCACTGCCTAGACTCAGTCTAGAAGACTGAGCCTTCTGGTGGTGCCACTGCCAACCCTAGCACTTGGGCACTATTTGGGCCCTTCATTTGGCCCAACACAACCCCAATGCAGGCCTAGTTGGCCCCTAACTAGGTTGACCAATTACAACCTAATTAAGCTAATCCTACTCCGATCTAGACAATTATTACAATACGAATCATAATTAGTTACCTAACATGTCTTTGGTCTATCGGCGCTTCGTCCGACACTTCGGCCCATCGTCCTCTCTTGCGGCTTATTGCCTAATCAATAGCTAACCTCCGTAGCCCCGATCTTCTTAGAGCAACTCCGCTCCTCTTGGCCTAATACCCAATTTCTTTGTCTGAAGCCTTCTGCCGATCGTCGACCGGACCTCCAACTCAACATCTAATCTCCTGACATAATTTTCTCCGGCACAACATCAAATTTTTCTATGTCAATTGTCCAATCCTAACTGAGAGTATACTTGCATGACTCAAAACATAGTTAGATTATCAAAACATAATCAATTAGTTTCATCATCAAAATTTGAGATTCAACAGCATCTTCGCAGCCCTGTCGTGTAGATCCCACTAGAGAGGAGGATGCTTGACATCCTTTATCCTCCCCATGGATCTGCAGGCATCTTAGGGATATATGAACTCCCTAGGTACTATCTTTTTACATACACAGTTTTTGGATTCACAGATATGTGTTTTTACATACCGATCTTCGCATAACGATGGAACCTTTCACGGAAATCTAGGATTTTGTGCTTTCATTCTTTCATTATGCATGTGATGTCACCCTTGGATTTCCCAACAGTGGTATTAGAGCCAAGTTTTTCATGCAAAAATTAGATTATTAACTACGTGTGTTGTGATTAGAATAGCTTTTGTCGTCAAAATTATTAACACAAAAGACAAGAGAGCAATAACTATTGCTGCTCTCCTAGTTTAGCCAAGGCTACTTGCAGCTATGGCCGTGCGCAAGGGGTTGCCAGCAGTCAGTGGGCGGTGGCCATTTGCCCACAATGGCAACACTGCTCGCATGCGCAAAGGGCACCCGCAGGCAAGGCCACAACGGGTGGCCTGCCTGTGCGTGGGCACTACGCCCACCGCAGGGGCGGCTAGTGGGCATTGGACGGCCTGCCTGTGTGTGGGCATTATGCCCGAGGGCGAGCACCACCCCCCCCCCCCCTTGTAGGGGAGGGTGACACCTACAGCGACGCTCGTAGCGGTGCTTGCCCACATAGGGGCATCGACCCGCTACGGGCATTGCCCCATAGGGGCAGCGCCAGCAAGCGAGCGCTTCTGCCCACGAGTGGCACCCTGTTGTAGCGGCACCACTGACCGCAAGCATAATGCCCTTAAGCGAGCTGCCCTCGAGCAGGGGCAGCGCTCCCTCGTAGTGCCACTGCCGGCAGGGTGGCAATAGTGACAACCACAATGCGTGCAACAAGGGAGGGAATTAGGGTTTTGGCCAAAAGATAGTTTTGCCCTAGAGAATTTTAGAAATTCTTATTTTGTCCCTTCTAGTCGAATGACCAAATAACCCTCAGCATTCAAAAAATTTCTTGTATGTCCTTATTTTTCAAAAAATATTAGTTAATTAAATATTTAATTAACTATTATTATTTATCTAATAGTCATATAAAATAATATAAACATATGATGTATGATATGGATAAATAATCATGGATCGTGTGATGTGATGTATGTGTATGATATGATCATTATTATTATTGGGGCTTACGAGTCTCTATTTTTCTCTTTTATTGTTGGACCTACGTGCTTGTAATTATATTCTTTAACACATGCAGTTTTCGTAGATTTATTTTTGATGCACCGATCTTCGCACGACGACAGAAACTTTCTATAGGAAATCTAGGGTTTTGTTTTTTGTTCTTCCGCTGCGCATGTGATGTCACTCCCCTTGTGGATTTCCCAACACTAAATAGTAAGGTTGCTACTCGGATGGCACTCCACATCGAAGGTTGCAGCAAGTTTAATGTAAAGGTCACCAACGGCCGAATCCTAAAATGCGACCAAAGATGCCCGCAGGTGAAACTTTTACTGCAGGGCCAAGAAATTATTGTCGACTTCTTCCTCCTACCAATTGATGATTATGAGGTTGTGCTGTGCATAGAATGGCTGACGACGCTATGTGACATCTCTTGGAACTTTTCCAAATTGATTATGAAATTCTATTGCAAAGGCAAATAGGTCACCCTACGCGGGAAGCGAGGAAGCAACGTAACCACCATTTCAACCCAACGAATGGAGAAAATTTTACACAAGATAAATGGTGGCTTTCTTATGCATCTCCAGCAGCAACCAGAGGGGAAGAAAATAGAAATTAAAGATCAAAATCTCACTCAATTGCTTATTGAATTTGACGATGTTTTTGCTGAACCATGCGGTCTTCCTCCTACTCGGCAACAGGACCACCGAATTCTAATCTTTCTGGGCAAATCACCAGCAAACACTCAGCCTTACCACTATCCTCACCTCTAGAAGGATCAAATTAAGAAGATCGTGAAGGAGATGCTCGAAACATGGGTGATTCGACCAAGCTGCAGCCCCTACTCCTCACCGGTGCTGGCGCTACCAGATTTCAGTCGACCCTTCATCATTGAGGCCGATGCATCTGGAGTTGGAATTGGAGTTATTCTCATGTAAGATGGTCGACCACTCGCATACACCAGCAAGGCGTTGTCTCCCTCCCATCAAAAAATGTCTATCTATGATAAGGAGATACTTGCCATTGTGCACGTAGTAACAAAGTGGAGACCCTACCTAATTGGTCAATGATTTCAGATTAAAACCGACCATATAAGCCTTAAGTACTTTTTGGATTAGAAGATATCATCCCCGAAGCAACAAAAATGGGTAACTAAACTTCTAGGATTTGATTACGAAATTATTTACAAAAAGGGGAAAGAAAATATTGTTGCAGATGCGCTCTCACGGCTACCTGAGCAAGCTGAATTTTCAGTCATCTCTCTTCCTACCACTGGCTTCCTTGAGGACATTAGGGAGGAATGGAAGAAGGATCCAGAAACTAACAACATCATCAAAAAATTAGAGGAGGATCCAAGCACAATAGCTCACTATACTTAGGATTCGACGGATCTATACTACAAAGGTCGTATTGTGCTTATACCAAACTCCCCTTGCATCAAAGTCATTCTGCACGAAATGCACTCCACACCTTTAGTAGGGCACTCCAGATTTCTAAGAACCTACAAAAGAGTGAAGCAAAACTTTTATTGGAGAGGGATAAAAAAAATTATTTCTGAATACGTAGCACAATGTGATGTATGTCAATAGCAAAAAGGTGAAACAGTGGTGAGTCCATGGAAACTACAACCACTACCCATACTAGACTCGGTGTGGACTGACATCTCTATGGACTTCATCGAAGGGTTGCCACCTTCCAAAGGTAAAAGCACAATTCTTGTAGTGGTTGATCGACTTACGAAATATGCTCATTTTTGTGCTGTGCGAAATCCCTACACTAATGTTAGTATTGCTCAGATTTTCACAGAAAATATTATTAAACTGTATGGGATGCCAAGGTCCATTATAAGTGATCATGACAGGGTCTTCACTGGTAAATTTTGGACCGAGTTATTTCAATTGCAGGGCACCAAACTCAAGATGAGCACAGCATATTATCCACAAACTAACGGCCAAACAGAAGTAGTGAACAGGTGTTTAGAGATGTACCTTCGGTGTTTCGTCAATGATCGACCAAAGGAGTGGACGAAATGGCTCCCTTGGGCTGAATGGAGGTACAATGCTACATATCATGTTGGGAAATCCATCATGGGAGCGACATCACATGTGCAGCGGAAGAACAAAAACAAAACCCCAGATTTCCCATAGAAAGTTTCCGTTGTCGTGCGAAGATTGGTGCATCAAAAACAAATCCGCAAAACTGCACGTGTAAAAGAAGATACCTAGGGAGATCGTATATCCCTGAATTCTTGCAGATCTATGGGAGAGGATGAAGGAGGTCAAGCGTCCTCCTCTCTAGCGGTATCCACACGGTAGGAATTGTGACGATTCACCTCTCTCTCTAGGGAGAAGAGAATAGGAGGTGGCTACCAAAAAACCCTCAGCCTATAGAGCTTTGGTTCCCTCTTATTTATAGAGGCCCCTTGAAAACCCTAATGGATCTTTTGCCCTATTGGGTATTGGATCTCCATCCAATTACTCAAGCCTCTTGGATTAGTGGGTTTCTACCCAAGAATCTCTTATTAGCAATTATTGGATCTCATCTCAGGATCCAATAATTCAGGGGCTTAATGGATATCCAATAAGATCGGGGGTTTAGCGGATATCTAATATCCGAACCTCTACTCGTCGTAACACCTACCATATGTGTGTGACCCTCTAGGCCCAATATCGAGCTGGCCATGAGTCATACTTGTCAGAACTCCTTCTGACTTAATGAATTATTATCTCTATAATAATTCACCCAACTCATCGACTACGGACGTACCATGCTACTACGCCGCGACCCCCAGATGATACAGGGAATCCAATCCTTTGGACCTAACTGTCCTCAGTTACTATGTATCTATAGTCCCTCATTCATCTAATATCCCCGAGACCCTATACCGGGCATGGTGCTGTCAGGCCCATATGGTCTCTCCTCGAGTCTTGCTCTCGTCAAATTCTCCCGGAGAACCCTTTCTCTCTCAATCTGAATAACCTTGGCCAAGGATTTGTTCGAGCAAGAACACATTGTTGAATCTTGGATTTTGATGATGAAACTAATTGAGTGTGATTTGTGGTCTAACTGTGTTTTGAGTTACGCAGGTCTACTATCGATCAGGACTAGACATTTGACGCTGGAGGAATTGACGTTGCGCTGGAGGTGATCACGTTAGGATATTGGATGTCGAGCCGGAGGTTCGGTCGACTATCGGCGGGAGGCTTCGTACGTCGGGCATCGGGCCAAGAAGTGCGGAGTTGCGCCATGGATATCGAGGTTGCGGAGGTCAACCGTCGATTGGGCAACAAGCCGCTAGAGAGGGCGATGTGCCGAAGGATCGGACGAAGCACCGACCAATAATGTGCTGGGCAACTGAATGTCAATTCGCGTTGTAATAACTGTCTAGATCGAAGTAGAGTTTTTGGTGTTTGTTTGTGCAGGAGTGACTACGATAGGGATGAAGACATAAAGCGAAACAAAGGGCCGAAGACAAGTGTGATGAATCGTTGGGAGTTCGAGTGTTCAACGGAAGTCCGAAGATTCGTTGGGAGCGTTGCCGGAACCGACCGAGAACGAGTAGGGAGCTTGCCGAAGGGTTTTCGGAAGTTCGCCGGGAGGTTCGTCGGAAGTTCGCAAAACTTGCCAAGAAAGATCGGAGCTTGCCAAAGAAGCTCGAGGGAACTCGCCAAGATCATCGTGAAGTCCGAGAGCTTACTGTGAGTCCGTGGAATAGTTTCCGAAGGTTTGTCAGAAGACCGTCGGAAGTTGACCGGAAGCTCGCCGGAAGAAGTTGCCATGTGGACTTTGTAATAGCTTAGGAAACGTCTTTAAAATTCATAGTTAGCACGTATTTTGGGTTAGGATTAGATAACCCAAAGTGGGGCCCATTGGGCCTTGATTAGGATGAGTTTGGGCCAAAATTTTGGCCCAAACCGAACCAGCTTAATGCATGCATGCTACGTGCATGCTCTCATGTAGCCGATTTACTATAGCCGATTATTGTAGCAAAGCGGTAGCACCGCTTTACTGAGGCGGTAGCACCGCCCGCCATCAGAAAGTGGTGCGGGGTAGCACGCCGATCAAGGCGGTAGCACCGCCCGCCATCGTAGTAAGTGTAGCACCGCTGGTGAAGGCGGTAGCACCGCTTTGGTGTCTGCCAGATCGACAAAGACCGAAAAACTCAAAAGATTCAAATTTTTGGCTCTATGTTTGGGCTCCAAATTTGAATCACTTTAAGGCCTATAAATACCCCTCATATTCTTGGATGAAAGGTGTCTAGAACTAAAAAAAAGGAAGGGGGAAACTCTCTTGAAAGTGTGTCAAATCTTCCCTAAGTCTTAAGAGTGTTCTAGTCCAAGAGAGGGGTAAGAGTGCTCTGTAAGGGTTATCTCCTAATCCCGTCAAAAGGAGAGGTGTTGTGAGGGAGTTCATCCTCGCCCATTAGAAGGAGGATAGCTAGTGGAAAGCCGGTGGCCTCAAGCAAGGGGAATCGGGAGTGGACGTAGGTCGGATGACCGAACCACTATAAAAATCTGGTTTGCATTTACGTTCTTGCTATTTACTTTGCTGCAAACCCTTTTCACTTGCTGCCTTATTTACTCAACTTCATCTTCATCTTATTACGTATGCTTTAAAGTTGAAACGTAATCTTTTCGAGTTCAAACGAAACGTTGCATTCATTCATACGAAGTTTCTAAACTTGTGTTAATCGCTGAAAAATCTATCGTTCTTTACCACTACACTAATTCACCCCCCCTCTTAGTGCTGCTCGATCCCTAACAATTGGTATCAGAGCCACGTTCTTTCTCTTTCGGATTTACACCTGTGAGAAATGGCTCTAAATGGTTTTCAAGAGGGCTTTTCGATTTTTCATCCACCGTTCTTTAACGGTTCAGACTACACATATTGGAAAACTCGAATGAGAGTTTTCATGCTTTCAATGGATTTGGATTTGTGGAACATCATCGAAAATGGTTTTCAACCTTCCTCTAAACCGACGAACGAATGGTCGGTTTTGGAGAAAAGGTCGTTTTCTTTAAACGCAAAGGCTATGAATGCCTTATTTTACGCTTTGAATAAGAACGAGTTCAATCGGATTTCTATGTGCGAAACGGCTTTTGACATTTGGCGAACTCTTGAAATCACTCATGAGAGAACTAGTAGAGTTAAAGACTCGAAAATAAACCTCTTGTTGCATGATTTTGAGCTCTTCCAAATGACACCAAGCGAATCTATCGACGACATGTACACCCGCTTCACGGATGTCATCAATAGTTTGAAAAGTCTTGGTAAAAGTTTTTCGAATTTTGAACTCACTAACAAGATCTTAAGATCCCTTTGAAAATGGTGGGATCCTAAAATAACGGCGATTCAAGAATCAAAGGATCTAAATAATTATTCTATTGATGAACTCATTGGGTCTTTAAAGACCTATGAAATGGAACATGATGAATATGATGAACATGATGAACATGATGAACACATGAACCACCTTCTAAAGAACAAGAAGGTTTTTGAACTCCGAACTATGAAATGCCACTTGAGTAATGACTCAAGTGATGAGGACAATGAAGACATTGAACACAAAACAATAAATGTTAACAAGTTCATTAAACAAAAATTAAAAAACACAAATGAACTTGAATGGAGAAAGAGGCCAAAGAAGAAGAAGAAGGCTTGCAAAGAAGAATCAAGGAAAGAAGAAGCAAACTACGCTTTAATGGGCTTCGACAATGAGGTAAGTAACTTAACTTCCTTGAATTATTTTGAAATTACTTGATGATTTCCATGAATGCTTAACTTAGTTAGTAAGAATTTTTTTATGCTTTTCTTGTGTTTTTAGAAATAAAAAAATTTCGAAATTATACTATGCTTTTCTTTATAGTATTTTTGAAAAGTAAAAATATGAATGATGCAAGATTTGTGATAATGCTTAGGATTGATCTATGCATGTGTATCTTGATGATTTATATTGCTTTTCGTTTCTAAACATGATGCTTGATGATTTTGTATCATGCATGAGCTTTTGAAGTAATAAAGTGTCATATTGTGATGATGAAACATATTTTTTGAATTTATAAATAGATGCATGATTTTGGCAAAAATTTGAACATGGCCTTTTAACATAAAAATTGAAAGTGTGCTATCATTTTTACATATTTGGTCTTGACGATTTTATGACTAAGCTTGTGTTTTATTTTGATACATGTTTTCATAAAATTTTGAATATGCTCACATCAAATTGCTTAAAATGAAAATATCTTTTTTATTCTATTGAGATGAATGAATTCATGTTATGAGTCTTGTGAATCTCATGAAAATAAACATGATGAATATTTTAAAAAAATGTGCTTCATGTTTTCGGTCTTAATGATTTCTCTTGAAACTTGCTCTTTGGATCTATATGAAAAACATGAGTATACTCATATGAACGTCAAATCACTTGAAATGGAACACAAAAAATGAGAAATTGCACTATCATGATGCTTTACGTGTAATGCTTTTGATCTTAATGGACTACATGACAACTTGTATTTCAAAGTAATACAATGATGATTTTCATATATATAATTGGACATACCTTATGTAATCATCATTGATAATGATAGTTGGTTGTCATGCTTAATGATTTTATGATATCATGAGTATTTAAAGACATTATATCTTGATGACAAACTTATGTTTTGGTCTTAAATTTGATACTCATTTTAGAAACATGAGCATACTTGTATGAAACAAACAACTTAAAAAGAAGATATTTTTCCTATCTTATCGAGATTAATGATTTCATGATATTTTGTGAATCTCAATTTTGATGATTCGATTATGAGTTCCAAGTTAATAATTTGATTTGAATGAGCTTAAACTACATTGTGATCTTGAGTCTTTCTCCCATGTTGTTGAAAAAAAAATATAAATTATTTTCTCTTAACTTATTGATACTCAATTTGAGAAAATATGTTTTGATGATTGAAACATTGTATATGCACAATTTGATTTTTCTCCTATGTTTTAATACACATGACTTGATGATTGAAATATTAATGCAAATGTTTGATATATCACTTGTTATGGTTTGAATATCGATGTACAAGAAATGTTGCTCTTCTTGATATCTTTTATGAATTTGAATAAGACTTGTTAAAGATTCTTGATTCATCTCTTAATCTCTTGGAATCATAACTTGACTTGTGTGAATCAAGATGCATAAAACAAATTGTTCTGTTTGCAATTTACTATCCAATGAATCATGATTGATATTATTGCTATTTTACCTCCTATGATTCACGTTGTAAAATTTTATAAATCATGATGCAATAAAATTATTTATGCAACAATTTCTTTGCCAATGAAAATACTTTAGTGAAATTATGATCTTGCATATTATAACTTGAAGTTCTTTATAAATCAAGATCGTTTGTATCTTATCTTTTGATTTCTCGGAATTCAATACTTGAATTTTTATGAATTTGTGATCTTGATATCTTGATTCTTATGAAATGTGATCTTGATGAAAAATCTTATACATGAATCAAGTTACTCTTTATGCTATATCTTTTCAAATGGATCATGAGCCTTGATGTCATATATTTCATGATCCTAGAAGTGATATGATTTCTTTGCCTTGTACAATGATTGAAAATTAATTTTCTTTATGATAAATTATGAATCATGACTTGATCTATGATTTTGATATACTTTTATATATCATGATTCTTGGTTGTATGATATTTATCTTGAATTAAAAAATTGATAAATATGAATTTTGATCTTGCTAAAAAGAAAATTATAAATCATGAATGATATCTTTTGGTTGTGATCCTTGTTGAATTTATATATTGATATCCATCATGACATGATTTCTTTGTATTGTTGTCTTATTTGTATCATGTAATGATTGAACAATTGATGTATATTTTTATTGATGCAAATTTATAATTGATATGAAAAATGGCTTGTATAATGATTGAAATTTTTAGCCATTTAGTCCTCCCTTCTTTTTGACAAAGACAAAGGGGAAGAAAAATTGCTACCTTGCAATTTCACAAGAAGAAGAAGGATTGTTATTTCAAAGGATGCAAATATTGCTATCTTGAAAGAAGCAAAATGTAAAACTTCGAAAATTTGGAATGTTACACTTGCCATGCCTTTATATTTGTATGAAAAGTTAGCATATATGTTTAAAGTGATCATACATAATTGCTAGCTCATTGCAAACAAAAGTTGATAGCTTGCAAAGGTGAAACTCAGTTACAAAAGAGAAGAATTGAAAGGAAGCTAACTTGCGTATCGCAAAGTATGTTAGCTTGCTTATCATTATTGATTGCTTGCTTATCATCTTTTTATCTCATATCTTGATTTTTGACTCCCTTGAATTCATGACTTAATATGCTAAAAATTCATATTGTAAATTTGTTATTTTATCATGATCAAAGCATTGGCTATTTGTACTCCACTTTTTGACAAAACAAAGGGGGAGAAGATTAATTGCTAGCTTGTGTATCGTAAAGAAAAAATTTTGCTAGCTAGAAACATGCAAAGGAAGCAAAGAAAGTGCAATTTGCACATCTCAATAGGCAAGTAAAAATTACCATCATTGCCCATCTTTGAAACTTGCTATGATTGAATGGTATAACTTAATGTTGTATTGCAAAATGTTGTATGATGTTGTAAAAATCTGCATATCTTGTAAAGTGCAAGCTAGTTTGTTGTAAAAATCTGCATATCTTTTAAACTAGCTATAATGCTACTTCTCCTTTTTGTTGATGACATAGGGGGAGAAGTAGATTGATGACTTCATGCAATGTAATGATGCTTGAATATTTTATATATTTGCATGATGGTTTAAATGGATTCTCTTAACATTGTGATGAATGTTACTTGGATTTAGGATAATCCAAGGGTTCTATCAATTGCATATTGATAGGGGGAGTTTGTGTTAAACTCCGGGGAGTTATGGTTAACTCTGTCAGTCATCAATTAGTTGTCATCATCAAAAAGGGGGAGATTGTTGAATCTCGGATTTTGATGATGAAACTAATTAAGTGTGATTTATGGTCTAACTGTCTTTTGAGTTATGTAGGTCTACTATCGATCAGGATTAGACAGTTGACGCTGGAGGAATTGACGTTGCGCCGGAGGTGATCACGTCAGGATATTGGATGTCGAGCCGGAGGTTCGGTCGACTATCGGTGGGAGGCTTCGTACGTCAGGCATCGGGCCAAAAAGTGCGGAGTTGCGCCATGGATATCGAGGTTGCGGAGGTCAACCGTTGATTGGGCAACAAGCCGCTAGAGAGGGCGATGTGCCGAAGGATCGGACGAAGCACCGACCAATGATGTGCCGGGCAACTGAATGTCAATTCGCGTTGTAATAACTGTCTAGATCGAAGTAGAGTTTTTGGTGTTTGTCAATATGATAGGGATGAAGATGTAAAGCGAAACAAAGGGCCGAAGACAAGTGTGATGAATCGTTGGGAGTTCGAGTGTTCAACGGAAGTCCGAAGATTCGTTGGAAGCATTGCCGGAACCGGTCGAGAACGAGTAGGGAGCTTGCCGAAGGGTTTTCGGAAGTTCACCGAGAGGTTCGTCAGAAGTTTGCGGAGCTTACCAAGAAAGATCGGAGCTTGCCAAAGAAGCTCGGGGGAACTCACCAAGATCATCGTGAAGTCCGAGAGCTTGCTGTGAGTCCGCGGAATGGTTTCCGAAGGTTCGTCGGAAGACCGTCGGAAGTTGACCGGAAGCTCGCCGGAAGAAGTTGTCATGTGGACTTTGTAATAGCTTAGGAAACGTCTTTAAAATTCATAGTTAGCACGTATTTTGGGTTAGGATTAGATAACCCAAAGTGAGGGCCCATTGGGCCTTGATTAGGATGAGTTTGGGCCAAAATTTTGGCCCAAACCGAACCAGCTACGTGCATGCATGCTACGTGCATGCTACTGTAATAGCTGACCGGAAGCTCGCCGGAAGAAGTTGTCATGTGGACTTTATAATAGCTTAGGAAACGTCTTTAAAATTCATAGTTAGCACGTATTTTGGGTTAGGATTAGATAACCCAAAGTGGGGGCCCATTGGGCCTTGATTAGGATGAGTTTGGGCCAAAATTTTGGCCCAAACCGAACCAGCTACGTGCATGCATGCTACGTGCATGCTACTGTAGCCGGTTACTATAGCCGTGATCAGAGATTTTGTATCGTAGCAGCGCGTAGCACCGCCGCTGAAGCGGTAGCACCGCCGGCACTCTTATGTAGCAGCGGTAGCACCGCTTCGATAGCGGGCGGTAGCCGCTTCGATCAGAAGCGTAGCACCGCCCCGCCATCGTAGCAATGAGTAGCACCGCCTGGTCGTCTGCCGGGGATCGACAAAGACTGAAAAACTCAAAAGATTCAAATTTTTGGCTCTATGTTTGGGCTCCAAATTTGAATCACTTTGAGGCCTATAAATACCCCTCATATTCTTGGATGAAAGGTGTCTAGAACTAAAAAAAAGGAAGGGAGAAACTCTCTTGAAAGTGTGTCAAATCTTCCCTAAGTCTTAAGAGTGTTCTAGTCCAAGAGAGGGGTAAGAGTGCTCTGTAAGGGTTATCTCCTAAGCCCGTCAAAAGGAGAGGTGCTGTGAGGGAGTTCATCCTCGCCTATTAGAAGGAGAATAGCTAGTGGAAAGCCGATGGCTTCAAGCAAGGGGAATCGGGAGTGGACGTAGGTCGGATAACCGAACCACTATAAAAATCTGGTTTGCATTTACGTTCTTGCTATTTACTTTGCTGCAAACCCTTTTCACTTGCTGTCTTATTTACTCAACTTCATCTTCATCTTATTACGTATGCTTTAAAGTTGAAACGCAATCTTTCCGAGTTCAAACGAAACGTTGCATTCATTCATACGAAGTTTCCGAACTTGTGTTAATCGTTGAAAAATCTATTATTCTTAACCACTGCACTAATTCACCCCCCCCCCCTCTTAGTGCCGCTCGATCCCTAGCACACATGGGATATTCCTCTCATGATACCGAGAGCGGATGATCCTCTATTAACACTCAATAGCCCTCGTAAGGTTGGCTACCACTCCCAATAACCGACTGTACTAGATCTGAAACTTTCCAAACCTATAAGTCCGGTATCAAAGAGTGGAGTACTCATACAGGACATCCTTGGTGTCTCAAGTCTAAGGACCAGATATACTACTGGGACTACGGGATCGCTGTCTGATGTGAGGTATCAATAACCATCCAGCATTCCGTAGGCGGATCAATCAGTGAACTCATTCTCCAATGAGCACCTGCACTGTACACTTCGTGTCCTCACACGAGTAGCTGTGAGACCAGCTACCTCCATCATATGGATGGGTATACAGCACACCAGTCTATCCGGTTATCTCGATGTCCTTCTCGAGTAACATATGACTAGGATAATTTAGGGTCTGTATTTAAAGGTGAATCGGTCTCATTATCGTGATCTCATCACGATCCGATTCTCATTGCACAAATCCAAGGACATCACGGTATATGCAACACGCAAGATAAAGTAATAAAACGACTAATAATAAGCAAAGAGATAAAAATACATATTAAGTCATAAGTGCCATCACACATGTGATTAGCTTACAGGGCACATATGACTAGCATATCATTCATCTACAAAATGTACCCCATATGAAGTATTATATGGTTGGTTGGCTCCTGTGATTCCAAAGTATGTAATTGGCTCGGCTAAGATAGATCAGGTCGACCAAGATTTAATTGATAGAGACAAACTCCTACACCTACTAAAGGATAGTCTCTCTACCACTCAAGCCAGAATGAAGCAGCAAGCTGACACACGAAGAACCGAAAGAGAATTTTTAGTAGGCGATTGGGTTTATCTTCGCCTACAGCCATACAAACAACTATCCATCAATACACGAGCCTCCATGAAGCTATCTCCACATTTTTATGGGCCCAATCAGATCGCAGAGCATATTGGAGCTATGGCGTACAGACTTAAATTACCTGACGATGCCAAAATTCATCATGTCTTCCACATGTCATGCTTGAAGCCCAAGTGGGGAGAACACGAGTCACCTCAGATTTGTTGGGAAATCCACAAGGGGAGCGACATCTCATGTGCAGCGGAAGAACAAAAACAAAACACCCCATATTTCCCGTAGAAAGTTTTCGTCGTAGTGCGAAGATCGGTGCATCAAAACAAATCCGCAAAAACTGCATGTGTTAAAGAAAGTAACTAGGGAGATCGTATATCCCTGAATCCCTATAGATTTGTAGGAGAGGATGAAGGAGGTCAAGCGTCCTCCTCTCTACCGGTATCCACACAGCAGGGATTATGACGATGCACCTCTCTCTCTAGGGAGAGGCGAACAGGAGGTGGCTACCAAAAGAAACCCTCAGCCTATAGAGCTTTGGTTCCCTCCTATTTATAGAGGCCTCCTGAAAACCCTAATGGATCTTTTGCCCTATTGGGTATTGGATCTCCATCCAATTACCCAAGCCTCTTGGATTAGTGGGTCTCTACCCAATAATCTCTTATTAGCAATTATTGGATCTCATCTCAAGATCCAATAATTCATGGGCTTAATGGATATCCAATAAGATAGGGGGTTCAGTGGATATCTCGTATCCGAACCTCTACTCGTCGCAACACCTACCATATGTGTATGACCCTCTAGGTCCAATATCGAACTAGTTGTGAGTCATACTTGTCAGAACTCCTTCTGACTTAGTGAATTATTATCTCTATAATAATTCACCCAACTCATCGACTGTAGACGTACCAGGCCACTACACCGTGGCTCCCAGATAATACAGGGGAATCCAATCCTTTGGACCTATCTGTCCTTAGTTACCATGTATCTATAGTCCCTCATCCATCCAATATCCCATAGACCCTATACCGGGCATGGTGCTGTCAGGCCCATACGGTCTCTCCTCGAGTCTTACTGTTGTCGGATTCTCCCAGAGAACTCTTTCTCTCTCAATCCGAATAACCTTAGCCAAGGATTTGTTCGAGCAAGAATACATGGGATATTCCTCTCATGATACCGAGAGCAGATGATCCTCTATTGACACTCAATAGCCCTCGTAAGGTTGGCTACCACTCCCAATAACCGGCTGTACTATATCTGAAACTTTTCAAACAATAAGTTTGGTATTAAAGAGTGGAGTACTCATACAGGATATCCTTAGTGTCTCAAGTCTAAGGACCAAATACACCACTAGGACTACGGAATCGTTGTCTGGCGTGAGGTATCAATAACCATCCAGCATTTCGTAGGCGGATCAATCAGTGAACTCATTCCCTAATGAGCACCTGCATTGTACCCTTAGTGTCCCCACACGAGTAGCTATGAGACTAGCTACCTCCATCATATGGACGGATAAACAGCACACCAGTCTATCCGGTTATCTCGATGTCCTTCTCGAGTAACCTATGACCAGGATAATTTAGGGTCTGTGTTTAAAGGTGAATCGGTCTCATTATCGTGATCTCATCATGATTCGATTCCCATTGCACAGATCCAGGGACATCACAATATATGCAACACGCAAGATAAAGTGATAAAACGCCTCATAATAAGCAAAGAGAAAAAGTGCATATCAAGTCACAAGTGCTATCACTCATGTGATTGGCTTGCAGGGCACATATGACTAGCAAGATTCAACTTCTCAATACCACTAATGATGGATATATCCAAGCCCAGTCGCAAGCCATTCTCGATCACATAATCATCATGCGTCACCGATGTCCCTCTATTGAAGTACTAGTGCATTGAAATAATTTACCACCCGAAGATGCCACATGGAAATCATACGAGGAGATGAAGACCCGGTTCCCTGAATTCATAGAACCTCAGCCTTGAGGACAAGACTGATTGGAAGAGGACGGGCTTGATAGGACCCTAGCAGGGTTGGGCTCTACTCAACCAAGTAACAGCTAATAAAAACCATGTGAGTCTAATAAATCCTACCTAGCTGCCTCTATCCTATAAAGAAGAGAGGCTATGGTTTATATTTGGGCTATTAGGCCTCTTAGCCGTCGCCCCCCTTGTTACTGGGCCGGTCGACTAAAGTTGAGGGTAAATTGGGTAGTTCACTTAGGAAGCAGCCCGTAGGGCTAGGGTTTGGAGCTCTATATAAGCTTATAGCCTCCACCTCTTTAGAACATGAAATATCAATCTACAATTACAGCCACCAGGCTACTTGGAGGGTGGAACTCCTATAGCATTCCAAGGGTTGATCCCCCTCAAAGATCAATCTTCATAGAATTCCTCTAGGGTTCTATCACCTTCCATTGTTATAGGTAGAAACCAATTCTCGATGTAGGTTGAGTTGGTTAAGTCCCTCGAGGCTCACCTATATCGCATTTCACTATCTTATCTATGATATAGAGATGTCACCAATGACCTGAGGACATGGTATGCTTGGTCGAGTCCCTCGAGAGTATATCATCGAATCAGACTCATCTTGTAATGATGGTGATGACTTAACTGAATATCATGATTGGTCGAGTCTCTCGAGGCCATGGTGGTTCGGAGGCCGAACACGATAGGAATCACAAGGAGTTGTGATTGGCAAGAGTTGTCTACCTTTACAGGCTTAACGTGATTGGTCGAGTCACTCGAGGTTACGTTAAGATGCCGATTGGATCCCGATCCCCACTAGAGATCCGCTGGGGGTCTCCGATTCATATACTGGAGGGTATTGTGTGTCTCGTGAAAAATTAGTAGGAGAATATTAAGATATAAGTCCTTATCTTAACTATTTAATTTTTGCAAAGTCTGTATGTTATTTATTTTTGTTACATCTTTATTTTCAAAAAAATATCACTTTCAAATCCTTTACGTGGTATACTTGATGTTAACCGCCTCACTGGTCTAAATTATATGGATTGGCTTCGTAATCTGAGAATCGTTCTCACGACGGAGAAAATCGCGTACGTCCTTGATACAGTGATCCCTACGCTCGACGAAGGGGTAAGCAAGGATGAGATCGCTCGTTATATGAAGTACATAGATGATTCCACTCTTGCTCAGTGTTATATGTTGGCCTCTATGACTACTGAGTTACAGAGGCAACATGAAAATACAAATGCTAATTCCATACTCTTGCATCTCCACCAACTGTTTGAGTAACAGGAAAGAACTCAACGATATGAGATATCAAAGAGTATTTTCTGTGCTAGGATAACTGAGGGAACACCAATTCAGAACCATGTCCTTAAGATGATTGAGTGGATTAAGAAACTCACAGGTCTAAGAATGGTCCTGGAGGATAACCTGTGTGTAGATCTTGTGCTTCAATCCCTACTAGATTCTTTTTCTCAGTTTATAATAAATTTTAATATAAATAAGCTTGAGGTGACCCTCCCATAGCTCCTCAATATGTTGAGAGAAGTAGAGAGCACCATCAAGAAAGAGAAGCTAGTTCTCTATGCTAGTGAGACCAGAAAGAAAAGAAAGGCTGAGAAGTCCCTTAAGAAGGGCAAGTGTAAGGGTAAAATGGGTAAGACCAAAGTTGTCAAGAAAGACCTAACAAAGGATAAAGGACAAAGGCCAGTCTTTCACTCAAGCAAAGATGGGCACTGGAAGAGGAACTACAAAAAGTACCTTGTAGAGAGGGCGAAACAAAAGCTTGGAGAAGCTTTAGGTACATTCATGATCAGTCTCCATTTGTCAGAATCTTATGATAATACATAGGTATTGGATACATGGAGTGCTTATCATATCTGTAATTCATTGCAAGTTCTGACAGGACTAGGAGATTGAAGAGAGGCGAGATGAACCTTAAGATGGGCAATGGAGCAAAGGTTGCTGCAGTGGCTGTTGGCAAGGTCACCTTACATCTGCCTGGTGGAGCTATTATTGCATCATATGCATGTTATTATGTTCCTTCAATTATCAAAAATATTATTTCCATTTCATGTTTGACAGTTAGTGGATATAAATTAGTTTTTGAGAATAATAGTCGTTCAATAATATTATATGATGAGATCATCATGAGTGGAACATTGCATAATAGTTTCTTTATGCTAAATACAACTCCATACATCATGAGTGTGAGTCTAAGAGGAAATGAGAAGAGATGAACAATGCATATCTGTGGCATTGTAGGCTTGGTCACATCCATGAGGGAATGATTCAAAAGTTGCTAAAGAATGGATATCTAGATTCATTTGACTATGAGTCATATGCGACTTGTGAACCATGCCTTCGCAGAAAGATAACTAACTCTCCATTTAGTGGAACTGGAGAGAGAGCCACTGAGTTAATGAAACTTATACATAGTGATGTATGTGGTCCCATGTCGACTCATGCCATAGGTGGTTACTCCTACTTCATTACTTTCACTGATGATTTCTCAAGATACGGACATATGTACTTGATGAAGTACAAGTCTGAGACTTTTGAGAAATTCAGGGAATATACGAATGAAGTGAAGAATCATACTAGAAATAGAATTAAAACCTTTCGATCAGATCGAGGAGGTGAATACTTGAGTACAGATTTCACCTAATTCTTAAAAAACCATGGGATTTTATCCCAATGGACACCTCCTTATACATCGTAGCTTAATGGTGTATCAGAAACGAGGAATCGTACACTGATAGACATGGTGCGTTCCTAGATGAGTTTCGTCGACCTACCCATCTCATTCTGGGGATATGCCCTAGAGATCGCAGCTTACATTCTGAATAGAATTCCAACTAAGTCAGTAGTGTCTACTCCATATGAGATATGGAATGAGAAGAAGCCTGATCTTAAGGTTGTTAAGATTTGGGGCTATCTTGCCCACATCAAGAGACACAACCTCAACAAATTAGAATCTAGGATGAAATGGTGCAAATTCATGGGATACTCTAAGAAAACTTATGGGTATTATTTCTACCGCCCTAAGGACCAAAAGGTCTTTATAGCCAAGAGATCAGTGTTCCTTGAGAAGGAACACATTCTTGGTGGAGATAGTAGGAGCGTGATAGAGTTGAGCGAGGTTGGAGGACCTAGCTCAAGCACCATTCCATAGCTAGAGTCTGTTCAAGTACCTAGTACACAAGTTTCAACTTATCATAAGTCCGATAGAGTATCTCATCCTCCTGAGAGATATGTGGGACATATCAGAAGAGAGGATATTGAGGATCCTCAGACCTACGAGGAGGCTATTATGAGCATAGACTCCGGGAAATGGCAAGAAGCTATGAATTCAGAAATGCATTCCATGTACTCCAACAAGATTTGGAACCTAGTTGTTGCACCCGAGGGATTGTACCAATTAGCTGCAAGTGGATCTTCAAAAGGAAGATTGGAGTAGATGAAAAGGTAGAGACCTATAAAGCAAGTCTAGTGGCTAAGGGGTATCGTCAAAGACAAGGTGTTGACTATGACGAAACTTTCTCACCCGTAGTAATACTAAAATCCATTCGAATTTTATTGGCTATTGCAGCATACTATGATTATAAGATCTAGCAGATGGATGTTAAAACTGCATTCCTCAATGGTAACCTCGAGGAAGAGGTGTATATGATACAGCCTAAGGGATTCGTGTCCAAGGATAACCCAGATAAGGTGTGCAGGTTGCTTAGGTCCATCTATGGACTGAAGCAAGCTTCCCGAAGTTGGAACATAAGATTTGATGAGGCAATCAGATCTTATGACTTCGTTAAGAACGAAGATGAGCTTTGTGTGTAAAGGAAGGTAAGTGGAAGCACTATCACCTTTTTGGTATTATATGTGGATGACATCCTGATCATTGGGAATGATGTAGGAATGCTCTCCACAGTAAAGGCTTGGCTATCTAGGCACTTCTCTATGAAGGACTTAGGGGAAGCATTCTGCATATTGGGGATATGGATCTACAAAGATAGAACCAAAAGGATGCTTGGCTTGTCCCAGTCCAGGTACATAGACACCATTGTCAAAAGGTTTGGCATAAAAAATTCCAAGAGATGTCTCATACCAATGAGACATGGAATATCACTTTCTAGGAGTATATCCCTAAAGACTCCTGAATAAAAGGCACACATGGATATGATACCATATGCCTCGACGTTAGGATCTATGATATATGCTATGCTATGTACCAGGCCTGATATAGCACATGCTCTGAGTGTCACGAGTAGGTATCAGGCAGATCCAGGCTTGGAGCATTGAAAAATAGTAAAATATATCCTTAAGTACTTGAGAAGGACTAAGGATCTTTTACTGGTATATGGAGGCAGTAGCTTCAGGGTTGAGGGCTACACGAACTCGAGCTTCCAGTCCGATGTCGATGATAGCAAGTCTAATTCAGGGTATGTGTTCACCCTGAATGGAGGAGCAATATGCTGGAAGAGTTCTAAGCAAGACACTATTGCTGACTCGACCATAGAGGCGAAATACATTGCTCCACAAGAGGCAGCAAAGGAGGGAGTCTGGATGAAGAAGTTCATCACAGATTTGGGAGTCATGTCGAGCAGCGAGGATTTGATTCCCTCATATTGCAACAACTACGGGGTGATTACTCAAATAAGGGAACCTGGGTCTCATCAGAAGTGTTCTGAGGAGGTTCCAGCTTATTAGAGACATCGTGGCCCGAAGAGATGTAGTAATGGAAAGAGTTCCATCTGAAGATAACATTGCAAATCCACTAACAAAGCCATTGACTCAAATTATCTTTAAGCGTCACAAAGGTCTGATAGGGATCAGACACGTAGGTGTTTGGCTTTAGGTTAAGTGGGAGATTACTAGTCATATGTGCCCTGCAAGCCAATCACATAAGTGATGGCACTTGTGACTTGATATGCACTCTTTCTTTTGCTTATTATTTTTAGGTATTTTATCACTTTATCTTACGTGTTGCATATATTGTGATGTCCTTGGATTTTTGCAATGGGAATCAGATCGTGATGAGATCACGATAATGAGACCAATTCATCTTTAAACTCGGACCCTAAATAATCCCGATTATAGGTTCATATTAGGGATCGAGCGACACTGAGAGGGGGCGGTGAATTAGTGCAGCGGTAAAGAACGATAAACTTTTGATAATTTTAAATAAGTTTCGAAAACTTCGTACGAAAAGAATAACGTTTCCATTAAAACTGTTTCGATTGCGTTGAAAGTGTACGTAAGAAGATGAGGGCACTGAACTTAGCAAAGTAAAGGTTTGCAGAAAGATAAATGCATGAACATAAACGTAAACCGTTTTTATAGTGGTTCGGTTATCCGACCTACATTCACTCCCGATTCCTCTTTGCTTGAGGCTACTGGCTTTCCACTAGCTATCTTCCTTCCAACGGGCGAGGATGAACTCCCTTACAACACCTCTCCTTTTGACGGGATTAGGAGGTAACCCTTATAAGGCCTCTTACCCCTCTCTTGGACTAGAGCATACTCAAAGCTTAGAGAGAAGATTTTGACAAGAGTTTTTCCTTTTTCTTTCTCAGTTCTAGACCCCCTTTCAACCATGAATGAGAGGGGTATTTATAGGCCTCAAGAGGATTCAAATTTGAAGCCCAAATTTGAATCACTTTCGTGTTTCCCAATACTGGCGGTGCCACCGCTTGTCAGTGTCAGACACTAACAGTGTACTGGGCGGTGCCACCACTTGGCCTCTCGGCCACTGGGCGGTGCCACCGCCCTAGCCCAGCGGTGCCACCGCCTGGGCTCTCAGCCACTAGGCGATGCCACCACCCGGCTCATTCCAGCTCACTGGTTGGGCCTTAAACTAGGCCCAAACCAGTCCAAAACAAGGTCCATGTGGCCCCTACTTGGTTTATAGGATTAACATATAATCCTAAACCAAATTACGTGCTAACTATGAATTTTAAAGATATTTCCTAAGCTATTACAAAGTCTACAAGTCAAGACTTCTTCCAGCGAGCTTCCGGTGAACTTTCGGCGATTTTTCGACGAACCCTCGGAAACCAATCTGCGAACTCCCGGCAAGCTCTTGGACTTCAGGATGATCTTGGCGAGTTCCAACGAGCTTCTTTGGCAAGCTCCGTGAACTTCCGATGAATCTTCCGGCGAACTTTCGAAAACCCTTCGGCAAGCTCCCTACTCGTTCTCGGCTAGTTCCGACAGTACTCACAACGAATCTTCAAACTTCCGTCGAACTCTCAAACTCCCAACGATCCATCACACTTGTCTTCTGGCACTTTGTTTCGCTTTACGTCTTCATGCATATGCACAAACAAAAACTCTACTTCGATCTAGACAATTATTACAACATGAATTGACATTCTGTTGCCCGGCACGTCATTAGTCGGCGCTTCATCCGATTCTTCGGTGCATCGTCCTCTCTTGCGTTTTGTTGCCCAATCGATGGTTGACCTCCGCAACCCCGATATATTTAGCGCAACATGCTCTTCTTGGCCCGATGCCCGATGTACGAAGCCTTCTGTCAATTGTCGATCGAAACTCTAACTCGACATCCAATATCCGGATGTGATTAATCGGCACAACATCAATTCCTCCAACGTCAACTGTCTAATCCTAATCAATAGTAGACCTACGTAATTCAAAACGTAGTTAGACCACAAAACACAATCAATTAGTTTCATCATCAAAATTCAAGATTTAACAATCTCCCCCTTTTTGATGGTAACAACTAATTGATGACTAACGAAGTTAACCTTAACTCCCCGGAGTTTAACCAAACTCCTCCTATCAATATGCCATTGATAGAACACTTGGATTATCTCAAATCTAAGCAACATTCATCACAAGTTATGAGAAATATTAATTCATCATGCAAAAATATTCAATTCAATGTATGAAGTCATCAATCTACTTCTCCCCCTATGTCATCAATAAAAAGGAGAAGTTGCATCATAGTTGGTTTAAAAGATATGCAAGTTTTACAATCATACTAGTTAAATTTTCATCAACATTCAACATTCAATCATAGCAAGATTTTTAAAGATGTCCAAGCATAGCAATTCAACACTTGCTTCTTGTGCAAATTTGCACTTTATTTTTCTTGAAATTACAAGGTAGCAATTTTTGATATTCAAGTTCTTTTCCTCTTTTGTAGTCTAGCAAGATAGCAAGTTTGTACTTTGATTTCTTTGTGATATGCTAAGCTAGCAATTTTCTTCCTCTTGAATGAGCTAGTAAATTTTTTATTTAAGGTGCAAGCTAGTAATAAACTTTCTCCCCCTTTATCAATGTTAAAAAGAAAGGAAGGATCAAATATGATGATATAAACTTTTCACATGAGTTTGCATAAAAAAGGTTTACATCAGTCTTCAAATCATAATATAAATATATCAATATAGTGGATCAAGTCATGATTCATGATTCATTATAAAAGATATCAAGAAGAACACAATTTCTTTTACTTCAATATTCAAATCATGACAAGTGATACATATCAAAATTCTACAAGAATATTTCAATCATCAAGTCATAAATCATGCAAAGAAGTATTGAAGCATAGGAGAAAAAATCGATTTAAGCATGCAATCAAGTTCAAGTTATGGATACCAATGCTAGCATATTTTGCATGTATTTTTATGTCATGATAAAAAGAATAAATCAATGATTCAATCATATCATGTAAGAAAGATATCAATATGAAAAATCAACAAGGATCAAAAGATATCATTCATGGTTCATAATTATTCTTTTTAGCAAGATCAAGATCATGATTTTAAAACAAATTCTAAGCATATAGTTCCGAGAAATCAAAATCATGATTCACAGATATTTTCTTTAATATCAATTTCCAATTCATGATAAAGGGTATACAACTAAGAATCATAATACATAAAAACATAGCATTCTCATAGATCAAGTCATGATTCAATGATTCACCATAAAGCAAATTTTATTTATATCAAATATTCAATTTATCACACAAGGCAAAGAAATCATGTCACTTCTAGGATATAATATCAAGGCTCAAGAAGAACATGATTCATTTGAGAATGGATAGCACAAAGAGCATCTTGATTCATGCATAAGAATTTTCATCAAGATCATATTTCATACGAATCAAGATATCAAGATCATAAATTCATAAAAATTCAAGTATTGAATTCCGAGAAATCTAAAGACAAGTTACATTTCATTTAAAGAATTTTCTTTTGATAAATCGGAAGGAGCATGGTAAACGATCTTGATTTATAAAGAACTTCAATCTATAAATGCCAAGATCATGATTTCAATAAAAATTCTTTATAGCAAAATGAAATCTTTTAGAACTTAATTCAAGCATTAAATATATCTTAATATGTCATAATTCCAAAAGATTTAAGAATCACTAAAAGAAAAATCATTCAAGTTCAATTTGACTACTTCATACTTATCATTAAAATCATTTTCATAGATTCATATAGATGGATTATTTAACACATCATCAAAATCTCATTTATAATTCAAGTGATTCACAAACTATCATAAATTAATTCATCACTTGTATTTCAAGAAAAATCAAAATTTTCAAAAATCATACATTTCGCTTTTTTATTATTTGCATTGATTTCATATAAACATGCTTTTGTCATCTTTTATGTTGAATAGAAACAAGCATGAATGTTCAAGACATAAAGGCTAAATCTCATAAAGCAAATTGTCAAGCATGATTTTAAATATTCATTTTCAAACCATGATAAAAAGAGTAAGTCAAATATTCAATCAACTTATGTCATGAATTTCAAAGGACATCTCAAGTTATCAACATCACATTAAAAAGATATTTCAAAAAGATATACCGATAAGTGATTTATTTGGTAGGTTCTCCTCTTTAGTAAATAAAAAAGAAATTATAGGAGAACAAAATAAATTAAGGGAGATAGAACATGATTAAAGCATTTAACATGATTGAAGCATGATTCATAAAAATGTATCTTATATTGTAAATACAAATCAAGCAATTTTTAAATCTGAAATCATCCTCAAAAATCACATTCAATAAATTCATACATGACAAGCATAGATTTATTAAATTTCCTCTAGAAAAATTGATAAGATTGAGATAGAGGATTGCATTTTGTTTTTATATGCGATTTGCTTCTTATAACCATGCTTTTGCCCTTAATAAAAATAAATGTTAATATTCAAGACGAAAAGGTAAATTTTATCATAAAGATCATCGAATCACATTAAGCATGTGGCATTTTTCAAAAGATTCGTTTCAAGAGATTCACTTTATCATGATAATGTGTTTCATTTTAAGTTGTTTGTTTCATATATGTATACTCATGTTTCAAAAGATGAGTATCAAATTTTAAAACCAAATCGAGTTTGTCATCAAGATATAACAACTTCAAATCCTCATGATAATACATTTTTCTATTTTTATGTGTTTCAATCTAAGTGAACATGTTCCGATTTTTATGCAAAGACCAAGCAATATATCAAAAACCAAAATCATCACATACATTTATTATTTTCATTTCATGCAAAATGTATTCATAAGGTATGTTCAAGTTTTTGTCAAATCAATGCAAATATCCATGTTCAAGTGTGAGAGATAAACTTCATCAAAAGATGATCAAGCATGATATCATCATTCTAATTCCAATGATAATTCTTTTATTTTCAGAATATCGATCTTTTTAACTCATTCAAGCATTATTTAATCATCAATAAATTTCATGTGTCAAATAAAGGACAAAGATTTTTTATTCATACATTTAAACCATCATAAAAAAATTTTCATAATTCAAGAGATTCATAACATGCATATATGTGTATCATGTATAAAATCAAAACACACGTTTTGTTATCAAAACCAAAAGTATGATATGACATAAAAAAAAATTATCATAAAAGTGATTAAAAATATATGGAGTATCATTAAGCAAAAGACTTGATTCATCATGATAATACATTTTACTTTCCCCCTTTTTATTTATTTCAAGCATGTTTATATTTTCATGTAAAAACAAAATCATTAATATGCTTGCTTCTTTCTTTTAATCATATTTGGTGTGCAAGCATTATCATAAATTATGCGATTATCTCGATAATTGATTTTTTGTGTCAAAAACAATACATCTTATTTTAAATCAAAAGCATCATTATATTTAGAAGTGGTTTCATCATAAAAATGATTAAGACCCATTAATCCAAGGTAGAGGTTTTCAAATCATAGACATGATATAAGCATCTATTATTAAAAGACTTTAATGAAATCCATACATAGATATGTATGATGTTTAAAATTGAAAATCGAACCGAAAAGCATATATGGAATTCATCTTTTTAGGTATACAAACATTATCATAAATCATACAATCATCATTCATATTTTTATTTTTCAAAAATTACTAGAAAGAAAAGCATAACAAAAAAAAATCCTGCCGACTATATCATCATTCATATTTTTATTTTTCAAAAATTACTAGAAAGAAAAAGCATAACAAAAAAAAATCCTACCAACTATATCAAGCAACTCATGAAAGGATCATGTAATTTCAAAATAAGATAAAAATAACTTGGGTGAGTTTCTTGCCTCATTGTCGAAAACTGTTAAAGCGTAGTTTGCCTCTTCTTTACTTGATTCTCCCTTGGGTGCCTTCCTCTTCTTTAGCCTCTTCCTCCGTTCAAGTTCATTTTTAGTTTTAAATTTTTGTTAAATGAACTTGTTAACATTGATTAAAAGTTCAATGTCCTCTTCATTGTCCTCATCACTTGAGTCATCACTCAAATGACATTTTATAGTCCGAAGTATCAAATCCTTCCTGTTTTTTAGAAGGTGGTTCATGTGTTCATCAAATTCATTGTGTTCCAAGAATGCCATTTCATAGGTCATTAAAGACCCAATGAGTTCTTCAAGAGGTAAGTCATTTAAATTTTTAGCTTCTTGTATGATGGTTACCTTTGGATCCCACCTTTTTGTAAGGGATCTTAAGATCTTGTTAGTGAATTCAAAGTTTGAAAAACATTTACCAAGAGATTTTAGACTATTGACAACATCCGTGAAACAGGTGTACATGTCGCTGATAGTCTCGCTTTGTTTCATTTGGAAAAGCTCAAAATCATGCAATAAGAGGTTTACTTTCGAGTCTTTGACTCTACTAGTTCCCTCGTGCGTGATTTTAAGTGTTCGCCAAATGTCAAAAGCCATTTCGCATATAGAAATTTGATTGAACTCATTCTTGTCCAAAGAGCAAAAAAAGGTATTCATAGCCTTTGCATTTAAAAAAAAATTTCTCTAAGTCCGACCATTCGTTCGTCGATTTAAAGGGAAGTTGAAAATGGTTTTCAACAATGTTCCACAAATCCAAATCCATTGAAAGCAAGAAAACTCTTATTCGAGTTTTCTAAAAGGTGTAGTCCGACCCATTAAACAACAGAGGACGAACAACTGAAAAGCCCTCTTGAAAGCCATGAAGAGCCATTTCTCACGAGTGTAAATCCAAATGAGAAATAATGTGGTTCTGATACCAATTGTTAGGGATCGAGCGACACTAAGAGGGGGGTGAATTAGTGCAGCGGTAAAGAACGATAAACTTTCGATGATTTTAATCAAGTTTCAGAAACTTCATACGAAAAGAATAACGTTTCAATTAAAACCATTTCGATTGCGTTAAAAGTGTACGTAAGAAGATGAGGGCAGTGAACTTAGCAAAGTAAAGGTTTGCAGAAGGATAAATGCATGAACATAAATGCAAACCGTTTTTATAGTGGTTCAATCATCCGACTTACATCCACTCCCGATTCCTCTTTACTTGAGGCCACGGGTTTCACTAGCCTTCCAACGGGCGAGAATGAACTCCCTTACAACACCTCTCCTTTTGACGGGCTTAGGAGGTAACCCTTACAAGGCCTCTTACCCTTCTCTTGGACTAGAGCATACTCAAAGCTTAGAGGGAAGATTTTGACAAGAGTTTTTCCTTTTTCTTTCTTAGTTCTAGACCCCTTTTCAACCATGAATAAGAGGGGTATTTATAGGCCTCAAGAGGATTCAAATTTGGAGCCCAAATTTGAATCACTTTCGTGTTTCCCGGTGCTAGCGGTGCCACCGCCTATCAGTGGCGATGTCATCGCCTGTCAGTGTCAGACACTGACAGTGTACTGGTCGGTGCCACCGCCTGGTCTCTCGGCCACTGGGCGGTGCCACCGCCCGGCTCATTCCAACTCACTGGTTGGGCCTTAAACTCGGCCCAAACCAGTCTGAAACAAGGCCCATGTGGCCCCTACTTGGTTTATAGTATTAACACCTAATCCTAAACTAAACTACATGCTAACTATGAATTTTAAAAACATTTCCTAAGCTATTACAAAGTCTACAAGTCAAGACTTCTTCCGGCAAGCTTCCGATGAACTTCCAACAATTTTTCGATGAACCCTCGGAAACCAATCTGCGGACTCCCAGCAAGCTCCTGGACTTCACGATAATCTTGGCGAGTTCTAACGAGCTTCTTTGGCAAGCTCCGATCTTTCTTAGCAAGCTCCGTGAACTTCCGACGAATCTTCCGATGAACTTCCGAAAACCCTTCGGCAAGCTCCCTACTCATTCTCGGCCAATTCCAGCAGTACTCCCAACAAATCTTCGGACTTCCATCGAACTCTCGGACTCCCAACGATCCATCACACTTGTCTTCCAGCACTTTGTTTCGCTTTACGTCTTCATCATTATCGTAGTTAATCCTGCACACACACAAACAAAAACTCTACTTCAATCTAGATAATTATTACAATGCGAATTGACATTCTATTACCCGGCACGTCATTGGTCGGCGCTTCGTCCGATTCTTCGGCGCATCATCCTCTCTTGCATTTTATTGCCCAATCGGCGGTTGACCTCCGCAACCCCAATATCCTTGGCGCAACACACTCTTCTTGGCTCGATGCCCGATGTACGAAGCCTTCTGCCGATTGTCGACCGAACCTCCGGCTCGACATCTAATATCCTGACGTAATCAACCGGTGCAATATCAATTCCTCTAGCGTCAATTATTTAATCCTGATCGATAGTAGACCTGCGTAACTCAAAACGTAGTTAGACCATAAAACACAATCAATTAGTTTTATCATCAAAATCCGAGATTCAATAGTTATTCGAGAGAGATGTCGAGATAATCGGATAGACTGGTGTGCTGTATAGCCATCCATATAATAGAGGTGGCTGGTCTCATAGCTACTCATGTGGGGACACTAAGGGTACAGTGCAGGTGCTCATTGAGGAATGAGTTCACTGATTGATCCGCTTATGGAATGCTAGATGGTTATTGATACCTCACATCAGATAGCAATTCCGTAGTCCCAGTAGTGTATCTGGTCCTTAGACTTGAGACACCAAGGATGTCATATATGAGTACTCCGCTCTTTGATACCGGACTTATAGGTTTAGAAGTTCCAGATCTAGTAGAACCGGTTATTGGGAGTGGTAGCCAATCTTACTAGGGCTATTGAGTGTCAATAGAGGATTATCCACTCTCGGTATCATGAGAGGAATATCCTATGTATTCTTACTTGAACAAATCCTCAGCCAAGGTTATTCGAATTGAGAGAGAAAAAGTTCTCAAGGAGAATCTGATAAGAGCAAGACTCGAGGAGAGACCGTATGGGCTTGACAACACCATACCCGTTATAGGGTCTTTGGGATATTAGTTGGATGAGAGACTATAGATACATAATAACTGAGGGCATATAGGTCCAAAGGATTGGATTCCCCTGTATCATTTGAGGGTTGTGGCGTAGTGGCCTAGTACCTCTACAATCGATGAGTCGGGTGAATTATTATAGAGATAATAATTCACTAAGTCAGAAGGAGTTCTGACAAGTATGACTCACGGCCAGCTCGATATTAGGCCTAGAGGATCACACACATATGGTAGGTGTTGCGATGAGTAGAGGTTCAGATATAAGATATTCGCTGGAGCCCCTATCTTATTGGATATCCATTAAGCCCCTGAATCATTGGATCCTCAGATGAGATCAAATAATTGCTAATAAGAGATTATTGGGTAGAGACCCACTAATCCAAGAGGCTTGGTTAATTGGATGGAGATCCAATACCTAACAGGGCAAAATCTATTAGAGTTTACAGGGGGCCTCTATAAATAGGAGAGAACTAAAGCTCCATAGGCTGGGGGTTCTTTTTGGTGGCCACCTTCTATTCTTCTATCCCAAGAGAGGAGTATTGTTGCAGTCCCTATCGTGTAGATATCGCTAGAGAGGAGGATGCTTGACCTTCTTCATCCTCTCTTACAGATCTGTAATGATTCAAAGATATATGATCTCCCTAGGTATTTTCTTTTACACATGTAGTTTTTCACGGATTTGTTTTTGACGCACCGATCTTCGTACGACGACGGAACCTTTCGTAGAAATCCAAGATTTTTATTTTTCTGTTCTTCCACTGTGCATGAGATGTCGCCCCCTATGGATTTCCCAACACCTAAGCTAATACAAAGTCTGGCACATCAAGTCTTCCTCCGACAAACTTCCGGTTGTCTTCCGACGAACCCTCGAACACCATTCTGTGGACTCCCAGCAAGCTCCTGGACTTCACAATGATCTTGAAGAGTTTCAATGTGCTTCTTCGGTAAGCTCTGATCTTTCTCGACAAGCTCTATGAACTTTCGACGAATCTTTCCGATGAACTTCTAAAAACCCTTCGGCAAGTTTCCTACTCATTCTCGACCAGTTCCGGCAAAACTCCCAACGAATCTTTGGACTTCCATCGAACTCTCGAACTCCCAACGATTCCATTGTATTTGACTCTGGTACTTTGTTGTGTTTTATGTCTTTATCGTTATCACAGTTAATCCTGCACACTAAGTAAATCTTAACCCTATTTCGATCTAGACAATTATTATACAAATCAACATCTTGTTGCCCTACACGTCATTGGTCGATGCTTTGTCCAATTCTTCGGTGCACCGTCCTCTCTTACGGTCTGTTGCCCAATCGACGGTTGACCTCCGCAACCCCGATCTCTTTGGTGCAACACCACTCTTCTTGGCTCGATGCCCGAAGCTTTATGTCGATTATTGATCGGACCTTTGGCTCGACGTCCAATATCCTAACGTGATTTTCTCCGGCATAACGCTGATTCATTCTGCTTCAATTGTCTAATCCTAATCGAGAGTAGGTTTGCGTGACTCAAAACATAGTTAGGTAATAAAACACTATCAATTAGTTTCATCATTGAAATTCGAGACTCAATAGCCCAACTAGCATTGCAACCATCCAAATATTGCTTTGATAACAGACCTAGTGAGAATATTTCGCCTATACTATAGAATTTTTTTTTTGCCATACTTTCTATAAAACTCATCAATTTACTATTACCAAGGCTAATTATTATTCACTCATAAATTCACTTTTTACCTTTACCATAATTTGAGTATCAAAAGACTTGATTAAGCAAGCCAGCTCCTTATGCATGTTAGCTCCTTGGTTAGACATTCAAGTCAATGCATAACTCTTGCGCACATGATCGAGAATCAAATCGGATTAATGGAGATGTCATTGAAATCCATATGATCACTATCTATTAGTGGTTTGGAGAGTTATCTACCTCGAGACTATTGAGTTACTGTTTACTATTTGATGTGTTATTTGCATGCCCTGTAATATAAATTTTATACTGATACTGCATATTGTTGCTCATTTTATCTATTTTTAAAATATTAAATTATTTATCATGTTTATATTCACTTGTCAGTACCATCGTTATTATCTTGTTATTCTGGAGTTATCCTACTCAACAATATATACTGAAATTTATTGTTTAAAATTTTTGAGAACATCAACATCGTAAAATGAATCTAGTTATATGATATATCTACAAGTGATCACCTATATATGTAACTCAGACTTTAAATTGGATTGTAAGATCATGATATAATTTTTATGGTATTATGCTGCATGGTTAAAAGACATATTGAAATTTGAAACTAAGTGATAATCTACATAATATTGAAATAATCATAATGTGTGAACTTTAATAATGTACTGATGGAGGTGCTAATGGAGTTGGACATGGGCACGATCGTGGTGAATGTTAGGGCCCATGTTGTGTTTCCACTCGACCACGGATTGTTGCACCAAGGTTACCCAAGCTTACAGAGGACTGCTAGCTCGGTGTAGGATTTTTGAGAATGTTCGGATGCCGCCAGCTCCATCGGACGCGCACCTTTTTTGTTGCACCCGATTCACGGAAGTCACTAGTTGCACAGGGATTTTTTAATGCTACGATGGATCATCTTAATTAATTAGCATCTGTTGGTAATTTAGAATTGGAAGTCTGCTGGTTACTTTGACATGATTACTTCCATCTCCTTTGACAATATATCGACAGGTAAATGAAGCTGTAGCGTTTCTTTTACATAAAATCCCTTTCTGAATATTATAATTATATTTTGGTCTACGAGCTTAATTGTGGGTATTACATGTGACATTGCTAATAGAGTCATCACATTTTTTTTTTTTTACTTTTGTTGTACTTAGATTATCTTCAAGTAAAAAGATTACTACTCAGGCATATCGAATTGTCCAATTGTTTCATTTGATCTGAATGAGCCAAACTTAAATATAAAGGTTAGTAATTGTATTTCGTCAGAGTGACATCTGACCTTATATTTGATTCTAATAGCAAGTAGTTTGGACAAAAACTTACGTTCATCATCTATCTTTTGTTAAAACAATTTGGCTTACTTACTACTATTTGTGTAATCTTGAACATATCAGTCCCAAGACAATTTAAAAAAAAAAAAGCTCAAAATGGTAGACAATGCGTCAGTCAACACCAACATTAACTAGACAGAATCAGAAGGGGACAAAGAATAAAAATTCGGACAACTGTTGAGGTTTTTGTAGAAACATTGCTGCTCCTATACCGATCCTGCTTTGGTTGATGAAATCATCCGACCAATTTGTTTTCACAAGTCAAGGCCCTATTCGATGTTAAGTTTAAAGGCACGGAAGGGCTCAATGTGTCCCATCTCTTTTTTTTTCAATGCCTAAAAATAGTACTGCTGCAAGGGGTGAGACTTCTGCAACGAGTCAACTCCAGCTTTTCATGATCAATCATAACCCACGAATGGTTGAAATCTAAAACCCTTGTATGAGGTTAGAAAAAATTAATTCTCAGGAGAAACGTTAGGCTATATGTCAATTATTTTTATGAAGTGGCTACGTATACTTCTCTTCTTACTTGGACTGTTGCCATGTGTATATTGTCAGGTACTAATCTTTGTACGCCCGATATTGACCTAGGCTTCTTTTACTCCGTCTAATTTGTTACGAGCCCAAATGTCTCTGTTGTACTTTCATCGTTCGTGTTGTCTTGTATATATATATATGGATAGGTCTAATCATTGCCTAATCTAATCTTGAGTGAATGAGACTACTTGACGAAATGAGATCGGCTTTGGTCCAAGAATTGGATTCGTCGGTTGGACCTAACCCGATTTAGTCCGCCTGAGTTGCACGGATATAGACCACGGGATGTCGTATTATTGTCTCAACGCGTCACTTGTCCAACGCGTCACGTCGCTGTTTCCTACGTCGCCCGTTCGATGCGCAAAAACGCTGTGGAGACTGACATATAATGAGATGATCGGTACAATTTTATTTTATTGTTCGAAGCGTAGGATGCAACGTCAGTAATCAATGACGACGTCACAAGCAACCAATCAACGGTGATCGCAACGTCACTCTTCCTCTTTGGTCCTCTCACTTTTCCGCTTTGATTTTTATTGCAAATGGGAAGTGGCAACGCGGTCAAGATCGAGGCAATTCGGACCGCGTCATCAACGCGCCAACCTTTCGGTCACATCGATGGCAGTAGCACACGGTTCCCCGTGGTCTGAACTGAAGGGTAATCTAGTAATTTCATGGCAACGGCGGGGAGATCCATAGCACGCGTGCGTAGTCTCTCTTTTCGTCCGCTTTTTCTTTTATAATGCTGTGTTGGACAGAACGGGGTTCAGCTTTTCCATCTAATCACTGACAACAGATGCACGTATTGATCAAGCTGACGGATACAACTGTCTTCGCTACTCCAGACCCGACATCTGATCTTTCGTGACTTCCAAATCCCACTCCCATGATATCCCAGTAGGTTTGACTGCCAGACTTCCGCTTCTGGCGAACATAATTACACTCTTTAACGACGCTGGGAAGGTAGGTACACAAAGGACAATTTTAAATGTGTGCTGTGGCACATGGCCCACCGTAGGCTAAGTATGAACAAAATACCCGTCCATGCTTCCGTAACCGGCACTATCTTTCGCAGGGACGAAAATGAACGATAAGAGTCGACGGTGCCACAGCATGCAAGCTTGCCATAGAAGAATTTAGAACCTGGGCGAAAGGAAAATTTAGAACAAGCAGAGATGGGGGCCATCGGCATTGTGGCGGACAAGTCACGTCTTTGGGTTGTTTCTTATTGCCATCAACCGACACGCCCTCTCTCTCTATATCTACTCCGTTACTTGGCTGTCTTGGAGAGAACAGAAATCAGGGAGACGACCCACATGAGCGCACCAATGCGGCGGTTTATTCCTTCACTAACCAACCACGATTGGCATTTGGGGGTGTTGTTTCCTGTACTATGTTATCCATAGGACAGCAGATCTTCACCCCGATTACCTGCCACCATAAATGTGCGCGATCTGCCGGCGCCGTCTAAGCGACCTTTGTAGAAACGCCCCCTCCCCAACCCCACACCCGTGCCCACACACCTCCGGCGCAAACCCCACCCCCAGCCCTTTTCATTACCTTTTAATTCTGGTCCTCACGCACACATACGCCCGTTATAGCGGTACCCGCTACACACCTTCCTCCTTCACTGTTATGGTGCCACGCCACAACTATTCACACACCACAACTAAGTTTACCCGTTCGAGAGAGAGTTATAACGGTGTTCACGAAAAAACGTAACGGATCCTACCACAGCACGTGGCGACGCACGTGGTCCAAGGAAAGGGGACCACATCCCGGTCGTCGCGATGGGGACGTGTCCGCGATTCACGAGCCGCTTGGTTCGTCAGCAATCGTCCACGGGACCGAGTCGTGGTCCATGCGTTTGCTCGTACGGCGACTGTCTCCAATTATCTTACAAGAACAGTTCCTTACCTACTCGATATGTGACACGAAATTCGTACCTTCCTTGTTATTGCCCACGGCGTGATGGCCCACATGCCATAAACGGAAGCCAGCTGCACCATTCGGTATGCAAAAGAGTAAGGACGTGCCACAAAAGAAGCACGTGCGGCACCGAGTCATTTGATAAGCCACTCGGTGGTTGCTTGCGTCGCAAGCCGTCTGATCGATCCGGGAAATCACCACCGTCCAATAAATGCACCTTAGCTCGCGATAAAACGTTGATGACTTGAGAATAAACTATACTTATGAGGATAAATATGTGTCGGGCGGAATGGAGACCTCTCGGTGGTACTATAAATTTCCCACCCGCCCACATCTAGGCCTCTCTGTATGCTTCGGTGATGGTGGTGGAAACGTTGCGGCCCACAATGAAGGGAACCGTGCTGGCGCCGGTGAAGGTAGCTGGAGGGAAGGAATCGGCGGCGACGATGGCGGAATTGGGGACGGAGAAGCGCTTCCGTGGGGTGAGGAAGCGACCGTGGGGGAGGTTCGCGGCGGAGATACGGGACCCGTGGAAGAAGACGAGGAAGTGGCTGGGGACCTTCGACACCGCGGAGGAGGCGGCGCGGGCCTACGACGCAGCGGCGCGCAGCCTCCGAGGCCCCAAGGCGAAGACCAACTTCGGCTGTTCCGCTGCCGTTCCGGCGCCGCAGATCGGCTGGAGGATGGCGTCGCCGTGGCAACTGGGCTTCCCGGATCCGGCGTCAGCACCGAGCGGCCGAGATCTGTTCCTCATGCCTCCAGCGGTGGCAGTGGCGAGGGGGTCTAAATTCTCCGGATACGGGTTCGAGGCGGTGAAGATGATGATGACAAGGGTCGAGGAAGAAGAGCAGGAGGCGGCGAAGGAGAAGAAGCCCTTCCGCTTCGACCTCAATCTACCCCCTCCTCCCATGTGATGTACATCACCGACTGCCAGGATCGCTCGCCCCCGATCCGTTTCGAGCTTCTCTTTTTCCCCTTTTTGTTATGTTACTTTTCTCCTTTTTTTTTTCTTTTCGTGACATTTTCTTTCATCTCTCTTGCTGTTTGTGAAGCTTTAATCAAACGCTAATTTGCCGGCCTAAAAATAAAAAAAAAGAAAGGAAAAGGTGAGAACACCATTATCAGGGACTCTGCGCGGTGTTCGACTGCGAGTTGACTGGGCGTTCACTCTCGCGGAGTGGACGGACCGGATATCTACGGCTCGGTGGACAGAATTACCTTCTGATCTCGTTGTCGTTGCTTTGTTTCGCAAGTGCAAATAGAAAAGCGTGGGGTCGTTTTCGTCATTTTAAGGGCCCAATATCGAGGAAAGTGTTTTCCGTCGCATTGAGCCGGTCATTCCAACATTGTGCTTGCGCAAATTTCATGGATGAATAAACTTATATTTAAAAATGTGAAAATCATAACGAAGTACGGAACGGTGTACGGCCTTTTCTACGAGGGTATTTTCGGCTAGTTATTGATTGCAATGGCGTCGATAACGTAACGAGGAGGAAACGACGGTCCATGTCTGGCGTCGAAAAGCTGAACGAGTACTTTAACAAAGAAGAAGAGGCGACGGGACAACAAGCGGTTGTGAGACGCGCCCATGTGGCGTCGACACGCGTCGATGATACCTGCTTGGGATGAGGACCTCCCGACTGCCCATCGGAGAGCCACGCGTCGGCGAGACTGCGCACGACCTCACAGCTACATTGTCTGCGAGATTGCTGCGGGGCTCACGGATGGGGTCCAGCTTTGCATCCGAAGGGCGCGTGCCAGTTGTCATTTGCGGCCTTCAGGTCATCTTCGTCACTCGCACGTGCGAACGCGCACACGGGGCATCCGCATGCTTGTCACTGGAACGCACGGCGAGGGAGCGATTTGCTCCGGGGTACCCGACAGAGCGTAAATGCAGGAGTGCCAGCCGTTGATTCCAAGATGGACGATTCGGATGCGTGTAGCACTTGCTGCTGTGGACACGCGATCGCACTCGCGACGCGTGGGAGGCCGCACATGAACTGTGGACGGAGACCAAGGGATGCATTCACGTGCAGGCATGGGAGAATAGAACACGTCGTGCGGCCCACGCGGCTCAGAGATATTGATGAGTGGTTTTGGGGGACGGCCGACCCGCACCGGCCCGGCCGTCACCCTCTCTCTCTCTCTCTCTCTCTCTCTCTCTCTCTCTGCTTTCGTCGTTCCCGCCTCACGTACTCCTGCGGTGACCGGATCAATAAAAACAAATCCTACGCGGGCCCCGCCTCACTCTCCGCACGTCAGCGGGCCCGCTCGCCCCCTCCAAATTTTCTTTTAAAGAGAAAGTATGCGTTACTTAATAAACAATGGTGATAGAATTGGAGGATTAATTACAAAAACTGATTTCTCAATCAGTGGTGAGTCCCCTGATGGTAAGACTGGACTTCACCATTGCTGCGATGGGAGAAACGGTTAACAATGACCTATGTGGTTCGAAAGAAAGATGACAGGTACCAAGATATCATATTTACTTAGTTGATGTAGTTCACGAGCGTATCATAATCTGTTGCAACCCGAGTGTTTGTGGTTCCTTCAGCCCATTAAGGATAGCAAAGCCTTCAGCTTGAATGAGTCAGGTAGTAAAACAAGGAGAAGACTCAATTGCAACCTCAGTTGTCTTGTTTATCTTTAAGTACGTGGGTTTGGCAAGTTTCATAGTCCTACATCTTTATTTTCTAGTATGCTACCTTCTATTGATGCTATAAATAAGGATCTAAACTTTAAAACTAAAACCACCACAGGCACCATAAGAAAAGTCACTTTGGATTTAATTTTTATTAAGTCCATATTAAGTCAAATATTTTGAGCTTTTCTTATTTAGTAATTTCAGGTGCTTTATGGCCTAGGAATATTTTTCCTAAGGCATTTGTAATTGTCCCTTTTATAGTAAGAGTTTTGCTCCTCCTTTGTTCGTGGACGTAGATCAATTGATCGAATCACGTAAATTCGATGTCCCTGTCTCTTTTATTCTTTTCTACTTTATTGTCTTTGTTGGGTTACCAAAATTACCCTTTGGTAAATTTTCTGGGGCTAGCTCTAACAAACTGGTATCAGAGCCTGGTTTTCGGATCTTTTGGTAACAATAACAATAACAAAGATCATTGTTGAGAAATTCGATAAAAATGTCAACTTCGGCATGTGGCAACTCAAGATGGAGGTCATTCTGGTTCAAGACGGAGTTGATTTGCACTACGGAGAGCTGAGAAAATTCCAAATGGTATGTCAAAGGAAGATTTTGCAGGTATGGATAAGAAGGCCCAATCTAGTGTTATTCTAAATCTCTCTAACGAGGTTTTACGGGAGGTAGCTATGGAGACTACGGCTAAGAGCATGTAGGACAAGTTTAGAGCCTTGTATATGAAGAGGATAGTGGAGAATCGTCTCTACTTGAAGCAAAGTTTATATATGCTTCGGATGACTGAAGGTACATCTATACTCTCACATCTTGATAAATTTGATTCCTTAGTTATGGATTTGGAGAATATAGATGCAAAAATTGATGATGAGGATAAGGCCATATTACTTTTGTGTTCTCTCCCCCAATCCTTTAAATATTTCCGTGATACTATGATTTATGGAAAAGAAATAATTTTGTATCAGAAAATTAAATCTGTATTAAAATCTAAGGAGTAGATAGACAGGGATATCACTGGGGAAAGTAGTGGGAATCAGGCTGAGGGTCTAGTTATCAGGAGTAAAACTGATAAAAAGGAATTTGATAGTAGTAGATCTAAATCTAGATCTAAATCCAGACATAGAAATTTGGAATGTAGATATTATCATAAAATGGGACACATTAAGGCTGATTGCTTTAAATTGAAAAATAAATTAAAGCAAAAGGAAAAAATTATTGAGAAAACTACTGAGTCCACTAAAGCTAGTGTTGTAGCTGATGAGAATTTTAGAAATATTTTCTTTGCTATTGATGACAGGACAAGGTCTAAAAATGAATGAATTTTAGATTCGGGTTGTTCTTATCACATGTGTCCCAATAGGGATTTGTTTTCCACATATGAATCTTGTAATGGTGGAATTATTTTAATGAGCAATAATGTCGCATGTGATATTATTGGTAAAGGCACAATCCGAATTAAAATGCATGATGGTATTGTGAGGACGCTCACTAATGTTAGACATGTTCCAGATTTGAAAAAGAATTTCATCTCTTTAGGCACCCTAGAGGCTCTTGGGTATAAATACACAGTTGAAGGTAGAGTTATGAAAGTTTCTAGAAGTGCCCTTGTTGTTATGAAAGCTTGTAGGTCTGGTAGCTTGTATATTTTGCAGGGAACTACTATCACAGGCTCAGTTGCAGTGTCGTCATCATCATTATCTGATTATGATATCACCAAATTATTGCATATGCATTTGGGTCATATGAGCGAAAAAGGTTTAAGCATATTGAGCAAAAGAGGTCTTATTTGCCGATAGAGTATTGGGCCACTAGATTTTTGTGAACACTGCATTTTTGGAAAGCAGAAAAAAGTCAGCTTCAATTCTCCGGTAGTTCACAAAACGAAAGGTACTCTTGGCTATATTCATTCAGACCTTTGGGGTCCAGCTCGTGTTCAATCTAAGGGTGGTGCCAGGTATATGTTGACTTTCATTGACGATTATTCCAAGAAAGTTTGGGTTTAATTTCTGAAGTATAAAAATAATATTTTTCTAACCTTTAAACAATGGAAGGCTTTGATTGAGAAGCAAACAGGTAAACATATTAAGCGGCTTTGAACAGATAATGGCATGGAATTTTGTGAACGTGACTTTGATGAATTTTGCAAAAATGAAGAAATTATTCGGCATCGTATTGTTAAGATGACACCTCAGCAAAATGATATGGTCGAACGTATAAACAAAACACTCTTAGAAAGAGCAAGGTATATGATCTCAAATACAGGGTTGACAAAGGACTTTTGGGCAGAGGCGATTAATATGATCTGTTACGTTATCAATCGCGCTCCTTCTGCAACACTTAATTTTAAAACTCCAGAGGAAGTTTGGTCAGGTACTCCTACTGATTACTCTGATTTTAAAATCTTTGGGTGTCCAGCATGCATGCATGTAAATGAAGAAAAATTAGAGCCTCGAGCTAAAAAGTGCATTTTCCTTGGGTATGCTTCTGAGGTGAAAGGATACAGATTCTGGTATTCTGATCCCAAATCTCCAAAATTTATAATCAGTAGAGATGTTACTTTTGATGAATTGTCTATGTTATCTTCCAAAGAGGAATCTACTAGTTGTACAAATGATAATACATAGAAGCAGGTGGAGCTTGAGATTGGTAGTTCTGATTCTTTTCAGTCAAACTCTTCTACTCAGCGAATGCCAGTAGATGGTCCTGAGTCTACTGACAAAGATGTTCTAGAGGAAGAGCAATATTCCATAGCCAAGGATAGACCATGGAGAAATATTCGACCACCACAAAGATATGTAAATTTGGTTGCATATGCTTTGTCTGTTGCAGAAGAAATATGTGGAGTTGCTGAGCCTACTACCTACTCAGATGTAATTTCTTGTGATTATTCCGCTAAGAGGTTGATTACGATGCTTACGAAGTCTCTTCCGGTTTACAAGTTCAAGCAGAGCTTGGACTTGGTTGATATTCATTGTTGGTGATTGCCCGTTGGGGCTTTTGTGAAGAAGGTGGAGCAAGTTCTGCAAAATTGTCAATGTTGGGACATGCCAAGGTGGAGATTTGTTGGTTTGGCAAGTTCCATAGTCCCACATCTCTATTTTTTAGTCTGCTACCTCCTATTGATGCTATAAATAAGGGCGTAAACTTTGAAGCTAGAAGCATCACAGGCACCACAAGAAAAGTCGCTTTGGATTTAATTTTATTAAGTCAATATTAAGTCAAATATTTTAAGCTTTTTTTGTTTAGTAGTTTCAGGTGCTTTATGGTCTAGGAATATTTTTTCTAAGGTATTTGTAATTGTCCCTTTTATAGTAAGAGTTTTGCTCCTTCTTCGTTCGTGGACGTAGGTCAATTGATCGAACCACGTAAATTCGGTGTCCTTGTCTCTTTTATTCTTTTCTACTTTATTGTTTTTGTTGGGTTACCAAAATTACCCTTTGGTAAATTTCCTGGGACTAGCTCTAACATAGTATATATTCATATCCTGCTATCTAGGTTGAGCGACATTAACTTTGGTGATTCTGCTCGTCTACTCCCTTTGCTCAGATGCTCTCGGTCTCTCCTCCCATCCCTACCAATAGGGCCTCGACTACCTCTGATGATGTCGTGAGGTCTTCGGACCCACCTACACGACCTTCTCGAAGTGACCTTCCCCTCGCTTCTCCCCTTTCTGTAGGGCAAGCCTATTCCTTGAGTCGTAAAAGGGCAGCAAACTGCCATGTGAAGTCACCCTACTTCGCATCCAGAAGAAGTGCAATCTAGTAATCAAACTTGATCCTAAGGAGGTAAACATTGCTAGAGAGAGTTGAAGTTACTCCAACCTGGATTTACTTTAGAGGACTACTGCTCGAACTCCTTCATTCTTACGTTCTTAGCAAAATTACAGCTAAGATTGATAAAATTATCAAGATTGATAAGATTATTTTCTCTCCATGAAGAGTTAAGTTCACCTGGGTCTATGTCCTAATTAATTTATCTAAACCACTTCCGTATAGCTTCTGGATCAACTAGGGTCCTTGCCAATTCTTCTAATTAATTGCTTACAAGAACATCTCCAACATGTGTTTTGCTATGGTGTGGTGCGCCACTGATCTCTTTCCTATCGTTGCTCTGATCTCCTACTCCTCTACGCCTTTGGGTGACGACAGTGGAGTTTCTGAGGACCATAAGGCTGAGGGCGAAGGCAAGTCCGTCTATAGCCTATGGGTCATACTGTAGTGCAAATCGAAGGGTTGATCAGGGACCATCACTGGACACATTATGAAACAACCTAGGTGAGGTCCAGGAACACCTAGCATGGGCTAGGCCATGATTGGCTATATCCAACGGATCATTGATGCAAATCTGCTCATTGCGGCCTCCGCTGTTGAACAAGTGATGCCCTCGAGCGTGTTGCCCAACGTAACCTTGCTAACCCAACAGTGTACCGGGGCCGTGTCGACGGAACCGAACAAAAGCCCCCATGGCTATTGACACGCATCAAAACATGCTACCCAAGGAATTAGTGTCCGCCGCTTCACTACTACGGACCTCGCCAACTCCGCTGCTTCACGTCGCAAACGTACCACTTCGACATGCCAAGGATTTAATTGTCATTTGGTTTGCCGCCGTAGACGACCCTTCTTCCGTGCCCTCCAGCTTCTAGTTTGCTACCAAATCTGCTTTGCAGGAGATTCCTCAGCCCCCTCCTCTAACATTATGGTTGATTGCGTCTTTGAATCCCTTGTTTGCGGGAGGACGGAGGCATTCCACAAAGCTGCATAGGATGGCTAGTGGAGGGGCGATGATTTCCTCACGGATCAATTGGATCCAGATTGGGCACGAATTGCCGGTAAGGAGGGGCTGAAAGCTAAGAGAAAGCCTCCAAAGGGGGCTTCCTCAGTCCCGCTCTTCCTGTCCACCACCCGGATCAAGAAGAAAACCTTGCATACCAGTGACAATCCTGCTGATGCAGCGAACCTCTTACCTACACCCTCTTAACTTAATGTTTATTTTATCCTAAAATTGCAGGGTGCGACGGAGAGGGAGGGCCGACCACGACTTCATGCCCCCATAAAAGGCTCACAATCCCACTATCATCTCTTCACAAGGAATGAGGAACGCAACCGTATCTTTCTCTGGAAGTTACAATCAGCTTGGGAGGGGGGGGCCTTCATCGCTACTAATGGACGCTATGCGGTATCATGGTAGCCTAGAGTTCATTATATTAGATTATATATTTTTTATAATTAAATAAAATATATAATAAAATTAATTAAAATTTAATAATAGATATTAGTTAATAGAAAAAAAATTTATATTATAATAAAATTTATTAGGAGATACCCTTGATAGGAGTAATTTTTCTAATAACTTATCCTAGAACTCTAAGGGGTAAAAGACATATCTCATAGAGATGCATGTCATAGAGAACACAGTTTAGAGATTATAATTTTTCTCTCAATTTTTTTAAACCATCAATCTAAGTGATCTTGTGAAAAGATAAGAAGAGAGAAGGAGTCTAGTTCTTTTTGTAGATTGATAGTGACTTTAGATCTAAAGATAATACCCAGATCACACAGAGATTCTTTTCAAATAGTATCAAAAGGTATCAATCGTAAAAATCAATCTAATGTTATTTGATTTTAATCCTGGCATAAAAGCTTTTTCACATTTTATATAGCATATCATAGATTCTATGCTCATAATTGGTATCAGAGCATAGGTTCTTGAAATCAAATACTTAAGATTTATTATTTTCTGATTTATAATATTTGAATGATTCATAGTTTATCGATTTATATTCCTATCTATTCTATCTTGTTGCCTGCTTATGGGCGATGTTAGATTCTTTGTAATACGATCTTTGATGATCGTGAAGTAGCGATGATTGTTGTGCAACACCAATGCCGACCTCGTTGTGTATGATCAACGGATTTGTTAGTAGCAGTAGCTGCGTTGAATAGCATGCGTGCTGCAACAACAGTAGTAGGAGTACTCGCGTCTATGCGATGGCCATACGAGGGTAGTAATCGTGTCCAAGCTACAGTCATGCATGGGTATAGGTTGCACCCAAGCGACGACCATGCATCGGGTTGCTGCTACAGGGGTGTCGCACAATCGGCAGCCATCCGTATGGTTGTTGACTATGTGGCATCCACCTGTGGGCAACGATCGTGCATGCAGGCACATGCTGCACCCAAGCGGTAATCGTGCATAGCCGATCAAAGGCCGCGCAACGACGATGGCACAAGCAAGATTAGGGTTTTTAGGAAAAATTATAGTTTTACTCTTTATTTGAGATTAGGTTTTTTAGTCAAATTATAACTTTATCCTTTTGTATTTTATTAATATCTTTTAATATTTTAATAATTCTGCCCTTTACAAATGTCATAATTTCATTTTATGTCATGTCAATAAATTATAGTTTTACCCTTATGAAATTGAGAATTTCTAATTTATATCTTTAATTATAAAAATGATAAATATGATTTATTTTAATTATGATTGAACTTGATCATGTTTATATTTTGATTATTTGATTAGATTTAATTTTGATTAATAAAAAATATAAATTATGATTTTCTTTTATAGTTTTCTCATATGATTTATTGATTACATATGGTAAATAAAATCTAATTATTGTTCTTGGATATTTATTTAGTTATTCATATGTATATGTTTGACATTGTAAAATAACATTTATCTTTTTACATAAAGGCCCTTCATGATTTATATTTTATTATGATTACAATTATCATATGAGTTTTTTATTTTACTGATTAATGTTCAATAATTATTATAGTTATTATTCTATTATTGAACTGCTTAGCATAAATTAAATTGAAGAAATTTGATGAATATTATTTGTAACTCATCTTCCTAAGTTTTATCTAACCAGTAGTTATTGAAGTTGCCTATGATGATAGGCTTTTGAGATATAAATTATAATAAAAAATCTTATCATTTCTAAGATATTTTTAATTACACTTTATATTATTGTATTAGTCTTGTAGCTACTAAAGTGACTTAGACCAATAACTTATAAAATGATATTAAGGAACTAGTCCTAAATGATATTAAAAAAATAATATTCATAATGACACACATAATTAGAAGATTTAGATAATCTCAAAGGAGAATCTACTTTAAATAGTTATGTGATGGGATGGGATGATACTGTTTTGGATATCTTTACAGTTTAGGGTTGTATACTTAAAGGTAATAATACTATTCAATAAGAATGATATTAGTCCTCTATAGATGATCTTGAGTGAACACTAAATACGTTAATATTTTACCAAAAGGTGAAAGATAGATGATATTAATAGTTCATCATATTTTAAAAACTCAAAAGTATTAATATTATTTTATATTTTTGTAGTAGTACTTCTTTCGATACATACTCATGCTTCTAGTGTCCCTGTACTCTTTGGATCAAATTATTCAGAATGGCTAGAGCATGTGCAATTTACACTAGGCGTATTAGATCTTGACTCAGCATTATTTATTGAAAAGCCCGTAGACTTGACTAATGAAAGTACTGTGGAATAAGTTAATGAAATGAAGGCTTGGGAAAGATCTGATAGGCTTAGTTTAATATTCATAAGAATGATAATTGTAAATAACACTAAGACTTCATTACCGATTGCAACTAGTGCACGAGAATATTTAAAAATTATTGAAGACAGATTTAAATCTACTGATAAGTCATTGGTTGACATACTAATGAAAGAACTGATTACAATTCAATATAATGGCACTAGAGGAATTCAGGATCACATCCTCGGTATGGCTGATAAAGCTACAAAACTTAAAACATTAAACATAAACATTGATGAGTCTTTTCTTGTGCAATTCATTCTTAATTCTCTTCCTTCTTGGTTTGGCCCATTCAAGATTCACTATATTACAAATAAGGATAAGTGAGACTTGAATAAGTTAACTAATATATGTGTTCATGAAGAATTGAGATTAAGATAGGAAAGTTCATATAATATCATGACTACTACTAAAGGAGCTAGTAATAAGAAAAGAAAATTGAAGTATCATCCATCAAAGAAATTTGTTTAGCTTGAAAATGTTATGCAGACTAATGAAAAGAAAGCTTTTATAGTAAAGTGTTTCTTTTATGGTAAGAAAGGACATATGAAGAAGGACTGCAATTAAACCTAAAACTTGGTTAAAAAAGAAAGGTATAAACTTGACTTTGTATGTTTTGAATCAAACATTACATAAGTTCCTTTTAATACTTGGTGGATTGATTCTAGTGCTTCAACTCAAGTTACCAATAATATGTAAGGATTTCTTTTAATCCGGAAATCAAAAGAATATAAAAGATTCATCATTATGGGAAATCGTCTCAAAGCGAAAGTGACATCAGTGGTGACTTATCGCCTATATATAGAGAGACAGGTCATCTGATGGATCTTGTCGACACATGTTATGTTTCTATTATTTTTAAAAATTTAGTTTCTCTATCTAGAATTGATAAGTTAGGATATTATCTTTCTTTTGGTAATGGTAAATTCGGTATATTTTATGATTCAATAAAAGTTGGTTCTAGAATTCTGTGTGATGGTTTGTAAAGAATTAATTCGAATCCTGAGTTTGCAAAGACAATATTAACACTGCAATCAAGTGTTGGATTGAAACATAATTTCAATAATGAAAGATCTTTTATATTGTGGCATAGACGATTGAGGCATATCCTCAAGAAAAGAATAAAAAGATTAGTGAAGGATAATATTTTAGAAGATTTAGACTTCATTGATTTTGATGTTTGTATAGATTGTATTAAGGAAAGCAAATTAAACATACAAAGAAAAATGCCACAAGAAGTAAAGAACTCTTTGAGATTATTCATACTGATATATGTAGATCATTTCATATTTCTTGTTTTAGTAGAGAAAGGTATTTCATCACATTTATAGATGATCTGTTTAGATATAGCTATGTTTATTTAATACATAAAAAGTCTCAAGCCACTGATACTCTTAAAGTATACATAAATGAGGTCGAGTGATAATTAGATAGAAAAGTTAAAATTGTCAGATCTAATAGGGGTGGTGAATTTTATGACAAATATGATGAATCCAGTCAAAATATTGATCCTTTTGCTAGATTCCTAGAATATTAAGAGTATTTGTGCTCAGCATGCCTTACCGGTGTGTCACAATAGAATGGTGCTGTTGAAAGATAAAATCATGAATATGGTTAGAAGTATGATGAGTTATTCCTTTGTACTTGAGTCAATATGGGGTGAAGCTCTTAGGACAACTATGTATATCTTGAATAAGATTCCTAGTAAATCAGTTCTATTAATTCCATTTGAGTTGTGGACCGGTAGGAAGTCTAGTATGAGACATTTACATATTTGAGAGTGTCTTGCAGATATAATAATATTCAATCCATATGAAAAGAAATTAGATCCAAGAACTTTTTCTAGATATTTTTTTTAATTATCTAGAAAAGTCCAAGGGATACTGATTTTATTGCCCTAATCATAATTTGAGAATAGTAGAATCTGGTAATGCAAGATTCCTAGAAAATGACAAAATCAATGAGAGTGAAAAATCTCGAAGGATCAATTTTGATATTGAGGAGATTCAGGTTAATTCTCTTGTATCATCTCCTATTCGAGAAATTATTATTTCTTAAATCAATGAGAGAATTAGTGATAGTGAACAACAAAATAACATTGATAAATTCCCACATGATGTTGATGTCACTATTGATGATCTTCTAAAACAATCACAATTGGCAATTTTAAGATGATCCCAAAGGAAAAGGATGCTAGGATCAAGTCGGCACTAGGGGGTGTTTAAGTTAGTGCGTACGTTAAAAATATCAATAATTCAAAAAACTTTCGGCTCAATAAAAATCGTATCAGAAAAGCATTTAACTTTAAAAATATTCGTAAGAGTTTAGTAGAATGCAATGTAACTAAATAGTAAAGAGGAGAAGAAAGAGAGTGCACACCAAATTTATAGTGGTTCAGTCATTGTGACCTATGACCACTTCCGATTTCTCCTCCGTCGAGGTCACTGACTTCCACTATTGATCTTCCTTCAATGGGCGAAGATCAACTACCCCTTTTATATATCTCTTCTCCTTTTTATAAGTTTGGGAGGCAACCTTTTACAATTAACTTACTCCTTCTTAAACAGAATTCTAAACTAGAACAAGAGGAGGTGAACTCTCAAAGGATTATAACAGCATTTTCACTTAGATCTTAGGTTTTTTTTTTTTCACTTTTTCATGCTTCACAATTAGAAAAGTGTGGGGTATTAATAGGCCTCAATTGACTTCAAAAGTGGAGCAAAAAAGGTCTCATCTCGGGTTTTTGAGGTACTAGCGGTACCACTGCCTGTGTTGGGTGGTACCATCACTAGTACTCTCTGACATTGAGTGGTACCACTATCTGCTTAGGTAGTTCCACCGCTTGGCAGCATTAACTACTGGCGGTACCATCGCTTAGTCTGGGTGGTACCACTACCCAAACCTCCTGGGAGACTGAGCCCTAGGCTGTTCCACTATCCAATCCTGGCAGTGCCATCGCCTAAGATGGCTCCAGGTCACTATTTGGGCTATCAGTCTGGCCCAAGCTAGCCCTGATTCTGGCTTAATTGGCCCCTAACTGAGTTAGTGAGATTACCTCTCAATCCTAACTCAATCTAAGTTGTAACTACAACAATTAAGACATTAACTAAGTAATCTTTGTCAGGTATGTCAATTGTTCTTCCGATAAAATCCTAGCAAGCTTCCGATGAACTTCCGAAGGACTCTCGGTGATCTTCCAATAGACTCTCGGCAAGCTCTTGGCGAACTCCCAATGAACTTCTCGATGACCTCCCGATGAACTTCTCGACGAGCTCCCGACAAACTCCCGATGAACTTCTTGGCGAACTCCCAATGAACTCTCGACGAATTCCCGATAAATCACCCGATCTTTGACTCCAATCCAACATCTGCTTTATGCCTTATCTATGATCATAGTTAATCTTACATTACTTTTCTCAACATATGGATTAGATTAATAATTTATCAATTGATTTTATTATCAAAATTTAAGATTAAATAATCTCCCCCTTTTTAATGATAACAATCAATTGATGATGAAGTTAACCTTAACTCCCCCTATCTATATGCCATATTTGAGATAAGCCAACTTGAATTAAAAAAGGAATCACCACCTTTGAATTCAAGCTTAACCAATTTTGATCTTAGTGATCATATAAAAAATTCCATACATTGTGCATCATAGCTTCAAGTTATCTAGGTGTAACATGCATAAAAACTAATCAACTTGGCATGATCTATGTGATACTAAAGTATTCATTACTTTATGCATGATACCAAAATTATTATCATTTTGGGCATGAGACTGAACATCCATCATTTTAAGTATGATACCATTCATCATGATACCAAACATTCATTTCTCCCCCTTTATCATCAACAAAAAGGAGATATACAAGCACTTTGATGCCATGATACTAAACATTTGAATCATGCAAGTGATTCATGTAGGTGAGTTTTACACCATTTTATGCAAGCTAGCAAAAAAAAAAAAAAAAGTTAAGCAAAAGATAGCAACTTCTGTTTCTTCAAAGGAGCAAGCTAGCAAAATTTATACAAGATAGCAACTTTTGCTTAAGATGTTGCAAGTTGGCACTATTCTTGCTAGCACTTTACTTTGAAATAGGCAAGCTAAAGACTTTTGTTTAGATGTGCTATCACTTTTGGTTCTTCTTGAGATATACAAGCTAGTATTTGATATTTGCAAGTTTCTTTATCCCCTTTTGTCATAAAAAAATAAGAAGAAGAAGGGAGGTATTCATTCATCACAAAATATAAGAACCGAAAGTCAGATGAATCAAACTTTTAATTTTGTGGAATGAGAGAGGATTCATTATATAAAAAAAAAATCAAGAGTTGCATACTAAGAAGTTCATGAATCAAATGCCTATTTTTGTAAGAAGTATTCATAGAAAATGATCATTGCATAAAAGATCAAGTATACCAAAAGTCCATAAATGAAAACTCTTCTTTCATAATTAGAGAGAGGAAGGATTCATAAGAAAAGATCATCAAATGACGAATCAAGTGTCTTAAAAATCCATGAATAAAATTGCAAGAAGGAGATAGGAAATGATCTCAATAAAAAGAAAACTCAATTTCAAAAAATAAATTTTTTTTAAAAATGTATAAGAAAAACTCATGCATTCAAAAGATTTAACATGCTTAATTAAATCATAGTGTGTTGCATGCATCATAATATCATCAAGAAGTGCATCATAATATTGAAAAGTACATAACGTCATAAAGTACACTAAGATAAGAAGTACAATATATCAAGGAGTACAGAAAGAGTACTTCCTTCTTTGTCATCAATAGGAAAAAAAGTAGAAATATATAAGCTATTCATTTGGTGGTAAACCAAAATGTCTAAACAAAGTATTGAGTTGATGATGAATTTGTTACATTTCGATTAAGATCTAATCTTGACAAAGTTTAATTTGACCTAGTCGAGTCACTATAGGATCGGTAGATGAGGAGGGTGCTGGATCCGTTGGAGGTGCTGCCTCAAAATGACTAGTATGAGGAGATTGATTTTCCCTATATATAGGTGTTTCAGGTATAGGTTCAGGTAGGGGAGAATCAATTCTCCTAGGTAATCTAATCCAAATACTATTTCTTACTATACATCTTAATCTTCTTATAATGGTTCTATTGATAACATTAAATCTACCTATCTTTATGATTTCTTCATCTGGGGGAATTACAATATCATGTGCATGTATTAGTCTAGTGATTAAGCCACCATATGGAAGCATCATATCTTTGGTTGATAATTCAATCATGTTCTGTCATATCAAATATCCAAAACAATTATCATGTAATGCCATAATCCAATACATCGTTCCTAATTCCATTTGACTAACTTCATCATGATAATATTATTTTGAAAGTAAAATACTTATCATAATGTGATGAAGCACTTTTATATTGAAGGGTAGTAAATGTTCATAACTTTTTGGGACGATAGACAAATTTGAGTTTCCAAAAATGATATCTAAAGTCTCAGAGTATGTGATTCTAATTGATTCTGTGTCTCATTGTCCACTAAAGTAGCAACCTCTTCTTTTCTCAAGAATCCCTATAAGGTTATAAATTACGCTATCCGTAATGGCTATATAATGCCCTAGGAGATAAGTCGACACCCTATCGTCTTCATCCATATGCAAATTATTATAAAATAATCAAACAAGTCTAGGATAAAAGGGTTCACTAATTTGTAGGATTGGAAGGACATCTAAGTTAGCGAGCGAACCATTGAATTGTTTCAAATTTTCTAACTCTTCTAGATCTACATGTTTTCCCTTATGTACACTTCTAAATTCAAAGATTGAAAATTTAAGGGCATGCTCATTGGAGTGGTATGCTTATTGGAGTCAAAGAGTATAGGGTTATATGTTTAATCAAATCTCTTCTTCCCTTTATCCCTTGAGGATCTTCTAGGTGCCACAGAACTACATGTATTAACCAATGAAAGAACTACATATAAAGAGTAAAATCAAGCAACAAATCAAGAGAAAAATTTCAAGGATTACTCTTGTAGTGATCTCCAAGAAAGTTGAGATTGATCCTTAGATTTATAGAAGAGAGAGGTTTTCTTAGGTTTCTAGAGGAGAAGCAAGAAGAATGAGAGGTGGAGAGGGGTTTTGAGGGGTATAAGATGTGTTGGAGGTGGTTCTACCGCTGGTGCATTGCCTTCGACTTATTTCAAGCTACAATTTTAATCATTCAACCATTCAATCTTTCTTATTTAATATCTACCTTGCAGTGATGTAACATTCAATCATCAAGCAATCATTCAAGTAGATTAACATTATATATAGTATTCAAGTCATTCTTACGAATCAGAGCAAGCTTTTCATTTCTTTTGAGAAGTGCAACCCATCAAATTTTGTTAAAAAGTGATTCAATCACATCATGAAAAAGACAAATCATAAAATAAGAAAATTATAAATAATGAAATTTAATGTCATGATCATCAAAAAGTTTAGTGACATAATTTGGTTTATTTGGATAAATCTTTTCCTTAGTCAATACCAAGAAGAATCATAGGAGAGTAGTTAATAAAAAACCTAAAATTATCTAAATTCTTAAATATCAAGTGAAAGAATTAAGAATTGTTGGGATAAACATTTTTAAGAATCATGAAAACTTGTTTCATATATGAAGCATATTAAGTTAGATGCGACACATTATCTCATATGAAAGAAATCCAAAGTCATCATCAAAATCACTTTTCGGAAAATCCACGAAAGTAATATAGATAGTTTCCTATATGATTAAAAATAGCTAATGTTCTTGGGCTTTAATACTAGTAAGCTCTAGTATTCCATACCATACATCATCATTCAAGACAATGCACAAATGATCTTTAATCAAAAAGTTTATTATAACAAAAATCAATAAGTTTCAATCATTTGATCCAAATGATCTTTCTTTATTATTATTGTTTAGCTAGTGAGCTTAGAAAATTGAGTTGGATCTTCAGTCATGTGCCTTGAGCATCGATTATTAGGGTACCATCTCTTACTCCTAGCTTGTGATTGTAAACATATCTACAAGAAAGGGGGTTTTCTTTTAGGTACACATTTAATTTGAGTGCCTCATTAATAGATCTACTTAACTTATCAATTTGCATTGAGTTATTTATAGTTCCTTTAGGAACCTAAATTAATTTGTGTGAGCTATATTTTTTAAATGGATATTTATAAACATAATATCCAAATTTACAACAAAAGTTACATTTGTTTCAGGGTGAAATATATAAAGTTGGGCCTTTAACGAAGATAATTGGCTTTTGTTGAGTATTACTCACAAAGCCAATTTCTTCCTTTCTATGAATATGATCTTTATTAGCAAGGATTATGTTTAAAGATTTGTTACCTACTTTAAATTTTTCTAATGTTTCATGTAGTAACAAAATTTTCTTTTTAAATAACTCTAATTCTTCACATTGAGTACAAGGAGTTAATATACACTTATCATACTAAGTTTTTAATTTTTCAAGTTCACTAGAGAGAGAGGCATAATCCTTTTTCAACAATTTATATTTTTTACTAACTAATTTACATTCATCAAACAAATCATGAAAAGTACTTAATAATTCATCAAAAGATAAATGAACTTTAATTGAGTCACTTACCTCATCACCAAATGTCATTAATGCATAGTTTGTAACTTTTTTGAGGCTATCTCCTCATCCTCGGATGCACTCGAATCATCCCAAGTAGCTTTGAGCGCTTTCTTTTTTTTTGATAGGTTCTTCTTTACTTACGAACATTCATTTTTGAAGTGTCCTAGCTTTTTTATTTATATCAAATTATTTGCTCCTTTTTTAGTCACTTTTGTTCTTAGTATCTTATTTTGTTTTATTTTTTATAAATTTTTTAAATTTTCTTGTAAGATGTGCCAAGTCATCATCATCATTACTTAAGTTTTTTCCCAAGTGGTCTTCTTTGGTTCTAAGTGCCAAATCTTTCCTATTCTTTGGAAGGTTATTCTCAAGTTTATCATGTGCAATACATGTCATTTCGTAGGTCATCGATGACCTGATAAGTTCTTCGAGCAGAAAGTTGTTCAAGTACTTTGCTTCTTATATTGCCGTTACTTTAGGATCCTAACTTTTTGGAAAGGATTTTAATATCTTGTTAATAAGTTCAAAATTAAAAAAATTTTACTAAGAGTTTTTAGACCATTAACGACATCTGTAAACTTGGTGTACATGTCTCTAATGGTCTCACTTGGTTTCATATGAAATAACTCATAGCTATGAACCAAAATATTAATTTTTGACTCCTTTGTTAGGATCGCAGTCGGCACTAAGAACGTACTGATTTATAGTGGTTCGATTGTCCGACCTACGTCCACTCTCGATTCCTCCTTCGTCGAGACCACCGGCATCCACTAATGGTCTTCCTTGAATGGGCAATAACCAATCACCCTTTTACAATCCTCTTTTACAAGGTTTCTCTCACACTCTCCCTTAGAATACTCTCTATGCTTAAGGAGGAGGGACTCTATATTTTTATAAGGGTTTCAACTTTGAAATCATAGAGTTTTTATTTTATTTTCTTTCACAATTCTTACTATCCCAAGCAAGAATAGCTGGGATATTTATAGACCCCAAGTGACTTCAAAACTTAGAGCCAAAATTAAAACACCTCAAAATTTTGGGGTATTGGCGATAACACCACCTAGGCTTTTTGATACTGGACCCAAGTGGTACCATCGTCTACCTACTGGACCAAGAGCAGCACTAAGAGAGGGGGGGGGGATAAAAAAATAATGATTTGAATGATTTTGAAAAACTTCGTAAGATGGAAATTTTACGTTCGACGAAATCTATTTCAGAAAGAAGTAGATTCGAGTGAGTTCATAAGAGAGTAGAGTAGGGAAGATTGAACAATTGCAGTGAAGTAAAAAAGATTGATGTAGCAAATGAAATTTATGCACCAAGAGAAGAACGTAGTAATTTTATAGTGGTTCGGTCGATTGACCTACATTCACTCCCGATACCTCCTTCGATGAGGTCAATAGTTTCCACTATTGATCTTTCTTGAAGGGAAAAGATCAATCATCCCTTTTTATAGAACTTTATAGTGGCTCACACTCCTTTTACAGACTTTTTACACTAAGAGAATTGGGGAGGTGAACACTAAATTTCTTTACACTATAGTTTTAGCTCAGTTCTTATCACTTCTTAATGTGCTTAACCAGTTGAGAAGTAAGTGGTATTTATAGCCTCAATTGGCTTAAAAAATAAAGCAAAAAAAGATCCCATCCTGGATTTTTAGGTACTAGCGGTACCACCGCCAATTGACTATAACATTGGGTAGTACCACCACCCAATCTAGCAGTACTACTGCCAAAGCAGAGCTTCAGGTTTTGTGGTGGGGCGATACCACCGCCTGACAGGTGGTACCACTGCTTGATAGGTGCTACCACCGCTTGTAGTTATTAACTACCGATGGTACCACCACTTAGGCACTTGGAAAACTAGTCCTTGGGCGGTTCCACCACCCTAGTCTGGTGGTGCCACTGCCAGATAGGGTCCAACAACCTAGATGGGCCTTGAATCCGGCCCAATCTAGTCCACTTAGGGGCCCAATTCACCCCTACCAGGGTTAATGAGATTACCTACCAATCTTAATCCTAATTACATGCTAACTATGAAAATTAAAGCTATTTTCTAAAATAAAACAAAATCTGGCATGTTAAGGCCGCTTCTGGTGAGCTTCCGACGAACTTCCGGTGGACTTCCGACGTACTCTCAGACATCTTCCAGTGGACTCCCGGTAGGCTGTTGGACTTCACGATAATCTTGGCAAGTTCTGATGAGCTTCTTTGGCAAGCTCTGAACTTTCTCGGTGAGCTCCATGAACTTTCGATGAGTCTTTCCAGTGAACTTCCAATGAACCCTTTATCAAGCTCCTGACTCATTCTTGGCAAATTCCGATAGCATTCCTGACGAATCTTTTGACTCTTGGTGAAGTCTCAAACTCCCAATGATTCGATCGTACTTGACTCTAGTACTTCATTTTGCTTTATGTCTTTATCGCTATCGTAGTTAATCCTGCACACTTTTCTCCATCACCTGGCAGTTATTAACTGCCAACGGTACTATCGCCTAGACCTTCTGGGAGACTAAGCTCTGGTTGGTTCAACCACTCAATTATGACGGTGCCACTACCAGACAGGAGTCGGGATACTATTTGGGCCATTCACTTGGCCCAACATAGCCCAAACTTAGGCCTAGTTGACCCCTAATTGAGTTGACCCAATTTTAACATAATTATACTTTAAATCTACTTCAATCTAGATAATTATTACAAAGCTTAATCAAATGTTGTCTAGCATGTCATTGGTTTATACGGATAAACCAATGACATTATCCTCTCTTGTGGCCTATTGCTCAATCAGTAGTTGGCCTTTGCAACTCTGATCTCTTTAGCGTAATTTTGCTCTTCTTGGCCTGATATCCGAACTCATCGTCCGAAGCCTTTTGTCGATATGTCGATTGATCCTTTGGCTCGACGTCTAATTATTTGACATGTTCTCCTCTAGCTCAATGTCTAATTCTTCCTACTTTAATTGTCTATTCCTAATCAAAGCTACTTGCGTTACTCAAAAAGCAGATTAAATTATAAACACTATCAATTGGTTTCATCATCAAAATCTGTGATTCAACAATCTCCCCCTTTTTGATTATGACAACCAATTGATGACGGAGTTAACCTTAACTCCCCCTATTAATATTGCCATATTGATAGAAATTCAAAAAATCCAAGCAACATGTCATCATAAAATCATGCACAATCATAATTTTAATTCAACATTCAATGCATGAAATTATCATCATACTTCTCCCCCTTTGTCATCAATAAAAAGGAGAAGTGCATCTAGCTAGTTTTTGAAATATGCAAGTTTTACAACATACTAGCTAGCAATTTAGCAAGATTTATATCACTTTACAATAAGCATGTTCACTAAATCATCATTAGTTTTAAAGATGTGTAAGTTAACAAATTCTTTCTTCTCTTTTGAGAAGTGCAAGCTAGCGATTTAGCTTCTTCTCTTGAGATTTGCAAGCTAGCAAGTTTTGGTAATGGGAACTTCTTTCTTCTCCCTTGAGAAGTGCAAACTTAGCAAATTTTGCTTTTTTTGCAATGATCAAGCTAGCAATTTTTTCTCATTGAAGTATGTAAGCTAGCAATTTTTGCTCCCCCTTTGTCATTGTCAAAAAGAAGAGAAGAATACAATGTTGTAATTCTTTTCCCTTTACATCAATTTTCAATTCAAGATAAATGAGGTGTCTCAAATTTACATCAATATTTCAATCATCAAAATCAAGTCATGAATACTAATTTATCATTCAAGCTAGCATATTTTGTCTCCCCCTTTTGTCATCAAAAAGAAGGAAGGGAGAAGGGAAGAATTCAAGGGTGTAAATGTTTTAACTATCATGTGAACAAATGAAGGATCAAGTCAAGAATCCAAAAGTTCATGAATCTCCTCTTAAATAACAAAAAGAGATCTTAGGAGATCTAATAGAAAATGATCTTAATTCACATAGAGAATTTGAGTTGTAAATATGAGAAATCAAAAGAACAATCATGATTCAATTGGATAAACATTCTCTTTAATAAAATAGAAGAATCATGGTTAATGAACTTGATATATAAAAACTTTCAAGTTATAATTTCAGTAAATTAAGATCATGATTTCAATAAAACTTCTTTATAGCAAAATGAAACATTTGAGAACTTGATTATATATATCTCAATTCATCATAATTCATAAAAAAATTCAAGTGTCAATTGTAAGATTTGGATAAAGCTCATTTAAATTTAAATTAAATCATCAAAATTACTTTCTAGAGATTCAAAAATAACAAATATAGATTCTTCATTAAGGATCTCTTATGACGAAAACTTGATAAGATAGAGATTGAGAAAATGCATTATCTTTTTATGTGATTTAATTTAAGTGATTCATTTCATATAAGCATGCCTTTGTCTTTTTATGCCAAATAAAACCATGCATCAACGTTTAGGACCAAAAAATAAATTTTGTCATAAAAACCATCAAGACCAAAAATGTATTAAACATAAAGCATCTTTAAACAAAAGATTTATCATGATAATACATTTTCCTTTTTGTGTTTCATTTTATGTGATTGATTTCATATAAGTATGCTCAAGTTTTTCATATAAATGCCATCCATCATATTTAAAACCAAAAAGTAATATAAGATCATCAAGATAGATATGATTGTTTTTATCTTTTAAGCCAAATCCATGCATCATGTTTGAAACAGAAAAGCGATACGAAAATCATCAAGATAAATATACATGGAATTAGTCTTATTAGGTGTGCAAGCATTATCATAAAATATGCAATTATCATGATAATTATTTTTTTCAACTAATTCAAATCATGGAAAAATACTAAGTAACTTCATGGTAAGATAAAATTGAATTGATTCAGTTATTTACCTTATTGTTGAAAGCTATCAAAGCGCAGTTCGCCACCTCACCTTCGGATGCACTTGATTCTTCTTTGTGTGCTTTCTTTTTCTTCACTTTTGTATACTTATCTTTGGAGCGCCCTGGCTTTTTGCATTCATAGCAAGTGGTTGTGCCCAGATTTAGTTTATTTTTAATTTTTAATTCTTGTTTTATGAACTTTTTAAATTTTATAGTGATAAGTTCAAGGTTATCATCACTTGAGCTTTTGCTTGAGTAGTCTTCTATAGTTCAAAGTGCCAAATCCTTCTTGTTCTTTAGAAGGTGGCTCTCATGTTCATCATGTTCTAAGCATGTCATCTCATAGGTCATTAATGACTCGATAAGTCCTTTAATAGGAAAATTATTCAAATTATTTATTTCTTATATCGTCATTACTTTCAGATCCCTATTTTTAGGAAGGATCTTAAAATCTTGTTTACAACTTCAAAATTAAAAAAAATTTACTAAGACTTTTTAAACTATTGATGACATCCGTAAAATGAGTGTACATGTCACAAATAGTTTCGTTTGGTGTCATTTGAAACAATTCAAATTCATGCATCAAAAGATTAATTTTAGAATCTTTAACTCTACTAGTACCTTCGTGTGTAATTTCAAGTGTGTGCCAAATCTAATGCGTAGTTTCGCATATAGAAACCCGATTAAACTCATTTTTATCCAATGCACAAAACAAAGCATTCATAGCCTTTGCATTTAACGAAAAATAATTTTTTCTCAAAATCCATCCATTGATTCATAGGTTTAGAGGGTCGTTGAAAATCATATTCGATAATATTCCATAAATCAAAATTCAAGAAAAGTAAGAAAACTCTCATTTGAGTTTTTCAATATGTGTAGTCCGTCCCATTAAATATAGGAGAACGAATAATAGAGTGATCCTCTTGAAAGCCGAAAAGAGCTATTTCTCTTAGGTGTTAATCCAAATGAGAAATACTGTGGCTCTGATATCAATCGTTAGGATCGTAGTCGGCACTAGGGGGGGGGGTGAATTAGTGTAGTGATAAAAATGATTCATTGACGATTCAAAATGCTTTCGGTTTGATTAAAAACGTAAGCGAAGAAACTATATCGAGAAGATGTTGACTTAAAGTAAATGTAGAATGTAGAGAAGTAATGAAAATACACATTAAGGAAAGAACACATCGATTTATAGTGGTTCGGTCATCGAACCTACGTCCACTCCTGATTCCTCCTTTGTTGAGGCCACCGATATCCATTAATGGTCTTCCTTTAATGGGCAAAGACTAATCACTCTTTTGCAACCCTCTTTTACAGGGTTTCCCTCACATTGTCCATTAGAATACTCTCTAAGCTTAAGGAGGAGGGGCTATATACTTTTACAAGGGTTTTAACTTTGAAATCATAGAGTTTTTGCTTTCTTTTCTTTCACAATTCTTATTATCCTAAGCAAGAATAGTCGTGGTATTTATAGACCCCAAGTGGCTTCAAAACTTGGAGCCAAAATTTAAACACCCCAAAATTTTAGGGTACTGGCGGTACCATTGCTAGTGCTGGGCGGTACCATCGCCCAGGCTTTCTAACACTAGGTGGTACCATCGCCCAGTCTGACAGTACTACTATCAAATAGAGTCTCGGCTACTGGACCGAAGCACTACCACCACTTGGTAGTTATTAACTGCCAGCAATATCACCATTCAGACCTCTTGGGAGACTAAGCTTTGGGTGGTTCCACTGCCCAATTTTGGCGGTGCCACTGCCAAACAAGATTTAGGATACTATTTGGGCCATTCACTTGGCCCAACATAGCCCAAACTTAGGCCCAATTAGCCCCTAATTAACTTGGCCTAATTTCAATCCAATTACACTTTAAACCTACTTTGATTTAGATAATTATTATAAAGCTTAATCGAATGTTGTCTGGCATGTCATTGGTTCATTCGGTGCTTTGTCCGATTCTTTGACGCATCATCCTCTCTTGCGGCCTATTACCCAATCGACAGTTGACTTCTATAACTTCGATCTCCTTGGTGTAATTTTGCTCTTCTTGGCTCGATTCCCGAACTCATTATCCGAAGCCTTCTACCAATACATCGATTGATCCTTCAGCTTGACGTCCAATCATCTAACATGTTCTCCTCTGGCCCAACGTTTGATTCTTTTTGCTTCAATTGTCTATTCCTGATCGAAGCTACCTGCATCACTCAAAACACAGATTAAATCATAAACACTATTAATTGGTTTCATCATCAAAATCCATAATTCAACATCCTTAACCCTACTTGTGCCTTCGTATGTGCCAAATCTCATGTGTAGTTTCGTAAATAGAAATCTGATTAAATTTATTTTTCTCTAAAGCACAAAACAAAGCGTTCATCGCTTTAGCGTTCAAAGAGAAAGTCTTCTTCTCTAAATCATTCCATTCATTTATTGGATTTGAAGGCTTTTGAAATCCATTTTTGATAATATTCCATAATTTGAAATCTATAGAAAGTAAACAAATTCTCATTCTAGTTTTTCAATACGTGTAGTCCATCCCATTGAACATATGAGGATGAGTAATAGAATGACACTCTTGATTATCGATGATTATAAAAACTTTCAGCTCGATAAAAATCATATCGAAAAAGCTTTAAACTTTGAAAATGTTTGTAAGATTTTAATAAGCAGGTAAGATAGTATGTAATGTGACTAAATAGCAAAGAGGAGAAGGAAGAGAGTGTATACCAAATTTATAGTGGTTCGACATTATGACCTACATCCACTTCTAATTCCTCCTCTGTTGAGGTCACTGGTTTCCACTATTGATCTTCCTTTAATATACGAAGATCAGCTACCCCTTTTATAGATCTTTTCTCCTTTTTACAGGTTTAGGAGGTAAACTTTTACAATTAATTCACCCCTCCTTAAACAGAATTTTAAACTAGGATAAGAGGAGGTAGACTCTCAAAGGATTGCAACAGTATTTTCACTTAGATCTTAGGTTTTTTTATTCACTTTTTCATGCTTCACAAGCAAAAAAGTATGGGATATTTATAGGTCTCAATTGGCTTCAAAAGTAGAGCCAAAAAAGGTCTCATCTTGGGTTTCTGGGATACTAGTGATACCACCACCTCTATTAGGTGATACCATCACCAGTACTCTCTGACACTAGGTGGTACCACTGCCTGCTTAGGCAGTTCCATCGCTTGGCAACATTAACTACTAGCGATACCATCGCCTAGTCTAGGTGGTACCACTGCCTAGACTTCCTAAGAGATTCAACAAAGGAAACATACTATTTTTGATGATTATGTGATATATCTAGAAGAATCAGATTATGATATATGAATAAAAAGAGTCTTTATCATTTTAACAAACCATAGAAAGTAACGATTCTGAAAAATGGTATGATGCAATGAAAGAAGAGTTAAAATCAATGGACCAGAATGGTATCTGGGTACTTGTTGAATTACCTAATAATTATATGAGAGTCAGTTGTACATGGGTCTTTAAGACAAAACATGACTTAGCAGGCAATATCGAATGATATAAAGCCAAACTTGTGATCAAAGATTTTTTTTAGAAAGAAGGCATTGACTATAACGAGACTTTTTCTCCAGTTTCTAGAAAGGACTCATTAAGAATCATCATGGCATTAATAGCTCATTATAATCTTGAGTTACACCAGATGGATATGAAAATAATATTTTTGAGTGGGGATTTAGATGAGAAAATCTATATGGAACAACCTGAAGGATTCATAGAAAAGGTAAAAGAAAGTTCGGCTTGTAAACTTAAACAATCCATTTATGGCCTTAAACAAGATTCCAAACAATGGTATATAAAGTTTCATAATACCATTACTTCCTTTAGATTTAAGGAAAATACTATTGATCAATGCATATATATGAAGGTAAGTGGGAGCAAGTTTATCATATTGGTTTTATTTGTGGATGATATTTTGCTTGCCAGTAGTGATCTTGGCTTATTGCACGAAACCAAGATATTTCTTAGCAAGAACTTTAAGATGGTTTATATGAATGAGACAGCCTATTTTATTAGCATTGAAATATTCAGGGATACATCTTAAGGATTATTAGGACTGTCTTAGAAAGGATATATTAATTATATCTTGGAGAGATTTAATATGTAACTTTGCTCAGCCAATGATACACCTATTACTAGAGGTGAAAAATTTAGCAAAATCATTGCTCGAAAAATGACCTAGAAAGTAATCAAATGAAGAATATTTCTTATGGATGCGCACTTGGAAGTCTTTTATATACTCAAACCTATACAATACCAGATATTAGTTTTGTAATTGTAATGTTGGGTAGATATTAGAGCAACCCAAGAATGAAACATTAGAAAGCCGCAAAGAAAGTAATGAGATATCTGCAAGGACAAAAGATTATATGCTCACATACAGGAGATCAGAACAACTTGAAGTGACAAGATATTTAGATGTTGATTTTTCAAATTACCTTGACAGTAGGAAGTCCACTTTATAATTTATATTCATGTTAGCTTATGGAAAGGTAGAGACCTATAAAGCAAGGCTAGTGGCTAAAGGGTATCGTCAAAGGCAAGGTGTTGACTATGATAGGATCTATGCCTCAGTGATAGGATCTATCATGTATACTATGCTATGTATTAGGTCTGATATAGCGCATGCTCTGAGTGTCACGAGCAGATATCAGGCAGATCTAGGCTTGGAGCACTGGAAAGCAGTAAAATGTATCTTTAAGTACTTGAGAAAGACTAAGGATCTTTTACTGGTATATGGAGATAATAGCCTCAGGGTTGAGGGCTACACGGACTCGAGCATCCAGTCCGATGTCAATAATAGTAAGTCTAATTCAGGGTATGTGTTTACCCTGAATGAAGGAGCAGTATGCTAAAAGTGTTCCAAGCAAGACACTGCTGCTGACTCAACCACAAAGGCGGAATACATTGCTGTGGCAGAGGCAGCAAAGGAGGAAATCTGGATGAAGAAGTTCATCACAGATCGAGGAGCCGATTCCTTTAAATTGTGACAACTATAGGGTGATTACTCAAATAAGGTAACCTGGGTCTCATCAAAAGTGTTCTGAGAAGGTTCTAGCTTATTAGAGAGATCGTGGCCCGAAGAGATGTAATAATGGAAAAAGTTCCATCCAAAGATAACATTGCAGATCCACTGACAAAGCCATTGACTCAGATTGTCTTTAAGCGCCACAGAGGTCTGATGGGGATCAGACATGTTGGTGATTGGCTTTAGGTCAAATGGGAGATTGCTAGTCATATGTGTCTTGTAAGCCAATCACATGAGTGATGACACTTGTGACTTGATATGCATTTTTTCTCTTTGCTTATTATTAGGCATTTTATTAATTTATCTTGCGTGTTGCATATATTGTGATGTATTTGGATCTGTGTAATGGAAATCGGATTATGGTGAGATCATGATAATGAGACCGATTCACCTTTAAACACAGACCCTGAATTATCCTAGTCATAGGTTACTCGAGAAGGACATCGAGATAATTGGATAGACTAGTGTGCTGTATACCCGTCCATATGATGGAGGTAGCTGGTCTCATAGCTACTCATGTGGGGACACTAAGGGTACAGTGCAGTGCTCATTGGGGAATGAGTTTACTAATTGATCCGCCTACGGAATGCTGGATGGTTATTGATACCTCACATCAGACAGCGATTCCGTAGTCCTAGTAGTGTATTTGGTCCTTAGACTTGAGACACCAAGGATGTCCTGTATGAGTACTCCACTCTTTGATACCGAACTTATAGGTTTGGAAAGTTTCAGATCTAGTACAGTCGGTTATTGGGAGTGGTAGCCAACCTTACGAGGGCTATTGAATGTCAATAGAGGATCATCCGCTCTCGGTATCATGAGAGGAATATCCCATGTGTTCTTGTTCGAACAAATCTTTGGCCAAGGTTATTCGGATTGAGAGAGAAAGAGTTCTCCGGAAGAATCCGACAAGAGCAAGACTCGAGGAGAGACCGTATAGGCCTGATAGCACCGTGGCCGGTATAGGGTCTCTGAGATATTAGATGGATGAGGGATTATAGATACATGGTAATTGAGGACAGATAGGTCCAAAGGATTGGATTCCCCTGTATCATTTGGGGGCTGCGACGTAGTGGCCTAGTACGTCCGCAGTCGATGAGTTAGGTGAATTATTATAGAGATAATAATTCACTAAGTAAGAAAGAGTTCTGACAAGTATGACTCACGGCCAACTCGATATTAGGCCTAGAGGGTCACACACATATGGTAGGTGTTGCGGCGAGTAGAGGTTCGGATATGAGATATCTACTGGAGCCCCTAATTTATTGGATATCCATTAAGCCCCTGAATTATTAGATCCTCAGATGAGATCGAATAATTGCTAATAAGAGATTATTGGGTAGAGACCCACTAATCCAAGAGGCTTGGGTAATTGGATAGAGATCCAATGCCTAATAGGGCAAGATCCATTAGGGTTTACAGGGGGCCTCTATAAATAGGAGGGAACCAAAGCTCTATAGGCTGAGGGTTTCTTTTGGTAGCCACTGCCTATTCTCCTCTCCCCAAAGAGAGAGGTGCATCGTTGCAATCCCTGCCGTGTGGATATCGCTAGAGAGGAGGACACTTGACCTCCTTCATCATCTCCCACAGATTTGTAGGAAATCAGGGATATACGATCTCCCTAGGTATCTTCTTTTACACGTGTAGTTTTCCGGATTTATTTTTTATGCACCGATCTTCGCACGACGATGGAAACTTTCTATGGGAAATCTGGGGTTTTGTTTTCTATTCTTCGGCTATGCATGTGATGTCGCTCCCCTGAAGGATTTACTAACAGTGGCATCAGAGCCAAATTGTTCGTGCGAAGATCGGATCTTAAACTACGTGTATTGTGTTTTGGATGTGCTTTTGATGCCAAAATCGTTGGCACAAAAGGGCTAGGAAGGGCAGCAACTATTGCTGCCCTTGCTGTGTTTGTGCAGCGGCCGCAAGGCTGCTTGCAGCCTTCCTGCCTGCACAGGTAGCAATCGCCAACCGACGGGCTGCTAGCCGTAGGCAGGCTGCCTGCGGCCTGCCCGTAGGGGCGCAGGCGGGCTGCTAGCCGCAGGGGCGCTGGTGGGCTGCCTGTAGGGCAGCGCCAGCATATGCCCGCGGGGCAGCGCCTGTGAGCACTGCGCCCGTGGGATAGCGCCGCAAGGTAGCGCCTGCGGGCGTTGCGTCCGCTGGGTAGCGGCGACGCTGCCCGCATGGACGGCAAGCGTCGCCACCCCGGCGCCCTCCCCGCGTGCAAGGGCCACCGCCGGCAAGGTGGCGGCGGTCGCAACCGCAACGCAGGCAGCTAGGGGTGAGGAGTTAGGGTTTTTGGACAAAAGATAGTTTTGCCTCTTAGAATTTCAAAAATTTCAGATTCTGCCCCTTTCGATAGAATTACCAAAATACCCCTCGGAATTTCAAAAATTTTAGATTCTGTCCCCTTTGACAGAATTACCAAAATACCCTTTTGGTCGAATTACCAAAATACCCCTGAGAATTTTAAAATTCCCTTTATATCCCTGATTTTAAAAAATTAAATATGTTAATTAAATAGTTTAATTAACTATTATTTTTGTCTAGTAGTCCTCTAAAATAACATATACATGTGAATTATGATGTGGATAGATGATCATGGACTTGTGATGTAATGTGTGTACATTTAATAATTATTATTGGGGCTACGAGCCTATATTCTTTTCTCATTTATTATCGGGCTTACCTGCCTATAATTATGTTGTAATTACATGAGGAGGCGCAGCGGTAGCGTGACTCACGAGGCCGAGACGAACGATCCGATGCATGGAGATGCGTTGAGATGCCGAAGGATCCGACGAAGCGAGGTAGACGATCACAGGGCATAGAGATGCACCGAAGTACACATAGATCTTGATGTAAGTGATTGGGCCCACTGGCTCAGGCCTGATCACATTAGGATGTGGTCCATGAACATCTGGTGTGATTGCTCATGTGATGTGTGATTAGATATACACCTACTAGATATGTATATATATATTTGCATGCGATGTAGATATATATATTAAATATATATATGTGTGACACATTATGTTAGGAGACCAAATTAAAAATCCTCTCCATTAATAATATTAAGTCGGTAAACGTGAGGTAATTAGATTGACCTACGTGGCCTTCCATCGTTATAGCTAGGAACTGATTCCCGGTGTAGGTTGAGTTGGTTGAGTCCCTCGAGACTCACCTATATCACGTTTCACTATCTTATCTATAACATAGAGATGTTACCAGTGACCTGAGGACATGGTATGCTTGGTCAAGTCCCTCGAGAGTATATCACCGAATCAGACTCATCATGTAACGATGGTGATGACTTAACCGAACATTATGGTTAGTCGATTCCCTCGAGGCCATGGTGGTTCAGAGGTCGAATAGGATGAGAATCACAAGGAGTTGTGATTGGCAAGAGTTGCCTACCTTTACGGGCTTAACGTGATTGGTCGAGTCCCTCATGATTATGTGAAGACGTCGATTGGATCCCGATCCCCACTAGAGATCCGCTGGGGGTCTCTGATTCATATACCGGAGGGTGTTGTGTGTCTCGCAAAAAATTAGTGGGAGTACATTTCCTTATCTTAATTGTTTAATTTTTGTAAAGTCTATATGTTATTTATTTCTACTACATCTTTAATTTCAGAAATTATCGCTTTCAAATCCTTTACGTGGCATACTTGATGCCAACCGCCTCACTGGTCCAAATTATACGGATTGGCTTCACAATCTGAGAATCGTTCTCACGGCGGAGAAAATTGCCTATGTCCTTGATACAGTGATCCCTACGCCCGATGAAGGGGCAAACGAGGATGAGATCGCTCGTTATATGAAGTACTTAGATGATTCCAATCTTGCTCAGTGTTATATGCTGGCCTCTATGACTATTGAGTTGCAGAGATAGCATGAAAATATGGATGCTAATTCCATACTCCTGCATGTCCGCAAACTATTTGAGGAACAGGGAAGAACTCAGTGATATGAGATATCAAAGAGTCTTTTCCGTGCCAGGATGACTGAGGGGACACCGATTCAGAACCATGTCCTTAAGATGATTGAGTAGATCGAGAAACTCATAGGTCTAGGAATGGTCCTAGAGGATAACCTGTGTGTGGATCTTGTGCTTCAGTCCCTACCAGATTTCTTTTCTCAGTTCATAATGAATTTTAATATGAACAAACTTGAGGTGACCCTCCTAGAGCTCCTCAATATATTGAGAGAAGCAGAGAGCACCATCAAGAAAGAGAAGCTAGTTCTCTATGCTGGTGAGACCAGAATGAAAAGGAAGGCTGAGAAGACCCTTAAGAAGGGCAAGGGCAAAATGGGTAAGGCAAAGGTTGCCAAGAAAGACCCAACAAAGGACAAAGGCCAGTACTTCCACTACGGCAAAGATAGGCACTGGAAGAAGAACTGCAAAGAGTACCTTGCAGAGAGGGTGAAACAGAAGCTTGCAGAAGCTTTAGGTACATTCATGATCAGTCTCCATTTGTCAGAATCTTTTGATAACACATGGGTATTGGATATTGGGAGTGCTTATCATATTTGTAATTCATTGCAGGTTTTAGCAGGACCTAAGAGATTGAATAGAGGCGAGATGGACCTTAAGATGGGCAATGGAGCAAAGGTTGCTGCAATGGCTGTTGGCAAGGTCACCTTACATCTGCCTGGCGGAGCTATTATTGCATTAGATGTATGCTATTATATTCCTTCTATTATCAAAAACATTATTTTCATTTCATGTTTGATAGTTATTGGATATAAATTAGTTTTTGAGAACAATGGTTGTTCAATAATATTAGATGATCAGATCATCATGAGAGGAACATTGCATAATGATTTATTTATGCTTGATACAGCTCCACATATCATGAGTGTAAGTGAGTCTAAGAGGAAACGAGAAGAGGTGAACAATGTATATCTTTGACATTGTAGGCTAGGTCACATCCACGAGGGAAGGATTCAAAAGTTACTAAAAGATGGATATCTAGATCCATTTGACTATGAGTCATATGCGACATGTGAACCTTGCCTTCGGGGAAAGATGACCAACTCTCCATTTAGTGGAACTGGAGAGAGAGCCACTAAGTTACTAGAACTCATACATAGTGATATATGCAGTCCCATGTTGACTCATGCCATAGGTGGTTACTCCTACTTCATTACTTTCACTGATAATTTCTCAAGATACAGACATGTGTACTTGATGAAGTATAAGTCTGCAGCTTTTGAGAAATTCAGAGAATATAAAATGAAGTGGAGAACCAAATAGAAAAGAGTATTAAAACCCTTCGATCAGATCGAGGAGGTGAGTACTTGAGTACAAAGTTCACCCAGTTCCTCAAAGACTATGGGATCTTATCCCAATGGACACCTCCTTATACACCACAGCTTAATGGTGTATCAGAAAGGAGGAATCGTACACTGTTAGATATGGTGTGTTCCATGATGTGTTTCGCCGACCTACCCATCTCATTCTGGGGATATGCCCTAGAGACCGCAGCTTACCTTCTGAACAGAATTCCAACCAAGTCAGTGATGTCTACTCCATATGAGATATGGAATGGGAAGATGCCCGATCTTAAGATTGTTAAGATTTAGGCCTGCCCTGCCCACATTAAGAGACACAACCCTGACAAGTTGGAATCAAGAACGAAACGGTGCAAGTTCGTGGGATACCCCAAGGAAACTTATGGGTATTATTTCTATCACCCTAAGGACCAAAAGGTCTTTGTAGCCAAGAGAGCAGTGTTCCTTGAGAAGGAACACATTCTTGGTAGAGACAGTGGGAGCATAATAGATTCCACAGCCAGAGTCTGTTCAGATACTCTAGCTAGGAGAGTCCTAATTTGGTTTCATTGATAAGGGCATTCATGTAAATCCTATCTAGTCGACCCCTATTAAAGAGGTGAAGAGGCCAGCTAGGTTAGGGTTAGATTGCTTATTAGAAAAGGAGTTTTCTTAGAAATAAGAGTCCTATTAGAGAAAGAGTCCTATTAGAAGTAGGAGACCTATTAGGAAAAGAGTCCTATTAGAAGTAGGAGTCCTATTAGGAAAAGAGTCTTATTAGAATTAGAAGTCCTATTAGGGAAAGAGTCATATTAGAAGTAGGAGTCATATTAGGGAAAGAGTCCTATTAGAATTAAGAGTCCTACTAGAGGAGTCCTAATTAGAAGTAGGAGTCTTGAGTAAGAGTCCTATTAGGAGTTGGGGTTTAGAAGCCCTATAAATAGCCATGTATTCATCCTCTTTTCATCAATGAATAGATCAATCTTTTAGTAGCCTTTGAGCTGCAACTTGGAGGAAGGAACCCCTATAGAGTTCCAAGGAGGCCGATCCCCTATAGAGATCAACCCCAAGCTTAGAATCCGCAAGGGTTCTAACACTTGGTATCAGAGCAGCATTCTTGGCATCTTGCTGCCCTTCCACAGCCATCCACCAGCCCTCCACAACCACCTAAAGCAATTCCCACAATTGCTTAGAAGATCATCGTTGAATTCCATCGTCATCTCCACCACCGTAGATCATCCTTTGATCTTCTCATGAATTATAATAGGTTCTGGTTATCTACCTTGCTACTGCTGCAATTTAGTTATCCTTATTCAAAAAAATCTAAAAAATTCATTCCTATATTGTTGCATAAACTTTTCATCGTAAAGTTTTCATCTCTACAACGAAAGTTGCACTGCAGAATTTCAACTGCATAGCACTGCCTTTTTGATCTTGCTACTGCATTTTTTCTATCCAAATCTCTATGAAATTTTTATGACGGCTTTGACACTTCCTAACAGTGGTTTTCCCTTTGGTTTTGTCAAAAAATTCTCAATATAAACCACTTATCTTTTACGTCCAAACTGCTACACTTTAGATGTAAAAATCTACTATAGTATCTCTCCGTGATCCTCAATTTTGCCAAACCTCTTGCTATCGTTTCTTTCTACGAAATTTTTAACAGCATTATCTCTTCCTTATCAGTAGATCCCCTTTGAGTTTTACTTGAATCTCTTTTGAAAATTTTTGAAAAAAATTACATCTTTGATGTTGGAATTTTTTTGGCGAAAAATCTGGTGTTGCACCTTTGTCCTTTTTTATTCTCCGTAACCTACCAAACCCTAGCCACCTTGCTACCACAAGCCAAGACATCTTTAGGGCATCCCTCTAGCCTTAAGACGCAGCCATCATAACCTAGTTTCATAACCCTAACAGCATCAAAAACCATAGCCCAAAATAGTAAACCATTATAGCTAAACCCTTCAATCACCGATCTATTGTCTGAACCTTCCACCACCCCATGCCATTAACCCGTTAACAAAAAAAAGACAAGGGCATCTCTGATCTATAGGCATATGTTATGGCTTCTCAAGATCCAATTGATGCCAAATTTGAAGCATGGGAATCTCGGATTGAATCACGGCTTGAATCACGCTTGGAAGACAAATTGCGTGCTTTGTTTGCAGAATTCAGAATTGGACAACCACCGAGTCCAACCAAACTGTAGCAAGGAGAGAATTTAGAAAGGACCCCAGAGAAGGAGGGACAGCCCTCAGATATGCTTCAGCCACACATGAGGGTGGACTTCCCATGATGGGAAGAAGGAGACCCGACGGGGTGGATTTCACGCGCCAAACGTTACTTTTGCTACTACTAAATGTCGGATAATACTATGGTAGAGATTGCTGTCATCCACCTTGAAGGAGTTGCTATTCAATGGTACAATTAGCTAGAATATAATCATGGGGCTCCGATGTGGAATTAATTTAAGAATGCACTACTGAACCGTTTCGGACCTACGGAGTATGAAAATATCGACGGTCAACTCGCAAAGATTCGACAAACCTCTATGATTCAAGAGTACCAAACCAAGTTTGAGAAGCTATCCTATCTTGCTCGTGATTGGACTAACCATCAATTGTTAGGAACATTTATCGAAGGACTCAAGCTAGAGATAAAAGGGGAAGTTAAGGCACGACAGCCCCGTACCGTGATGGCTGTGATTTCTTTTGCCCGAATACAAGAAGAACGGTTCAGCCAAGATGCTCGGAGGATGAGAACCACTCCTAGAACCTCAACATATAAACACCCTTTTGCTCCCAGTCATCCTTCGCTGCCCAAAAAATTGACAAGAGAAGAACTACGTGACCGATCAGCAAAGGGTCTTTGTTGGCATTACGACGAGCCGTGGAACCGTGATCATCGCTACAAAAGGGGCCACCTCCTATTGATTGAACCTCTTGAAGACATGGATGAGGAGGTCTAGGAGCATGAGGAAGAGGTCACAGATAAAGAACAACAGCCAATTGATATTACGATGCATGCACTTGCCGGTTACGCGAACCCCGCAAATAATGAAAGTGGGAGGATTTCTGAAGCAACAACCGATCACCGTTCTTATTGACACCAGGAGCACTAATAATTTTATGAACAGCAAGGTTGCTGTCCGGATGGCCTTACCTATTGAGAATTGCAGCAGGTTCGATGTTAAAGTCGCAGATGGACGAATTTTGAAGTGTGATCGTAGGTGCACACGGGTGAAATTATTGCTGCAGGACCAAGAGATAATTACAGATTTTTTCCTCCTCTCTCTCGATGATTATGAGGCCGTGCTTGGCATTGAATGGTTGACAGCATTAGGTGATGTTTCCTAGAATTTTTTGAAATTAATTATGAAATTTTACAGTAAGGGGAAACAGGTGATACTGTGCGGGAAACGTGGGGGCGACATAATGACAATTTACACAACGAATGGAGAAAGTTTTGCACAAAGCATGCAACGGCTTTTTGGTACAACTTGAGCAACACAATCTAAGGGAGAGCTAACCAAATTTGAAGATCCAAACCTACTTCCCTTGCTTGCTGAATTTTCAGATATATTTGATGAACCACGCAGCCTACCTCCTAACCGCCGGCATGATCATTGTATACCGATTTTTCCAAGCAAACCTCCAGCAAATACTCGATCATATCGGCATCCACATCTCCAAAAAGATGAAATAGAAAGGATTGTAAAAGAGATGCTTGAAATAGGAGTTATTCAGCCAAGTTGTAGCCCCTACTCTTCACCGGTGCTCCTCGTACGAAAGAAAGACGGAACATGGCGAATATGTGTTGATTACCGAGCTCTCAATGACATAACCGTCAAGGATAAGTATTCTATTCCAGTAGTAGATGAATTGCATGATGAATTAAAGGGAGCATGAGTCTTCACAAAGCTGGACCTTCGATCCGAGTATCATCAAATATGAGTGTGCGAAGAAGACATACCGAAAACTACCTTTCGGACGCACAACGGTCACTACGAATTTCTGGTAATGCCCTTTGGTCTCACCAATGCTCCCTCCACCTTCTAGAACCTTATGAATGATAATTTTCGGAGTTATCTTCGAAAGTTTGTGCTAGTTTTCTTTGATGATATCCTTATTTACAGCCCTTCTCTTGAAAGTCATATTCAGCACTTACGACTTGTTTTGATAATTTTGCGAGAACATGTTCTTTTTGTCAAAAAATTGAAGTGTATCTTTCTTCAACAAAAGGTGGAATATCTTAGGTATATCATATTAGAGGAAGGGGTAATAGTGGACCCCTCCAAAATTGAAGTAATGCAGAACTGGCCAATCCTGAGGAACATAAAATCGCTGCGCGGCTTTCTTGATTTAACAGGTTACTATCGTAAGTTCGTGAGAAACTATGGAAAGATCAGTGCACCCCTTACTTCCTTGCTGAAAAGAGATGCTTTCTAATGGTCGGACAAAGCCACCACCACCGCCTTCGATGAACTTAAAGTCACAATGATAACAACGCCCGTACTAGCGTTACCCGACTTCGGCAAGACTTTTATTATTGTAGCCGATGCCTCCGGAGTCGGAATTGGTGTTGTACTAATGAAAGATGACCACCCCCTCACTTATACCAGTAAGGCATTATCTCCTTCCCATCTCAAGATGACTATTTACGATAAGGAGATTTTCGCGATTGTGCATGCGATGGCCAAATGGAGATCGTATTTGATCGGACGACGCTTTCAAATCAAGACCAACCATAAAAGCCTAAAATATTTCTTGGAGCAGAAGATATCTTCCCCTGAGTGACAAAAATGGGTAACAAAACTTCTTGGATATGATTATGAAATAGCTTACAAAAGGGGGAAAGAGAATGTTGTTACAAATGCACTTTCGTGGCTACCCGAGCAAGCTAAATTTTTGGCCATTTCACTTTTAACCAGTGACTTCCCTGTGGATATTAGGAGGGAATGGCAAGATGATCCGAAGACCAGAGCATCTATGAAGCTTTCACCTTGGTTCTATGGATCCTACCAGATTTTGGAGCACATCGGAACAATAGCATACAGATTGGACTTACCCGCCAGCCCTCGAATCCATCTAGCCTTCTATGTGTCACATTTGAAGCTCAAGTTGGGACAAAACGAGATAGCCCAAATCCATCTACCAAATATGACTACCCAAGGAGAGCTCTAGATCCAATTAAGTGCCATTATTGATCGACGGATCGTGACTCGACGACGATGACCCACTATTGAAGTGCTAATACAGTGGGCGAACCTACCAACAGAAGATGCCACTTGGGAGAACTATGATGACTTGAATATCAAATTCTCAGAATTCATGGAGCGTCAGCCTCGAGGACAAGGCTGATTTGAAGAGGGTGGGTTTGTTAGGACTCTAGCTAGGAGAGTCCTAATTTGGTTTCATTGATAAGGGCATTCATGTAAATCTTATCTAGCCGACCCCTATTAAAGAGGTGAAGAGGCCGGCTAGGTTAGGGTTAGGTTGCTTCTTAGAAAAGGAGTCCTATTAAAAATAGGAGTCCTATTAGAGAAAGAGTCCTATTAGAAGTAGAAGTCCTATTAGGAAAAGAGTCATATTAGAAGTAGGAGTCCTATTAGGGAAAGAATCCTATTAGAATTAGGAGTCCTACTAGAGAAGGAGTCCTAATTAGAAGTTGGTTAGAAGTAGGAGTCTTGAGTAAGAGTCCTATTAGGAGTTAGGGTTTAGAAGCTCTATAAATAGCCATGTATTCATTCTCTTTTCATCAATGAATAAATCAATCTTTTAGCAGCCTTTGAGCAGCAACTTGGAGGAAAGAACCCTTATAGAGTTCCAAGGAGGTCGATCCCCTATAGAGATTAACCCCAAGCTTAGAATCCACAAGGGTTCTAACACTAGCACACAAGTTCTAACTTTACGTAGGTCCGATAGAGTATCCCATCCTCCTGAGAGATATGTGGGACATATAAGATGAGAGGATATTGAGGATATTGATCCTCAGACCTACGAGGAGGTTATTATGAGCATAGACTCCAGAAAATGGTAAGAAGCCATGAATTCAAAATGGATTCCATATGCTCCAACAAGGTTGGGAACCTAATTAATGCACCCAAGGGTATTGTACCCATTGGCTGCAAGTGGATCTTAAAAAAGAAGATTGGAGTAGATGGAAAGGTAGAGACCTATAAAGTAAGGCTAGTGGCTAAGGGGTATCGTCAAAGGCAAGGTGTTGACTATGACGAAACTTTCTCACATGTAGCCATGCTAAAATCCATTCGAATTCTATTGGCTATTGTAGCATACTATGATTATGAGATCTGGCAGATGGACATCAAAACCATATTCCTCAATGGTAACCTCAAGGAGAAGGTGTATATGATACAACTTAAGAGATTCGTATCCAGGGATAACCCAGATAAGGTGTGCAGGTTGCTTAGGTCCATTTATGGATTTAAGCAAGCTTCCCGAAATTGGAACATAAGATTTGATGAGGCGATCAGATCTTATGACTTCGTTAAGAACGAAGATGAGCCTTGTGTGTACAGGAAAGTAAGTGGGAGCACTATCACCTTTTTGGTATTATATGTGGATGACATCCTGATCATTGGGAATGATGTTGGAATGCTCTCCACAGTAAAGACTTGGTTATCTAGGCACTTCTCCATGAAGGACTTAGGGGAAACATCCTACATATTAGGGATATGGATCTATAGAGATAGATCCAAGAGGATGCTTGGCTTGTCCCAGTCCAGGTACATAGACACCATTATCAAAAGGTTTGGCATTGAAAATTCCAAGAGAGGTCTCATACCAATGAGACATAGAATATCACTTTCTAGGAGTATGTCCTCAAAGACTCCTAAAGAAAGGGCACACATAGATATGATACCATATGTATCAACGATAGGATCTATCATGTATGCTATGCTATGTACCAGGCCTGATATAGCGCATGCTCTGAGTGTCACAAGCAGATATCAGGCAGATCTAAGCTTGGAGCACTGGAAAGCAGTAAAAAGTATCCTTAAGTACTTGAGAAGGACTAAGGATCTTTTACTGGTATATATGGAGGTAGTAGCCTCAAGGTTGAGGGCTATACGAACTCGAGCTTTTAGTCCGATGTCGATGATAGCAAGTCTAATTTAGGGTATGTATTCACCCTGAATGGAGGAGCAGTATGCTAGAAGAGTTCCAAGCAAGATACTGCTACTGACTCGACCACAAAGGCAAAATATATTGTTGCGACAGAGGTAGCAATGAAGGGAGTCTGGATGGAGAAGTTCATCACAGATCTAGGAGTCATCCCGAGCAGCGAGGAGCTGATTCTTTTATATTACGACAAATACGGGACGATTACTCAAATAAGGGAACCTAGGTCTCATCAGAAGTGTTCTGAGGAGGTTCCAACTTATTAGAGAGATCATGGCCCGAAGAGATGTAGCAATGGAAAGAGTTCCATCCAAAGATAACATTGTAGATCCACTGACAAAGCCATTGACTCAGATTGTCTTTGAGCGTCACATAGGTCTGATGGGGATCAGACATGTTGGTGATTGGCTTTAGGTCAAGTGGGAGATTGCTAGTCATATGTGCCCTGCAAGCTAATCACATGAGTGATGGCACTTGTGACTTGATATACATTTTTTCTCTTTACTTATTATTAGGCATTTTATCACTTTATCTTACGTGTTGCATATATTGTGATGTCCTTGGACCTATGCAATGAGAATCGGATCGTGATGAGATCACGATAATGAGATCGATTCACCTTTAAATACAGACCCTAAATTATCTTGTTCATAGGTTACTCGAGAAGGACATCAAGATAATCGGATAGACTGGTGTGCTGTATACCCATCCATATGATGGTGATGGCTGGTCTCATAGCTACTCGTGTGGGGACACTAAGGGTACAGTGCAGGTGCTCATTGGGGAGTGAATTCACTGATTGATCCGCCTACGAAATGCTGGATGGTTATTGATACCTCACGTTAGACAGCGATTCCGTAGTCCTAATAGTGTATCTAGTCCTTAGACTTGAGACACCAAGGATGTCCTGTATGAGTACTCCACTCTTTGATACCAGACTTATAGGTTTGGAAAGTTTCAGATCTAGTACAACCGATTATTGGGAGTGGTAGCCAACCTTACGAGGGCTATTGAGTGTCAATAGAGGATCATCCGCTCTCGGTATCATGAGAGGAATATCCCATGTGTTCTTGCTCGAACAAATCCTTGGCTAAGGTTATTTAGATTGAGAGAGAAAGAGTTTTCTGGGAGAATCCGACAAGAGCAAGACTCGAGGAGAGACCGTATGGGCCTGACAGCACCATGCCCAGTATAGTCTCTAAGATATTAGATAGATGAGAGATTATAGATACATGGTAACTGAGGACAGATAGGTCTAAAGGATTGGATTCCCCTATATCGTCTGGGGGCCACGACGTAGTGGCCTGGTACATTCGTAGTCGATGAGTTGGGTCAATTATTATAGAGATAATAATTCACTAAGTTAGAAGGAGTTCTGACAAGTATGACTCACGGCCAGCTGGATATTGGGCCTAGAGGGTCACACACATATGGTAGGTGTTGCGACGAGTAGAGATTCAGATATGAGATATCCACTGAACCCCCTATCTTATTGGATATCCATTAAGCCCCTGAATTATTGGATCCTGAGATGAGATCCAATAATTGCTAATAAGAGATTATTGGGTAGAGACCCACTAATCCAAGAGGCTTGGGTAATTGGATGGAGATCCAATACCCAATAGGGCAAAAGATCCATTAGGGTTTTCAGAGGGCATCTATAAATAGGAGGGAACCAAAGCTCTATAGGCCTAGGGTTTCTTTTGGTAGCGACCTCCTATTCTCCTCTCCTCAGAGAGATAGGTGCATCGTTTCAATCCCTGTCGTGTAGATACCGCTAGAGAGGAGGATGCTTGACCTCCTTCATCCTCTCCCATAGATCTGTAGGAATTCAGGGATATACGATCTCCCTAGGTATCTTCTTTTACACGTGTAGTTTTGCGAATTTATTTTTGACGCATCGATCTTCGCACGACGATGGAAACTTTCTATGAGAAATCTAGGGTTTTGTTTTTTATTCTTCCGCTGCGCATGTGATGTCGCTCCCCTGAAGGATTTCCCAACACACATGTCCATATCTTGAGAAATCATTAGTGAAAGTAATGAAGTAGGAGTAACCACCTATGGCATGTGTTGACGTGGGACCACATACATCACTATGTATGAGTTCCAGTAACTCGATGGCTCTCTCTCTAGTTCCACTAAATGGAGAGTTGGTCATCTTTTCCCGAAGGCAAGGTTCACATGTCACATATGACTCATAGTCAAATGGATCTAGATATCCATTCTTCAATAACTTTTGAATCATTCCCTCGTGGATGTGACCTAGCCTATAATGCCAAAGATATGCATTGTTCACCTCTTCTCATTTCCTCTTAGACTCACTTACACTCATGATATATGGAGCTGTATCTAGCATAAATAAACCATTATGCAATGTTCCTCTCGTGATGATCTCATCATCTAATATTATTGAACAATCATTATTCTCAAAAACTAATTTATATCCACTAACTATCAAACATGAAATGAAAATAATATTTTTGATAATAGAAGGAACATAATAGCATGTATCTAATGTAATAATAGCTCCACCGGGCAGATGTAAGGTGACCTTGCCAACAGCTACTACAGCAACCTTTGCTCCATTGCCCATCTTAAGGTCTATCTCGCCTTTGTTCAATCTCCTAGGTCCTGCCAGAACTTGCAACGAATTACAGATATGATAAGCACTCCCGGTATCTAAAGATTCTAACAAATGGAATTGATCATATATGTACTTGAAGCTTCTCCAAGCTTTTGTTTCGCCCTCTTTGTAAGGTACTCTTTATAGTTCCTTTTCCATTGCCCATCTTTGCCGTAGTGGAAGCACTGGCCTTTGTCCTTTGTTGGGTCTTTCTTGGCAACCTTTGCCTTACCCATTTTGCTCTTGCCCTTGCCCTTCTTAAGGGTCTTCTTAGCATTCCTTTTCTTTTTGGTCTCACCAGCATAGAGAACCAGCTTCTCTTTCTTGATGGTGCTCTATGCTTCTCTCAACATATTGAGGAGCTCTGGGAGAGTCACCTCAAGTTTGTTCATATTAAAATTTATTATGAACTGAGAAAAGGAATCTGGTAGGGACTGAATCATTAGATCTATACATAGATTATCTTCTAGGACCATTCCTAGACATGTGAGTTTCTCGATCCACTCAATCATCTTAAGGACATGGTTCTGAACCGATGTCCCCTCAGTCATCTTGGCACGAAAAAGACTCTTTGATATCTCATATTGCTAAGTTCTTCCCTGTTCCTTAAATAGTTTGCGGAGATGCAGGAGTATGGAATTAGCATCCATATTTTCATGTTGTCTATATAACTCAGTAGTTATAGAAGCCAACATATAACACTGAGCAAGAGCGGAATCATCTATGTACTTCACATAATGAGCGATCTCATCCTCGCTTGCCCCTTTGTCGGGCGTAGGGATCACTATATCAAGGACGTACATGATTTTCTCCGCTGTAAGAATAATTCTTAGATTGTGAAACTAATCCATATAATTTGGACCAGTGAGTCGATTGACATTAAAAGGATTTAAAAGCGATATTTTTCTGAAATTAAAGATGTAGCAGAAATAAATAATATGCAGACTTTACAAAAATTAAATAGTTAAGATAAGGACTTCTATCTTAATATATTCCTACTAATTTTTTGCGAGACACACAACACCCTCCGGTATATGAATCAGAGACCCCTAGCGGATCTCTAGTGGGGATCGGGATCCAATCGACGTTTTAACATAACCTCGAGGGACTCGACCAATCACGTTAAGCCTCTGAAGGTAGGTAACTCTTACCAATCACAACTCCTTGTGATTCCCATCCTGTTCGGCCTCCGAACCACCATGGCCTCGAAGAACTCGACCAATCATGATGTTCGGTTATGTCATCACCATCGTTATAAGATGAGTCTGATTCGGTAATATACTCTCGAGGGACTCGACCAAGCATACCATGTCCTCAGGTCACCGGTGATATCTCTATATCGTAGATAAGATAGCGAAATGCGATATAGGTGAGTCTCGAGAGACTCGACCAACTCAACCTATATCGGGAATCGGTTCTTGCCTATAACGATGGAAGGCCACGTGGGTCAATCTAATTGCCTCACGTTTACCGACTTAATATTATTAATAGAGAGAATTTTTGATTTGGTCTCCTAACATAATGTGTCACACACATACATATTTAATATACATATCTACATCTCATGCAAATATATATACATATCTAGTAGGTGTATAATCAATCACACATCATATGAGCAATCACACATCATATGAGCAATCACACCAGATGATCATGGATCATATCCTAATGTGATCAGGCCCGAGCCAGTGGGCCCAATCACTCACATCAAGATCTATGTGTGCTTCGGCACATCTCCATGCCCTGTGATCGTCCATCTCGCTTCGTCGGTTTCGTCGGTATCTTAACGCATCTCCATTCGTCGGATCGTCCGTCTCGGCCTCGTGGGTCCTGCTACCACTATACCTCCTCATGTAATTACAACATAATTATAGGCATGCAGGGTCGATAATAAACGAGAAAAATAGAGACTCACAGGCCCCAATAATAATAATCATATATACACACATCACATCACAGGTCCATGATCATCTGTCCACATCATACATCACATGTATATATTATTTTATAAAACTACTAGATAAATAATAATAGTTAATTAAACTATTTAATTAACTAATATTTTTTTGAAATCAGGGACAAAGAGAATTTTCTAAATTCTCAAGGGTATTTTGGTCATTCTATCAAAAGGGATATAAATCAAAATTTCTTAAATTCCACGGGGCAAAACTATCTTTAGCTCAAAAACCCTAATTCCTCTGTTTTGCTTGCTGTTGCATTGCGGCTAACACCGTCGCCACCCTGCCGGCGGCGGCACTATGGGGAAGCGCCGCCCATGCTCGCGAGCCTACGGGTGGCGCCGTTGTAGTGGTGTGTCGCTCGCGGGCAGACATGCCCACCCACTAGCACTGCCCCTTGTGGGGCAATGCCTGCAGTGGCCCGGCGCCCCTATGCGGGCGAGCGTCGCTACAGGCGCCGCCCTCCTCTACTGGCGGCTCGACTTCGGGCGATGCTATCGCCCACCCATGCGAGCAGGCAGCCTAATTTTTGTTGCAAAATGGGACATGTTACCTACAAATGTCCATTCAAGAAAATTAGTCCACAAAAGTTGATATGGGTTCCTAAAGGAACCATAAACAATTCAATGATAAATTACAAAGTAAGTAGATCAATTTGTAAGGCACCCAAAATCAAATGGGTACCTAAAAATAATCCTCTTTTGTAGACAAACTCACAAGCTAGGAGCAAGAAATGGTATCTTGATAGTGGATGCTCAAGGCACATGACCGGAGATCCATCTCATTTCTCTATGCTCTCTAGCAAAGAAGAAGGATATGTCACTTTCGGAGACAACAACAAGGGTAAAATCATTGGCAAGGGAACCATAGGTAACAAATCGAGTTTTTCAATTGATGATGTGTTACTAGTTGATGGTTTAAAACATAATCTTTAAGTATTAGTCAACTATGTGATAAAGGTTATGTTGTTAGATTTGAATCCAATGTTTGCATTATTGAAAAACCCAACAACAACATATCCATGATTACTTTAAAACAAAACAATGTCTACACCATAAATATTGATAAATTAAGTAATGAAATGTGTTTTTCGGTTTTGAATGATGACGCTTGGCTTTGGCATAGGAGGCTAGGCCATGCAAGCATGAAACTAATCTCTAAGATTTCATCTAGAGATTTAGTAAGAGGTATCCCAAACACGAAATTTGTTAAGGATAAGGTATGTGATGCATGTCAACTAGGAAAACAAATAAAGACTAGTTTCAAATCAAAAAATCACATTAGCACCACTAGACCATTGCAATTGATCCACTTGGACTTATTTGGACCAATTGACATAACAAGTCTAGGAGGTAGCAAATATGCCTTTGTAATTATGGATGACTATAGTAGATATACTTGGACCTATTTTTTGGCTCATAAAAGTGATTGCTTCAAATGTTTCTCTAAATTTTGTAAACTCACTCAAAATGAAAAAGGCTTTATGATCTCATCAATTCAAGTGATCATGGAGGTGAATTTCAAAATCATGACTTCCAAAATTTTTGTGAAACAAACGGATACAATCACAACTTCTCTACTCCAAGAAATCCACAACAAAATGGAGTAGTAGAAAGGAAAAATAGAAGTTTGCAAGAAATGGCTAGAACCATGTTAAATGAATATAATTTACCAAAATATTTTGGGCGAAGCCGTGAATACGACTTGCTATGTGATGAATAGAGTTCTAGTGAGACCATCCCTATCCAAAACTCCATATGAATTATGGAATGATAAAAAACCCAATGTTTCTTACTTTAAAGTTTTTTGGTTGCAAATGCTTTATTTTGAATGAAAAGGATGCCTTAGGAAAATTCGATGCAAAATCCAATGAAGGCATATTTCTTGGTTATTCTCTCGTTTCTAAGGCTTTTAGTGTTTTCAACAAGAGAACCTTACTTATAGAAGAATCTATTCATGTGGTTTTTAATGAAGTTTCGAATTTAAGAAAAAAGATTTTGATGATGATTTTGGTCTTGATGATTTGAATTTGAATGAACCCTCTCCTCAAAATAACATCTTGGATGCATCTTCTTCCCAAACTTCCTTACCAAAGGAATGGAAGTATGTAGATGCTCATCCCAAGGAGTTAATTATAGGAGATGCATCGAAAGGGGTTCAAACTCGCTCTTCTTTCAAAAAAATTTTGTGCCCATGCTGCCTTTCTTTCTCAAGTTGAACCAAAATGCATTATTGATGCCCTAAAAGATGATTCTTGGGTTATCGCAATGCAAGAAGAATTGAATCAATTTGAGAGGAATGAGGTATGGAAGCTTGTTCCTAAACCTAATGACCACTTAGTTATTGGTACTAAGTGGGTCTTTAGAAACAAGCAAGATGAATGCGGTATCGTGGTTAGAAACAAGGCTAGACTAGTGGCCAAAGGTTTCAACCAAGAAGAAGGTATCGATTATGAAGAAACCTTCGCTCGGTGCAAGATTGGAGGCCATTAGGATGCTCCTTGCCTATGCTAGTAGTAAAGATTTTAAATTATTTCAAATGGATGTCAAAAGTTCATTCTTAAATGGTTTTATTTCGAAGAAGTTTATGTTGAACAACCACCGGATTCGAAAACTCTCTATTTCCTAACAATGTGTTTAAGCTAACTAAGGCCTTATATGGTCTTAAACAAGCCCCTAGGGCTTGGTATGAGAGGCTTAGTTCCTTCTTGATTTTAAATAATTTCACTAAAGGCAAGGTTGATACTACATTGTTTATTAAACATTTTGAAAACAATTTTCTTATTGTTCAAATTTATGTTGATGATATTATTTTGGATCTTGTAATAAATCACTATGTGAATTATTTGCTAAGGATATGAGTGATGAATTTGAGATGAGCCTAATGGGAGAACTAAATTTCTTTTAGGACTTCAAATCAAGCAACTAAGTGATGGTATATTTCTAAATCAATCAAAATACACATTGGAATTGTTAAAACGATTTAATATGGATGGATCAAAAGAAATTAGCACTCCTATGAGCACCTCCACTAAATTAGATATGGATGAAAATGAAGAAAGTTTTGATCAAAAACTTATAGGGCATGATAGGTAGCTGCTTTATCTCTTGCAACGGACGACATCATGTTCGAGTGTAGGGCTATGTGCAAGATTCCAAGCTAATCCTAAGCTATCTCACTGAAAATTTGTCAAGAGGATTCTTAGATATCTTAAAGGGACCCCTAATCTTGATTATGGTATCAAAATCTGAAAATTTTAGTTTGAAAGCTTATGCAGATGCGGATTTTGGTGGATGTAAAATAGATGCACATCCAGGAACATGCCAATTTCTAGGACATGCACTTGTTTCTTGGACTTCAAGAAACAAAATTCTGCTATTGCACTATCTAGCAGGTTGAATATATAGCTGCTAGTGCATCTTGTGCACAAGTTATCGGATGAAAAATACACTAGAGGACTATGGAATCTACTTAAAAAATATTCCTATAAAGTGTGATAACACGAGTGCAATTTGTCTAACTAAAAATCCAATCCAACACTCTCGCACTAAGCACATTGACATCAGGCATCACTTTATACGTGATCATGTAAGTAGTAGAAATGTCACTCTTGATTTTGTTGATACAAATCATCAATTAGCGGACATTTTTACGAAACCTTTAAATGAGGAACAATTTGATTTTATTAGAAGGGAATTAGGCATGCTAAACTGTCCAAGTAAGTAACCTTTTTTTGATGATGTCTTTTCTTGAAATTATGTTTAAACTATGATCTCCATCGATTTGATTCGGATTTTCCATGGATTTATTCCTTTTGACTTCATCCCATCTCTGAGATTTTTCTTTTAAAAAAAAAAAAGAAAAGGAAAAACATGAAATCCGAATTTGTTTTGTCTCTGGCAGGTAGCACCGCCATGCATCGGTCCTAGTCGGCCCAGGCGGTGGAACCTTTGCCTTTCAAGCGATAGTACCACCCGAACACCTGCTATAAAGTGTGTTAGGGCCGGCAGTAGAACCGCCTCCCCTAATCTGTGAACCGCCTCTCTCTTCCAAACTCTTCCGGACTTCAAAGTGGCGTCATTTCTTCCCATCTAGAAGCCTAAGGAGGAGATTTTATCTTGATTCAAGCTTCCTACATCTCAAAGAACCAATCTAAGAAATGGCTCCTAGAAGAACATCAAGAGACAAAGGAAAAGGATAGAGGTAGATTCATTTGACCAATCCTTGTTTAAATCACAAGAAGCCTCCCTTAGATTTTCTGAATTTGGTTCTAGACCCATTCATAATGGAAAGTATGTTGATTTGAATCAATTAGGAAACTTAGAACCTATCATGTGGTTTGCAGACTTAGAGGCTTTACCTATTACGTAAATTATTGAACCTATTTATCCACGTTTAGTTAAGTTGTTCTATGCCTGTGAATGATGATGGCTTGTCAACTTATCTTCTAGGTAATGAGATTCAAATATGTGATAATACTATATGATCATTAATTGGAATTGTTGAAGAGAGCTAGGGTGTTATTTTCGAGGAAAATGGGATATGAACACAATTGGTGCCACTCACTCTAAAGCTTTAGAAACCTGTGTTTGCAAACCCAAATTTAGGAATAATTCCCAGAGTTGTGAACATTTATTACCTTTTAACTCTAAAATTTTGCATCACATTCTAATAAGCATTGTTATTCTAAGCAGTTTCATCATGATGAGATCAGTTTCAACGAATTAGGTACCTTATATTGGATCTGACTAGACAACATTTCTATTTCAGCAAATATATTTCTAGATCACAACACACGTAGTTTAAAATCTGATTTTCGCACGAACAACCTAGCTCTGATACCACTGTTGGGTAATCCTTCTGGGGAGCGATATCTTATGCGCAGTGGAAGAACAAAAACAAAACACTCCAAATTTCCTGTAGAAAAGTTCCGTCGTCGTGCGAAGATCGGTACATCAAAAATAAATCCGCAAAAACTGTATGTGTAAAAGAAAATCGTATATCCTTGAATCCCTGCAGATCTGTAGGAAGGATGAAGGAGGTCAAGCATCCTCCTCTCTAGCAGTATCCACATGGTAAGGACTGCGATGATGCACCTCTTTGGAGAGAGGAGAACAGAAGATGGCTATCAAAAGAAACCCTCAACCTATAGAGCTTTGGTTCTCTCCTATTTATAGATACCCTTGTAAACCCTAATGGATCTTGCCTTGTTGGGTATTGGATCTCCATCTAATTACCCAAACCTCTTGAATTAGTGGGTCTCTACTTAATAATCTCTTATTAGCAATTATTGGATCTCATCTGAGGATCCAATAATTTAGGGGCTTAATGGATATCCAATAAGTTTGGGGCTCCAACGGATATCTCATATCCGAACCTCTACTCGTTGCAACACCTACCATATGTGTGTGACCCTCTAGGCCCAATATCGAGCTGGCCGTGAGTCATACTTGTTAGAACTTCTTCTGACTTTGTGAATTATTATCTCTATAATAATTCACCCAACTCATCGATTGCGAATGTTCTAGGCCACTACGTCGCAGCCCCCAGACGATATAGGGGAATCCAATCCTTTGGACCTATCTGTCCTCAGTTACCATGTATCTATAGTCCCTCATCCATCTAATATCCTAGAGACCCTATATCGGGCATGGTGCTGTCAGGCTTATACGGTCTCTCCTCGAGTCTTGCTCTTGTCGGATTCTCCCGGAGAACTCTTTCTCTCTCAATCCGAATAACTTTGGCCAAGGATTTGTTTGAGCAAGAATACATGAGATATTTCTCTCATGATACCGAGAGCGGATAATCCTCTATTGATACTCAATAGCCCTCGTAAGGTTGGTTACCACTCCCAATAACTGGCTGTACTAGATCTGAAACTTTCCAAACCTATAATTCCGGTATCAAAGAGTGGAGTACTCATATAGGACATCCTTGATGTCTCAAGTCTAAGGACCAAATACACTACTGGGACTACGGAATCATTGTCTGACGTGAGGTATCATTAACCATCCAGCATTCCATAGGTGGATCAATCAGTGAACTCATTCTCTAATAATCACCTGCACTGTACCCTTAGTATCCCCACATGAGTAGCTATGAGACCAGCCACCTCCATCATATAGATGGGTATATAGCACACCAGTCTATCCGGTTATCTCAATGTCCTTCTCGAGTAACCTATGACCAGGATAATTTAGGGTCTATGTTTAAAGGTGAATCGGTTTCATTATTGTGATCTCATCACGATCCGATTCCCATTACACATATCTAAGGACATTACAATATATACAACATGCAAAATAAAGTGATAAAACGCCTAATAATACGTAAAGTGAAAAAGTGCATATCAAGTCACAAGTGCTATCACTCATGTGATTAGCTTGTAGGGCACATATGACTAGCAGTTCCCGGCTTCCACTATCAATCCTTCTTGAAGGGAAAGGATCAAACACTCTTCTTACAGAACTTTACAAGTGACTTATATTGAATCTCGGATTTTGATAATGAAGTCAATTGATGGTTATTTGATCTAATCCATTTTTGAGATAAGTGTGCAGGATTAACTATGATAGAGCTATTTATTGGAGTCAAGTTGCTGGAAGTTCAAGAGTCCATCGGAAGTCGGAAGGATTATCGAAAGTGTTGCCAACCGAGATAAAATTGGGGACTTGCCGAAGGTTTCGGAAGTTCGTCGGAAAGATCGTCGAAGGTTCGCGAAGATCACCGAGAAGGTTCAGAAGGGTGCCAAAGACTCGTTGAACTTGCCATGGAATCCGGGAGCCTACTGGGAGTCCGTCGGAAGGAATCCGAGGGAGTGTCGGAAGTCCGTCGGAAGATCGCTGAAAAGCTCTTCGGAAGATAACTTGATGGTGTCGGTTTAATTTGGCTTTAAAAGTTTATAGTTAGCACTTAATTAGGGTATAGACTAGGTGTTAATCCTGTCTAAACCTGTATTGGGCTAATTGGGCCTTTATTGGGCTATATTGGGTCGAAGGATAGGCCCATACAACTTCTGGCAAGGGTCAGCGGTAGCACCGCCAGACCCAGGCGGTAGCACCACCTGTTGACCATAGGCCAGGCAGTAGCACCGCCGGACCCAGGTGGTAGCACCGCCGGACCCAGGCGGTAGCACCACCCCAGGCAGCGGTGGTACCGCCTGACAGTGGTTGCAACCACTGTGTCGCGGTACCACCGCCGGTGCCAGTGGTATACCGCCGTGCAGGTGGTATCTGCTTGATGCCAGTGGTAGTACCGCCAGCACATTGACACACACAAAGGTGTGTCAGGCGGTAGTACCACCTACAGTCCGAAATTTCGGATGAGACCCTTTTGAGTAGGATTTTTGAATCCCAAAAGGTCTATAAATACCCCTTTACTTCTAGTTGGTTAGAGGATCTTTTGCAGTGTTAGAATTGAGTCTAAGCTATAGCAAATTTCTGCTTTCATTTGCTCAGGTGTTCTCCTCCTTCTCCTTGTAAAAATCCTGTAAAGAGAGGGAACCTCTTGTAAAAGGCTGTAAAGGGGTGTTTGGTCCTTCCCCTTTAAGAGACTTGGTAGTGGAAGTTGGGAGCCTCATTGGAGGAGGCTTCAAGAGTGGACGTAGGTCATTTGACTGAACCACTATACATTGCTACGTTCACTTGCTGTGTGAGTACTTAAAATTCTGCATCATAAATTTCTTAAGCTGCAAACTGATCGGATTTCTTCTCACTACTTCCAATTTTATTTACCTGAATATTTTTAAGTTAAAGTCTCTTTTGCTGAATCAAGTTCTTAAGCAAATCTCCGGAATCGGTTTTCAAGCTTTATTCTTTTTAATCCGCTGCACTAATTCACCCCCCCTCTTAGTGCCACTCTGAACCTAACAATTGGTATCAGAGCCAAGTTCACTCTCATATTTGGTTTAAAACCCAAGAGAGATGGCCTATTCCGGCATACAAGAGGGTTACTCCATTACTCGTCCGCCTATGTTCAATGGGTCGGATTATACGTATTGGAAGACTCGTATGAGGATCTTTCTTATTTCTATAGATTTTGAGCTTTGAAATATCGTTGAAAATGGTTTTCAAAAATCTTCTCTTCCGATGAGCGAATAGAATGAGTCAGAGAAGAAGGTTTTTGCTTTAAACGCAAAGGCTATGAATGCCTTATTTTGTGCACTAGACAAAAATGAATTTAATCGCGTATCGATTTGTGAATCGGCTTTTGATATTTGGCGTACTCTTGAGATCACTCATGAAGGCACTAGCCGAGTGAAAGAGTCCAAAATCAACATTCTTGTGCATTCTTATGAGCTTTTTCGAATGAAACCAAGTGAGTCTATTGGAGACATGTACACCCGCTTTACGGATGTCATCAATGGACTCAAGACACTTAGTAAAGATTTTTCTAATTTTGAATTAGTAACAAAAATTTTAAGATCCCTTCCGAAATGTTGGGATCCAAAGGTTACGGCCATTCAAGAGGCCAAGGACTTTAAAACTTTTCCTATCAAAGAACTCATAGGGTCTTTAATGACCTATGAAATGATATGCCATGCTCATGATGAGCTAGAGAACCCCCTTCTAAAGAACAGAAAGGATATGACATTAAGAACTCAAGAAGACCACTTGAAAGGAACATCAAGTGATGAGGACTTTGACGAGGACATTGCACTCTTAACTATAAAATTTAAAAAATTCATTAAGAAGGGTAAATTTAAAAATGAATTCAAAAACAAACTTGAACAAAAAAAGGACCAAGTCATATGTTATGAATGCAAGAAGCCGGGGCACTTCAAAAATGAATACCCCCAAGCCAAGAAGAAGCAACTCAAGAAAAAGAAGGCATTGAAGGCTACATAGGATGACTCGAGTGATTCCGAGGATGAAGAAGCAAGCATCAAAGAGGAGGCCAACTTTGCTTTAATGGCGTTGGGAGAAGAGGTAAGTGATTTACTTAATGAAGATTTATCTTTCGATAAGCTTTTAATTGCCTTTCATGAATTATTTGATGAATGTAGAACTGTTACAAAAAGCTTCAATTCTTTAAAAAAGGAACATGCTTTATTGCTAGATAAGTTTAAGAGTCTTGAGCATGATTCTCTCCCTCTACTCCCATGCTCTAAGTGTAATCATTTAGAAGCAATCAGAAAGGAGAACTTGCTACTCAAAGAGACCTTAAACAAGTTTAAGGTCGGTAGCAAGAGCTTAGACATGATCTTTGCAAACAAGGGTCACGACAGAAATAGATGTGGAATTGGATTCGTGAGTGGATCTCACCGAACTCAAACCACATTTATTAAAGGGCCAACATTACATGTATCCTCTCATTTGAAATGTAATTTTTGTTACAAATTCGGACATGTTGTTTACAAATGTCCATATAGGAAACTTAGCCCAAATAAATTAGTACGGGTTCCTAAAGGATCAATCAGGAACTCATTGAATAATGATAAATTTAGTAGATCAATTTTTGAGACACCCAAGTCAAAATGGGTACCTAAAAACCATCCTTTCTTGTAGGCAAAAACACCCACACAAGCTAGGAGCAAGAGATGGTACCTTGATAGTGGATACTCAAGACACATGACTGGAGATCCATCTCAATTCTCTAAGCTCTCTAGCCAAGACGAAGGGTTTGTCACCTTCAGAGACAACAACAAGGGTAAAATCATTGGTAAGGGTACTATAGGTAACAAATCAACCCTTTCAATTGATAATGTGTTATTAGTAGATGGTTTAAAACATAATCTCTTGAGCATTAGTCAATTATGTGATAATGGTTATATTGTAAGATTTGAAGCTAATGCTTGCATTGTCGAAAAACCACACAACAACACATCTATAATTGCAATCAAGCAAAATAATGTCTACACTATTAATCCTGATGATCTTAGTAGTGAAATATGTTTTTCGGCTTTGAATGATGATGCTTGGCTTTGGCATAGAAGATTAGGTCATGATAGCATGAAACTAATCTCTCAAATCAAATCTAAAAACCTTGTAAGAGGCATTCCTAAGGTTAAGTTCACTAAAGATAAAATATGTGATGCTTGTCAACTAGGGAAACAAATCAAAACTAGCTTCAAGCCAAAAAATCAAATAAGCACCTCTAGACCATTACAATTGATCCATATGAATTTGTTTGGACCAATTGACACAAGAAGCCTAGGAGGTAGCAAATATGCCTTTGTGATTGTAGATGACTATAGTAGATTCACATGGACCTATTTCTTAGCTCACAAAAGTGATTCTTTTAAATATTTTTCTAAATTCTGTAAACTTACTCAAAATGAGAAGGGTTTCATGATTTCATCAATTCGGAGTGATCATGGTGGTGAATTCCAAAACCGTGACTTTCAAAATTTTTATGAATCAAATGGGTATAACCACTTCTTCTCTACTCCAAGAAATCCTCAACAAAATGGAGTAGTAGAAAGAAAGAATAAAAATTTACAAGAAATGGCAAGAACCATATTAAATGAACATAATTTACCCAAATATTTTTGGGCCGAAGCCGTAAATACGGCTTGCTATGTCTAGTAAGACCATCTCTATCCAAGACCCCTTATGAATTATGGAATGATAAAAAACCTAATGTTTCTTACTTTAAAGTTTTTGGTTGTAATTGCTTTATTTTAAATGAAAAGGATGCCTTAGAAAAATTTGATGCTAAATCCGATGAAGGCATCTTTCTTGGCTACTCTTCCGTTTCTAAAGCTTTTCATATTTTTAACAAAAGAACCTTAGTTATAGAAGAGTCTATTTATGTGGTTTTTAATGAAGTTTCCGAAATTAAGAAAAATGATCTTGATGATGATTTCGGTTTTGATAATTTGAATTTAAATGAACCCTCTCCTCAAAATGGCAACTTGGAAGCATCTTCTTCCGAATATTCCTTACCTAAGGAATGGAAGTATGTGGATGCCCATCCTAAGGAACTAATTATAGGAGACACATTAAAAGGGGTTCAAACTCACTCCTCTCTTAAAAATTTTTATGCTCATGCCGCTTTTCTTTCTCAAATTGAACCTAAATGCATTGTCGAAGCCTTGAAAGATAATTTTTGGGTTATTACAATGCAAGAGGAATTGAACCAATTCGAGAGGAATGAGGTGTGGAAGCTTGTTCCTAGGCCTAATGACTATTTAGTTATTGGTACTAAATGGGTCTTTAGAAACAAGCAAGATAAATATGGTATCATGGTTAGAAATAAGGCTAGATTAGTGGACAAAAGTTTCAACCAAGAAGAAGGTATCGATTACGAAGAAACCTTTGCTCCTGTGGCTAGATTAGAAGTCATTAGGATGCTCCTTGCCTATGCTAGTAGTAATAATTTTAAGCTTTCCCAAATGGATGTCAAAAGTGCCTTTTTGAATGGCTTTATTTCCGAAGAAGTGTATGTAGAACAACCACATGGATTTGAAAACTTTCTTCTTCCCAATCATGTTTTTAAACTAACCAAGGCTCTCTATGGATTGAAACAAGCCCCTAGGGCTTGGTATGAGAGGCTTAGCTCTTTCTTAATTTCAAATAATTTTACTAAAGGCAAGGTTGATACTACATTGTTTATTAAACATTTTAAAAATAATTTTCTTATTGTTTAAATTTATGTTGATGATATTATTTTTGGTTCTTCGGATGAATCACAATGTGAATTATTTGCTAAGTGTATGAGTCATGAATTTGAAATGAGTCTAATGGGCGAATTAAACTTCTTTTTAGGATTACAAATTAAACAACTTAGTGATGGTACATTTATTAATCAAACAAAGTATACATTAGAATTATTAAAACGATTTAACATGGATAGTTCTAAAACCATCAACACTCCAATGAGTACTTCCACCAAGTTAGACTTGGATGAAAATGGAGAAAACTTTGATCAACAAACATATAGGGGAATGAAAATGTGATAATACAAGTGCTATTTGTCTAACCAAAAATCTCATTCAACACTCAAGAACTAAGCACATTGATATTAGACATCACTTTATACAAGATCATGTCGCTACTAATGATGTCACTCTAGAATTTATTGATACAAAATACCAGTTAGCGGACATTTTCACAAAACCCCTAAATGAAGAACAATTTGACTTCATTAGAAGAGAGTTAGGCATGCTAAAATTGTACTAATATTTAATAGTGCATGTTTTCCAAAACGGTTAAACTTTGATTTTGATAGTTTCACTTTTATACTTTCAATGAAGATCATGTCTTTCAATGATGTATGCATAACTTCATACTATCTTCACCTTCTTTTGTGATGACTAAATGGATTATATAAGCTTGACATATGCATAAATTAATGAATTCTGCATAAAAATCAAGCTCTTAAATGTTTATTTCAGATTTTATTCATGTGCAAATCAAGTTTTTATGATTTTATATCTTCTTCCTTCATAAAAATGACAAGTTGAATCTCATCATGAATTTTCTTGGATATGTTTGATGATTGGCTTCAATGATGTATCCTTATACATATTTTGGCAAAATAATTTGATGATTTTATGACTCCTCTCACTTATGTCATTTTTTTTTATCAAGCTTCACCATTTCATCAAGTTTATTCATCTCCTTTTTGTTGATGACAAAGGGGGAGAAAAATGTGAAATTGATGACTTGTTGAATGTGGCCTTCATAAGCAAAATAATTTGATGATATGATAAATATTATGCATTATATTGAAAAATGTCTCATCAGATTTATTATTGCAATTGCTCTTGCTATGAAAAGCATTGCATTGAACCTTTTTTTGTATACATCACATTGCTTGTGACCTTTATAGTTGAAAGATTCCTATTATATCATGTATAACATATGGCATTTTCAATTGATAATAACAAGTTTTCATCTCATGATGTATTGAATATGATGTTGCATTTTAATCATGAGATCCTTGCTGTAATTTTAAAATTATTGGTATCTTGTGTCAAAATGATAAATGTTTATCACTTCGACTTGAAGTTAAATGTTTTGCTTTGATATTTCTTATGAATGAAACCTCATGCTTGTTGAGCATGATGATAAGTTCAATGCAAGTAACTTATCGGTTTTGGTTGAATTCAAGAGATTGAATTCAAATGTTATTACTTTCTCATTATATGACATATAGATAGGGGGAGTTAAGAATAACTCCGTCATCAATTGATTGTCATCATCAAAAAGGGGGAGATTGTTGAATCTCGAATTTTGATGATGAAGTCAATTGATGGTTATTTGATCTAATCTATTTTTGAGATAAGTGTACAGGACTAACTATGATAGAGCTATTTACTGGAGTCAAGTTGCTGGAAGTTCAAGAGTCCACCGGAAGTCCGAAGGATCATCGGAAGTGCTGCCGGAGCCAACCGAGATGAAATCTGGGACTTTCCGAAGGTTTTAGAAGTTCACCGGAAAGATCGTTGGAGGTTCGCGGAGATCACCGAGAAGGTTCGGAAGCATGCCAAAGACTCGTTGAACTTGCCATGGAATCTGAGAGCCTGCTGGGAGTCCGTTGGAAGGAATCCGAGGGAGTGTCGGAAGTCCGCCGGAAGATCGTCGAAAAGCTCTTCGGAAGATAACTTGATGTTGTCGGTTTAATTTGGCTTTAAAAGTTCATAGTTAGCACTTAATTAGGGTATAGAGTAGGTGTTAATCCTGTCTAGACCTGTATTGGGCCAATTGGGCCTTTATTGGGCTGTATTGGGTCGAAGGATAGGCCCATACAACTTCTGGCAAGGGTCGGCGGTAGCATGCCGGACCAGCGTAGCACCTTTGTTGACTATAGGCCGAGCGGTAGCACCGCCGAACCAGCGTAGCACCACCTACATTTGACCGTAGGCTAGGTGATAGCACCGCCCCAGGCAGGCGGTGGTACCGCCTGACAGGTGGTTGCAACCACCTGTGTCAGGCGGTTGTATCGCCAGTGCCAAGCGGTAGTACCGCCAGCACACTGACACACGCAAAGGTGTGTCAGGCAGCAGTACCACCTACAGTCCAAAATTTCGAATGAGACCCTTTTGAGCGGGATTTTTGAATCCCAAAAGCTCTATAAATACCCCTTTACTTCTAGCTGGCTAGAGAATCTTTTGCAGTGTTAGAATTGAGTCTAAGCTATAGCAAATTTCTGCTTTCATTTGCTCAAGTGTTCTCCTCCTTTCTTCTCCTTGTAAAAATCTTGTAAAGAGAGGGAACCTCTTGTAAAAGGCTATAAAGGGGTGTTTGGTCCTTCCCCTTCAAGAGACTTGGTAGTGGAAGTTGGGAGCCTCATTGGAGGAGGCTTCAAGAGTGGATGTAGGTCATTTGACCGAACCACTATACATCGCTGCGTTCACTTGCTGTGTGAGTACTTAAAATTCTGCATTGTAAATTTCTTAAGCTGCAAACTGATCGGATTTCTTCTCCCTACTTCCAATTTCATTTACCTGAATATTTTGAAGTTAAAGTCTCTTTCACTGAATCTAGTGTTAGGGATCGAGCGACACTAAGAGGGGGGGGGGTGAATTAGTGCAGTAGATAAAACGATAGATTTTTCAACGATTTAAAACAAGCTTTGGAAACTTCGTACGATGAAAGCAATGTTTCGTTTGAAATCGATTTTTGCGTTCGAACTTTAAAGCATGCGTACAAAGATAAAAAGGAAGTGGAGCAAGTAAAGTAAAGGCTTGCAGCAAAGTAAAATAGAAATTTAAACACACACAATCAAGACGTAGCGATGTATAGTTGTTCGATCAAAGTGACCTATATTCACTTCCGAAGCCTTCTTCGATGAGGCTCCCAACTTCCACTAGCAATTCCTTTTGTAGGGGAAGGACCAAATACCCCTCTTACAACCCTTTACAAGTGGTTCACACTCTTACAAGATTTCACAAAAAGAAGGAAATGAGGTGAACACTTAAGCAAATGAAGAATAAGACTTTCCCAAAACTTATTTTCAAAATCTAGCTCTCCAAGGGTTCTCTTTTCAGTTGAGAAAGAAGAGGTATTTATAAGCCTCAAAGTGATTCAAATTTGGAGCCCAAACTTGGAGCCAAAAATTTGAATCTTTTGAGTTTTTTCGGTCTTTGTCGACCCTGGCAGATCGACACACCAGCAAAGTGCTGCTACCGGCTTAGCCAAGCGATGCTACCGCTTCACGATAAGAAGGCGGTGCTACCGCCTGACTAGGTAGTGCTACCGCACAAGATGTCGGGCGGTGTTATCGCTGACCAGCGGTGCTCGCACCGCTCAAGAGCGGGCGCACGCTCGATGGCGAGCTGCTCTGCATAAAGGTTCGGCGGTGCTACCGTCGCGGTGGGTGGTGCCATCGCCAAAGATGCATGCACTTACATGCATGCACGTAGCATAAAGACGCATCTTCTTGGCGGTGCTACCGCCCAGCATGCATGCACGTAGCCCAGCATGCATGCATGCATGCACACATGCTGCTGGGCACATTGGCTGCTGGGCTCCACCGCCCAGCATAAATCTACATTTGGTTTGGGCCAAAAACTTGGCCCAAACCGGTTCCGAACAAGGGCCAATGGGCCCATACTTGGTTTAAAGAATTAACCCCTAATCCTAACCTAAATTGATGTGCTAACTACGAAATTAAAGACATTCCTAAGCTATTACAAAGTCCGCAAGTCAAGTCTTCTTCCGGCGAGCTTCCGGAAGTCTTCCGACGATCTTCCGATGATCCCTCGAAAACCATCCTACGGACTCCCAGCAACCTCTCGGACTCCACGATAATTTTGGCGAGTTCCCCCGAGCTTCTTTGGCAAGCTCTGATCTTTCTTGTCAAGCTCCGTGAACTTCCGATGAATCTTCGGACTTCCATCAAACTCTCGAACTCTCAACGATCCATTGCACTTGACTTCAGCCCTTGGTTTCGCTTTACGTCTTCATCCCTTTCGTAGTTACTCCTGCACAAACAAACACCAAACACTCTACTTTGATCTAGACAGTTATTACAATGCGAATTGACATTCAGTTGCCCGGTACATCATTGGTCTGCGCTTTGTCCGATCCTTCGGCACATCGTCCTCTCTAGCGGCTTGTTGCCCAATCAGTGGTTGACCTCTGCAACCCCGATATCCATGGCGCAACTCCGCACTTCTTGGCCTGATGCCCGACGTACGAAGGCTCCTGCCGATAGTCGACCGAACCTCCGGCTCGACATCCAATATCCTGACGTGATTACGTTCGGCGCAACGTCAATTCCTCCAGTATCAACTGTCTAATCCTGATCGATAGTAGACCTGCATAACTCAACACGCAGTTAGACCACAAATCACACTCAATTAGTTTCATCATCAAAATCCGAGATTTAACAATCTCCCCCTTTTTGATGATGACAACTAATTGATGACTGATGGAGTTAACCAAAACTCCCCGGAGTTTAACACAAACTCCCCCTATCAATATGCCATTGATAGAATCCTTGGATTATCCCAAATCCAAGTAACATGTATCATTTATGTAGTGAGAAAACAATAAACCATCATGCAAATATAAAATATTCAATCAATGCATGAAGTCATCAATCTACTTCTCCCCCTATGTCATCAACAAAAATGAGAAGTAACATTATAGCTAGTTTTCAAGGATATGCAAATATTACAAACATACTAGCTATTAATCACATCATACAATATTTAGGTATCGCATGTTTATCATGATAAGCAAGATAGTGCTTGTCGTGATGATGGCAAGTTTTTCTATGTTCCTTTGAGAAGTACAAGCAAATTGTGCATTTTCATGACTTCTTTTGCGATATGCATGCAATTTTATAATTTCTTTCTTCTCTTTTGAGAAGAGCAAGCTTGCAAGTTTTGCTTTCTTTGCATGCTAGGATTTTGCATTCATTTATAAAAGCCTTCTCCCCCTTTATCAATATCAAAAAGAAAAGGAGGATTAATACTACAAATAATCTTGCATGAGATTCAACAATAATTTATAACAAAGATGCAAGCAATTTTGTTGAAAAAAGTGAAGTCGAGCAAGATTTTTACCTCTCTTATAGCAACTTTTTGCTTCTCAATGTTTAAGCTAGCAAATTTTTCTCTTTTGATACACAAGTTAACAATTTTTCTCCCCCTTTATCAATATCAAAAAGAAGGGAGGAACCAATGAGAAAATTGCATCAATCAATATATCAATCATCACATGATGCATACGAGATGATATTAAAACATGAGAAATCATGTCATGAAGGATATCAATATGTAAATTCAACAAGAATCAAAACCAAAAGATATCATCCATGATTCATAACTTTTCATTTTAGCAAGATCTAGATTCATATTTATCAATTTTTAATTCAAGATAAATGTCATACAACCAAGAATCATGATATATGAAAGCATATCAATATTAAGGATCAAATCATGATTACAAGTGCTAACATATTTTCTTTTCATTCATTTTTAAGCCATGATAAAAGAATAAATCAATGATTCCAATATTAAGCACAATTCTTTTTCATCAAATTTTCAATCATCACATAAGGCATTTGAGGAAGTATTGAAACAATAATTTAAAAAAAATCAATTTTGGCATATAATGTTTCAATCTTCAATCTTGAGTCATGAATCCAAAAGTCATAAATCAAAAGGTTCATGAATCATTTTGACAAATCTCCTTTTTAGGAAATAACAAGTGGAAGTCTTAGGAGATCAAACACAAGATCTTGATTCATACATAAGAATTTTTTACCAAGATCATATTTCATAAGAATCACGACACGAATTCATAAAAATTTAAGTATTAAATTTCAAGAAATCAAAAGACAAGTTACATTTCATTTAAAGAATTTTCTTTTGATAAGACGGAAGGAGCATGGTAAAAGATCTTGATTTATAAAGAGTTTCAAGTCATAGTTGTCAAGATCATGATTTCAAAAAAAAATTTTTATAGCTAAATGAAATCTTTTAAAACTTGATTCAAGCATTAAATATGTCTTAACAAGTCATAATTCCAAAAGATTCAAGAATCATTAAAAGAAAAATCATTCAAGCTTAATTTGTCAACTCGAAACTCATAATCAAAATCATTTTAGAGATTTAAAATGCTAGCTATATGCATTAATCATGACAAGTGATATATCAAAAGTCTACATCAATATTTCAATTATCATGTCATGAAGCATACAAAGTGGTATTGAAACATGAGAGAAAATTTCAAATTGCACATACAATGTTTCAATCATCAAAACATATTTTCTCAAATTGAGTATTAATAAGTTAAGAGAAAATAATTTATATTTTTCTTCATATAACATGGGAGAAACATAAGAGAGTATAGAGATAAAAACTCAAGTTATCAAGATGATGATCTCATAAAAGTAATTCAAAACCATAGTTTCGTGAAACAAGAGATAAGTTATATTTCATTTGGAAAATTCTCTTTTCAAGTAATTTTTTTCATCTAAATATGCCTTTGTCTTTATATACCAAGATAAGCATGAAAGTTCAAGATGTAAAGGCAAAATCTCATAAGGCATTATCAAGACAAAAATGTAACACATTATTTCAAGACATGATTTTCAATATATCATGATAATGTGTTTCATTTTAAGTTATTTGTTTCATGTAAGTGTACTCATGTTTCAAAAGATAAGTATCAAATTTTAAAACCGAAATATGAGTTTATTATCAAGATATGATATCACAAGGTCATTAAGCATGATAACAAACTTCTAATATTTTTATTTCAATGATGATTTCATAATGTATGTTCAATTATTTACATGAAAGTCATCATTATATTACTTTGAAATACAAGTTGTCATTTGGCCCATTAAGATCAAAAGCATTATACGTAAGCATCATGATAGCGCAATTTCTTATTTTTTTATGTGTTCGATTTCAAGTGATTTGATGTTCATATGAGTACTCATGTTTTTCATATAGGTCCAAAGAGCAAGTTTCAAGAGAAATCATTAAGACAGAAAACATGAAGCATATTTTTTTAAAAAATATTCATCATGTTTATTTTCATGAGATTCACAAGACTCATAACATGAATTCATTCATCTCAATAAAAAATATTTTCATTTTAAGCAATTTGATGTGAGCATATTCAAAAAATTTTATGAAAACATGTATCAAAATAAAACACAAGCTTAGTCATAAAATCGTCAAGACCAAATACATAAAAATGATAGCACAGTTTCAATTTTTATGTTAAAAGGCCATGTTCAAATTTTTGACAAAATCATGCATCTATTTATAAATTTGAAAAATAAGTTTCATCATCACAATATGACACTTTTAAAGCTCATGCATGATATAAAATCGTCAAGCATCATGAAAAGCAATTAAAAACATCAAGATACACATGCATGGATTAATTCTAGGCAATATCACAAATCATGCAAATATCATTCATAATTTTTACTTTTCAAAAATCCTAGAAAGAAAAAACATAAAATGAAATTTTATTTCCTACTAACTAAGTTAAGCACTCAAGAAAAAAAAAACATCATGTAATTTCATAACAACTCAAGGGAGTTAAGTTACTTACCTCATTGTCGAAAACCGTCAAAGCCCATTTCACCTCATCTTTACTTGATTCTTTTTTGCAAGTCTTCTTCTTCTTCTTTGGCATAATTCTCCATTCAAGTTCATTGTTCATTTTAGATTTTTGTTTAATGAACTTGTTAACATTCATTGTTATGTGTTCAATGTCCTCATTGTCCTCATCACTCAAGTGGCATTCATTTGTCCGATGTTCAAAAACCTTCTTGTTCTTTAGAAGGTGGTTCAAATGTTCATCATGTTCATGATATTCTAAACATTCCAAGAAACTCATTTCATAGGTCTTTAAAGACCCAATGAGTTCATCAATAGAATAATAATTTAGATCCTTTGATTCTTGAATCGCCGTTATTTTAGGATCCCACCATTTTGAAAGGGATCTTAAGATCTTGTTAGTGAGTTCAAAATCTGAAAAACTTTTACCAAGACTTTTCAAGCTATTGACGACATCCGTGAAGCGGGTGTACATGTCGTCGATAGATTCGCTTGGTGTCATTTGGAAGAGCTTAAAATCATGCAATAAGAGGTTTACTTTCGAGTCTTTAACTCTACTAGTGCCCTCATGCGTGATTCAAGAGTTCGCCAAATGTCAAAAGCCATTTCGCACATAGAAATCCGATTGAACTTGTTCTTGTTCAAAGCGCAAAATAAGGCATTCATAGCCTTTGCGTTTAAAGAAAATGATCTTTTCTCCAAAACCGACCATTCGTTCGTCGGTTTAGAGGAAGGTTGAAAACCATTTTTGATGATGTTCCACAAATCCAAATCCATTGAAAGCATGAAAACTCTCATTTGAGTTTTCCAATATGTGTAGTCTGAACCGTTAAAGAACGGTGGACGAAAAACTGAAAAGCCCTCTTGAAAACCATTTAGAGCCATTTCTCACGGGTGTAAATCTGAAAGAGAAAGAACGTGGCTCTGATACCAATTGTTAGGGATCGAGCGGCACTAAGAGGGGGGGGGTGAATTACTGCAGTGGATAAAACGATGGATTTTTCAGCGATTTAAAATAAGCTTTGGAAACTTCGTATGATGAAAGCAACGTTTCGTTTGAAACTGATTTTTGCGTTCTAACTTTAAAGCATGCGTACAAAGATAAAAAGGAAGTGGAGCAAGTAAAGTAAAGGCTTGCAGTAAAGTAAAACAGAAATTTAAACACTCACACAATCAAGACGTAGCGATGTATAGTGGTTCGGTCAAAGTGACCTACATCCACTTCCGAAGCCTTCTCCGATGAGGCTCTCAACTTCCACTAGCAAATCCTTTTGTAGGGGAAGGACCAAATACCCCTCTTACAACCCTTTACAAGTGGTTCACACTCTTACAAGATTTCACAAGAAGAAGGAAATGAGGTGAACACTTAAGCAAATGAAGAACAAGACTTTCCCAAGACTTATTTTCAAAATCTAGCTCTCTAAGGGTTCTCTTTTTAGCTGAGAAAGAAGAGGTATTTATAAGCCTCAAAGTGATTCAAATTTGGAGCCCAAACTTGGAGCCAAAAATTTGAATCTTTTGAGTTTTTCGGTGCTGTCAGTCCTGGCAGACTAACACACCCAAGCGGTGCTAGCTCGCTCGCCAGCGGTGCCTACCGCTGCACTAAGAACTCAGGCGGTGCTACCGCTGCTACTGAGAATCGGCGGTGCTATCACCGCTACGATGAGCCGGGCGCTGTTGCGATAGAGCTGGCGCCGGCTACGATGAGCGAGCACTGCTATAGTAGCGCCGCATAGAGTTTGGCGTGGCCGAGGCTTAGGCCCTAAGTGGCGGTGCCACGCCAAAGATGCATGCACTTAGCATGCATGCACGTAGCACCACGCATCTTTGTTGGCGGTGCTACGCCAAAGCATGCATGCACGTAGCCTCAAAGATGCATGCATGCACACATCTTCTTTGGGCACATTGGCTGCTGGGCTCCATCGCCCAGCACAAATCTACATTTGGTTTGGGCTGAAAACTTGGCCCAAACCGGTTCCGAACAAGGGCCAATGGGCCCATACTTGGTTTAAAGGATTAACCCCTAATCCTAACCTGAATTGATGTGCTAACTACGAAATTAAAGACATTCCTAAGCTATTACAAAGTCCGCAAGTCAAGTCTTCTTCCGGTGACCTTGCGGCGAACTTCCGGCGGTCTTCCGACGTTCCCTTGGAAACCATCCTGCGGACTTCCGGCAACCTCTCGGACTCCACGATAATTTTGGCAAGTTCCCCCGAGCTTCTTTGGCAAGATCCGATCTTTCTTGGCAAGCTCCGTGAACTTTCGATGAATCTTCGGACTTCCATCAAACTCTTGAACTCCCAACGATCCATTGCACTTAACTTCGGCCCTTGGTTTCACTTTACGTCTTCATCCCTTTCGTAGTTACTCCTACACAAACAAACACCAAACACTCTACTTCGATCTAGACAGTTATTACAACGTGAATTGACATTCAGTTGCCCGGCACATCATTGGTCGACGCTTCGTCCGATCCTTCGGCACATCGCCCTCTCTAGCGGCTTGTTGCCCAATCGGCTGTTGACCTCTGCAACCCCGATATCCATGGCGCAACTCCGCACTTCTTAGCCCGATGCCCGATGTACGAAGTCTCCTGCCGATAGTCGACCGAACCTCCGGCTCGACATCCAATATCCTGACGTGATTACTTTCGGCACAACGTCAATTCCTCTAGTATCAACTATCTAATCCTGATCGATAGTAGACCTGCGTAACTCAACACGTAGTTAGACCACAAATCATACTCAATTAGTTTCATTATCAAAATCCGAGATTCAACATCTAGTTCTTAAGCAAATCTCTGGAATCGATTTTCAAGCTTTATTCTTTTTAATCCGCTATACTAATTCACCCCCCCCTCTTAGTGCCACTCTGAACCTAACAACTTACACCCTTTACAGAATTTTTACAAGTGAGAATTCGGGAGGTGAACACTTAAGCTTTTCAAGGTATTTCACTAGAGTTTCGGCTCAATTCTTATCACTTCTCAATGTGCTTTACCAGCTAAGAAGTATGGGGTATTTATAGGCTTAATTGGCTTTAGAATTGGAGCTAAAAGAGGTCTCATCTCATATTTCCAGGTGCTAGTGGTACCACCGCCGTACCATCGCCCAGTCTGGTGGTACTACCATTTGACAAGGTCTTGAGCTCTATAGAGGGGTAGTACCACCACCTGTCATGCCCCCCCTCGAAAATTTATCACATTAATCTTATTCAGGAGGTGTGACCCTGTCTTAGATTAATAACATTATGATTTAATAATAATCTAATCCCAGGATCTAAACTAACGTTTGAGGACACTAAGAATCATTCAAGTCATAAATTCATACCCATAAAACCTATGTAATTTATAATCATACACCACTTCACTCAATGATTCATAAAATTCAAAGCCAACTCAACTAAACATTAACCACATCATAAATCCATTAGTGGAGGAATACATATGGTCATAAAACTAACATTTACTACAAGTTCATGTCATTATACAAATTAAACTTAACATTTCAAAATCCTGAATATGAGAGGTCCTTTAAACTTTCACAACACATAAGTTCAGGTTTATCCTTAACATTTCATCATATGTAGAATACACTTATACAACAAAAACCTATCAACTAATAAAGATCCGCCCAAAATCTTCTAGCTTTTCATTGCTTCAACCCAAATCTAGCTTTTTAGTGAGTGACAATCTAACCTGAAAAATTTATATAGCAATGGTATGAGCATAAAGAGCTTAACAAGCGACTAACATATCTATAGCAAAAGAGGATAGTTTTCAAGCAAACTTGATATCAAAATGCAAAGCAAGAATACAAGAGTTCATAGATAGCATCTCATTAGACTCAAAATCATAAGAGTCAGTTCATTTGAATCATACTTTATTCATAATAATTGAGGAGAGGAAATGGGAGCATACCATTAGCATAGAAAATATTTAGGCATGTATCAGATGACATGTGAAGTATTTAGGCATATATCAAAGGCGTAAGAATGTTTAGGAGCATATCAATAACATACGAACCTTTTCGGAGCATATCAATGACGTAAAGAATGTTTCAGAGCATATTAAAGGCATAAGAAGCATTTCGGAGCATATCAATGAAGTATAAAACATTTCAGAGGATATCAAGGGCATAAGAAGCATTTTAGAATATATCAATGACATATGAAATGTTTCGAAGTATATCAAGGGCAAATGAAACATTTTGGAACATATCAATAACGTATGAAATATTTCGAAGCAAATCAAGGGCAAATGAAATATCTCAAAATATATCAATAACGTATGAAATGTTTCGAAGCAAATCAAGGAAAAATAAAATATCTTGAAATATATTAATGATGTATGAAATGTTTCGGAGCTTATCAAGGGCAAATGAAACATTTCAGAACATAATAATGACATATGAAATGTTTCGAAGCAAATCAAGGGCAAATGAAACATTTTTAGAAGATAACAATAACATATGAAATGTTTCGGAATATATCAACAAACATATGAAATATTTCAAAACATATCAATGACGTATGAAATGTTTTAAAGTATATCAAAGGCAAATGAAATATTTTGGAAGATAACAATGACGTATGAAATGTTTCGGAACATATCAACAACATATGAAACATTTCTAAACATATCAATGACGTATGAAAGGTTTCGGAATATATCAATGGAATATGAAATGTTTCTAAGCATATCAAGGGCAAATGAAATATTTCGGAAGATAACAATGATGTATGAAATGTTTCGGAACATATGAATGGCATATGAAACATTTTGGAGCATATCAATGATATATGAAGTGATTCGAAATATATTTCAAACCATAACAATGACATATGAGATATCTTCGAGCATATCAGAATAACAAATAAGGAACAGATGCTCAAATGCCATATCTGATGTTACATTCATTTCATTCTCATCCAAAGCATACAAATAAATACATAAGAAATACTTTGGATATCATATCAAAAACATAGAGAGCGCTATGGGACCATATATATAATATAGTTCATCAATTTCTGGATGACCACTAAACATAAGTCTCCCACATTTTGGAGCTCCATCCACCCATGTTTGAGTGAAGTCAATGGGGGCCAGCAGAGCAATTGCGGGGCTCTAAACACATACCCTTTACCATTTCTAGCAAAGGTCCAAATTATCCCACAAGACACCAGAGTACAAAAGGATAGTATGAATAATAAAATTGATATATATCAAAAGCATATACAGAACAACAAAGCATACATGCGCCTATGCGAAACAATTCGATACAAATAGAAACTTTACATAGTAGATTCAGGTATACAAATAATTGAAGGACAAGAGTATATTAGAATTCAAAGAAATAATATAAAGCTCAAATTTAAGGAAAGATTTTAGCTGAAATCAATTTCCAAAGGGATGAAACAATAATAGGCAACATCGACAAAAGCTTGATTTTGGCAGAATTCAAAGGGCATATTGCAGGAATTATTTGGATAATCAGTTATGCTCTGATTTGCTCACAATTAGTGTCATTCGAAAGATATATCAATCTAGTTTCAGATAAATAAGTTTTGTATGAATTCGAGTTTTTAATAGAGTTATAATAGTTTAGTAACCAAAGTTCAAAGAACATCATCTCTGTTTTGCAGAATTTATAGAGATGAATAGAATAGATGTTTCAATAGGCATTTTGTATCTCAAATATTTCAATATTAGTATCAAAAGAAAGATCTATGAGTCTAGTTTCTCATGGAGTAGGATTTGGTATAATTAGATTCTTATAAAGATAGTTACAACTAAAAGAGTACTAAAAGGTCAAAACCAATAGTCTCCATTTCATAGATTTTATAGGGTCAGTTGAAATAATAGTTTGGATAGGAATTTAGACTCCAAATTTGACAATCTTAGTATCACAAAATAGATATTTGAGTCTATTTTTGGATGAATTTAGCTTTACTAAAATTAGAGTTCGATACAAAAAGTTATAGCAAGGAAAATATAAGTGGCAAGCATGCATAAGTGAAGCTTATGTGTCATCCATAGAACAAACATAAGTGGCACCATCCTTAGGTTAGCTAGTGACATATGTCTTTCATTTTTTTTTCTTTTAACTTAATATGAATCTTTTACAAATTATATCTAATTTCTAAAATTTACATTTTGGTCCCTAGCAATAAACTTTCAATATAAGATTATTTAGTGCAAAAGAACTATTAAACAATCATCATATTTATAAATAGGTCTTTACATTACAAACAAGTCCTTATAAAATATTAAAAAATGAGAGATGTTACACCGCCTGGTAGTTAATAATTGTCGGGCGGTACCATCACTGACCTGGGTGGTACTACTGCCTAGAGCTTCTAGGAATCTATTCCTTGGGCGGTTCCACCACCCTAGTCTGGTAGTGCCACTGCCAAATAGGGTCTAGCACTTTTGGATGGGCCTTGAATCTGACCCAATCTAGTTAATTTATGAGCCCAATTGGCCCCTACTAGGGTTATAGGATTAACACCTAATCCTAACTCTAATTATATGCTAACTACAAAATTAAAGACATACACTAAGTAGAAACATAAATCGGCACATCAAGTCTTATTCCGACGGGCTTCCGGCGAGCTTTTGACGAACTTCTGACGAACCCTCGGACATCTCCCGATGGACTTCCGGCAGGCTTCCGGACTTTACGATGACCTTGGTGAGTTTTGACGAGTCTCTTTGGCAAGCTCCAATCTTTCTTGGTGAGCTCCGCGAACTTTCAATGAACCTTCCAAAGAACTTCTGACAGCATATCGGCAAGCCCCTGATTCATTCTCGACCAGTTTCGATAGCACTTCCTACGAATCTTCGAACTTCCGGTGGACTCTCGAACTTCCAATGATTCATTCGCACTCGACTCCGGCACGTCATTTTGTTTTATGTCTTCATCGCTATCGTAGTTAATCCTGCACACTATTCTCAATAATATGGATTAATCAAATAATCTATCAATTGACTTCATCATCAAAATTCGAGATTCAACAATCTCCCCCTTTTTGATGATGACAATCAATTGATGATGGAGTTTATCTTAACTCCCCCTATCTATATGCCATATTTGAGAAAAGAAACATTTGAATTCAACCCTATGAATTCAAGCCCAAACCGATAAGTTACATCCATTCAAACTTATCGACATGCTCAACAAGCATGATTTTTCATCCCAAATATGATATTTCGTATTTATCACAATATGAAAATGATGTCATAGTATGACATCTATTTTCAAGTCCAATGTTGACTGATGATAGACAATCATCATTTCAACTAATGATACAAACTTTAATTTTAAAATTTAGCAAAAATTAAATGATATCAAATAAAAATTCACAAATCTAAGGCATGATATCAATTGACGATACATTATTCAAACCAAATGATAGCTTATCGTATCAAGACAAGATACCAAATTCAAGTAGGATGAATAATCATGATACGATAATGATCATAGAAAAATTTACATTTTAAGCATACATATGTTATTTGCAATGCATACGATACATTCCATACAATTGCGATACATTGGAATATGCTTCAATCATTTGCGATGCATTTGATATATTTGTGATACATTATGATGCTTTTAATGATACAAACAAAGCATTTTACAAATTGCATTTATCGATACAAATCATGCCATCAAGTCATCAATTAGCCACATTTTTCTCCCCCTTTGTCATCAACAAAAAGGAAATGGGCCATTGTTATAATAGAACTTTTTGTGAAGATGGCAAAAAGAGAAGGATAAATCCATCAAGAAGAATTCATTCAAGAATAATGAAAAGTAATTCGTTCATTCTATTGAAAATTCATGTCATAGAAATAAATTCGTAAAGTAGAAAAGATAGATCATCAAAGCAAAAGTTCATAAGAATTTTGACTTTCCATCAAGAGCTTATGACATAAAGAAAAAATCATTAAAAAATTATTAATGTCCATATTTCCACCAAGTAAAATTTGTGAGGTAGAAAAGAGATCATTTAAGCAGAAAAATTCATAAAAACTCATGGTAAGAGTCATGAAAGTCCATTCAAGAAGAATTGAGATATCAAGAGGCAATTTGATCAAAAATTCATATTGTGATAAAAGCTAACTCGGCATTTCTATGAAAAATTATGAAGTGGAAAACAACTAATCACATCATGAAAAATTCATAAAAGCTCATGGCATAAAGATTTATACAAGAGTTAGATCATTAAATTTGCATTTAGAGAAGTGAATGAAATCCAAATTGATTTTAGGAGAGCATTCATAAAAGCTTCTTCTTTTCATGATACAAAGATATGTATAAAGAGTAATTCAGTGATCCATGAAAGCAATTTGTTTAAGTTATCAAGAATTTATTAAACTTCAAATTTCATGATATAAAAATGTAAAAAGTAAATCATGAAAGCCATTCACTCATGCCAACGGAAATTGAGAGAGGATAAAATCGATAGAATCAAATTCACAAGTTCGTTAAATGGGAATGATTCTAATTCAAAAATTATTAAACATGAATAATCAATCAATGAGGCAAGAGTATCAATCCGAGATTTGAAGGAAGATAAAAATGAAAGCTCCGTCTACGAATTGAAAAAATGACACCAAGATAATACGAAATTGAAAAAGATGATACCAAGATAGGTGAAGGATCAAAATAAGTTCATGAAAACTAAAAAGATGATACAAAATCAAAAAATTCTGGAAAAGGCATACAACAAACTCATGCATTATGACAATTTAGCATACCTAATTCACTTCTAATGAAGTCAAATTATTCTTCGTTTAAAGGTTTTGTGAAGATATCCACTAATTAGTGGTTTGTATCAATAAATTCTAGAGTAACATCATTATTATTAACATGATCTCATATAAAGTGATGCCTAATGTCAATATGTTTGGTTCTAGTGTGTTGAATGAGATTTTTAGTTAAACATATAGCACTTGTGTTATCATATTTTATAAGAATATTCTTTAAATGAATTCTATAATCTTCTAATGTATTTTTCATCTAAACAACTTGTGCACAACATGCACTTGCGGCTATGTATTCGGCTTCGGTCGTAGATAGTGCAACCGAGTTTTATCTCTTGGAAGTCCAAGAAACAAGTGTATGTTCTAAAAATTGACATGTTCTAGATGTTCTTTTTCTATCCATTCTACATGCGACAAAATCCGCATCCGCATAAGCTATTAAATCAAAGTTATCAGATTTTGGATACCATAATCCTAGGTTAGGGGTTCCTTTAAGATATATAAGATTCTTTTAACGGCTTTAAGATGAGATAACTTAGGATTAGCTTGAAATCTAGCACAAAGTCTGACACTAAACATGATATTCGATCCAGTTGCGGTGAGGTAAACTACCTATCATTCCCCTATATGTTTTTTTATCAAAACTTTCTCAACTTTCATCTATGTCTAACTTAGTGGGGGTACCCATAGGAGTGTTGATGGCTTTTGAACCATCCATATTAAACCATTTTAATAATTTTAAAACATATTTGGTTTGATTAAAAAATATACCATCACTAAGTTGTTTGATTTGTAATCCTAAAAAGAAGGTTAGTTCACCCATTAGACGCATTTCAAATTCTTGGCTCATACACTTGGCAAATGATTCACACAACAATTCATTTATAGAACCAAAGATAATATCATCCACATAAATTTGAACAACAAGAAAATTATTTTTAAAATTTTTAATAAATAATATAGTATTGACCTTGTCTTTAGAGAAATTATTTTGAATAAGAAAAAAGCTAAGCCTCTCATACTAAGCCCTTGGGGCTTGTTTTAATCTATAGAGAGTCTTAGTCAATTTAAACACATGATTAGGAAAAAGTGAGTTATTGAAACTAGATGGTTGTTCAACATCACTTCTTCGAAAATAAAACTATTTAAGAAAGCACTTTTAACATCCATTTGAAATAGCTTAAAATTATAACTACTAGCGTAGGCAAGGAACATCCTTATGACTTCTAATCATGCCACAAGAGTGAAGGTTTCCTTGTAATCAATACCTTCTTCTTGGTTGAAACCTTTGGCACTAATCTAGCCTTGTTTTTAACCACGATACTAAGTTCATCTTGCTTATTTCTAAAGATCCATTGAGTACCAATAACTAAATGGTCACTCGGTCTAAGAACAAGCTTCCACACCTCATTTCTCTCAAATTGGTTTAATTCCTCTTGCATTGCGATAACTCAAGAATTATCTTTCAAGGCTTCATCAATGCACTTAGGGTCAATTTGAGAAAGAAAAACGGCTTTAGCATAAAAATTCTTAAAAGAAGAATGAGTTTGAACTCCTTTTGTTATGTCTCCTATAATTAGTTCCTTAAGATGGGCATATACATACTTTCATTCCTTAGGTAAAGAAGTTTCGAAAGAAGATGCATCCAAGTTGCTATTTGGAGGAGAGGTTTTGTTCAAATTCAAACAATTAAAATCAAGATCATCATCAAAATCATTTTTCTTAAATTCAGAAACTTCATTGAAAACAACATGAATAGATTCTTCTATAACTAAGGTTCTTTTATTAAAAATACGAAAGGCCTTAGAAATATAAGAATAACTTAGAAAAATGCCTTCATCGGATTTTGCATCAAACTTTCATAAGGCATCTTTTTCATTCAATATAAAACATTTACAACTGAAAACTTTAAAATATGAAACATTTGGTTTTTAATTATTCCATAATTTATAAGGAGTTTTGGAGAGAGATGGTCTTACTAGAACCCTATTCATTATATAGCAAGCCGTATTAATGGTTTCGACCCAAAAGTATTTGGGTAAACTATATTCATTCAACATGGTTCTTGTCATTTCTTATAAATTCCTATTCTTTCTTTCTACTACCCTATTTTGTTGAGGATTCCTCGGAGTAGAGAAATTATAGTTGTAACCATTAGATTCATAAAAGTTTTGAAAATTATGGTTTTGAAATTCACCACCGTGATCACTCCAAATCGATGAAATCATAAAACCTTTTTCATTTTGAATAAGTTTGCAAAACTTTAAGAAACACTTAAAACAATTACTTTTGTATGTCAAGAAATATGTCCAAGTGTATCTACTATAGTCATCTACGATTACAAAGGCGTATTTGCTACCTCCTAAGCTTGTTGTGTTAATTGGTTCAAATAAATCCATATGAATCAATTACAATGGTCTAGAGGTGTTTATTTAATTCTTCGATTTGAAACTACTTTTTATTTGTTTTACTAGTTGACAAGCATCACATACTTTGTATTTAATAAACTTAATATTAGGAATGCCTCTTACTAGTTCTCTAGATATGATTTTAGAGATTAGTTTCATGCTTACATGGCCTAATCTCCTATGCTAAAGCCAAGCATCATCATTCAAAACTAAAAAGCATATTTCATTACTAAGTTCATCAATGTTAATAGTGTAGACATTATTTTGTTTTAGGGCAATCATATATGTGTTGTTTTATGGTTTTTCAATGATACAAGTATTATATTCAAATCTTATTGTGTATCCTTTATCACATAATTAACTAATGCTTAAAAAATTATGCTTTAAGCCATCTACTAACAACATATCATTAATTAAAAGGCTTGATTTGTTACTTATAGTTACCTTGCTAATGATTTTATCCTTGTTGTTGTCTCCGAAGGTGACATACTCTTCGTCTTGGCTAGTAAGCTTAGAGAATTATGATGGATCTCTAGTCATGTGCCTTGAGCATCCACTATCAAGGTACGATCGCTTACTCCTAGCTTGTAAATGTGAGTGTATCTCTTCTCTGATTGCTATAAAGTGAAGTTGACTACCTCCTTGTTGGTTGCTTCTTCATCTTCGGAGCTACTTGAATCATCCCATGTTGCCTTTAGAGCCTTCTTCTTCTTCGGTTACTACTTATTTGCTTGGGAGCATTCACTTTTGAAATGCTCCAACTTCTTGCATTCGTAGCATATTACTTATTTCTTTTTGGGTTCAAGTTGATTTTTAGAGTCATTTTTAAATTTATTTCTTCTTATAAATTTTTTGAATTTTTGAGTCAAGAGTGCAAGTTCATCATCATAGTCTTCATCACTTGAAGATTCTTTTAAGTGGTCTTCTTGTGTTCTCAATGCTATCCTTCCTGTTATTTGGAAGGGAGTTCTTAAGCTCATCATGAGCATTATAAATCATCTCATAGGTCATTAATGACCCAATTAGTTCTTCGAGAGAAAAGTTCTTTAAGTTCATGGCCTCTTGAATGATCATTACTTTAAGACCCCAACTCTTTGGAAGGGATCTTAAGATTTTAGTTATAAGTTTGAAATTAGAAAATTTTTTCTCAAGTGCTATTAGTCCATTGATGACATCCGTAAAATGGGTGTACATGTCTCCAATAGACTCATTTGGTTTCATTCAAAATAACTCATAAGAATGTACTAAAAGATTGATTTTGGACTCTTTCACTCGACTAGTTCCTTCGTAAGTGATTTCAAGAGCATACCAAATATCAAAAGTCGATTTGTAAATTGAAACATGATTAAATTTATTTTTATTTAGGGTGCAAAATAAGGCATTCATAGCCTTTACATTAAGAGCGAAAGTCTTTTTCTCTGACTTATTCCAATCGCTCATTGGAAGAGAAGACTTTTGGAAGTCATTTTCAACAATATTTCAAAGTTCAAAATCTATAGAAATAAAAAAAATTCTCATGCGAATCTTCCAATAAGTGTAATCCAACCCATTGAACATAGGTGGACGTGTGATTAAGTGGCCCTCTTGCATGCCGACAAATGTCATCTTTCTTAGGTTTTAAACCAAAATGAGAGTGACATTGCTCTGATACCAACTGTTAGGATCAAATGCGGCACTAAGAGGGGGGGGGGTTGAATGATAGGACCCTAGTAGGATTGGGTCCTATTCAACCAAGTAGGAGCTAATAAAAACCCTGTGAGATTGTAATAAACCCCACCTAGTCACCTCTATCCTAAAAAGAAGAGTGGCTAGAGTTTATATTTGGGGCCTTAGGGCTTCCTAGTTGCTACCCCCTTTACTGGGTAGGTCGGCTAGGGTTAAGGGCAAAATGGATAATTTACTTATGAAGCAGCCTCCTAGGGCCAGGGTTTAGAGCCCTATATAAGCATGTAGCTTCCACCTCTTTTGAATAACAAAGATCAATCTATAATTTTAGCCATCTGGCCGACTTCTAGGAGGGTGGAACCTCTATAGCGTTCCAAGGGTTGATCCCCCTCAAAGATCAATCAATATAGAATTCCTTTGGGGTTCTATCATCTGGTATCAAAACAGCGATCTTGCTACTTTTGCTACCACCCCTGCCACCCACCATCAGCTAAGCAATCCTCATAATTGCTCTTGACGTCGCTGTCTCCATCGTCATCTTTTACCATAGATCAAATTAGTCTACTGCTGCCACCTCCAATTACATTAGAGATATGGTATTTTCCTATCACCAATACCTTTTACTACTATAATTTTTCATTTAAAATACCAAAAAGAAATCTTTTAATCTATCCCTTGCTGTAAATTCCTTTCGTCGTAAAAGTTATCATCTTTGCGAACGAAGGATTACTGCAGAAAATTTCAGCCGCATATTGTTGCCTTTAAATCATTCTATTTGCTATCCTTTTTTAACGAAATTTCTTATATGCTTCATAGATCGTCTTGGTTTTTATCTATGATTGATCTATTGTGGAATTTATCTTTGAAATGTTCTTGTGTTGCTACAAATTTTCATTGCAAACCACTTGAATTTTTTCAATGAGAATTCTGCTATCGCAACTTGCACAGATTTCCTTGTTGTTATGCTACCAAAATTTTATTGATCTAATTTGTAATCATTTCTATTATCTAAACCAAGATTTTGTTGTCAAATCTTCTCCTCAAATCTCTCGATTTTTACTAAAAATTTCATTGAGAAATCATTGTTTCTTCGACAATAATTCTGCTCTTACAAGACAACACCTATTTGCACCTATTTGCAGCAACTTCCATCGATTTCTATCAAACCTTTGCTGCCATCTACTACAGATCTAAAACCCTTTTCCCTATCCTTCATCCACTACCATCATAGTCCTAAAACTCCACCAAACCGCATCCCCAAACTACACCCAAAACAGCCACAAAATAAGCCTAAACCGCAGCCTACATCCATCAATCCACCAACCTTTTCGGCTACCACTTCTCTCAATCGATACATGCCTTTTACTCGACAATAGAAGAGAGATCTTAACATTATAGACTTAGAGGCATATACTATGGCATCTGAGGAGGCAATCAATGCTAAATTTGAAACCTTCGAGCGGCGAATGGAGGATAAGATTCGAACTCTCTTTACCAAACTCAATTTAGGCCGACCACTGAGCCCGAAGAAATCACATCAAGGAGAGAGCTCTAACCGAAGAGATGACTTCCAAGAGAGGGGTGGCTCTATGACCAATCCCTACTATCCACGCATGAGGGTGGACTTCCCTAGATGGGAAGAAGGAGACCGATTGGTTGGATCTCGCGTGCGGAGTGATATTTTTGGTACCACAAAACTGCGAACACATCAATGGTGAAAATTGTGGCTATACATCTTGAAGGGGATGCCATACAGTGGTTTGATTAGCTTGAATACACTCATGGAGTTCTCTCATGGTGATAATTCAAAGAAGGACTGCTGATCCGCTTTAGACCAACAGATTACGAGAACATTGATGGACAACTAGAAAAGATTCGACAAACCTCCACTATTCAGGAGTACCAAAATAAGTTTGAAAGTTTATCTAATCAAACTCATGATTAGTCTAAAAAATAGCTATTGGAGACCTTTATTGAGGGCTTGAAGCCGAAGATCCGGGGAGAAGTTAAAGCACGACAACCATACATGCTTATGATAGTCATCTCTTTCATATGACTTCAAGAGGAGTGATTGAACCATGAAACTCAGAGGACTAGGGTCACTCCCCAACCAGCAATACCGAAGCCCTCAGCCCCCCCTGCTATCAACCGAGCTCCTGTACCAAAAAAGTTGACAAAAGAAGAGCTTCGGGAGCGATCTGTAAAGGGGTTATGTTGGCATTGCGACGAGCCATGGAGCCGCGAGCATCACTATAAAAAAGGGAGACTTCTTGTGATTGAACCAGTGGAAGAAGAGGTCATTGAACATCTAGAAGAGAGCTTTGAATATGAAGAAAAAGATGTAAAAGAAGAGCTACAACCGATCGACTTTATGGTACACGCGCTAGCCGGCTACTCAAATCTGCAAACAATGAAAGTTGGAGGCCTTCTCAAATAACAATCGATTACTATTCTCATCGACACTGGCAGTACTAATAACTTCCTAAATAGTAAGATTGCTGCTCAGATGGCACTCCAGATTGAAGGTTGGAGCAAGTTTAACGTAAAGGTCGCCGATGGTCAAATCCTAAAGTGCGATCAAAGATCCTCGCAAGTGAAACTATTATTACAAGATCAAGAAATTATCACCGACTTCTTCCTCCTATCAATTGATGATTATGAGGCCATGCTTGGCATAGAATGGTTGATGATGCTAGGTGATGTCTCTTTGAACTTTTCCAAATTGATTATGAAATTCTACTGAAAAGGCAAACAGGTCACCCTACGCAGGAAGTGTAGAAGCAACGTAACCACCGTTTCGACCCAATGAATGGAGAAAGTTTTACGCAACGTAAATAGTTGCTTTTTGATGCATCTCCAGCAACAACCAGAGGGGAAGAAAATAGAAATTGAAGATCAAAATCTTGCCCAATTGCTTGTTGAATTTGTCGACATTTTTGCTGAACCGCGCGGTCTTCCTCTTACTCAGCAACATGACCATCGGATTTTAATTCTTTCGGGCAAACCACCAGCGAACACTCGGCCATACCACTATCCTCACCTCTAAAAGGATGAAATTGAAAAAATTATAAAGGAGATGCTTGAAACAAGGGTGATTCGGCCAAGTTGCAGCCCCTATTCCTCACTAGTGCTACTTGTACATAAGAAGGATGGAACTTGACGGATGTGCATCGACTACCAAGCTTTAAATGGCATCATCGTCAAGGACAAGTACCCAATACCAATGGTGGATGAACTTCATGATGAGTTAAAAGAAGCTCGAGTCTTCACGAAGTTGGACCTCCGATCCGGTTACCACCAAATTTGGATATGTGAAGATGACATTCCAAAAACTACATTCCACACACATAACAACAATTATGAATTCTTGGTAATGCCTTTTGGACTCACTAATGCTCCTTCAACCTTCCAAAGTCTCATGAATGATATTTTTTGGAGCTTTCTTCGTAAATTTATGCTGGTATTTTTTGATGATATTCTCATTTACAGCCCTTCTCTTGAGACTCACTTTATGCACTTGCGGTTTGCTTTGATGATCCTTCGGGATAATACTCTTTTTGTTAAGCAATCAAAGTGCAGCTTTCTCTAACAAAAAGTAGAGTACCTTAGGCACATAATAGCATCAAGAGTGGCGATAGATCCAACAAAAATTGAAACAATGCAAGGCTGGCCGAAACCTATAAATGTGAAATTACTGCACGAGTTCGTTGGACTAACGGGCTACTGCTAAAAATTTATGAAGGACTATGAGAAAATCAGTGCACCTCTCACTTCTCTACTGAAAAAAGATGTCTTCCAATAGTCGGACAAAGCCTACCTTCGACAAACTTAAGACAGCCATGACAACAACGCCGGTGCTAGTGCTACCAGATTTTAGCCGACCCTTCATCATTGAGTCTGACACATTTGAAGTCAGAATTGGAGTCGTTCTCATGCAAAATGGTCGACAACTTGCATACACTAGCAAGACGTTGTTTCCCTCCCATAAAAAATATCAATATATGATAAGGAGATGCTCGCCATTATGCACACAATAACGAGGTAGAGACCCTACTTGATCGGTCGATGATTTTAAATTAAAACCAACCATAAAAACCTTAAGTTCTTTTTAAGGCAAAAGATATCATCCCCCTGAGCAGTAAAAATGGGTAACCAAACTTCTAGGATTTGATTATGAAATTATTTACAAAAAGGGGAAAGAAAATGTTGTTGCAAATACAGTCTCACGGCTACTTGAGCAAGCTAAATTTTCAATCATCTCCCTTCCTACCATCAGCTTTTTCGAGGACATTAGGGAGGAATGGAGGAAGGATCTAGAGACCAGCAACATTATAAAAAAAATGAAGGATCCAAGTGCAATAGCTCACTACACTTAGGATTCGAGAGATACACGCTACAAAGGTTGCGTTATACTTATACTTGACTCCCCTTACACCATAATCATCCAGCACGAAATACATTCCACACCTTTAGTGGGGCACTCTAGATTTCTCAGAACCTATAAAAGAGTAAAGCCAAATTTTTATTGGAGAGGGATGAAAAAAATTATTTCTAAATATGTGTTACAATGTGATGTATGTCAACAACAAAAGGGTGAAATAGTAGCGAGTCTAGGGAAGCTACAACCACTACCTATACCAGACTCGGTGTGGACTGACATCTCCATGGACTTCATCGAAGAGCTGCCACCTTCCAAAGCTAAATGCACAATCCTCATGGTGGTTGATTGACTTATGAAATATGCTCATTTTTATGCTGTGAAAAGTCCCTACACTGCTACTAGTATTGCTTAGATTTTCATAGAAAATATTATTAAACTGCATGGGATGCCAAGGTCCATTGTAAGTGATCGTGATAGGATCTTCACCAATAAATTTTGGACCAAGTTATTTCAAATATAGGGCACCAAACTCTAGATGAGCACAGTATATCATTTACAAACTGATGGCCAAATAGAGGTAGTAAATAGGTGTTTAGAGACGTACCTTCGGTGTTTCGCCAGTGACCGACCAAAGGAGTGGGCGAAATAGCTCCCTTGAGTTGAATGGTGGTATAATACTATATATCATTCATCTACAAAATATACCCCCTATGAAGCACTATATGGTCGGCCGGCCCTTGTGATTCCAAAGTATGTAATTGGCTTGGCCAAAGTAGATCATGTTGATCAAGATTTAATTGACAATGACAAACTCCTATAACTACTAAAGGATAATCTCTCTACCACTCAAGCCAGAATGAAGCAGTAAGCTGACACACGATAAAGCGAAAGAGAATTTTTAGTAAGAGATTGAGTTTATCTTCATCTACAACTATACAAGCAACTATTCATCAACATACAAGCCTTCATAAAGCTATCCCCACACTTTTATGGGCCATATCAAATTATAGAGCATATTGGAGCCATGGCGTACAAACTTATATTGCTTGAGGATGCCAAAATTCAACTTGTCTTTCACGTGTCATGCCTAAAGCTCAAGTTGGGAGAATAAGAGCCACCCTAGATTCAATTGCCCAACACCACTAATGATGGAGATATTTAAGCCCAACCACAAGCCATCCTCGATCGTAGAATCGTGATGCATCGCCGACATCCCTCTACTGAAGTACTAGTACATTAGAATAATTTATTACTTGAAGATACCACATGAGAATTATATGAGGAGCTGAAGACCCGATTCTCTAAGTTCATGGAACCTCAACCTTGAGGACAAGGCTGATTTGAAGATAGCGGGCTTGATAGGACCCTAGCTGGGTTAGGTCCTACTCAACCAAGTAGCAACTAATAAAAACCTTATGAGATTATAATAAACCCTACCTAGCCACCTCTATCCTATAAAGAAGAGTGGCTAGGGTTTATATTTGGAACCTTAGGGCTTCCTAGCCGCCGCCCCATTTACTGGGCAAGTCGGCTAGGGTTGAGGGAAAAAGGGGTAATTTACTTAGAAAGCAGCCCCCTAGGGCTAGGGTTTGGAGCCCTATATAAGCATGTAGCCTCCATCTCTTTTGATTAATAAAGATCAATCTATAATTATAGCCATCTAGCTGACTTCTAGGAGGGTGAAACCCCTATAGTGTTTCAAGGGTTGATCCCCCACAAAGATCAATCTACATGAAATTCCTCTGGGGTTTTATCAGTGAATTATTGCAATGGATAAAAATCAACGATTTAAACTGATTCTGAAAAAACATTGTGGATTGAGAAGTTTTGTTTGATGAAAATGATTTCGGTAAAGAAGGAGAGAATGAATGAGTGTAGTGAAGTAAAGAATTGAATGTAACAATTAAAACTTACACACCAAGAGAAGAATGCAGTGATTTATAGTGGTTTGGTTAAATGACCTACGTCCACTTCCGACACCTCCTCCGACGAGGTTCTCGGCTTCCACTATCAATGCTTCTTGAAAGGAAAGGATCAAACACCCTTCTTACAAAACATTACAAGTGGCTCACACCCTTTTACAAAATTTTTACAAGTGAGAATTCGAGAGGTGAATACTCAAGCTTTTAAAGGCTATTTCACTAGAGTTTTGGCTCAATTCTTATCACTTCTCAATATGCTTTACCAGCTGAGAAGAAAGGGATATTTATGGGCTCAATTGGCTTCAGAATTAGAGCCAAAAAAGGTCCCATCCTGGATTTTCGGGTGCTAGCGGTACCACCGCCTGACATTGACCTTGACACTCGACGGTACCACCGCCTAGTTTGGTGATACCACTGCCCAATCTAGCGGTACTATTGCTAACAGGGTCTCAGGCTCTATGGAGGGGTAGTACCATTGCCTGGCAGTTAATAACTATCGGGTGGTACCACCGTTGACTTGGGTAGTACCATCGCCTAAAGCTTCTTGGAATATATTCCTTGGGTGGTTCCACCATCTCAATCTAGTGGTGCCACCCCAGATAGGGTCCAGCACTTCTGGATGGGCCTTGAATCCGGCCTAATCCAATTAATTTATAAGCCTAGTTAGCCCCTACCTGGGTTATAGGATTAACATCTAATCCTAACCCTAATTATATGCTAACTACAAAATTAAAGACATACACTAAGCAAAAACATAAACTAGCACATCAAGTCTTCTTCTGACGAGCTTCCGGTGAACTTTCGATAGACTTTCGACGAACCCTCGGACATCTTTCGGTAGACTTCCCAACAGGCTCCCGAACTTTAGGACGACCTTGGTGAGTTCTGCGAGTCTCCTTTGGCAAGCTATGATATTTCTCAGTGACCTCCGTAAACTTCCGATGAACCTTTCAATAAACTTCTGACAACCTATCGGCAAGCTCTCAATTCATTCTCAACCAGTTCTAACAACACTTTCGATGAATCTTCGGACTTCCGGCGGACTCTCGAACATCCAATGATTTGTTTGCACTTGACTCTGGTGTTGAATCTCAGATTTTGATGATGAAACTAATTGATCGTGTTTTGTTATCTAACTACGTTTTGAGTGACATAGATATACTCGATCAGAATTAGACAGTTGACCTAGGAGGAATCAACGTTATGCCGGAGGAAATCACATCAAGATATTAGACATCGAGCTGGAGGTTCGGTCGATAATCGGTAGAAGGATTCGGATATTGGGTATTAGGCTAAGAAGAGTGGTGTTGCACCAAGGAGATCGAGGTTATAGAGGTCAACCACCGATTGAGCAATAGACCATAAGAGAGGACGGTGCACTGAAGAACTGTACGAAGCGTCGACCAATGATGTGTAAGACAGTAAAAGGTTGATTCATGTAATAACTATCTAGATTGAAGTATGTTAAGGTTTACTTGGTGTGCATGATTAACTACGATAATGATGAAGGCATAAAGTAAAAAAAATACCAAAGTCAAGTACGATGGAATTGTTGGGAGTTTGAGAGTTCGATGGAAGTTTGAAGATCATCGGGAGTGCTGTCGGAACTAGCTGATAATGAGTAGGGAGCTTGCCGAAGGGTTTTCGAAAGTTCACCAAAAGGTTCGTTGGAAGATTGCGGAGCTCGCAAAAAAAGATCGGAGCTTGCCGAAGAAGCTCGTCGGAACTCTTCAAGATCATCGTGAAGTCCAGGAGCTTGCCGGGAGTCCACAGAATGGTGTTTGAGGGTTCGTTGGAAGACCGTTGGAAGTTCGCCGGAGGAAGACTTGATGTGCCGGACTTTGTATTAGCTTAAGAAATGTCTTTAATTTCATAGTTAGTATATAATTAGGGTTAGGATTATGTATTAATCATATAACCCTAGTAGGGGCCGACTGGGCCCGGTAATGGATTGGGTTAGGCCAGGTTTAAGGCCCAACCAGAAGTGCTAGACCTTGTTTAGTGGTGGTACCACCCTAGGTCTAACTCCCTAGGATGTACTAGGTGGTGGTATTGCCTAGTGTCAAAGCACCTGGGCAGTGGTACCGCTTAATACATTGACCATGGTTGTGTGTCAGGTGGTAGTATCATCAGACTAGGCGATGGTACTGCCCAGTACACTGACAGTGTCGAAAATCTGGGGTAATTTAAATTTGGGCTCCAAATTTGAATCCTCTTGGGGTCTATAAATACCCCAGATGTTCTTACTTGGGAGAGTAAGAATTGTGCAAGAAACTAAGGGAAAACTCTGTTAATCTTAGTTGAAATCCCTCCTCCAAAAGTTTGAAAGGTACCTTTAAGAGAGGTGTTGAGGGAAGCTTTATAAACAGAGTTTGTAAAAGGGAATTTGTCTTCACCTGTTGGAAGGAAGGCCACTAGTGGAAAGCTAGTGGCCTCAAGCGAAGAGGAATCGGGATTCGACGTAGGTCAGATGACCGAACCACTATAAAAACGGTTTCTATTTACGTATTATCTTTTATATTTCTATAAACCGTCTTTTCTTCGCTGCTTAACTTACTCATCATTGCCCTTCTTCCTCTCTAAACACTCTTTAGTTTAAGCACTTTCTGATACGCTTCAATTGAAATCGAGTTTTAGTCAAAACGAAGTTTTCAACGTATAAAGTTTCTGAAATCATTTTAAATCACTAAAATTTATTGTTCTTAACCACTACACTAATTCACCCCCCCTTAGTGCCGCTCTAGATCCCAACATCCGGCATGTCATTTTGTTTTACGTCTTCATCGCTATCGTAGATAATCCTGCATACTTTCTCAATAATATGGATCAGATCAAATAATTTATCAATTGACTTCATCATCAAAATCCGAGATTCAACACCAAGCACATCAAGATAAAGTACTTGGTGGTTAGAGAAAGAGTCCAAAAATAACAAGTGTCAATTGAGAACTTGAGCACCACTATGTAGAATAGATAGAAAAAGCATATCCGGAACATGTCAATTTATGTCAATTTTTAGGACATACACTTGTTTCTTGGACTTCCAAGAAACAAAACTCGGTTGCACTATCTATGGCCGAAGCCGAATACATAACCGCAAGTGCGTATTGTGCACAAGTTGTTTAGATAAAAAATACATTAGAAGACTATGGAATTCACTTAAAGAATATTCCTATAAAATGTGATAACACAAGTGCTATATGTTTGACTAAAAATCTCATTCAATACTCTAGAACTAAACATATTGACATTAGGCATCATTTTATACGAGATTATGTACAATAACAATGATGTTATTCTAGAATTTATTGATACAAAGCACCAATTAACGAATATCTTTATAAAATCCTTAAATGAAGAATAAGTTGATTTTATTAGAAGGGAATTAGGCATGTTAAATTGTCCTATTGCTTGAGTTTGTCTCTTTTCCAAAAATTTTCAAGTTCGTATCATCTTTTCAGTTTTCATGAACTTATTTTGATCCCTCACCCATCTTGGTATTATCTTGTGCCATCTTTTCAATGGAGCTTTCATCTTCCTCCAAATCTTGAATTGATACTATTGTTTCATCTATTGATGACATTTAGAATCATATACATTTGATGATTCATGCTTGATGGCTTTTTGATATCATACCCATTTAATGACTCGGTAAATTTGATTCTATCAATTTTATACTCCCTCTACTTCCATTGGCATGAATGAATGATTCACTTTTCACACTTTCATATCATGAAATTTGAAGTTTGATAATTTTTTATAACCCAAACAAAATTGCTTTCATGACACATGAAACTATTCTTTTATACATATCTTTATGTCATGAACTCTATATGAAAAGAAGGAGCTCTCAATTTTTTTATATACCTTGAAAACTCTCTTGAAATAAATTTGGATATCATTCATTTAGGTTTCTTAACTCTATGAAATTCTATGAATTTTTATAAATTTTATGAATGTAAAGATTTCGGATGTCATGAACTTTTATAAATTTTTCATGGCTTAATTGGTTGTTTTCCACTTGATGAATTTTCCATGAAAATGCCAAGTTAGCTCTTATGAATTCTTCTTTATGTTGTGAGTCCTTTATGAATTTTTGGATGCTCTTTTCATAAGTTTTTAAGTATACATCATAAGCTTTATGCTGAAATGATCTCTCCTTTCTACCTCACAAACTTTATTTGGTGAAAATGATTCTTGTATGAATTTTTATTGACTTGAATGATTCATTTTTTTTCCACTTCATAGATTATTTTTGCCGAATTAACTCTTAATGCTAAATTATATCTATGATATGAATTTTTGATGAATTATAAGTCTTCTTGATGGAATTTTGAATCTATCCTTTTTGCCACATTCACAAAAAACTCTATCATAATATTTGGTATCAATGACTCATTTCTTTTTTAGTGATGACAAAGGGGGAGAAAAATGTGGCAAATTGAATTGATGACTTGATGGCTTGATTTATATTGATAAATGCTTTGTATGTATCATATTGCAATGTATTGTAATTGCCATGCTTTGTATCGTAAAATGCTTGCTATCATTAAAAACATCGCAATGTATCGCAATTATATGTAGTGTATCACAAATGATTATAGCATATCGTAGTCATATGGAATGTATCGTATGCATCGCAAATATTTCATGAATGCTTAAAATGAAAATATTTCTATGATCATTATCGTATCATGCTACTTAAATTTGATATCTTGCCTTGATATGATTAGCTCTCATTTATGTATCATTGAATGATGTATCGTCAATTGATATCATGCCTTAAATTCTTGAACTATTTGATATCACTTGATTCTTGCTATATTTCAAAATTATAGTTAGTATCATTTGTTGAAATAATGATTGTATATCATCATTCGACATTAAACTTGAAAATGGATGTCATGCCTTGACATCATTTTCGAATTGTGAAAAATACGAAGTTTCATATTTAGAGATGAAAAAACATGCTAGTTGAGCATGACGATAAGTTTGAACGTATGTAACTTATCGGGTTGGGCTTGAATTCAAGGGGCTTGAATATAAGTGTTTTCTTTTTCAAAATATGGCATAGATAGGGGGAGTTAAGGTTAACTCTATCATCAATTGATTGTCATCATAAAAAAGGGAGAGATTGTTGAATCTCAGATTTTGATGATAAAATCAATTGATAGGTTATTTGATCTAATCCATATTATTGAGAAAAGTGTGCAGGATTAACTATGATAGTGATGAAAACATAAAGTAAAATGACATGCTAAAGTCAAGTGCGATCAAATCCTTGGAAGTTCAAGAGTCCGTCGGAAGTCCAAAGATTCATCGGAAGTGTTATTGGAACTAGCAGAGAATGAATTAGGGGCTTGCCGATGGGTTGTTGGAAGTTTGCTGGAAGGTTCATCAGAAGTTCATGAAGTCCATCAAGAAAGATCGGAACTTGCCAAAGAAGACTCGTCGGAACTCATCAAAGTTATCGTAAAGTCTAGAAGCCTGTTGGGAGTCCATCGGAAGTTGTCTGAGGGTTCATTGGAAGTTCACTAGAAGTTCGCCAGAAGCTCGTCGGAAGAAGACTTGATGTGCCAGTTTAGATTTTTGCTTTGTATATGTCCTTAATATCAAAGTTAGCATATAATTAGGGTTAGGATTAGGTGTTAATCCTTCAAACCCTGGTAGCGACCAATTGGGCCCACAAATTAATTAGATTGGATCAGATTTAAGGCCCATCTATAAGTGCTAGACTTGTCTAGTGGTGGCACCACCTTGGGAATAGATTCCCAGGTACTCTGGGCGGTGGTATCGCCGAGGTCAACGGTGGTACCATCAGTAGTAATTACTTGTCAGGCAGTGGTACCGCCTGACAGGTGGTGGTACTATCCCTCTATAGAGCCCGAGACTTTATCAGGTGATAGTACCACTAGACTGGGCAGTGGTACTGCCTAGTGTCAGGGTCAACTAGCGGTGATACTGCCAGTACTCAAAAATCCAGATGGGACCTTTTTTGGCTCTAATTCTAAAGCCAATTGAGCCTATAAATACCCCTTACTTCTCAGCTAGCTAAGCACATTGAGAAGTGATAAAAATTGAGCCAAAACTCTAGTGAAACAACCTTGGAAAGCTTGAGTGTTCACCTCCTAAAGTCTCACTTTTAAAAGTTTTGTAAAAGAGCGTGAACCACTTGTAAAAGTCTATAAGAGGGGTGTTTGATCCTTCCCCTTCAAGAAGGATTGATAATGGAAGTCGAGAACCTCATCGGAGGAGGTTTCAGAAGTGGACGTAGGTCATTTGATCGAACCACTATAAATTACTATATACTTCTCTTGGTGTGTAAGTTTTGAATTACTGCATTTCAATTTTACTTGGCTGCAATCTTTCAATCTCATTCTCTTAACTCTCTTTCGTATTCACTCGAATAATCCTCTTTATCGAAATCACTTTCGTAGGATAAAACTTTTCAACGCACAATGTTTTTCCTGAATTAGTTTAAATTATCAGTTTTTATCCACTGCACTAATTCACCACCCCCCCCCCTTTTAGTGCCGCTCTAGATTCTAATAGGCTTCAGACAATGAGTTCAGGCATCAAGCCAAGAAGAGCAGAATTATAAGGAGATCAGAGTTGTGGAGGTCAATTGACGATTGGGTAATAGGACACAAGAGAGGATGATGTGCCGAATAATCGAATGAAGCACCGATGAACCAATGATATGCCAGATAACAAATTAATTCATGCTTGAGTTTAAAGTGTAATTGAAGTAGGTTTAAAGTGTAATTGAGTTGGAATTATGCCAACTCAATTAGGGGCCAACTAGGCCTAAGTTTGGGCTGTGTTGGGCCAAGTGAAAGGCTCAAATAGTGATCCAATAGGTGGGTCAAGCAATAGCATTGCCAGAATAGGCGATGGAACCACTAGTGGCTTAGTCTCTAAGATATAGTCTCTGAGACTATGTTACATGGTGGTACCGCTAGATTGGGTTGTGGTACCGCCTAGTGTCAAGGCAAACTGGGCGGTGGTACCGCCAGTACTCTAAAGACTCGGGGTGATTCAAATTTTGGCTCCAAGTTTGAATCCCCTTAAGGCCTATAAATATCTCTCATCCTTGGTTAGCACACACACCAGCTGAGAATATAAAGAGGGAAAACTATATAGTAATTGTCTTAAAATTCCTTCTCTCTAGCTTTAAGTGTTGGTTAAGTCTAAGAGAGGGGTGAGTAGGGTTGTAAAGGTTATCTCTTGAACCTGTAAAAGGAAAAAAGAGCTGTAAAGGGTAGATGATCTTTATCCTTTGAAAGAAGATCAATTAGTGAATGCCAGTGGTCTCGACAAAAGAGGAATCGAGAGTGGACATAGGTCGGATAACCGAACCACTATAAATCGGTGTGCTCTCTATTTGTGATCCCTTCCTTACTATTTGCTCTTACTGTTAAATCATTTTACTTGCTCACTGCACTCTCAATTTTGATTTATGGAATATTATTGAATATGATTTTCAACAACCCTTTAAACCAATGAATGAATGGAAGGATTTTGAGAAAAAATTATTTTCTTTGAAAGCCAAAGCGATGAATGCTTTGTTTTGCACCTTGGACAAAAATAAATTTAATCAGATTTTAATTTGTGAAACTATACACGAGTTTTGTCACACTCTTGAAATCACACACAAAGGCACAAGTAGAGTAAAAGATTCTAAAATAAATATTTTGATGCATGATTTTGAATTATTTCGAATGAAACTAAGTGAAACTATTGGTGACATATACACCCGTTTTACTAATGTCATCAATAGTTTAAAAAGCCTTAGTAAATATTTTTCTAATTTTGATCTTGTTAATAAAATATGAAGATCCCTTCTAAAAAATTAGGATTCAAAAGTGACCGCAATACAAGAAACAAAGAACTTGAATAAGTCTCTATTGGAAGAACTCATTAGCTCATTGATGACATATGAAATGACTTAAAACAAGACGAATATAAGAATCACCTTTTAAAGAATAGGAAGGATTTGACACTTCGAACTATAGAATACAACTTAAGTGATAACTCAAGTACTGATGATGATGATCATGACCTTAAACTCTTCACTATTAAATTTAAAAAGTTTATAAAACAAGAATTTAAAAATAAAAATAAACTTAAAAATGGGAGGTCACAAAAGAAAAAGAAAAGACTCAATGTGACATGGGACAAATCAAGTGCATCTGAAGGCGAGGTGCGAACTGCGTTTTGACGGCTTTCGACAACAGGGTAAGTAACTCAATCAATTTGATTTTACCTTACCATAAAGTTACTTAGTGTTATTTCATAATTTGAATTAGTTTTAAAAAATATATTAATATTATTTTATCATGCTTTTCTTTCTAGTGATTTTTTAAATTTAAAAATTATGAATGACAATTGTATGTTAACTTTTCGCACTAAGTTAGATTCATTTAAGAAGGAAAATGTCTTGTTACAACTAACAACAATAAAAGCAAGATCCTTGAAATTAAAATAATTTTGAAGATGCCTTATGAAATTATGCTTAATGATAAAATGAAAATGTTAAAAGTTTTTGTATCATGCTTGATGATTTTATATTATCGTATCATGCATGAGGATTTGAAATAATGATGATTTAAAATCCTATATTTTGGAATAATGTGTTATATATGTTTTGGTCTTAATTATTTTTATGATGAAACTTATGTCTCGATTTTAAATGTTGATGCATGTTTTCATAAAAGACTTAAGCATGCTTACATGCTATCAATCATAAAATTTGGAACTAAAAGAACTTTAGCTACGTTTAATCTTATAGGAATTAATCTATGTTGCTTTCAATAAATTTCTTGAATAAAGGAAAAGTGATTTTGATGATGATTTCAGATTTATACGAAAAACTTTAGCATGGTTTTCGTATGAAAAACTTGAGTATGTCCATATGAAATAAATCGCATAAATTGAAATACAAAAAGGAAATACATATTTTTAAAATATTTCTATATCTCTAAAAGTTTTTAATTTTTCAATAAGAGATAGGTGATGAATCTATGTATACCACTATTAATGAATCTCTTGAATTATGAAAATGATTTTGATGATTTGATTATGAGTTTTATCCAAATCCATTTATATCATTTTGAATCTCTAGAAAGTGATTTTGATAATTTGATTTAAATTTAAATGAGCTTTATTTGAATCTTACACTTGACACTTGAAATTTTTTTTAATGAATCTTGATGAATTGAGATATGTTATGTATGAATCTTTTGCTAAAGAAAATATTTATGATTCATGATCTTGATTTCTCGATACTTAATACTTGAGATTTTTTCAAGATCTTTGATCTCCTAAGGTTTCTTTTCATTATTCGTAAAAAGAAGATTTGTCAAAAGTGATTCATGTCTTTTAGTATTCATGAATTGATCTTTATTGATTTTTCATATTAATATCTTTCATGATATGATTCCTATGTATTTATGGTTTATATACCCCATGATATGATTGAATCATTGATTTAACTTGAAAATTGATGTAAAGAAAATTTTTTGTACCATTGTATTCTCCCCTTCTTCTTGACAATGACAAAGGGGGAGAAAGAATTTGCTAGCTTGTATACTTGGAAGAGGAAGCAAAAATTGCTAGCTCAATCATTGCAAAGGAAGTAAAATTTGCTAAGCTTACACTTCTCAAAAGAGAAGAAAGAACTTGTCATCTTGAACATCACCAAGAATTGCTAGCTTGCAAACTCAAGAAGCAAAAGTGAAAACTTGCACATCTCAAGAAGCAAACTTGCACATTTTTAAAACTTGTTAGCTTGCATATTTAAAGTGATGTAAATATTACTAATTTGCTAGCTAGTATGTTGTATAACTTGCAAATCTCAAAAACTAGCTAGATGCACTTCTTATTGGGATCTAGAGTGGCATTAAGAGGGGGGGGGTGTGGGTGAATTGGGGCATCAGTTAAGAACAATAAATTTCAACAATTTAAAAGGATTTCGAAAACTTCATACGTTGAAAACCTCATTTCAACTAAATTGATTTCGATTGAAGCGTATCAAAAATATAATTAACTTGAGAGCATTTAGAGATGAAGAAAGATAGTGATAAGGAAGTAGGGCAACCAAATAAAATAGTTTGCAGAAAGATAAAAGCAATAAGTAAACGCAAATTAGATTTTTATAGTGGTTTGGTCATACGACCTATGTCCACTCCCGATTCCTCTTCTCTTGAGACCACCAGCTTTCCACTAGTTGTCTTCCTTCCAACGAGTGAAGACAAACTCCCTTACAACACCTCTCCTTTTGACGGGCTTCGAAGATAACCCTTACAAGTACTTCACTTCTCTCTTTTGGTGGAATACAAATGAGAACTAGAGGCAGAATGTTTAGAAGGATTTTTATAGTATTTTGTTCCTTTCAAAATTTCTGTACTTATGTGTTTTACCGAGGGATGTGAAGGATTTTTATAGGCTCCAATCTGATTCAAACTTAGAGCCAAAAACCTTCCCATCCCGGGTTTACCGGGTACTGACGATACCATCACCTATCATTGGTGGTACCACCGCTAGTTTGACCTTGATACTGGGTGGTACTACCACCCAGTATGGCAATACTACTTCCTGACACACTACCACGGTCAGTATACTAGGTGATACCACCGCCCATTACAACCTGGAGAGCTGGACCTAGGGTGGTGCCACTGCCCCAATCTAGTAGTGCCATCGCCAAATAGGGTCTAGCACTTCTAGTTAGACCTTAAACCTGACACAAACCAGTCTATTACTGGGCCTAGTTGGCCTCTACCAGGGTTATATAATTAACACCTAATCATAACCCTAATTATGTGCTACTTACGAAATTAAAAATATTTTCTAAGCTAATACAAAGTCCGGCACATCAAGTCTTCCTCCGGCGAGCTTCCGGTGAACTTCCGATGGTCTTCCAACGAACCCTTAAATACCATTATGCAGACTCCTGGCAAGCTCCTGGACTTCACGATTATATTGAAGAGTTCCGATGAGCTTCTTCGGCAAGCTCCGATCTTTCTCGACATGCTCTGTGAACTTCCAATAAATCTTTCCACTGAACTTCCGAAAACCCTTTGGCAAGCTCCCTAATCATCCAACGAACCCTTTGGCAGCACTCTTGATAAATCTTCAGAATCTCGAACTCCTAACGATTCTATCGTACTTAACTCTGACACTTTGTTTTGGTTTATGTCTTTATCGTTATTGCAGTTTAACTTGCACACTAAGTAAATCTTAACCTTCCTTCGATCTAGATAATTATTACACGAATCAACATCCTATTGCTTGGCACATCATTGGTCAGTGCTTCGTCCAGTTCTTCAGTGCACTATCCTCTCTTGCGACTTATTGCCCAATCGACGATTGACCTTCGCAACCCCAATCTCCTTAGTGCAACACCACTCTTCTTGGCATGATGTTTGATGCCCGAAGCCTTTTATCGATTGTCGATCGGACCTCCAGCTCAATGTCCAATATCCTGACGTGATTTCCTCTAACGCAATGCTGATTCATCTTGTGTCAATTGTCTAATCCTAATCGAGAGTAGACCTGCGTGACTCAAAATGCGGTTAGACAATAAAACACTATTAATTAGTTTCATCATCAAAATTCGAGACTCAATAGTCTCCCCCTTTTTGATGATGACAACTAATTGATGATGGAGTTAACCTTAACTCCCCGAAGTTTAAACAAACTCCCCCTATCAATATACCATATTGATAGGACCCTTGGATTATGCCAAATCCAAGCAACATTTCATCAAAAACATGTCCAAAAAATATTATTCAAATATATAAAATATTCAATACAATACATGAAGTCATTAATATACTTCTCCCCCTATGTCATTAACAAAAAGGAAAAGTTGCATCATAACTAGTTTTAAGATATGCAAATTTCATAACACACTAGCTATTATCTAGATATTCAACATACATCACTTTAAAACATTCAATCATAGAAAGTTTTTAAAGATGTGTAATCATGATAATTCAACACTTGCTTCTTGAGATGTGCATGTTTGCACTTTGTTTCTCACAATAGGCAAGATGACATTTTGTTTCTTCTCTCTTGAGAAGTGTACTTTAATTTTGCCTTGCAAGTTTGCAATTTTTGTAAAATTTTCATCACTTTAAACATGTAAGCTAACAAGTTACAGATATGCAACTTTGTAATTTATTTCTTTTCTTTTGAAAAGAGCAAGCTTGCAAGTTTTACTTCCTTTGCATGCTAGAAATTTTGCATTCATTTGCAATATGCAAGCTAGCAAAACCTTTCTCCCCCTTTGTCAATGTCAAAAAGAAAGGGATGATCAAATATGATGATATAAACTTCTCACATAAGTTTACATCAATAAAAATTTTGCATCAATCTTCAAATCATGACAACCAATACAAAGAATCAAGATATCAGTATCAATTCATATTTCATTTTAATATTTCTCTTCTTTTGTAAATGGTAAAAGGTCTTGGGAAAACAAAAAAGAGATCACGATATATGCATAATATCTCTAAATTCATCATAAATCATAAGAAATTTGAATTGTGATTCTGAAAAATTCATGATACATTTAGAAATTTCTCCTTATGAGAAGAAGACATATAGGAGAAAAACTCTTGATTCAAGCATAAGATAACTCATTAAAAAAAATATTCAAATATCAAATATCGAGATATCAAGATCAAGTCATGATTATAAATGCTAACGTGTTTTCTTTCCCCTTTTGTTTTTGTCAAAAAGAAGGGAAGAGTATAATTCTTTTCCCTTTACATCAGTTTTGAAATTATGACAATCAACAAAGATAAACATTTATTAAGAGAAATCAATGGGGTATCAAAAATTATGATTCAAAATCAATTTATGAAAACCAAGTTATGAATTCTATCAAGTTATGAAAACAAATTTAACATTCAAGCTATCTCTTATGATACCTTTTAAGATGCTAACAATTTTGTGATGCATTAGCAAAAAAAATTTTGCTTGCTCTAGCAAAATTCTTTTTCTTGTGATGCACAAGCTAGCACTCTAACTCCCCCTTAGTTATTGTCAAAATAAAGTGGAGGAATGCAAGATCAGGATTAGGATTCATGAATATTCTCTTTAGCATGAATTTTCAATTTATGATAAAGGGTATACATCCAAGAATCATGAGACACAAAAAATATCAATATCATAGTTCAAGTCATGATTCGTGATTCATCATAAAGCAAATTAATTTTCAATCATCACATAAGGCATAGAAGGCAAAGAAATCTTATCATTTTTATATCATGAAAGATATGATATCAAGGTTCATGATTTATTTGAGAATATATAACACAAAGAGCAACTTGATCCATGCATAGGAATTCTCATCAAGATCACATTTCATAAGAAATTCCAAGTAACAAATATCAAGTAGTAATCACATTTCTTGAAAATTCTCAAGTCAAGAAGTCAAAAGAAAGTTCATGATTCAATTAAAACAAAATCACATTCAAGTCAATTCGTCAACTCAAAACTCATAATCAAATTATCATTTTCAAGATTCAAAATGACAAATAGATTTTTGATAAAAAAAAACTTATTATCAACTCATCAATTTCATGATTCATTTAAATGGATTCTTTAACACATCATCAAAATCTCATTCATAATTCAAGTGATTCACAAAATATCATGAATGAATTTATCACTTATCTTTCATGAAAAAATCGAAAAATGTTTAGAGATAGTAAAATTTCAAGAATCATGCATTTTCCCCCCTTTTTATGGTTAATTTCATTTAAGCATGCCTTTGTCTTTTAATGTCAAATAGAGATAAGCATGTAAAGTTCAAGACGTAAAGGCAAAATCTCATAAAACAACTCATCAAGCATGATTTTAAACATCTATTTTCAAGCCATGATAAAAAGAGTAAGTCAAAGATTCAATCATCTCATGTCATGAATTCCAAAAGACATCTCAATTTATCATCATCACATTAAAAGGATATTTCAAAAAGATATATCGATAGGTGATTCATTTGTATCATTTCATTTGAATTCATGATTCATTTGGAAGGTTGTCCTCTTTAGTAAATAAAACAAGATTATAGGAGAACAAAATGAATCAAGGGAGATAGAACATGATTGAAGCATTGAACATGATTCATATTTAAAATGTATCTTACATCATAAATATGAATCAAGTATTTGTCAAATCCGAAATCATCCTCAAAATCACATTCAATAAATTCATACATGACAAGCATAGATTTATTGAAAAATCGATAAGATAGAGGATTGCATTTCATTTTTATAAATTTCTATTCATGTGATTTGCTTCTTATAAGCATGCCTTTGCCTTAAAAAGAAATGTAAATATTCAAGATGGAAAGACAAATTTTGTCATAAAGATTATTAAATTGTAACTAATTATGTATGCGTCATTTTCCAAATTTAATTCAAGAGATTCACATGATTCATGAAATGAGTTCATTAATTTCAATAGGATAGAAAATGCATTTTCATTTCATGCAATTGATTTCATGTGAGCATGTTCAAGTCTTTTACGAAAACATGTATCAATATTTTTTAAAAAAATGAGACATAAGTTTTGTCATAAAACCGTCAAGACAAAACACATCAAAAACATCATGATAACTCATTTTCAATTTTTATGTATTTTATTTTATGTTGTTGATTTCAAATAAGCATGTTCAAATTTTCATGTAAAAACCATCCCTTATGTTGAAAATAAAATCATCAATTATGCTTGCTTCTATCTTTTAATCATGTTTGGTGTGCATGTATTATCATAAATATACGATCATCATGATAATTGATTTTTTTTGTATCAAAAAGCAATGCATCTTATTTAAAATCAAACGCATCATCGTATAAATCTGTTTCACAAGTTTTGTCAAAAACCATCAAGGCATCATTCCAAAACATAGGATATCATTACTTCAAATCCTCATGCATAGTATCATTAAGCATGAAAATTGAAGTACACAATCATGGATTAATCCTATTAAACATACTCATGCTAATTAACTTTTGTATCAAAAGCATGCATCAAAATCTAATATGAAAATTGTAAACATTCATGGAATTGTATAAATCATCCAATCATCAATCATAATTTTTACTTTTCAAAAATACTAGATATAATTTTTGAAAATAATTTTTTTTATTTCCTACTATCTAAATTAAGCACTTATGAAAAATATCATGTAATTTCAAAATAAGGTAAAAGCATTTTGGGTAAGTTTCTTACCTTGTTGTCGAAGACCGTCAAAGACCAATTCATCTCTTCTTTATTTGATTCTTCTTGGCGAGCCTTCTTCTTCTTCTTTGGTGGCCTCTTCTTTCGTTCAAGTTCATTTTTAGTTTTAAATTTTTATTTAATGAACTTGTTAAAATTCATTGTCGTGTTCAATGTCCTCATCACTTGAGTCATTACTCAAGTGGTATTCATTTGTCCAATGTTTCAAATCCTTCATATTCTTTGGAAGGTGATTCATATGTTCGTAGTGTTCAAGGAAGCTCATTTCATATGTTCTCAATAAGCCAATGATTTCTTCCAATTAAAAATTATTTAAATCTATAGATTCTAGCATTGTTGTTATTTTCGGATCCCATCTTTTTTGAAGGGATCTTAAAATCTTATTTACGATATCAAAATCCGAAAAAGATTTGCCAAGGGCTCTTAGACTATTGATGACATCCGTGAAATGGGTGTACATATTGTTGGGGAAATCCTTCAGGGGAGCGACATCACATGCGTAGCGGAAGAACAGAAAACAAAACCCCAGATTTCCCATAGAAAGTTTCTGTCATCATGTATAGATCGGTGCATCAAAACAAATCCGTGAAAACTGCATGTGTAAAAGAAAGATACCTAGGGAGATCGTATATCCCTGAATTCCTGCAGATCTGTGGGAGAGGATGAAGGAGGTCAAGCGTCCTCCTCTCTAGCAGTATCCACACGGCAGGGATTGCGACGATGCACCTCTCTCTCTAAGGAGAGGAGAACAGGAGGTGGCTACAAAAAAAAAACCCTCAGCCTATAGAGCTTTGGTTCCCTCCTATTTATAGAGGCACCCTGAAAACCCTAATGGATCTTTTGCCCTATTGGGTATTGGATCTCCATCCAATTACCCAAGCCTCTTGGATTAGTGGGTTTCTACCCAATAATCTCTTATTAGAAATTATTGGATCTCATCTCAGGTTCCAATAATTCAAGGGCTTAATGGATATCCAATAAGATAGGGGGTTCAGCGGATATCTCATATCCGAACCTCAACTCGTCGCAACACCTATTATATGTGTGTGACCCTCTAGGCCCAATATCGAGCTGACCGTGAGTTATACTTGTTAGAACTCCTTCTGACAGAGTGAATTATTATCTCTATAATAATTTACCCAACTCATCGACTATGGATGTACCATGCCACTACGCTGCGGCCCCCAAACGATACAAGGGAATCCAATCCTTTGGACCTATTTGTCCTCAGTTACCATGTATCTATAATCTCTCATCCATCTAGTATCCCAGAGACCCTATACCGAGCATGGTGCTATTAGGCCCATACAGTCTCTCCTCGAGTCTTGCTCTTATCAGATTCTCCTGGAGAACCCTTTCTCTCTCAATCCGAATAACCTTGGCCAAGGATTTGTTCGAGCAAGAACACATGGGATATTCCTCTCATGATACCGAGAGCGGATGATCCTCTATTGACACTCAATAGCCCTCGTAAGGTTGGCTACCACTCCTAATGATCGACTGTACTAGATATGAAACTTTTCAAATCTATAAGTCTGGTATCAAAGAGTGGAGTACTCATACAGGACATCCTTGGTGTCTCAAGTCTAAGGACCAAATACACTATTGGGATTACGGAATCGCTGTCTGACATGAGGTATCAATAACCATCCAGCATTCCGTAGGCGGATCAATCAGTGAACTCATTCGCCAATGAGCACCTGCACTGTACCCTTAGTGTCCCCACACGAGTAGCTATGAGACCAGCTACCTCCATCATATGAACGGGTATACAGCACCCCAGTCTATCCGGTTATTTCGATGTCCTTCTCGAGTAACCTATGACCAAGATAATTTAGGGTCTGTGTTTAAAGGTGAATCGGTCTAATTATCGTAATCTCATCACAATCCAATTCCCATTGCACAGATCCAAGGACATCACAATATACATCTACATAATGTGAGATAATGCCAATAATCATAAGCAAAGAGATTGACGCAGCGTGTTACAAGTGCAATCACTCATGTGATTGGCTTGTAGGGCATCTATAATTAGCAATCTCCCACTTGACCTAAAGTCAATCACCAACATGTCTGATCCCCATCAGACCTCTGTGACGCTCAAAGACAATCTGAGTCAATGGCTTTGTCAGTGGATCTGCTATGTTATCTTCAGATAGAACTCTTTCCATTACTACATCTTTTTGGGCCACGATCTCTCTAATAAGCTAGAACCTCCTCAAAACACTTCTGATGAGACCCGGGTTCCCTTATTTGAGTAATCACCTCGTAGTTATAGTAATATAAGGAAATCATATCCTCGCTGCTCGACATGACTCCTAGGTATGTGATGAACCTCTTTATCTAGACTCCCTCATTTGCTGCTTCTGTCACAACAATGTATTTCGCCTCTGTAGTCGAGTCAACAATAGTGTCTTGCTTGGAACTCTTCCAACATACTGCTCCTCCATTCAGGGTGAACATATACCCCGAATTAGACTTACTATCATCGACATCGAACTGGAAGCTCGAGTCCGTGTAGCCCTCAACCTTGAGGCTACTACCTCCATATACCAATAAAAGATCCTTAGTCCTTTCAAGTACTTAAGGATATATTTTACTACTTTCTAGTTCTCCAAGCTTGGATCAGCTTGATATCTGCTCGTGACACTCAGAGTATATACTATATTAGGCCTGGTACATAGTATAGCATACATGATAGATCCTATCACTGATGCATATGGTATCATATCCATGTGTGCTCTTTCTTCAGGAGTCTTTGGGGACATACTCCTAGAAAGTGATGTTCCATATCTCATTGGTATGAGATCTCTCTTGAAATTTGTCATGCCAAACCTTTTGACAATGGTGTCTATGTACCTGGACTAGGATAACCCAAGCATCCTCTTGGATCTATCTCTATAGATCCGTATCCCTAATATGCAGGATGCTTCCCCTAAGTCCTTCATGGAGAAGTGCCTAGATAACCAAGTCTTTACTGTGGAGAGCATTCCTACATCATTCCCAATGATCAGGATGTCATCCACATATAATACCAAAAGGGATAGTGCTCCCACTTACTTTCTTGTACACACAAGGCTCATCTTCGTTCTTGACGAAGTCATAAGATCTGATCGCCTCATCAAATCTTATGTTCTAACTTCGGGAAGCTTGCTTCAATCCATAAATGGACCTAAGCAACCTGTACACCTTATCTGGGTTATCCCTGGACACGAATCCCTCAGGCTGTATCATATACACCTCCTCCTCGAGGTTGCCATTGAGGAATGTGGGTTTGACGTTCATCTACCAGATCTCATAATCATAGTGTGCTGCAATAGCCAATAGAATTCAAATGGATTTTAGCATGGCTACAGGTGAGAAAGTTTCATCATAGTCAACACCTTGGCTTTGACGATACCCCTTAGCCACTAGCCTTGCTTTATAGGTCTCTACCTTTCTATCTACTCTAATCTTCTTTTTGAAGATCCATTTACAACCAATGGGTACAATACCCTCGGGTGCATCAATTAGGTTCCAAACCTTGTTGGAGTATATGGAATCCATTTCTGAATTCATTGCTTCTTGCCATTTCCCGGAGTCTATGCTCATAATAGCCTCATCGTAGGTCTGAGGATCAATATCCTCAACATCCTCTTTTCTGATATGTCCCATATATCTCTCAGGAGGATGGAATACTCTATCGGATCTACGTAAAGTTGGAACTTGTGTGTTAGGTATCTGAACAGATTCTGGAATGGTGCTTGAGCTAGGTTCTCCAACCTCGCTCAACTCTATCATGCTCCCACTATCTCCACCAAGAATGTGTTCCTTCTTAAGGAACACTGCTCTCTTGGCTACAAAGACCTTTCGGTCCTCAGGGTGATAGAAATAATACCCAAAAGTTTCTTTGGGGTATCCCACAAACTTGCACCGTTCCGTTCTAGATTCCAACTTGTCAGGGTTGTGTCTCTTAACGTAGGTAGGGTAGCCCCAAATCTTAATAATCTTAAGATCGAGCTTCTTCCCATTCGATATCTCATATAGAGTAGACATCACTGACTTAGTTGGAATTCTATTTAGAAGGTAAGCTGCGATTTCTAGGGCATATCCCCAGAATGAGAAGGGTAGGTTGGCGAAACATATCATGGAACGCACCATGTCTAACAATATGCGATTCCTCCTTTCTGATACACCATTAAGCTGTGGTGTATAAGGAGGTGTCTATTGGGATAAAATCTCATAGTCTTTGAGGAACTGGGTGAACTTTGTACTTAAGTACTCACCTCCTCGATCTGATCGAAGGGTTTTAATACTCTTTCCTGTTTGGTTCTCCACTTCTCATTTCCTCTTAGACTCACTTACACTCATGATATGTGGAGCTGTATCTATCATAAATAAACCATTATGCACTGTTCCTCTCATGATGATCTCATCATCTAATATTATTGAACAACTATTGTTCTCAAAAACTAATTTATATCCACTAACTATCAAACATGAAATTGAAATAATGTTTTTGATAATAGAAGGAACATAATAGCATGCATCTAATGCAATAATAGCTCCACCAAGCAGATGTAAGGTGACCTTGCCAATAGCCAATGCAGCAACCTTTTCTCCATTGCCCATCTTAAGGTCCATCTCGCCTCTGCTCAATATCCTAGGTCCTGCCAGAACCTGCAACAAATTATAGATATGATAAGCATTCCCGGTATCCAATACCCATGTGTCATAAGATTCTGACAAATGGAGACTGATCATGAATGTACCTAAAGCTTCTCCAAGCTTCTGTTTCGCCCTCTCTGCAAGGTACTCTTTGCAATTTCTCTTCCAGTGCCCATTTTTGCCGTAGTGGAAGAACTGGCCTTTGTCCTTTATTGGGTCTTTCTTGGCAACCTTTGCCTTACCCATTTTGCTCTTGCCCTTGCCCTTCTTAAGGGACTTCTCAGCCTTCCTTTTCTTTCTGGTCTTACCAGTGTAGAGAACCGACTTCTCTTTCTTGATGGTGCTCTCTGCTTCTCTCAACATATTGAGGAGCTCTGGAAGTGTCACCTCAAGTTTGTTCATATTAAAATTCATTATGAATTGAGAAAAGAAATCTAGTATGGACTAAAGTATAAGATCCACACACAGGTTATCCTCTAGGATCATTCCTAGACCTGTGAGTTTCTCGATCTACTCAATCATCTTAAGGACATTGTTCTGAACCGGTGTCCCCTCAGTCATCCTAGCACGAAAAAGACTCTTTGATATCTCATATTGCTGAGTTCTTCCTTGTTTCTCAAACAGTTTGCGGAGATGCAGGAGTATGGAATTAGCATCCATATTTTCATGCTGTCTCTGTAACTCAGTAGTCATAGAGGCCAACATATAACACTGAGCAAGAGTAGAATCATCTAAGTACTTCACGTAACGAGCGATCTCATCCTCGCTTGCCCCTTTGTCGGGCGTAGGGATCACTGTATCAAGGACACACGCGATTTTCTCCGCCATGAGAAACGATTTTCAGATTGTGAAGCCAATCCATATAATTTGGACCAGTGAGGCGGTTGGCATTAAGTATGCCACGTAAAGGATTTGAAAGCAACATTTTCTGAAATAAAAGATGTAGCAGAAATAAATAACATGCAAACTTTGTAGAAATTTAAACAATTAAGATAAGGACTTCTATCTTAATGTATTCTCACTAATTTTTTACAAGACACACAACACCCTCCGGTATGTGAATAAGAGACCACCGACAGATCTCTAGTGGGGATCAGGATCCAATCGGCATTTTAACGTAATCTCGAGGGACTCGATCAATCACGTTAAGCCCGTAAAGGTAGGCAACTCTTGCCAATCATAACTCCTTGTGATTCCCGTCCTGTTCGGTCTACGAACCACCATGGCCTCGAGGGACTTGACCAACCATGATATTCGGTTAAGGTATTAACATCGTTACTAGATGAGTCTGATTAGGTGATATACTTTTGAGGGACTCGACTAAGCATACCATGTCCTCAGGTCACCTATGACATCTCTATGTCGTAGATAAGATGGCGAGATGCAATATAGGTGAGTCTCGAGGGACTCGACCAACTCAACCTACACCGGGAATCGGCTCCTAGCTATAACGATGGAAGGCCACATGGGTCAATCTAATTGCCTCACATTTACTGACTTAATATTATTAATAGAGGGGATTTTGGTTTGGTCTCCTAATATAATGTGTCACACACATACTTATTTAATATATGTATCTACATCGCATGTAAATATATATATACATATCTAGTAGGTATATATCTAATCACACATCACTTGAGCAATCACACCAGATGATCATAGACCACATCCTAATATGATCAGGCCCGAGCCAGTGGGCCCAATCACTCACATCAAGATCTATATGTACTTTAGCGCATTTCTATGCCCTGTGATCTTCTATCTCGCTTCGTCGGATCCGTCGGCATCTCAACGCATCTTTATGCATCGGATCGTCCGTCTCGACCTCGTGAGTCACGCTACCGCTGTGCCTCCTCATATAATTACAACATAATTACAGGCACGTAGGCTCGACAATAAATGAGAAAAGAATATAGGCTCGCAGGCCCTAATAATAATAATCACATGTACACACATCACATCACAGGTCCATGATTATCTATCCACATCATACATCACATGTATATGTTATTTTATAGGACTACTAGATAAAAAAATAATAGTTAATTAAATTATTTAATTAACATATTTATTTTTCTGAAATCAGGGATATAAAGGGAATTTTTGAATTCCCAAGGGTATTTCAATAACTCGGCCAAAAGGGTATTTTGGTAATTTTATCAAAAGGGATAAAATCTAAAATTTTTGAAATTTCGAGGGGTATTTTAGTAATTTTGTTAAAAAGGATAGAATTTGAAATTTCTAAAATTACGAGGGGCAAAATCATCTTTTGCCCTAAAACCCTAATCCCTCACCCTTACTGCCCTTGCGGCCGCTGCCACCCTATCGACGGTGCCCCTTGCGCGCGGGGAGGGCGGAGCGCCTGCCGCCACCTTGCTGGCGGCGGCACCGCGGGCAACACGGCCGTAGTAGGTGGGCGATCGCACCGCTGCCCTACCGCGGTGGGTGCCGCCACAAGCATAAGCGCCACCCACGGCGGCGCCGCAGTGCTTGCCGCGGCACCCGTGGGTAACCCGCCGGCGCTTGAGCTATGCTGGGCCCGCGCTCGCGGCACGGGGCAGACCAGCGCGGCGCAGCAAAAGGCTGCCCTCGTGCGCTACCGCCGCATGGCGGCGCTGCGTCTATTGGCACCATTGTGCCCCTCGCGGTGGCCCATAGGCCGTCGTCTGCTGCCTATGTAAGCAGCAAGGCTACTTATTGTTGCTGCATGAACAGGCAGCAACAGTTGCTGCCCTCGCTCTTCACGCCAATGATTTTGGCGTCAAAAGCAAATCTAAAATACAACACACGCAATTTAAGATCCGATCTTCGCATGAACAACCTGGCTTTGATACCACTGTTGGAGAAATCCTTCAGGGGAGTGACATCACATATGTAGCGGAAGAATAGAAAACAAAACCCCAGATTTCCTATAGAAAGTTTCCATCGTCGTGCAAAGATCGTTGAGTCAAAACAAATTCGTGAAAACTGCATGTATAAAAGAAAGATACCTAGGGAGATCGTATATCCCTAAATTTCTACAGATCTGTGGGAGAGGATGAAGGAGGTCAAGCGTCCCCCTCTCTAGTAGTATCCAGACGGCAGGGATTGCGACGATGCTCCTCTCTCTCTGTGGAGAGGAGAACAAGAGGTGGCTACCAAAAAAACCCTCAGCCTATAGAGCTTTGGTTCCCTCTTATTTATAGAGGCCCTTTGAAAACCCTAATGGATCTTTTGCCCTATTGGGTATTGGATCTCCATCCAATTACCCAAGCCTCTTGGATTAGTGGGTTTCTACCCAATAATCTCTTATTAGCAATTATTAGATCTCATCTCAGGATCCAATAATTCAGGGGCTTAATGGATATCCAATAAGATAAGGGGTTCAGCGGATATCTCATATCCGAACCTCTACTCGTCGCAACACCTACATATGTGTGTGACCCTCTAGGCCCAATATCGAGCTGGCCGTGAGTTATACTTGTCAGAACTACTTCTGACTTAATGAATTATTATCTCTATAATAATTCACCCAACTCATCGACTACGGACGTACCAGACCACTACGCCGTGGCCCCCAGATGATATAGGGGAATCCAATCCTTTGGACCTATCTCGCCCTCGTTATCATGTATCTATAATCTCTCATCCATCTAGTATCCCAGAGACCCTATACCGGACATGGTGCTGTCAGGCCCATACGGTCTCTCCTCGAGTCTTGCTCTTGTCGGATTCTCCCGGAGAACCCTTTCTCTCTCAATCCGAATAACCTTGGCCAAGGATTTGTTGGAGCAAGAACACATGGGATATTCCTCTCATGATACTGAGTGCGGATGATCCTCTATTGACACTTACTAGCCCTCGTAAGATTTGCTACCACTCCCAATGATCGGTTGTACTAGATATGGAACTTTCCAAACTTATAAGTCCGATATCAAAGAGTGGAGTACTCATACAGGACATCCTTGGTGTCTCAAGTCTAAGGACCAGATACACTACTAGGACTACGAAATTGCTGTCTGACGTGAGGTATCAATAACCATCCAGCATTCCGTAGGCGGATCAATCAGTGCACTCATTCTCCAATGAGCATCTGCACTGTACCCTTAGTGTCCCCACACGAGTAGCTATGAGACCAGCTACCTCCATCATATGAACAGGTATACAACACACTAGTCTATCCGGTTATCTCGATGTCCTTCTCGAGTAACCTATGACCAGGATAATTTAGGGTATGTGTTTAAAGGTGAATCGGTCTCATTATCGTAATCTCATCACGATCCAATTCTCATTGCACAGATCCAAGGACATCACAATATATATCTAGATAATGTGAGATAATGCCAATAATCATAAGCAAAGAGATTGACACAGCGTGTTACAAGTGCAATCACTCAAGTGATTGGCTTGTAGGGCACCTATAACTAGCACATGTCACTGATAGTCTCGCTTGGTTCCATTCGAAAAAGCTCAAAATCATGCAATAAGAGGTTTACTTTTGAGTCTTTGACTCTACTAGTTCCCTCGTGCGTGATTTCAAGTATCTGTCAAATATCATAGGTCGATTCACAAGAAGAAATCTGATTGAACTCGTTTTTATCTAAAGCGCAAAATAAGGCATTCATAGCCTTTGCATTTAATGAAAAAGATTTTTTCTCTAAATCTGACCATTCGTTCATCGGTTTAGAGGGAAGTTGAAAGCTGTTTTCAATGACATTCCATAAGTTTAAATCCAAAGAAAACAAGAAAACTCTCATTCGAGTTTTCTAATATGTGCAGTCTGATCCATTAAATAATGGAGGACGAACAATCAAAAAACCCTCTTGAAAGCCGTCAAGAGCCATTTCTCGCGGGTGTGAATCCAAAAGAGAAATAACGAGGCTCTAATACTAATTGTTGGGATCTAGAACGGTGCTAACAGGGGGGGTGTGAATTAGAGCAGTAGTTAAGAACGATAAATTTTAAAGATTTAAAAAGATTTTGGAAACTTCGTACGTTGAAAACCTCATTCTGACTAAAACTGAGTTTGATTGAAGCATATCAGAAACATAATTAACTTGAGAGTATTTAGAGATGAAGAAAGACAGTGATAAGAAGTAGGGCAACCAAATAAAATGGTTTGTAGAAAGATAAAAGCAATAAGGAAATGCAAACCAGATTTTTATAGTGGTTCGGTCATACCACCTACATCCACTCTTGATTCCTCTTCTCTTGAGGCTATAGGCATTTCAATAGTTGTCTTCCTTCCAACATGTGAAAAAAAACTCTCTTACAGTACCTCTCCTTTTGATGAGCTCAGGAGATAACCCTTATAAGCACTTCACTCCTCTCTTTTGGTGGAATATAAATAAGAACTAGAGAAGGAATGTTTAGAAGGATTTTTAGAGCATTTTGTTCCTTTTAAAATTTCTATACTTATGTGTTCAACCCAAGGATGGGAGGGGTTTTTATAGGCTCTAATCTGATTCAAACTTGGAGCCAAAAATATTCTCATCCCAGGTTTATCGGGTACTGGCGATACTATCGTCTGTCACTAGTGATACAACCACTAGTTTGACCGTGATACTAGGCGGTACCATCGCCCAGTCTGGCGGTACTATCACTTGACATACTGCCACGGTCAGTGTACCGGGCGGTACCACCGCCCAAGTGCTCTGACGCCGGGCGATA